>OZ024838.1:33217607-33893138 GCA_964016985.1 Anodontia alba
ACTAGCTGGATGAGTGGCAAACAGTGTAGAACCTGATGAGACGCCGAGTTTGCGGCGTCTCATCTGGATCTACACTGTTTGCTCAGGCCTGTCTGACCGAATACATACGGTAAAGTATATATGGTAAGAGACGTGCGCACACAGGTAAAATTATGACCAAATCTTTAGTGATTACTAATTGATTATCGATCACAATGGCAGGACTGACGATCGATTATCTTTTCAGCTTCGATTAGCCAGCCTTAATGATGAGGAGCAAACAATGGTAAAACAAACGTCACATATCCGACGCACAAACAGAACAGAATTGCAACAGAGGAACGGCCATGGAACGGCCTGTGAACCATCACGGTGAAACTGAAACACATATAATCACACACACTGTGATGTAACAAAGTAAAAGACTCAATGGCGATCTGAAGCTTGAACACAAGAAGCCACGAACAGGACCATTAAGACACAATTTGCATGAACTATTCTATACCTATAATTCACGAGCGGGCACACAACGTTGATTCAAGGTCTAGACGTTGAATCAATGTTGAATCGACGTTGTTTCAACTTTGTGTCTGCTCCACCAGTATACTGTATATGCATTTCTATTCGTTCACTTATTTTTCAGATATGGATAAGATTACTTTTAGGCTGGCTACAGCAGACGACAAAGAAACTGTACTGAATATACCAGAGAATGTGGACTTGGGGATTCCTGACTTCCTACCCGCCTATTATGACCACTTCATTTCGTCACCTGACATCATATCTTCTGTTATGCTCTACGAAACACGCATTGTACGCTAAATACCCATATTCTGTTTTATTCTGTTCTGTTCCGTTCTCCTCTTATTTATTATCTAATATATTCTATGATATTCTGTTATATTCTGTTCTGTTCTGATCTATTCTATTCTAGTATGTTCAATTCTGTTCTGTTTTGTTCTTTTCTGTTTCGTTTTGTTCTGTTCTATTGTACCTTATGCAGCGGCGCGATGTAGACTAATATCCAGTCAAACTGTTTCGAAAATGGAGGTTTGAAACAAATGAATAAGTAGCAGAATAAAACGTGATGAGATGTCTCGTCATCATCATCTCTTTCTACAATTTTACTTAACCCATTTATCTTTGAACAAGTCCATTTGCAGTTGAAGGGGTGTATGGTTACGTTTTAATTATTGACCACGTTCTATAGAATTTCAACGTTTTACTTGCGAAATGTGTAAGCCCTGATCAAAAGACAGATTCTGCGGCGTCCGATCTTGGCTTACACTGTTTCTTATTCCCTTTTATGGGATGCTAGGCATAGAAAGGTTACAGAGCCATGTAAAACATTGAAGCAGACGACATTCCCATTTTTTTTCTGTCCAGCAGACGATTCATATAAAATGTCAAAACAACCCATTTATGCCTAGCGTCCAAAAAAAGGACGTATACAAACAGTGTAGACCCAGATCAGACGCCGCAGAAAGCGGCGTCTGATCAGGGACTACACTGTTTGCACTTAGGACAGGAATTTCTTTAAAACATGGTAACACTCGAAGCTACCCAGTCACGCATCGTATTGAAATGAAGGTGTTCAAAGCGTTAAGGTAGAAGAGTCCATTTGGCATAAATAGGTTAATACTTTTCTCTGAAAAATAAAAACAAATACACTTTAGAACTTTGTCTGCTACTTTTGTGATTTGCACTTTAAAGGTTGAAACCTGAGCTACCTTTTTGATTGGATTGAGGGTTACGGTCCAGTCTAATCATTAGAGTCATGTCCAAGCGGTTGACCAGTATTTGTGCACATTCTTTCGCTAGAAACTGACAACAGTTCTTTTTTCTTGAATCAGCGGAAAAAAATCACAAGACCTTCACTTTTGATCCAAAACGATTTTCCCAGCCTGACTGCTGTTTGAAAATTAAGTTATATTCTCCGTTAAATTAATACGTGCAAAGCAAAGCGGGCCCGAAGGGCCCGCGTGCGAAGCACGCCTATAGATAACACGTAGCATTTAAATAAAGTTCATTCAAATGTAGTTATTTACCTAAGAAACTTAAAAACTTTGGACAACATGGCACCTTTCATATGTAATACTGGATCCAGCATCAGAAACCTAATTCTGACCGACGCTCAATGAAGCCGGAACACATTTTTGCTCACAAGTATCTTCTCGACATATCGAGAGAGGATTAGAATCTATTTACTTCGCATTTAAATTAATCCAAAATTTTTTCAAAGTTCAAATTCCAAAGTCAGATGTGAAACGAAATGAAAGCTAACCGAATTTACACCGTACTGGGGAAAAAAGAAACAAAATGTGCACGAGAATCCTGGCATTACGTAACGGGGTGTTCCCGGGACGTAGCTTTTGTTGTCCGCTAAATGTTCCTGCGGGATTTTTCTGTCGCTGTAACCACGTTTGTTTACACTTTTTTTTTTTTTTTTTGAGATGTAAAGCAGGTATTTATGAAACCAGCATATTGAGGCAAGATTTTAAGGTAATTTAATCATTTATCTAATCCAATATGTATAAATGCTGTTCATTGCTTGAAAAAAAAAAAAAGGTTTTAAAAGAGGTGCTCTGTAGGTTCAATTCGCTTGGCATTGGTGTGTATTTTGTTTCTTTAAAAAAAAAAAAAAAAAAAAAGAGGGAGAAAATGAGTGCAAGTCACACACTGATATGAATGAGGATTTGAATATGATATCAAATATATGGCGAGTTGTATTCCTGAAGAAAGGCTTAATAAACGGTCTTTTCGCCCAGTGTAAATTGTTTTAATAATGAAATTTGCGAGTGGTGATATCATAATCGTGGTGGCTGTGATAGTCAAGTCGTTGGAACTAAAAAGCGAATGACGCGAGTTCAAACCCAGTCTATGCACTTTTAAATTTTTACTTTTAAAAAGTTTTTTTCATAAGTTAGTTTATTTCTTAAAACATATTTTTACCTAAATGAAGAAGAAGAAGAAGAAGAAGAAAAAAAAAAAAAAAAAAAAAAAAAAAAAAGGAAAACCCTCTCTGCAGAAAATTTTTTTCTCCACCAGATGAGATTATTCCCGGCAGATTATTCCAATATCAAGTGCACCTACCTGTATGTACTAGTTCAGAGAGTGGGAATCCGGTAAAGAGCATAATCCTGTGATTAGTTAACCAAATTATCCCAGTCCATAGAAATTTGATGGACCTGTTTGGCTGAAGGCAATTGCCTTGCCCTGTCTTACATACCTTTAGTCAAGAAGTCGACAGGAAACATTAATGTCCATCTAATTTTCTGTGTTTTATTTATTCATTATAGGGTTACTATGCTTCTGCTAAGCAGGCAAATGATGTCGATACAACATTGCCTCAGTGTTTTGAATCTCTGAGAAAGATTTTAAAGATCAAATGACAGTTTTTACTGTTTCAACGGCATTGCTATGTATAACTATGGAGATTTTTGCCGTAAACATCAAATGGCCAACCCACTGCGAAAATATGCCAGCTGACAGTAAAATAGCACATTTGTCACATTCGAAAAAAAATCATTGCTCTTAAAGAAATGCTGTATTCACATCCCACAAAGGCCAGAGTGCAACATTTTGTTTAAAGGTAAAACTTTGCAAACATATTTTGAATAGGTTTTCCTTTGATTTAAAAATCGAAACTGTTGACTAAGTTTTACCTTTGAGGCTAGTATAGTAGTTTTAGGGATGTGGTATATTTGCCTTTCTACTTGAAGTAGTATGGGATATTTGACATTTTACTACCAAAGATGTGGTAGATTTGGAACCCAGTTTGGTAATTTTATGGATATTTAAAAAACAAATAAAAGTAGAGATATTGCAGGGAATACACAGAGTGATATAAGATGTTCGTCTGTTGACTTCCAGGGATACAGGATATTGATGACACCCTCTCCTCCTCCCCGCCTCCGCCCCCAACACACACACACACACACCCCCCACAAACGCCACCACCACATATCCTATACAAGCCTCACCTTTTCTCATGCATGCACATGAATATGCGCTCTCTCTTTTGTCTCTCGGCCACCGGATCTGTCTCAGCCTATCAATGTGCTTGAGTCATGCAAGCGGCCAGGAATTCCGCATGGTTCCTGGGTTATATACTATGTATGAAGTCTTTAAAGGGGAACGCAATATAAGTTGTAAGTATATCTTGGAGTGAAGTGCTTAACAAGCCATTTACTTTGATGCAAGAGTTTTCAAAACTGCCTAGAAATAAGCAAATTATGCTGGTTTGAATACATTTAAAATGGCTGTTAGGGATGCCGCCATATTGTAGGCTTTGTGACGTCACTCACCCAAATTTAATATGCAAAACCACATTTTAAAGGGTTTTTACGAATAATTTTGCTGCATATTTTAATAATCTTTTAATTATTGTGACAAGCAATCATTTTCCCCCAAAATAAACTAACTTTATGAGAATAACTACCTTTATGAAATGAATTTTAATTTTCATGGAACCTCATTAAATATTCAAAATGGCGGCGCCCATTACTCCAATGTTAAAATATTCATTTGCCTATAACTTACATAATTTTCCACCGATTTTGATCAAATGTGTGTCAAAATTCATTGTTTGATAAAGTTCTTTACTTTAAAGCATAATACCTTTTAAGGTTGCGCTCCCCGGGGGCGGCGGGGAGGGAAGGGGTGGGGGGTTGGGGAACAAGGGATCATGCTCATTAGTCTTTTCCTTTCAGGGAACGTTGGAAAATATTTTATGAGAACAGGGTAGCAAAACAAATGTTATGGGAATAGGGAACCTGGTAATTTTGAAAATTACTTTTAGGGAACATAGTCGATTATTTTTAGGGAACATGTTACCTCCTGGGAGGCCTATGTAGTGGGGTGGCTTTGCACGCATCTAGGTAGTGCCTAATTTCATATTAAGTGCGTGCAGTTTCCCGAGCCGCAGAGCGGTTCGGAGTGCAGACGCACTACCATAGACTACCTATTTGACCAGTGATGTGGGTGATCAGAAATGTGATGGTCCAACAAACGCTTGGATGAACCACCCAAGGTGCTTATCCAGAAAAACAATAAGCGTTCCGTGATTTTTTTACCAAAAATAGCAATAAAACAGCCAATAACGCCAAGTATTCCAATTGCAAGGGTTGCATTACGAGACTTATGACGTCAGTCTACAACATTTGCGATCCCGGCCATTTTGAATTTTGTCTCCACTTCGAATTTTATTTCTATCCGTTCTCCGACTTTTTACAAGCTAAGCATGATTCGTTTTGTGCGTAACGCACACTTTGATGTAGATTTTTAGACAATACATAGACTTTACGCTCTTTTTACGTGATAATCTAAAAAAAAACAAAACAAAAAAAAAAAAAAAAAAAAAAAAAAAACTTAGACACAATAATGCGTTTGTTCGACCTATTTGTAACTTGTTGTTATTTTTTTTTTTGTTTTTTTTTTTTTTTTTTTTTTTTTTTGCTTTTCATAATGTGTGTAGACTCGCATAAAAAAAAAACAACAACAAAAAAACGCACAAACGGTCAAAACCCTTCAGGAAAAATCCTGATGCAGTAAAATGGACTTCAGGTAAGCGAACGATAGTATATTGTCGTTGTACCGGTCATCGGCATACACTAGTTTTCGGTATTCGGAAAGAATGCACACCCCCCTCCCCCCCCCCCACCTAATCGGTAAGTCCCATAAATTTGGAGGCAATGTCTCTGAACTACATAAATATTGTTAAAGTGGACGTTATATCACAATTCATGCAGTGTATTCAGAAGTCAAGCGTAGTCTGAAATCAAATTCAGTTAGATCTGGCCAACCCGCCTATGAAGCGTGTGATGACAATTTGGACGCACGGACATAGGTAGCACCTATTAAATTCATATTAAGAAAAAACATCTCATTCTCAAACCTTTAGGTCGCGCGCCATGCGAAAACGCGTCTTCGTGGCATATGCATACAGCGAAGGCCCAGATCAGCCTGCGCATCCGCGCAAGTGTGATCAGTGCCTTCGCTGTCCGCTAGCTTAATCATTGGACGCTATAAAATGTATCAATGAAAATTTAATAAAACTTCTTTCATGCTCAGCTCAGCTGAGCAAGCTTAGCTGAGACGAGCATGATTTTTTTTTTAATTGTTGGTATATTTATTTTATGACCAAGTGATTTCATGCTGAGCTGAGTTTAGCATGAAAAACTTTTTATAACCTCGGGATCAGGTATAAGCCTTTAAGGGTTAATCGGCGTTGGAAGGATCCGTAGGGCTGGAATATCCCAGTCAGCATTCTACGTAAATCTGTATCGGGCCGTCATCGGCCCGTCAGGGTAGCTGACGGGCCGATGACGGCCCGATGTAGATTTACGTAGAATGCTAGCTGGGATGGTCCCTGTAACGCATGGAATATGGTTTCTGTAATAAAATTTATCAAAGTTTTTATGGCTTTTCAATTAAAGGTGGATTTCCTGGTGGCATATAAATTCCTTCTTTTGAAAAAGAGTTTACTCTAAAAGGAATTTGGGAGCAAATTATAAGAATTTGCATGGGGAGCAAACTGAAAGGGGAGAAAATTCTGTCCTTTTACGGTATGTGGGAGCACATTCTTTCCTTTTGGAGTAGATCCCTTTATAGAAGTGAGGGCCAGTCAGTGCATCCGACCCGTGGTCAGGAGGTCGCGGGTTAGATCCCCACCGGGTCCGGTACATTCTTTCATGGCGATTTGTCGTAAAACATTTTCTCTCCTTTCCACTTATTCAAGAAGGACAGTTGTCAGTTTCTGGCAAAAGGAATGTGCACAAGTACTGGTTAACTGCAGAGAAATAAGCCAGCGTAGGAAATATATGGTTATGTAAACTGACCGGCTCGATATGGCTTGAATTGTGTTGACTAGACCGTTAAACTCCAAAGCAACCAACCAACAGAAATGAGGGAAAACAGTTTCGACAATAACGAATTTTGTCTTTGCAATAAGTGTTGGTGGAACAGTTTCTTATTTTAGTGGGTTTTCTTTTAAAGGTTGGTTATGCAGTGGCCCATCTAGTGGACAAAGGCACCACAGCTGTCATGAGAGCAGGACGTGTACACAAAGAGTTCGATGACCGCAAAAGTGTCTATGCACTAGCGTATTCTGTAGGTGGCTTGGCAGTCCAGAAAGGAGCCGAAGTCATGCTGTCTACCTTTTGTTATTCCGATTTGAACAATGAGTCATCGAAACCGGAACCTCGATATAAGTGCATTTTAAATTTGGTAAAGTATTTCATAATTCGTCGCCATGATTAAAAATATTTTATCATATAAGGAAGCAAATACGTGTGCTCGGTGTATGAAAAACGAAATTTCTGATCAGTCAGCGCAGGCGCAGTCTCCAGTCTTCAAACCTCGTGTGATTCCGTTACCTACGTATGAAGGATTTCCGGTCCGGAATCATACGGCGTGGGTCGAATTGTGCATTCTCATCGAGACCTTAGCTGCAGTTTGATATATTCTTCAGTATCCATCAATCCTGGAAGCGAACAGCGAAGACACTTATCAAACTGTGCTTGTGTGCAGGCTAATTTGGGCCTTCGCTGTCTACATATGCTTCGAATGTACCGTTTTCGACCTAATAACCGGACACATCCCTACAAGCGCATAGTCAAGCAACTCCATCTTATAAAATCATATGTTGGTGGTACTCATTTGAATTGCCTCGAATTGCCGGGCCATTAAGTCAAAGCATTTCAAATGAGTACCAACAACATATGCTGTTATAAATTCAACTGAAAAAAAAAAAAAATATATATATATATATATATATATATATATATATATATATATATATAATTTAAGATTTAAACAAACTTCAACAAAGAATTCCGGCCCAGGATCAATACTGATGCAAGTACTTCAGAAAAAATGTGTATAGGGAGAAATTTGAAATACCACTGGACTGAGTGAGGCTCGAACCCACGCCGGCTACGACGGCAGCGCCTAGCCCTTCAGAGTCAGGAGACATAACCACTGCACCACTACGCTTGTTAAAAAACAAGTTTCATGGAACAGTATTATGCTTGATTTCTCTGAATGACCCGTCGGATAGGGTATATTTTTGGTGTATATATACATACATACATATATATATATATATATATATATATATCGCTTAATGCTTATTAAAACAATTCTCTCATGACCTCCTCTGCTGATCTACTTAGTGTGCAATTATTACTTGCATATTTCATTACAGGTTTGATTTTTTTTTTATAATTTTGTTTCGAAATTATAATTTTGTTATTATGATAAACCTATGCAATTGCACAAAGTACGGTAATTAGGTCAAATACGGTATGCTGAATGCTTGGTGCGGCTCATATTAAAACATAGAACGCTGTCATCTTTCAGTACGTCATAGTCTGTTCAAGGTTTTGACGCGCAACTACTCATTTGTGGGCCGATTGTTTATAATCGAGCCATAGTATTCAAACGCCAAAATTTCTTGAAGGTAGTTATTCACGTGATTATCATCGACCGCGCCTTAGACTAAATCCAGGTAACGGTTATTTATAGCCGCGCTATTATTGCCGCTGTGACGTCAGATCTGTAAAACCTGGACTGGAATATTGGCAGCAGTGTAGAACCACATCAGACGGCGCGTAATGCGGCATCTGATCAGGGTTTGCGTGTTTTGCTTAAATTAAAGTTCACGATCATTATCCCAGCCTACATTTAGAGACCATCGACCGACCAGTGTTCTCAATGTGTTGATTTGTCATCTCCAATGGTCAACAGACACGTCCTGATGACGTTTACAGGAATTTTACAAGGGAAGCAGCTTTTATGATTTCCTCTTTACTTGCCTGCACACCATTCGCCTTCTGAAAACGGATGTCGGGCACAGTCATTCTCTCCCTTCCGCTGATTCAAGAAGGGCAGTTGTCAGTTTCTGGCGAAAGAATGTGCACAATACTGGTTAACCGCTTAGAGGATTAAGCCTGCCCTGTAAACGTGTGGTTAGGTAAACTGACCGCGCTCGACATGGCCCCATTGGATTGACTAGGCCGTAAAACCTCAACACAAACAAAAAAAGCACCATGTTAGCTCTCTCTGAAGAAAATGTGCCAGCTCACCAGCCTACCAAGGACCCTACAAACCTACAATAAGACTTGTGCGACAAGCGAAGACTCAGATCAGCCTGCACATCCGCGCAGTCTGATCAGAGTCTTCGCTGATCACATATGCCTTCTACAGCCTCCAGGCTATCCATACAGGGATCCCAGCTAGCATTCTTTATAAATCTACAGCGGGCCGTTATCGGCCCGTCAGCTACCCTGACGGGCCGATAACGGCCCGCTATAGATTTATGTGGAATGCTTACTGGGATAAACGCGGACCCTTGCCATGCTGACTGGATGTACAGGCTTGAGTCTTTGCTGGTCACATAGGCCTTATTGTAGGTTTTGCCTTGCGCTGGCTCATATATTTAGTTCTAGCCCCCCACCCCCCACCCCCACCCCGCCCCACAGTAGTTGTTTACTCCTGACCGTTCTAGGAGGTTGTTCTGGTGTTCATCACGAAAACATGCCTATATAATTTTGACCCCATTAAACCCCACTTTTATATAGTAAAACTGGGGTTTACAGGGGTATACATTTTTTTTTATTTTTGCTCAAAACATAGATTGTGGTACTCGTTAGAACCGCCTCGTCGAGACGGTTCTAACGAGTACACACAATCTATGTTTTGAGCAGAATTAAGAAAAAAATATCAGAATTTTTTACCTGAAAAATTTCATTTTTTGGTGGTAAAATTTTCAGTATATTTGAAATGGGTTGGTTTTTCGACTGGCCTTGTGGATGCCCACCGCGGGTTTTTTTTTTTTTTTTTTCTCTTTTGCCCTGTTCGTTGTCTTGTTGTCGTGTTCAGTGGATCCTGTCTAACCTTGTGACCATCTTATTGGGGAAGACATAAGTTTCCCCCAGGGTTTAAAAATGAGGGTCCAAGGGACTCCCTTATGTGAAGTTAAATGGTCCTTAAATAAGATTTTGCGGTTTGTTGTTTTAAATATGTCAGCCCTTAAAGCGCTTATCGCATCTACAGCAGACGACAATCTGAAGTACTTTTTTTTTATTTTTCAGAGAAAATATGGCTTGACATTTCATGTGAATTGTCTGCTCAGCGGAAAATTCACATGAAATGTCAAGCCTCATTTTCTCTGAAAAAAAAATGATAATAAAGTCATAATTTTAGAATACTGACTGCTTCATTTTTTTTTTGTGCTTTAAGGGTTAACTATTGCCCAAATATTGATAATTCTTGCCTGTTAGACCACAAATAGATTAAAACAAAAAGCTGTAGATAACTAAAATTTTTAGATTGATCATATAAGCATCATGACCCTTAATTGCCACTAACATTAAGGGCTCAGAGGAAGATTTTTGGTAAAATGCCAAAATGCGGGTCAGGGAAAACCCTGGTAAGGAAAAACTGGTGACTGTGCTTTTCTACAGTTTGTGGTATTGCCTTGTCTGTGATACAGTTCAACATAAATGGCTCGAACATCTTTCAGACTTTGGGAATTAGTTCTAGTCCTCGATGAGGCAATTCTAATGACTACATACAACATACATTTTCATGATTAAATAAGAAAATTTCCTTAAAAATTACCCTAAATAATTGTTTTCTTGTGCTGTCAGAAGAATTTCCCTAGAACTCTAAAACGAGTTCCAAACAGCCATGGTGAACCAGCCATCAATGTTGGAGTCGTCGAAGGTTTCCTGTATTGTTTTTTTTTTTTTTTTTTTTTTTTTTGGTAGGCTATGTTTTGTGATTGTGGCTTTTTCTATCTTCCATACTATTAGCATAGTGCAGTCTATTGCGCGTCTGATTGCAAATCCAGGGGTCGTAAGTTCGAATCCCATCTATGCACCTTCATGGAAATTGATCATGAAACCATTTTTACGACCATTCTCACTCTTCCGCCGATTCAAGAAGGACAATTGCCAATTACTGGCTTGATGTACGCTAGATCAAACAGAAAGTCATAAAAGTTATCTTTCTTGGCTAATATGGCGAAAATCCAGTATCTAGTTCCAATAACTAGACCCCAAAGAGTACAAATTATTTGTACGACAGTAAAACTTAAATAGCGTGAACAGATCATGGGCAGCAGCGGGTAAACACAACTTTTGACCCTTGTCCTGCTGAACCCGGATATACCCTTTTTGCAAACAGTGTAGATCCAGATCAGTTGTCTTCTGAAGAAGCCAACTGATCTGGATCTGCACTGTTTGCCATCATGTATGCAAATTTATAACAACAATCTGGATCAAGTAACCTGATTGGCAGAAAATTAGAAGTGGGCATGGCATCTTTATTTATTCAGCAGGACAAGGGTTAACATTAAATATTCGGGGAAAAACTTTACTTCATCCACAATAACTTTCTATCTTTTAGAGCTATCGTTCCTGTCCTATCATTTCCATGATACTTATTAACTCTACTTTGCGATGATGTAATTTATAAATATCTGTCCTTAAAGAAAATAGTCTTTTTTTACATGAAATGGAACCGCTCTCAAAAAGTAAGGAATAAATAGTAATTCGAGAAAAAAAATAAGACGACCTTAGTCGCTTTCACACTAATTTGCTTTGAATGCAAATGCGATATATTGCCTGTGCGAACGGGTACATTGACAAAAATGTATGCCCTTTTAAAAGGAATACATGTATTTTATATTTGAGTGAATAATCGTAAAATGGTCTTTATTGATACTTTCTGTATAAGGTATTTAATCATTTATCAGTTCGTGATTGTTTGGATTTTTCCGTCGATTGTCCTGGAACAACATGAAAGTTGTATATTGACTCTTGCTTTCGGCTATTTTGTAAAATGACGGAAGCACCCGGAGTTCACTTTACCTTATGGCCCAGATCGCCTCTTATCCCATCGACTGATAAGGTCTAATTTGGATTGCGACATTAACCGTGGATCATTCGAACCCGTTTTTGAGTCCCCAGGAAACGCCTCAAGATAACAAATATTCAGGGATATTTTAGGGATTCTTTCTTATTGCATCATAAAACTGCATATTGTGTGTACTCAATAGAATCGCCATAAAGAGGCGATTCTAATGAGAACACACAGCATACCATTATTTATAATGGATAGAAAAAAGACATCCCTTAATTATCCCTAAATTATCCTTATTTACTTCCGACCTGGGGTTATGATTAACACTCAATGGCTCGAACTACCCATGTCTAGAACATATTTCTATGGTCCCAAAGATGTTCGAGCCACCCACTGAAGTTCGACTGTATAACTTAATTTTTACTTTGTCCTGTTTGTAACATTAAAGATGACAAACGCATATAATACCGAAAAAAAAAGTTCTGTCATTAATAGGCTTCCTTGGTTTTTATCCCAGATATATTTTAAAATGCTTTACTGCACTTGAATGGTGTGTTGAATAGCTAATGATACCCCTTTATTTCGTGCAAATTGCTTTCCAATTGACCGAGTTATTTCAAATTGAAATAGATGCAGTCATATACACTGATCAATTTACTTGTTACATTGAAACATAGACCAAGCAAAGGATGGCCAGGAGTCCACCTTTTACATGACAGTGTGAGGTTGTTAAGTCTTTTTTGGCTTCTGAAAAGGTGAACGTTTTAAACCATCCACTTTATTCACCTGACCTGAGTCCCTGTGACTTCTTTTTATTTCCAAGGCTTAAGAAAATGCTTTCTTGAAATAAGTATACGCCGTTCTCTTGTCAGCGCTATTTATCAGTGTCTCCAACAGATACCAAAAGAGGACTATTTATCTGCTTTTCGCGACTGGGTAAAAAAGGTTACAAAAATGTGTTTCAGTAAAGGGGGAATACTTTCAAGGTTTGTAATAAAAATATGTTTGATAAAACGTAGCACTGAAGTAATCCGAACCCAGTGACAAAACTTTTTGCAGGACCCTCGTATGTACTTGTCTCGTTCCCGATGGTTCTTTCTAGCCTTCTTGAAACGTGAACTGCGCCTTCAATGTCAAAGAACAAAAGACATCTTTGGATTAATCAAAACACTGAGAGCACTAGCTGGTGGGACGATTGTCTCTGAGTGTAGGCTTAGAAAATGTTCCTGAACAGGGACTTAGTTTCACATTACGAAGACACGCCTGTCCAAATATATAGCAAATTTCTCCTCCAAAAACTAAAAAACATCAGATAAAAAAATTCTGATATCTTTCCTATTTCTGCTCAAAATATAGATTGTGGGTACTCGTTAGAACCGTCTCGACGAGGCGGTTCTAACGAGTATCCACAATCTATGTTCAGAGCAAACAAAAAGGAAAATAATATATACCCCGGTAAACCCCAGTTTTCCTATATAAAATTGGGGTTTAAGGGGGTCAGAATTATATAGGCATGTTTTCGTGATGATTTAACGTTTAACTTCCTGTGATTTAAGCAAATAGTGCAGACCCAGATCAGACACCGCGTTCTGTGGCATCTGATCTGGGTTTGCACTGTTCGTCAATGACCCAGTCCAGGTTTTACAGATAATCTCTTTACACGAGACTCTGAGGTCACAGTGACAAGAATAGTGCGGCTATAAATAACCATTACCTGGATGTCGTAAAAACGCGCGGTTTGATTCTAATGGTCAAGGATGATCACGTGGACAACAACTTTAAGGAAATTTTGGTGTATGTATTCTTAGGCTTGCAACAGTCGACCCAAAAATAGCACTTTTAATGTTACTGCAGTCTTATGTGTACATATTTCTACATAGAGGATCTTATTTGAGTGGTTATTTCAAAAGAAATTTATGAAACTTCCAAAATTTTCATATGAAATGACCAGGAGTGTAAGATTCTGTATATCATATGACCATTTTAAATAGGATTTTATTGCCTTTAAACTTGACAGTTGTTCAACAGAAATGCATGGTTGACATGGATGTCGTCATGACGTGACTTGTTCCCGCCAAAGCGTTATGTAACGTGTGGTCATACGAATTTTATGACATGACGTTATCCACTGATTAACAGCGACGTCATATGATGAACATATTTAAACATATTGTACACCAACCGTTTATAATAAGGTGACTACATCACGAAAACACGCCGATATAATTTTGACCCCCTTAATCCCACTCCCTTTTATATAGTAAAAAAAGGGTTGCCTCAGACCCAATGACGGCCTCTTCGTAAAATTTTAACCAGTGGGTTGGGGCTTGACGATATGTCTTTGGCTTGTCCGGCCGTGGTTCTACTATTGGTTTTCATTTACTCTGGCATACAGTAGAATTAGCCATGAGTACTCGTCTTTGTTTATAATAGTGATTAATTTGATTTTTGTGTTTTCGCTTTGATGCATTGACTGAGTTGGGAGCCTTTAAGCAAACCGAATTTTTATGTGTTTCTGTATTAAGAGTAGCATCGGGACCCAGAGTGAAGTTAGCTAGCTGTAAAAGTGCTTTAACCCCCCCCCACCCCACCCCACGGTGGTTTACTCTACTGACCGTTCTAAGGCGGTGGTCCCGGTGTTAGTCTTACTCTTTGTTGCTTTGTGGTTTATTCTACGAGGCGATTTGTTGTATGTCTTTCCATGTGTCATTTTGTTCTTGTGTTTTTCAGTCCTTTTAGTATTGCGGTTACCTCGCTTGGGGAAGAGAGAGCTAATCTTAGTGCTTTTCGTACGTTTGTTCGATTTGTGCTTGTTTGGATTTGTCGGTTTCCTCTTCCTCTTGGGGTCTGGGAAGGGCTGCGGTTTGTGATTGTGGCACACCTTGGACTTTTCTTACCTTTTTTACATGGGTATACACTTTCTTATTTTGCTGAAAACATAGAGTGTGGGTACTCATTAGAACCGCCTTGCCGAGGCGGTTCTAATGAGTACACACAATCAATGTGTTGAGAAGAAATATGAAAAAATGTCAGAATTTTTTGTTTTATCTAAAAATATTCCTTTTTTGGTTGTAAAATTTTCAATATATTTGAATAAGCCGTAATGACAACAGATACAAGAATTTCTATGCGTAAATGACTTATTTTATGTATAAATTTTGAAGAGTATACATGTAGAAGTGTCTCATAATCCAATATGACTGGACGTCAAATTATGTATATGTACATATGTATTTCATGTTTTATATACATGTTGTTTTATTTTGATGTGTGACACATTAATTAACAACAACAACAACAACAACAAATACTACTACTACTACTACTATTACTGCTTCCGACTGGTGGTCAGGAGGTCGCGGTTTCGATCTCCGCCGGGTCTGGCAACATACTTTTGTGTAGACTGATCAGATCATGAAATAATATTTTCTATGGTCTTTCTCTCCCTTCCGCTGAATCAGGAAGGGCAGTTAATTGTCAGTATCTGGCGAAAGAAAGTGCACAAATACTGTTTAACTGCTTAGAGGACTTAACCTGCTCAGTTAAAGTGTTGTTAGGTAAACTGACGGGCTCGACATGACCATAATAGTGTTGACTGGGCCGTAAAAGTCCACTCCAACTCCAACTACTACTACTACAACCACTACCGTACTGCTGTATTTTGTTATAGTTACCCACTAGTTACACCAAATGAAACTACTATCATGCAATCGAAGTTGAACTTCAAGAGCTTGAATAGCTTTGGGACCATGGAAATTTATTCTGGACATGAGTTGTCCGAGCCACTGAGGGTTAATCATGGCGCAGGGCCAGGATGCGAATGGGAATTACTTTGAATGGGGATGTCTTTTCGATCTTCTATAAAATAATGGTTTGTTAAGTGTACTCATTAGAATCGCCCCGATGTGGCGATTCAACATACATGTTTATGATGTAATAAGAAAATACCCTTGAATCTTTGTTTTCTTGAGCTGTCGGAAGAATTGCCTAGTGACTCAAAAACGAGTTCGAATCCACCATGGTAAACGAACCATCCCTGGTCGAGTCATCGAAAGTTTACTTTAGGGATCAAACATGGTTTTTCATGCATAAACATTTGCCAGGTCCCGAGGGAGGTGTTGAAAACCGAAGCCGGAGGCCGCGGCTTTCAACACCTTCCAAGGGACCTGGCGAATGTTAATGCATTGAAACACCATATTCGATCGCTATTTTTGCATAAAAACTGAAAACATTTGTTACATTTCGCATTATTTCTTGCACTATTTTGTTTCGCCTTTTCACCGATGTCTCACGAACGCAATTTCCACGGATTATGCTCGTTCTAGGGCCTGGCAGTACACATCTCGTAACGACAGCAAGTCTGTGTGATCATATTAAAAGTTCAGTTGCCTTTAACAGAGCGTGAATTGCCTTGTATGTACACGGCTTTTCGCCGGTTAATGCACGGCTGTTAGTAACGTGCGACACTGCTTTTTATGCAATAATGTAAATTGAAAGGTTTATCCCCTGGAGAAAAAAAAAATAAAATAAAAATAAAACCGCAATAAAATAAAAGTTCAAGGAAGAAAAACACAACAGTGTTCCGAAACAATGATTCCACTGAATACATAGCTTTGTTACTAAAATTTGTCACTTTGACCCACTGGCATTATTTATCTATTTTTATTTATCTGTGACGTCTCATCACTTATTACTGCAGTAAAATCTGTGAGCAGATAATAAACGCATTGTAACTTGTAAAAAAAAACCCCAAAAAACCAAAAAAGAACAAAAACAAAAAAAAACAACAAAAAAAAAAAAAACAGACTAAAAAAAAAAAAAAAATAAATAAATAAAAAATAAATAAATAAAAAAAAAACAACAACAAAAAACAAAACAACAACAACAACAAAAACCCACAAAAAACAACAACAACAACAAACAAAAAAACAACAAAAAACAAAAAAACAAAAAAAGTACAAAAAATAAACTCTTCAAACAATAAACTTTATTGCATAATATCACGTTTACAAGGGGTAAACAGTGAGAGAGGCATATAACAATTATTAACTGCGATTTTTACGGAAGCCTTTACGTGACACCGTGACATTGTGTTTTGTGTAACAATGTTTTGAGTTCTGTAACTTTAAGGTAATATAACAGAAAGCTACAAGAATGGTCCAACATAAAACGTGGCGAAAAATCTCCTTAAAGGCTCCATATTCCTCAAAAAATAGACATTTTTGTATCCAAGAAAAGTTTAATAAATTGACATTTAGTATTAATACGATCATAAAATGTGGCATCTGATAGCTTGTAAAATTTCAGTTAGTCTCTCGTTTTTGAACTGGATCAAAAATGAAATGATTTTTGTTTTATCGTATCTCTGAATTAATGTTGGCAACATGAATTCAGAAATACGATAAAAAATTTCATTCAAGAGCATGAGACTGACCGAAATTTTACAGGCTGTCAGGTGCCACATTTTATGATTCTGTTAATACCGTATATCAATTTTTTAAAACCTTTCTTGGACAACAAATCGTCTATTTTTGAGGAATATGGAGCCTTTAAATTAGATCTGTCAAAACACGGAAACAGTGACATTTTTCTTCTTGTATTTTAGGGTTATCTGAAGTATTTGCTGAATACCGAGAGCATTGATTTAAAGGAAAGTGATGTCAAAGAGGCTGGGTCACTTTGCCCCCTCTCACCGGAAGACTTGTCGTCGCAGTTTCTATCGGAAGAAGATCGTAACTACGAGTATTTAGCTCCAAAAGGTATCACCTGTATCGATCGTGTTCCTATCAAACTACAGGAAGATAATATTGCCTACATTATCGGACACGACGACTCAACATCGACCTTCTCTGACATGAAATCTGAATCCGGGACATATCGTGGACTTGTGTCACGTGGTACATCATATAAAGCGCCAGGAACGACCGAAGCCGAGTACGTTTATATTTTGGATATACTTGGCTCGGACACAACTACGCTGAGAAAACATATTGCGAAGCATTTGTTAAAAATTAAAGAGAACGTCAAAGGACCTACACAGTTAATGGTATTTTTCCAAGAGGATTTTGACTATAATGTCATTTTGTCTGCGTTTACTGTCTGTGGCATAGAAAATACTTTCCTTGCCGAGGGCTGCAAAAATGAGCCTTATGGGCTTCCTATCTATGAAATATGGAAGCTGCTATAGTTTCGTGCTGAATAAATTTAAGATGCCACGCCTTTATTCATTTATTTTTTTATTATTATTATTTTCAGCCATTCAAATTACTTGATCCAGGGCCCGGTTGTTTAAAGCGTCGTTAGCTTAACGAGCTCGTTAAGGGTCATTTCGTTAACTGTTCTAGCGGATTCAATACACAATATTCTGATATTTTTTGCTGATAAAATGTGAGTAGCTTTAAAGCTACTCACATTTTTTCAGCAAAAAAATTCAGCATATTTGTGTATTACTCGATTTAAATTTTAACGAATCGTTAACAAACGACATCGTTAGTTTTGAACAACTGGGCCCAGGATGCTGACACATGATGCTATAGTTCCATGCTGAATAAATTAAGATAAAACGCCCTCTCTTTTTTTTAATTTTCAGCCAATGAAATTACTTGATCCAGGTTGTTGACACAAAGCGCATGCGCATGCCTGCGCATGCGCGAATCGCTATTCGCATATGCTATAATGGCTCTTTTTCCAAGACACAACTCATACAATCGTAGCAGTATATTCTTGTCAATGCAAATATGCCCTTACTTACGACTCGTATATTTTTCATACAGTTGAACCTCAATAGCTCGAACACCGATGGCTTGTTTACCATGTCTAATTCGAACTCGTTTTTCAGTCCCCATGAAATTCTTCCGATAGCTTATAAACATAAATATTAAGGGAAATTTTCTTATTATCATAATTTTGTATAGTAAATCAACACACTAAATCAGCCCGCGCAGCCAGATTAAAGTCCTCACAGGCCGCATAAATGATATACAGTCGACTCTCGTTATCTCGAACTCGCTTATCTCGAATAACCGCTTATCTCGAAGTGAAAATCTGGTCCCTGTTTTAACACAGAGATCTACCAACAGGCAACAAAATATTGTGGAAAAAAGGAGAAATTGCTCCTTGGGAGCAATTTCTCCTCTTTTCCACAATAATTTCAATATATCTCTAACTTGGGAGTCAAATTACATATTCATTCTGTTAAAAGTGGTTGTTCGATTAATTGTTTTCCTCATTTCCGCAAATCTGATATGTCGAAGTACGGATATGGAGTCATATGGTGTTTCATGGAGTCCCTTGGAGTTCGAGATAATGAGAGTCGACTGTATAGGGTTTTCTTTCTTGTTTTATCATGAAATTGTATGTTGTGTGTACTCATTAGAATCGCATCATCGAGGCGATTCTAATGAGTTCACTCAACATACAATTATTGTCTATAAAATCGAAAAGATTTCCCTAGACTGTCGCTTTTTGCTTCTTACCTGGCGCCATGATTAGCCTTCAGTGGCTCAAACTACCCATATCTCGAAAAACCTTCATGTTCCCAAAGATAGGGTTTTTTTTTTCTTATTTAATCATGAAATTGTATTTTTGTACTCATTAGAATCGCCTCATCGAGGCGATTCTAATGAGTACACTCAACATACAATCATTGTCTATAAAATCGAAAAAACTTCCCTAGACTGTCGCTTTTTGCTTCCTACCTGGCGACATGATTAACCTTCAGTTGCTCAAACTACCCATATCTCGAAAAACCTTCATGTTCCCAAAGATAGGTTTTTTTTCTTATTTAATCATGAAATTGTTGTTTTTGTACTCATTAGAATCGCCTCATCGGGGCGATTCTAATGACTACACTCAACATACAATTACTGTCTATAAAATCGAAAAGATTTTCCTAGATTGTCGCTTTTTGCTTCCTACCTGGCGCCATGATTAACCTTCAGTGGCTCAAACTACCCATATCTCGAAAAACCTTCATGTTCCCAAAGATAGGGTTTTTTTCTTATTTGATCATGAAATTGTATTTTTTTGTTCTCATTAGAATCGCCTCATCGAGGTGATTCTAATGAGTACACTCAACATACAATTACTGTCTATAAAATCAAAAAGATTTCCCTAGATTGTCGCTTTTTGCTTCCTACCTGGCGGCATGATTAACCCTCAAACTATCCATATCTTGAAAAACATTCCATTGTCCCAAAGATTCTTGTGCCGTTAACGTTTGACTGTATTTCATATACAGCCGGCTGTCGTTATATCGACTTCGCTTATCCCGAATAACCGTTTATCTCGAAGTTAAAATCTGGTCCCTGTTTTAACATGGAAATCTTAAAGGTATCAAAATATTGTGGAAAAAAGAAGACATTGCTCCTAAGGAGCAATTAGGAGCAATTTCTTCCCTTTTCCGCAATATTTGCAATAAAAAGAGGATCTTACATGAGTGGTCATTTCATTTATGAAACGAGCATTTGGCGGATATCATATATGTCATATTAAATGACCACGAGTGTAAGATTTTGTTTATCATATGACCATTTTAAATTGGATTTTATTGCCTTCAAAGTTGACAGTTGTTCAAAAAAAATGTAATGGTTGACATGGGGACGCATGACGATACTTGTTCCCACCAAAGTGTTATGTAACGTGTGGTCATACGATTTTTATGACATGGCGTTTTCCACTGATTAAAAGCAACGTCGTATGATAAATTCAGGAGTCAAGTTACATATCCATTTGTGAAATATCGTTGTTCGATTGTTTTCCTCAATGCTGCAAATCTGATATGTCGAGGTACGGATATCTCGAAGCAATTTAAAGAGTCTCTTGGACTTCGAAAAAACGAGTCGACTGTACATGGCTTTGAGGGTCGTATGCTTGATCAATATATTATGCAAAATAAGCTATTAAAAAAACAACAACAACAAAAACAAACAAACAAACAAACAAAAAAAACACACAAAAAAAAAAAAAACAAAAACAACTATGCTCGTTCTAGGGCCGGGCAGTACACATCTCGAGACGGCAGCTAATCTGTGGCCCCGTTACGAGCATGTTGAAAGTTGCGTAGCCGTGCATTAACAGCGCGTGAATTGCCTTTTTAATACACGGCTTTTCGCCGGTTAATGCACGGCTGTTAATAACGTTCGACACTGCTTTTTTATGCAATAATTTGGATTTGTTCTCGTTTGTGCTGTAATTTTACTTACCATCAACACAGTCGCTAAATGACTTGAATGTTTACACGAAAGAAGCCTCTCATTGAAAAGGAACAGATCGCGTGACTAGTTAAAAGAAAACAAAAAGTGATAGAGAAAAACATGAATAAAAAACTTATCTTGGAGGAATCTTAAGGAATAATTTCTCATGTAAGAGACCTTATAAACATTCCGCCATAGAGAAATGAACTTTGCAATTTCATAGTTATATCGAAAAAGATAGTTTGAAGGCATCTTCAAAAGGCGGGCTTACTGCGTCAAAATTTTACTGCTGTAAAGACTCTAAAATTCACTCGAGTTTTGTATCAGTGTTGGACAATGAGTGATGACAAGAAAACGTAGAAATAAACGACAGAGAAATAAATCCTCGCCACAGTCTTTGTCGTCCCCTAAGAAAGTATCGCCAGTCGGCCTCAGCAGCTGATTCCAAAACCAACATTACTGATACTACTGACACTACTGTTGATTCCGTATATACTGAACCAAAAGAGCTATCTTTGTCCGAGTTAGCTGACCTACCAAAAACAGAATCTGAATCTGCATCTGAGTGTGGTGATTTGATTCCGGGCGCCAACATGGACTCGCAAGAACCACAGTCTATCGTGGGTGAATCGTCTCAGGGGTTCGGTTTCCAACCTGGTGACGACCCCTCCTTGAAATTTCAAGGAGCTCCTGGTTAAACCCTGGGCAGTCGGGAATTGGATTCTGCAGAATCAGCTCCATCACTTTCTTCGCGACATCCTCATTACTAGTTTCATTGATGCCTGCGATCCTGAGACAGGCGCGTCTGGAATACTGCTCAAGGTCGTCATTTCTAACTGTGGCTTGCTTGAGCTCCTGTTGAACTTTAGCCAAAGAAGCCTTGACTTCATCGACTTCTGTCCTCAGGGGTTCTATAGCTGCGTCGACCATAGCTTTTATGTCAGCACTCAGAAGCTCTTTCATTTTCATCGCGATTCGAACCACGTCTTCCTCCGACAGGTGCAGGTTAGGTGGTGAAACGAACGGAGAAAGATCTGTTGTAACATCTGCATAGATTGCGTAAGGTTATTCATATTAGCCATTGGTTGCTGATGCTGTTGAAAGTTCATGTTAGTGTGAATAATATATATATATATTTCTTGTCTTTCTTGTTTATCTATGAATCTATGACGTACAATTTTGGTCTGACATCACAACATCATGATCCCTAGAAAAAAAAAAAAAAAAAAAAACCCCAAAAAAAACCCCCCCAAAAAAACAAAAAAAAAAAAACAACAACAAAAAAAAACAACAAAAAAAAAACAACAACACAGAACTGAAATTCAAAGCAGGTTTTGAAAAGGGTGTGTGCATCCTAATAAGGGAACAGCCTTAGTAAACAAAAATGGCAAGGCCACAAAAAATCCTTACGTAAGGTTGTTAACACGAATGCATCAATTATTTACTAAAATGCCTTTGGAAATCCATCTGTGAGATTTCTGCGTCCAACGGAACTGAAAGGCCAATGCAGCATTTATCAACGTATTTGGATACATTCGAGACCTGTCGCGATAAGAAAGGTACCTTTATGCCATTACTTGACAGCAAAAAAAAAAAAAAAAAAAAAAAAAAAGAGCCACGAGCTGAATGCCCCGATCAGGGTCTTCAAGTGCATGTACCGAACAGAAGCACTGGAGAGTATAGCTTATCACATAGTGGCCTAAATTCCCAACATTCAGCATGAAATATATCGCGATGTAGATGGTCTACATGCATGCAAATGTGATAAATCAGTTATACCATGGTTGTGCGCATGTACGTGCGATAATGCACTCGCTCACGCTCGTGCATTATCGCATCGTACATGCGCACGAACCATGGTATAACTAAGACATAGAGTAAACTTATATTATTGTTTTTATCATTACCAATCGGAGAGCTCAGGATATATATATCTGACCAGGGTCCATTATGTTTGAGTATGTATAAATATACTGAGTCTGTCATGGTCAGTCATGTTTGCAAAAGTACAAAAATGGACGACTTTATCTCACTCAGTCACTACATGAATATTTGTTTCCTATTTTTTTTGCTGTAGACAAACTGCTACACATCCCGAAAACATGCCTATATAATTTTCACCCGCCCCTCCCCCCTTAACCCCCACTTTTATACAGTAAAACTGGAGATTACAAGGGTACACATTATTTTTCTTATTTCTATTCAAAAACGAGGCGGTTCTGACGAGTACCCACAATCTATGTTTTGAGCCGAAATATAATAAATATCAGAGTTTATTTTATCTGAAAAGTTTTAGACTTTGGAGGTGAAATTTCCTATATATTTGCATAAGCGTGTTTTCGTAATGTAGTATTTTCTTGAAATTTCCAAAAACAAACTAGTACCCACAATCTATGTTTTGAGCAGAAATATAATAAATATCACAGATTTTTTTTTTATCTGAAAATTTTCAGATTTTGGAGGTGAAATTTTCTATATATTTGCATAAGCGTGTTTTCATAATGTAGTATTTTCTTGAAATTTCCAAAAACAAACTAGTACCCACAATCTATGTTTTGAGCAGAAATATAATAAATATCACAGATTTTTTTTTTATCTGAAAATTTTCAGATTTTGGAGGTGAAATTTTCTATATATTTGCATAGGCGTGTTTTCATAATGTAGTATTTTCTTGAAATTTTTAAAAACAAACTTACCTCTACTTTAATTTTGTCTGAAAAATATAAGGGATGATGGATTAAAGAAATATGCACATTTTTTAAACTTCAAGTCTGAACTGGACTGTTACAGTCTGGTGCAATCCGGATTTCACTATTTATTAATTATGGAAAGTCGATTTCCATATGTATATAAATATTATTTGCCCGGAAAATATTCCCATAAACAAGGCCCCCACAGGAAAAGGATCCGCTTGTGAATGAAAGTGTAGGTTTCGTCCAGCGTCCAGGAAAAACCCCAACATCACGAAAACATACCTATATACATGTAATTTTGACCCCCATAAACCCCACTTTTACATAGTAAAACTGGGTTTACAGGGGTATACATTATTTTTGTTATTTCTTCTCAAAAATATAGATTGTGGGTACTCGTTAGAACCGCCTCGACGAGGCGGTTCTAACAAGTACCCACAATCTATGTTTTGAGCAGAAATATGATAAATATCAGAATTTTTTATCTGAAAAATTGCCATTTTTTGGTGGTGAAATTTTCAGTGTATTTGAATAGGCGTGTTTTCATAATGAGAAGTTGGAGAAATTAGCTTTATGCACTTATATCTATCTATTCAGATTTTTAACGCTGTCAGGCAACTAAGTCACATAGAGGCAGCGCCAGAAAACTCTGGATTAGTTTATCCTTGACCTTGGCTTGAAACGGTGTCCACGCATAATTCATGCGCAAACTACCTCGCCTGATCAGACCATATGCATAAAGGTCAAGGTCTGTAAGTTTCAGAATTGAAAATTCGGTCAAAAGAAAAGAGCTTCAATACGTGTGTATTACCAATGCACAATGTAATCTCACATTTGCTCAATCGTGCCACCAAACCGGGAGAGCAGTAAAAGGAAACCAAAAAGAATCACCAACCTTTTCATCCGGTATGGGACACCTCCACCTTCTCCCACCCGCAGCAAGCATACGGTCTTCTCGCTTCGACCCCGACGGCTCTTCTTAGGGTCATCCAGCCATTGATCTTTCGGAGACACGGTTAGTTAACCGTTAGTTGATTCGGGCCTCCTACACCGACCCGCTGGGCGCCAGCGAGTCCATGGCTGATTCGTCGGTGTTTGCCGCCATTTTGTGACGTTGCCGCCACCACACCACTCCGAGGTGTGTCTCCGAAAGGGGTGGACTTAATATTGTTGTTCCAGTTTGTGTCGGATCTACCATGGTCCAGAGGAGCGAGTCCATAGGGTGCACCACATGGTAGCCCAAAGTTATTCACCCATCCCTTGACTTTGTGGACTTAATATTGTTTGTGTTGAGGTTTTACGGCCCAGTCAAACCAATGGGTTCATGTTACCTAACCACACGTTTACTGGGCAGGCTTAGTCCTCTAGGCGGTTAACCAGTATTGTGCACATTCTTTCGCCAGAAACTGACAACTGCCCTTCTTGAATCAGCGGAAGGGAGAGAATGACCGTAGAAAATATTTCATGAACAATCTTGTGGACTTAATATTGTTTGTTTGTGTTGAGGTTTTACTTCCCAGGAAACCCAATGGGGTCATGTCGAGCGCGGTCAGTTTACCTAACCACACGTTTACTGGGCAGGATTTGTCTTCTAAGCGCTTAACCAGTATTGTGCACATTCTTTCGCCAGAAACTGACAATTGCCCTTCTTGAATCAGAGAAGGGAGAGAATGACCGTAGAAAATATTTCATGATCAGTCTCCACGAAAGAATGTTGCCGACCTCGGCGGGGGTTGAACCCGCGACCTCCTGGTCTCCAGTCGGACGGCGCATCCAACTAAGCCACCGAGGTCGGCTGTGGACAATATACTGAATTGTTAGCTTTAAATCTGCACCGTGCATTAAAATTAAATGGTTTTCGTACAGATAATGTTGTAAAAATTATCCTCAAATATGCCTTACCGCTGACAAGTTCCTTAAATAGAGACAGTCTAATAGAAAAGGACAGTCTATAACTATCTGAATTACCGTACTATAAATGTTAAATTGGATCTTATCACAAGATTTTACTCCTGTTTCATCACAGATGACCGGGCTATTTAAAACGACTATTTCCCTCCCTTTACCAACCGTTCACTTTATCAAGTTCAATAAGCAAAATATATCAGACGAATTACTTGTGGAACGGTGATCGAATGGATTTGTACGTTTTATAAGGGGAACACAGGTCTCTTTGTATAGATTCGAACCCTTACTTCGGTACATTTATTTAATTGCATTGTTATATATTTTTTTTCTTAATTTGTGTGAAAGTTTTCATTGCAGTTTTTTTTTTCAGTAAACGTTACCTGCGTTATTATTCGTATTTATACTATAACAGCCTTTGTATGTGAAAAAATCTATCATCACGAAAACATGCCTATATAATTTTGACCCCCTTAAACCCTATTTTTATATAGTAAAACTAGGGTTTACAGGGGTATACAGGGGTATACATTATTTTGCTTATTTCTGCCGAGGCGGTTCTATGTTTTGAGCAGAAATATGAAAAATATCAGAGTTTGTTTATCTGAAAATTTTTGGTTTTTGGAGGTGAAATTTTCTGTATATTTGAATAGGCGTGTTCAGTTCGTAATGGAAGAAAATTTGATCACTTCATATTTATAGAGCCTGACTTACACCGCCTTTCCTGTTGATCACAATATTTTTTTATTGTCCAGGGCCCAGTTGTTCAAAGCGTCGTTAGCTTAACGAGCTCGTTAAGGGTCATTTCGTTAACTGTTTTAACGGATTCAATATACAATATTCTGATATTTTTTGCTGAAAAAATGTGAGTAGCTTTTGCACTGCAAAAGCTACTCACATTTTTTCAGCAAAAAATTTCAGCAAATTTGTGTATCACTCGATTTAAATTTTAACGAATCGTTAACTAACGACATCGTTAACTTTGAACAACTGGGCCCAGGTTATATATGAAAATAAAACTCCAGCGCCTATTTGCTGTACATGTACATGAAGTCAGAATGTAATATTAAATTTTGTAAATTTTCGTCTTAGTTATGGTTTTTTATTTTATTGTCAGCGGTGAAATCAGTGTATATCTGGTGAAAATAAAAGTGATATCAATCACAAGTGAATTGATATCGTATCATTTCACTAGTGACTGATACGATTTATATTTTCACTCCTTGCTTTGGGCGACTTCGGTTTTCTTCATTGTTTCAGAAGTGGATCTTACCTTCAACTCAGATTTTTGAACACCTCCAACTTCTTTGTTTCTTAACTAAAGTCTCAAGTGTTGGTATGCATTTTCTTAGTTAGAATGTAAGGAACATTTTGGTATCAAAATTATTTCGATTTGCCGATTTTTTTTTTTTTTTTTTTTTTTTTTTTTGTTTTTATCTCTCCAGCGTGTCACATGTAAAAAGAAAATTCTCTCTTTTTCAGTGAATACCTTAAATAATGTTCATCTCGTGTAATGAAAACATTCAAATTTTCACTCGCGCTTCGCACTCGTGAAAATACTGATGTTTTCATTACACTCGATGACAATATTTATGGTATTCGCAGCATAAGAGTAAATATCCTCTATTTGGATCACGGCGAGGCAACTGAAAAAAAAGAATTAAAAAA
The DNA here is from genome assembly GCA_964016985.1 of Anodontia alba. Taxonomy (NCBI): domain Eukaryota; kingdom Metazoa; phylum Mollusca; class Bivalvia; order Lucinida; family Lucinidae; genus Anodontia; species Anodontia alba. The sequence continues at coordinate 33,244,915 of OZ024838.1, forward strand.
TAACTGACGTATACTGTTTACGTTTGTAGAAATAGTGACAGCGTAGTTCGTCTTTTAACAATTTAACCCCTGATCTAAAGATTGAAAGGAGAAAATGTAAAAAGTATGCATCGGCCGGGAATCGAACCCGGGCCGCCCGCGTGGCAGGCGAGCCGGAATACCACTGAACCACCGATGCTTGTAGCCAAACCTTCTTTATGAAGATTTTTGACATATAACCACTTCCACCTGTCAATTAAATGATGTCAAATTTACATGATCATGATAATTTATTGATAATATAAGCCACCAGGGCCCAGTTGTTCAAAGCTAACGACATCGTTGGTTAACGATTCGTTAAAATTTACATCGAGTGATACGCGAATATGCCGAAATTTTTTGCTGAAAAAATGTGAGTAGCTTTTGCAGTGCAAAGCACTCACATTTTTTCAGCAAAAAATATCAGAATATTGTATATTGAATCCGCTAAAACAGTTAACGAAATGACCCTTAACGAGCTCGTTAAGCTAACGACGCTTTGAACAACTGGGCCCAGCTGTTTACGATACACATAATATAGCATTAATATTTCCCTATTTTCCCAGACACAATAATTTAGAAAGATTATTTGAAATTTTGAAATTGAACTTTTTTGAGGAATAAGAAAGTATTTCAAAATTTCTCTGTTTATATTTAATTTCAGCAGGGCCATGGAAATTTAAGGTGAGGGAGGGTCATGAACATTAGTACAAACCAGAAACTACGGGGCATGTATACACCAACCCATCAATGAACTATATATATATATATATATATATATATATATATATATATATATATATATATCATATATATATATATATATATATATATATATATATATATATAATATATATATATATAGTTAAGTCTGATGCCCTAGCAAAAATACTATTTTCTTTTTCGGGCGAGACAAAATAATGATACTAGTTAGGCTCAGGTTTAATAAATTTTGATAAATATAAGTAGGATTTTGATGTTCTCTCTCTCTCTCTCTCTCTCTCTCTCTCTCTGTCTCTCTCACTCTCTCTCTCACTCTCTCTCTCTGGTCTTTAGATGTAATTTGTGATTTGTTACCTCATGATGGGACATTCATATGCTGCATGCTCAACCCTGAAAAAGAAAGGACTACCACCTAAAGTGCGAGAAGTAGCCTTTCATAAATGGTCATTCTTATGCACTTCTGTACTACTGGTTTCCCGTTGAACACCAAAATGCCTTTTGCGACGGCAGTATCTGGGGAGAACTATTCTACGCTACTCCTCATCCTCCGGTTTCCGGTCCCGGCCCACGAGATTATATCAGCTATGCCACTGAGTAAAAATGTGCATTCGAGCCTCCGCTGTCCACTAACAGAATCACTGGACACTATAGAATGTATTAGTGGACTCGGAGTAATTGCCCGGATGAAATCTTGCGCATGCGCAAGATTTCATCCGTGCAATTACTCCGAGTTAATCCGGGCAATTACTCCGATGTACTCAGTTGGATGTGCCGTCCGACTGGAGACCAGGAGGTCGCGGGTTCAACCCCCGCCGAGGTCGGCAACATTCTTTCGTGGAGATTGATCATGAAATATTTTCTACGGTCATTCTCTCCCTTCCGCTGATTCAAGAAGGGCAGTTGTCAGTTTCTGGCGAAAGAATGTGCACAATACTGGTTAACCGCTTAGAGGACTAAGCCTGCCCAGTAAACGTGTGGCTAGGTAAACTGACCGCGCTCGACATGACCCCATTGGGTTGACTGGGCCGTAAAACCTCAACACAAACAAACAAACAAACTCCGATGTAACTCTGCACATGCTCGAATGCATTTTTTTTGCTTGACGCGGCCCATATAAACGATAAGAGAAGAGCCTGACATATAACGGGATACATTTAGTAAAATGGACTAATTTAAGTTTATATAAGGACAAGTCCGGTAAGGAGATAGGTTGCTCCAATACTAAGATTAAATACGGTAAATGTTATTGGTGATGGCACAAATTGTACCACTATCAAGGGAGATAAATACTAATGTCTTGTATTTCTTTCAGGATTGTGTGCAGATTCTTGGCATCATTATGGAGGTTTCTGCTACTCTTTTGTTCCAAAACTGCTTTCATGGGACGAGGCACTGGTTTGATTCTAGATTATTCCATGTCCGGCGAAAAGGTGTTTTCCGGACATATGCGATGAGCGTCGCAGTCTAATCTGTACTTTGGCATCCGTTGTCAGAGCCATCCCAGCGGGCGCACGACGTTTATACAACGTCGCCTCAACGTCGACGCAACGTCATAGACGTTGAGGCGACGTTGTTTCAACGTCATGTGCCTGCTGGAATCGGACATTGTACATTGCAGAAACGTAGCAACATAAACTAGAAGGCGCTTATTAGAATGTGCGCAGGCGCAGGCTGATTTAAATCTGTTCATTTTGCTCATATAATCGATGGCACCTTTCACTTTTCGTTATTATAAATGATTACCACACATCGCCTTATAAGCGCACGGTGTACCACCCGTGTATTTTTATACAGTTGTCCATTAAAACGTGTTGTGCGTCCGCATTACAATCGCTGTAATAAATACCTACAACATATGGTGGTATAGAGAAAATAAGAAGAAGAAGAAAAAAAAACAAAAAAACAAAACAAAACAAAAAAAAAAAAAAAAACGATATTGCATTACTCCCCTAATAGAATCTCCGGTGATTGTTAAGTGTATTCTTTTTAGACGAAGTCTTATAAGATCTTATGTGGCCTAAGCCTGTCAGCCTCTGTATGGAAAAATGTACGTGCCTGGAAGCGAATATAAATCTCATGAAACGGTTATTTTTGTCAAATACTTCGATTCAACTTTCATTGTGTGCATTTTAAATCATCTTTACAATATGATCTTCAAGTTCACGCCAAAGTCAAGTTTTGAAAATCAAAGAAAACCACCTCTATTTAGAATAACAATTTGATAGAATTAATGATGTACATGGCGCGAAGGTGCTTTCATATATATATATATATATATATATATATATATATATATATATATATATATATATATATATATATATATATATATATATATATATATATATATATATATAAAAAGATCAGTCCGTTGAAACACACAAAACCAACGCAAACAACCCCGAAATGCCCTAAACCACTTTCTTTATTTAACCTGTCACATCAAACCACTTACTTAATCTATTTTTTTTTATCTAAATTACTTTGTTTATTTATTATTTCAAGTGGAATGAGGTATCAGAGGTGTTTGAGAGTTCGGTGTAATGAGTACCCACGTAGTTTGATCTGGGTCTTTGCAACAGATAAACGTGTGATATATGGGTCGGTTAGGACTTTTGCGAAAACAAAACAAAACAAAACAAAACAAAAAAGAACAAAAACAAAACAAAACAAATGACAAACCTTAAATGAAACGTAAAGCGATGCCAAAGAAACACCTGACCAGCAAAGTTCAAGTTCAGCATGTGCATACCTGTGCATCTGCGCAGTCTGATCAAGGTCTTTGGGTCTTTCTAGTAGAAAAAAGACTAACATGAAATAAGGGACGGCGTCCAAGAAAGCATGGCCGCCGAAGTTCCAGATCAGCATGTGTATGTGAATCCGCACAGTTTAAGCAGGATCTTTGCAATAAATAAATAAATAAATAAATAAATAAATAAATAAATAATAATAATAATAATAATAATAGTAGTAATAATAATAAATAAATAAATAAATAAATAATAATAATAATAATAATAGTAGTAATAATAAAAATAATAATAATAATAAAATAATAATAATAATAATAATAATAGTAATAATTATAATAATAATAATAATAATAATAATAATAAATAACAATAATAAAACAACAACACGTGTTGTTTTTATTATTATTATTATTATTCATTCCACTGGATGTGATCTTTTTTTTTTATCATCACGAAAACATGCCTATATAATTTTGACCCCCTTAAACCCCACTTTTATATAGTAAAACTGGGGTTTACAGGGGTATACATTATTTTTCTTATTCCTGCTCAAAACATAGATTGTGGGTACTCGTCGAGGCGGTTCTAACGAGTACCCACAATCTATGTTTTTGAACAGAAATATGAAACATCTCAAAGTTTTTTATCTAAAAATTTATATTTTTTGGTGGTAAAATTTTCAGTATATTTGTATAGGCTTGTTTTCGTAATGTATTATTTTTTCCTTAGATACATGCACTCGGTATATACATCATAGGAACATGATGTTTGGACATCGGGTCCACCACATGTTCCCTGTATCAGAGGAACTTACAAGGATACGTCAAACTAATAGCTGGCTGGTGCAGTTGGCCTGGTTTCCCTGTTTACTTCCCACTAGCTCAATATCTGAAGCTATATTTCATGTTTGTCAAGTATAATTAGTCACCTTCTCCACAACAAAACATTCAACATATATTATTGAAAGAAAGAAAGAAAGAAAGAAAGAAAGAAAGAAAGGCTGGTTTTTAGTGATAAATGTGATATAGATTTGCTATTTAAATAGTTAATTTTATATTGATTTGCACTGTCAAATGCCATCATGTATGATGATGATGTCTTGTATCCCCATGGGCTTAAAAGCCTTTTGGATTTCTGAAATTAACCATATTCTGTCCTATACGAATGATGGCATGAGCGAACAAAGAAACAAATGAATAAAAAGAAAGGACGAATCAACATTTTCCCCTGTTATATAACATCAATGAAGCCGACCCATTATAGAAATTCATATCTTACATGCTATTGAAGAAACAACACAATCAGGTAAGGTGCCTTTTATCATCAGAAGCTATGTAGAAATACCTTGTTAATTTTTCTACAATGAATGTAGATGGTTATTCGTGTAATATTTCGAGGGTTGAGCGCAAGACTAGCGTAAGTCAGATGGTTGTTTTTCCCCAAACCTAATCTCCTCACCATGAAGGCGTTATGAAGATTACAACATTTCTTTCTGTAAACAATGAAAATTTAGGTGCCATTGCTCGTATGAGCAATGGCACCTAAATTTGCATTGTTTATAAAGGGGTCCAAGTTGCCCCTAAACAAGGGTTTCAAAAATATGTTTGAGTTACCATAGTCTTGCGCTCAACCCTCGATTTAACCATATTTGATTTATGACTCAAGAAGCTTAAAATGTGTTTTCGGGTACGGTTTAGTGGTTTTAGTGTAGTTTTGGGGTATTTCTTTTTTTAGCGGGGTGGGGGTGGGCAGGGTGGGATGGGGGTGTTTCAATGGAACCAGAAAGGATAAATCATATGCCTATTTGTCGAACCTAGCGGGAAATCAAGTGGGACAAAATTATGACGGACTTTTAGTTAAAGTTCTCAACGTCAGAAGATAAAATAAATTGTTTGCTTTGTTTAAGCATGTTTTGGACTCTAGAGAAAAGAATTTTTTAAACCTGCAGCTGTGCAAAGTGGTAAGGCTTTTTTTTGTAGACACCAAGAAAAATATGGTCTACGTATCTATGCCGCAGAACATTCATAAAATGTTAAACAAGTGACAAATCATAATGTTCAGGTGAACAGACACGGACCCCAATAGAAAGAGTGCAATGGCGGTCTAGGAATTTAAGGATTGCGACGATTTAAATTGCGGTATGTCTAAATGACAATGAGAAGCTATCGTGCATAGAAAGTGAAATTAGATATCAATTTCGTATCAAGCGTTACATAGAGTGGGGTGTAACTTTGACAAGGACACTGTCACAGTTTCGGGTGTAAAGTGGGCTTCACTTTAACCCTTGTCCTGCTGAACCCAGATATCCCCTGCCTCTGCAAACAGTGCAGATCCAGATCAGTTGGCTTCTGAAGAAGCCAATTGATCTGCACAGTTTGCCATTAAGTATGTGAATTTATAGCAACAAGCCGGATCAAGCAATCTGATTGGCGGAAAATTAGAAGCAGACATGGCATCTTAATTTATTCAGCAGGACAAGGGTTGTGAACCTCTATTATAATACTGAAATAAAATGCCAAGACGTATCTGTTATTCTTCGTCTATTATCATCTTTTTTGAAGAGGCTTCTTGTTATGTTGATATTTTGCATATGGTATTTCCAGTCATTTTGAAAATATTCAGCGCACAGAGCGGTCATTAGCTCAAATACGTTAAACTAAGTAAAATGAGTTTTTTTTTTGTAGGTTGCCCGCCCATACATCAAGGTCTTCTGTGTCCGACTGTACAATTTAAACCATGAATGATTCTGTTCAGAAATAGGCATTCTTTCATTTCGTCGAGAAGTCAGAGCGTGAAAGTTGTTGGTTCGTGCCCAGCTAACACGATTGACTTAAGGCAAACACAACATACTCTCTGTGTTCACCATGCAGTGAATGGGTACCGTTGGAAAAAAGTTTAAAGGCAGTACAAAGAGAAGAGTGCGGCTGGACCCCGCCTTTAATATGCTGTAGCCGAAGGAAAGGGTGGGGTCTAACTCCCACCGACCTAAGGCCGAAAACTGCAGTACATGTTTACGTTTTACCTTCAGGAAACATATTACACGCAACGTGTAGAATAGGCCCTTATACTATAAACGAACAGCGAAGGGCGAGATTAGCATACGCATCCGCGCGGTCTACTCTGGGCATTATCTGCTCACCGACACCTACTACAGTATCCATTGAATCTGTAAGCGGGCAACGAAGGCCCAGATCAGCCTGCACGAATGCACAGGCTGATCTTGGCCTGCGTTTGTCCAATAATTGCATAAGGGCCCGTTTCGTGCATTTCACATCATATGCTGTGGTCACCTGTCAAAAGTGCCGTGCAGAGGCGCTTCTAAAGAGTACCCACAACGTACGCTTTTATTGGGGAAATAAGCAATATTTGTATTTGTAACCGGCTGACCTAGTGCTATGTAAGCCATGTTATTTTCACAATATAATATGGGAAATGAGGTTATTAAGTACCATAACCCATATTAATTTGGAGACCCCCAAAAGGATACTTAGACACAGATCAGACGCCACAGAATGCGGTGTCTGATATGGACCTCCGCTGTTTGCAAATAGTTTAGCCTATTTCTTTAGCCTGACATACCTAAAATTGAAGTTCGACTCTTCCAATAGACAATGTGGTTGAATTTACTCAGTCTAAGATGCATGAGTTAAGGTAGAGGTATACATAAAAATGTTGCTAGAATTAACAAAAACATTGAACTCTTATTTAAAAGTAGTAAGGAGACAGTTCCAATGAATTTGTGATAAGCACCTCGTATATTATTACTTTGGCTATGTATACACTTTTGCTTTATTTTATAGTCTGAATGTTTGAATATTAATTCACAATTGATCAGCATAAGCTCTGAAGAAGAAAATGATTATATCATAGGTGATATTGGACAAACTGGATAGATAACCAGGTACGTATACATGTGTGTGTGTGTGTGTGTGTGTGCGTGTGTCCGTGTGTCCTGGAATTTCATTGACTATCTCATTGCCGATGTGCGGGGAAGGACAGGCAGGACGTCGGAGTGACAAAGACCATATGGACAGATCACAGACTGGTTGCCAGCAATCTCAACTTGCGTTTTCAGCCTACAAGGCGTTTGCGGCTCATGAAAGCACAATAGAAACTGCCTTTCTTTAAGTTTAAACAAGACAAACAAAAGACATATGCAAGATGTAGAGCAAATCAATTCAGAAAACCCAGAAGAGAAGTTGGCTTTCGTTCGAAATGCGGTATTATTCTTCAATAGATAACGTAGCACCAACATTTTGCAAACATCAAGACTGATTTGATGAGAATCATGAGGAAATTCTAGAGTACCTGCATGCTATATCTGCCATGCTTACAGATACTTTGCTGGATTGTGATGATGGCTTAGTACGGCTTTTGTTCTTGTGTTTTTCAGTCTTTTTAGCATTGCGATTACCTCGCTTGGGGAAGAGTAAGCTAATCTTAGTGCTTTTCGTATGTTTGGTGGATTTGCGCTTGTTTGGTTTTGTCTGTTTCCTCTTCATCTTGGAGTCTGGTAAGGGCTTCGGCTTGTTATTGTGACAATACCTGGACTGTTCTCTTACCCTTTGTAGCTCACCTGAACCAAAGGCTCAGGATGAGCTATTGTGATCACTCTCCGTCCGTCGTCCGTCGTCCGTCTGCCCGTCCGTCCGTTCACACATTTGAACGACTTCACCTCTGAAACCCCTGGGCCAAATTTCTTCAAACTTTATGTGGAGCCTTGTGTTAAAGGGGGATTGAATATTTTTATTACATTTTCAGCGGTGATTTACTGAGATTTCTCAGTGAATTATAATCGATAATTCACCGAGTGAATTATTTCATTTCGAACGTTTTGACGTCATAATTGCTAGGCGACTTTGCTGACGTTGTTGGTAACAACAATAACAATAGTTGACGTTTCGCGGAAATTTTGATAATATCATGGAGATCAGACCGCAATTTTCACGTCCAGTTGGTGTTTTTGAGGAAAGACTTGCAACGCAAATATAAAGTATGATTTTCTTGATAATCCAGTTCAACTTTCGTGACATTGTTATAAGTGTATTTCAAGCACAGGATGATTTTTCATTAAAGTGAAAACAAGATGGCGACTGATTTTCAAACTAAACCACGCCTCCAGAAATCCATGCACTGACTGTAACTAATTTGGTAGGAATATCATAACGGCTGAATGTAAAAATTCAAAGGTAAAACATGAATGAAAATGTAATAAACAGTTTATTTGGTTGTTTTGATCGATTACGGACAAATAATTCACGCGTGTTCTAAGGCTTTCGTTTAAAAAACTCGTTCGCTTCGCTCACTCGTTTTTGACGCGCAAGCCTTAGAACACTAGTGAATTATTTCTCCGTAATCGATCAAAACAAACAAATAAACTCTATGTAAAAATGGTCACGGTTCGTAAATCAGGATGGCTGCCATGCCGCGATATAGCTCCCATAGACTTATAATGGGAAAACCTTAAAAAAAATCTTCTTCTCTCAAACCATGAGGCCAACGGCTTATATCTTTTGTATGTAGCAATGTTTAGTGGCACCCTACATAAACCCTGCCAATCAAGCCCCTGGGGTTCAAACTGGCCATGCCCCATGGGTCATTAGCTCCCATAGACTTATAATGGGAAAAACTAAAAAACCCTTCTTCTCTGAAACCATGAGACCCAGAGCTTATATATGTACTATGTAGCAATGTTTAGTAGTCCCCTACATAAATCCTGCCAATCAAGCCCCTGGGATCCAAACTGGCTACGCCCCGGGGGTCATTAGCTCCCATAGACTTATAATGGGAAAAACTTAAATAAAATCTTCACCTCTGAAACCATGAGGCCAAGAGCTTATATATTTAGTATGTAGCAATGTTTGGTGATTTCCTACATAAATCCTGCCAATCAAGCCCCTTGGATCCAACCTGGGCACGCTCCGGGGGTCATTAGCTCCCATAGACTTATAATGAAAAAAGAAAAACTTAAAAAAATCTTCTCTTCTGAAACCATGAGGCCCACAGCTTACATATTTAGTATGTAGGAATGTATAGTGGTCCCCTACATAAATCCTGCCAATCAAGCCCCTGGGGCCCAAACTGGCCATGCCCCGGGGGTCATTAGCTCCCATAGACTTATAATGGGAAAATCTTCTTCTCTGAAACCATGAGGCCCCCAGCTTACATATTTAGTATGTAGCAATGTTGAGTGGTCACCTTCTTAAATTCTGCCAATCAAGCCCTGGGACCATAACTGTCCACGCCCCGGGGGTCATTAGCACCCATAGACTTATAATAGAAAAGAAATCTTCTTCTCTGAAACCATGAGGCCCGGAGCTTTTATATATTTAGTAGGTAGCAATGTTTAGTAGTCCCCTACATAAATCCTGCCAATCAAGCCCCTGGGGTCCAGACTGGCCATGCCCTGGGGGTCATTAGCTCCCATAGACTTATAATGGGAAAAACTTAAAAAGAATCTTCTTCTCTGAAACCATGAGGCCCAGAGCTTATATATTTAGTATGTAGCAATGTTTAGTGGTCCCCAACATAAATCCTGCCAATCAAGCCCCTGGGGTCCAGACTGGCCATGCCCCGGGGGTCATTAGCTCCCATAGACATAATGGGAAAAACTTTAAAAAATCTTCTTCTCTGAAACCACGAGGCCCACAGCTTACATATATAGTATGTAGCAATGTTAAGTAGTCATCTACATGAATCCTGCCAATCAAGACCCTGAGGCCCAAACTGGCCACGCCCCGGGGGTCATCAGCACCCAAAGACTTATAATGTGAAAAAACTTAAAAATCTTCTTCTCTGACACCATGAGGCCCAGAGCTTATATATTTAGTATGTAGTAATGTTTAGTGGTCCCTTACATAAAGCCTGCCAATCAAGCCCCTGGTGCTTAAACTGGCCACGCCCCGGGGGTCATTAGCTCCCATAGACTTATAATGGGAAAAACTAAAAAAACATTCTTGTCTGAAACCATGAGATCCAGAGCTTATATATGTAGTATGTAGCAATGTCTAGTAGTCCCCTACTTAAATCCTGCCAATCAAGCCCCTGGGGTCCAAAGTGGCCACGCCCCGGGGTCATTAGCTCCCATAAATTTATAATGGAAAAAACCGGAAAAAAATTCTTTTCTGAAACCATGAGCCCACAGCTTACATATTTAGTATGTAGCTATGTTTAGTGGTCCCCTACATAAATCCTGCCAATCAAGCCCCTGGGGCCCAAACTGTCCACGCCCCGGGGTTCATTAGCTCCCATAGACTTATAATGGGACAAACTTAAAGAAAATCTTCTTCTCTGAAACCATGAGACTCACAGCTTATATATTTAGTATGTAGCAATGTGTAGTGGTCCCTTACATAAATCCTGCCAATTAAGCCCCTTGGGGCAGGTGAGCGCTGTGGCCCATGGGCCTCTTTTTTCTGTAAAACCTTAATAGTGAATTAAACCATTTTAGTCGGGAGACCCACAAAAGAAGGCAGTCGTCAGTTTCTGGAAGAAGAATGTGTACAATACTGCTTAATCACATAGACGACTAAGCCTGCCCAGTAAAAGTGTCGTTTGGTAAACTGACCGCGCTGGACATGACCCTACTGGGGTGACTGGACCGTAGAACCTCAACACAAACAAAGAAATTGTGTTCGGGGTTCAGATCGCCAATTAGCTCTTTACCTTATCAAATTACAATGTTTGTGATTATATGTGTTATATTGTGATGTTTCAGAGATAACGTAGAGAACCACTTTTCGGACCGCACCTACATGTATTTGGAGAAGCATTAGAAGTAAGTGTGAGGTTTCGCGCAAGTAAAACTGGTTTAATTCCTAAGTAGTTTTTTTTTTACTGACATTCCAAGGTGGTGACATACTTTTACTGGGCAGGTTTTGTCCTTTAAGCGGTTAATCAGTCATCACAAAAACATGCCTATATAATTTTGACCCCCTCTTAAACCCCACTTTTTATACAGTAAAACTGGGGTTTACAGGGGTAAACATTATTTTTCTTATTTTTGCTCAAAACATAGACTGTGGGTATTCGTTAGAACCGCCTCGCCGAGGCGGTTCTAACGAGTTCCCACAATCTATGTTTTGAGCAGAAAAATATCAGAACTTTATCTGAAAACTTTCAGTTTTTGGTGGTGAAATTTTCGATATATTTGAATAGGCGTATTTTCGTAATGAAAAAAAAAAAAAAAAAAAAAAAAAAAAAAAAAACAGGAACAAAACAAGAAACACACACACACAAAAAAAAAAACGGTGTTTCTTTGTAAGTTGGTAGTTTCATATGAGTCGTTTGCTAAGCCATTATGTATTCCTCATTATTCCTTCTGTTGGTGCTTCACAAAGGCTGTGCTTCGTGATTGTTGCATTTCCTGATTTCTGGGTATATTCACTTATATTTTTCAATCAGTTTTTAGCATTGCCTATCTTACCAGCTTACCACTGGAGAAATGAAAAAAAAAAAAGCTTGCTAGAAGTTTCACAAATGTTGTTTTTAAAAAAAAAACAAAAAAAAAAACAACATATAATTGATTTCTAATGTGCTTTCAACATCTTTCAGAAAGTCGTTTTTTGCTTGGCGTTTTACACAGAAGAAGAAAATTTACAAATTTCTGTCATGATTTAATGCAAAACCATCTGTCGTAACTACCTATGTACAAAACGTTTTATCCTAGTCATTGCTTTTCAAAAACTCAAATATTTTCACTTTTTCCCATTGTAAAATTTGAACGCAAATTATGCAGAAGACTGTAGGGTAGGTAACTTGGAGACAGATTTTCAACAAGTTTCACTTGTTCAAGTTTTCGGAAATTTTCACAATATTGTTGTGAAACATCAATAATTTAAACTCAGCAAAGAAAAGTAAAAAAATATTTTCTTGGACAAAAATTCCAAAAAACACTTTACTTTAGAAACTGCATAGGTCAGTCCAATTTTTTTGCTGTAAATTTAATTTTAGTATAAATATTTGAGAACAAAATACAGAAACAAAAGACAAATGGTTTCTGATAAGATATGGTCAATCAGAACCAAATGTTTTCTCTTAAAATTAAACGCCAAGCGAAAAACGTCTTTCCGAATGATGTCGAAAGGACAGTAGGTATATAACGTACTTTCCGATATTTGCGGAGAACGAAGACTCAAATCAGACTGCACGTCCGCGCAGTCTGATTAGAGTCTTCGTTGTCCGAATGAAGATAATTTGTATCGTTGACTATCCAAAATGCGCCCATTGAAGATTCAGCTATGACTGCCCTAATGTACATGCTACTCTAAATATTGGCTGGGCGATCATTTCCTTAATGTTTAAATCATATTGTTTTCATCGCATTTGCACAGCCGTTTAGCCGGCCTCGGTGGCTCAGTTGGATGCGCCGTCCGACTGGAGACCAGGAGGTCGCGGGTTCAACCCCCGCCGAGGTCGGCAACATTCTTTCGTAGAGATTGATCATGAAATATTTTCTACGGTCATTCTCTCCCTTCCGCTGATTCAACAAGGGCAGTTGTCAGTTTCTGGCGAAAGAATGCGCACAATACTGGTTAACCGCTTAGAGGACTAAGCCTACCCAGTAAAACGTGTGGTTAGGTAAACTGACCGCGCTCGATATGACCCCATTGGGTTGACTGAGCCGTAAAACCTCATTTCAAACAAACACAGCCGTTCAACAACAGATGCAAACATATTGAAAAGAATAAATCGGGCGGGTGTCTGGTTGATTTAAAAAAATAACAAAACAAACCAGCGGCTTAAATGTAGTTAATGGCTATAGTGATAACTTTCAATTCGTTTCTGTTTTCTTCATGTTGGAAACATAAGATTATCGTCGCATTTGTACAGCCGTTTAGCAACAGATGCAAAAAAGCATTGAAAGGAATAAAGCGGTGTATGGTTGATTTAAAAATATTAATTAACAAACCAGCGGCTGTCTTAGCTAATATTAAATCAACAAATTGCATGCGTTGCCATTAAAATGTTTTCGCGGACCTAATTAATGGCCTAGAAACATAAGTCAATATCCTGTAGAGCTAACTTAGCAAATATCCAAATCATCGCATGATCAGAAAGCTTGCTTTTGCAGCTTTAACGAGAGTTTTGTTTAGCTCAACTAAGCCGAAGGCTCAGAATGAGCTGTTGTGATCACTCCCCGTCCGTCGTCCGTCATTTGAATGACTTCTCTGAAACCCTTGGGTCAAATTTCTTAAAACTCACTTAGAGCCTTCTGTTAAAGGAGGAATTAAAATTTATACAAATAGTCACGGTCCGTAAATGGCTGCCATGCCCATATATGGTAAAAACATTTAAAAATCTTCCTCTCCAGAACCGAGAAAGCATTGGGGCCGAATCTTAGTATAAATCTTCGAGGACTCAATGTCTATTAAGTTTGTTCAAATGATGACCATAGATTGACCTTTGACCTTTTCACGGCAAGCTCAAATTTGCGTCCCTATACATTTGTATGGGGAAAATGTTGAAAAGTCATTTTTCTCAAAATATACTGAAGACTAATGGCTGTAACTTACAATGTATGATTATATTATAAAAAACGTTTTAGTTATAATCAACGCCCCTGGGCTATATACATATATAAAATTGTGTAACTTTTAAATGTCTTATTCTTAAACCGCATTAGCAATTTTCATTAGATTTCACATGGGGCCTTCTGTCGAAAGACAATTTGTCAAAAATATTCTGTGCCATTGAACAAGATGGCCGCCATGCCCATATATGGTAAAATCAATTAAAATCCTCTTCTCCAGAACCAAGAAAGCTTTGAAGCTGGATCTTGGTGTATAGCATTGGGGACTCAAGGTCAATCAAGTTTGTTCAAATGATGGTTGTTGGTTGACCTTGACCTTTTTACGGCAAGGTCAAATTTGGGCTCCCATACATGTGTATGGGGAAAATGTTGAAATGTTTTCTCAAAATGTATTAAAGGCTGAAACTTACAATGTATGATTAAATTAGTGAAACGTTTTAATTACTATCAAAAGTTTGTCTCCTAGGGGTTATCTGCTCTTGCTCCTGTGCTATATACATGTACAAAATTGTGTAATTTTTAAATGTCTTCTTTTTCTGAAACCGCTTGAGCAGTTTTCACCAGATTTAATTCAGGGCCTTCTGTCGAAAGGGTATTGACAATTTGTTTAAATGGTTCAAATGGTTCCGCGCCATTGAACTACGAGATGACTCATAGATGACTGCCATGCCCATATATGGTAAAACAATTAAAATTCTTCTTCTCCAGAACCAAGAAAGCTTTGAGGCTGAATCTTGGTATAAAGCATGGGGGACTTAATGTCTACCAAGTTTATTCAAATGATGGTTGTTGGTTGACCTTTAACCTTTTTTACGGCAGTGACAAATGTATGCTCCCATATATTTATATGGGGAAAATGTTGAAAAAAAAAAATCATTTTCTCAATATGTATTAAAGCATAGTAGCTGAAACCTATAATAATCTTCCGTCAAAATTTAGGGGTTATCTGCCCTTGCATCTGGGCTATGTATATGTATAAAATTGTGAAATATTTAAACGTCTTTTTCTATGAAATCCTTTAAACAATTTTACCAGATTCTCGCATGGGGCCTGCTGGCGTAAAGATGTTGACAATTTGTTCAAATAGTTCCGCGCCATTTAACTAGATGGCTGCCATGCACACATATGGTAAAACACTTGAAAATCTTCTTCTTCATAACTAAGAAAGCTTTGAGCCTGAATCTTGGTATACAGCATTGGGGACTCAAAGTCTACTCTGATTGTTCAAATGATGATACTAGGGTGGCCTTTGACTTACGGTTTGATCAAATTTGAGTTCTAGATGCTGGGGCAGTACTGAAAAAAGGTACATGGCATTTGCAAATATCTCTTTTATCAGGTGAGCGAATCGTGGCCCATGGACCTCTTATTATGTTCATAACGGCGCTAATAACACGCATATGGTTCGGTAAAGCTAAGACCCAGATTGGCAAACATCCAAATAATGACTTCACAGAAATACTATCCGATCAATGGCAGCATCTGGCTCCTATTTTGGCAAATGTAGCGCATGCAGCAGCCATATTTGACCAGACAAGATCAATTCTATATTTATACAATCGATTGCAATGCTCGGACAGCTTTGGGGCCATGGCCATTTGTTCTCGACAGGAGATATTCGAGCCACTGAGGGTTAATCATAGTCAGGTCAGGAGGCACATACAGTCGACTCTCGTTATCTCGACCTTGCTTATCTCGAAAAACCGTTTATCTCGAAGTGAAAATCTAGTCCCTGTTTAAACATGAAACTCTTACAACAGGTAACAAAATATTGTGGAAAAGAGGAGAAATTGCTCCTAATTTCTCCTCTTTTCCACAATATTTTCAATATATCTCTAATTTCAGGAGTCAAATTAAATAGTCATTTGCGAAATGTGGTTGTTCGATTTATTTTTTTCCTAAATTCTGCAAATCTGATATGTCAAGGTATGGATATCTCGAAGTATTTCAGAAAGTCCCTTGGACTTCAAGATAACGAGAGTCGACTCTAGATGTATTTAGAGATGTCGTTGCAATCTTCTTTAAAATAATACTATGTTGACCGTACTCATTAGAAACGTCTCTGTAAAAACTGACATGCCATAGATCACCAATGTGTGCTCCAGCTAATCTGATAATGGATAATAGCCTTAATATCATTCTACAACTCATTTCGAGCCCACACATTGTAACACATGAGATATGTGTTTAGTATTGAAGGGCTCCAGCACATGATGCTTGGAAGGAGCTATGTTTATAATTTTATTTGAAGCCTTGTTCCGTTATTCGCGATTGAATGTTTCTGTAGCTTAAGGGAAGCAGTGACACCCGAGTGGACCCAACGTTAGAATTTCAATGGCATAAACACCTTGAACATCTTGGGGGCCATAAAAATTTCTTTAAACACGGGAAGTTCGAATCACTGAAGGTTATTCAGAGCAACAGGTCAGGAGGATAAATAGAAATACTTTAGAAATGTCTTTTCGATCCGCTATCATCACAAAAACATGCCTATATAATGTTGACCCCGCTTAAACCCCACTTTTATCTGAAAATTTTCATTGTTTTGTTGGTAAGATTTTTAGTTTATTTGAATAGGCATGATTTCGTTATGGTTATAATGGTATGTTTTGTGTACTCATTAAATTTGACTCGATGTGGCGGTTCTTAGGGGTACACACAACATACAATTTCATGATAAAATAAGAAACAAGAGGACCATGATGGTCCTATATCTCTCACTTGAGCAAACAGCTTTGCATACTTACTGTTGAAGTTTCAGCCAAGTTCACTGCTCTAAGATTTTTGTATACATTTTATAGCCCTGCACCCCAGCGGCCATGTTTTTATCATGCATCATGATGGCTTGAACTGAATATTGAAAGAGGGTCACCAAAGGAACAATTCTGCCGTTATATTGAAATTGGTCCAGTGATTTCTGACAAAAAGATTTTTAAAATGTCTCATATAGATATATAGGGAAATTAAGCCCCACCCTCTAACGGCCATGTTTTTTAACAAATCATGACAGCTTGAACAAACCTGGTAGAGGGTCACCAAAGGAAAAATCCTGCCAAGTTTCTGACAAGACGATTTTTAAAGTTTTGTATTTAGATACATAGGAAAAATAAACCCCACCCCTAGCAACCATGTTTTTTGACGAATCATGATTGCTTGAACAACCTTGGTAGAGGGTCACCAAAGCAACATTCCTGCCAAGTAATATTGAAATCAGTCAGGTGGTTTCTGACAAGAAGAATTTTGAAGTTTTCTATACAGATATATAAGGAAAATAAGCCCCGCCCCCTAGCGGCCATGTTTTTCGACGTATAATGAGGGCGCAATCTTGGTAGAAGGTAGCCAAAGCAACATTCCTGTCAAGTTACATTGAACTCAATCCAACGGTTTCTTACGAGAAGATTTTTAAAGTTTTCTATATAGATATATAGGGAAAATATGCCCCGCCCCCTAGCGGCCATGTTTTTTGACGCATCATGACGGTTTGAACAATCTTGGTAGAGGGTCACCAAAGAAACATTCCTGCCAAGTTATATTGGAATCGGTCCATTGGTTTCTGACAAAAAGATTTTTAAACTTTTCTATATAGATATATTGGGGAAATAAGCCCCTCCCCCTGGCGGCCATGTTTTTTGACGAATTATGATAACTTGAACAATCTTGGTAGAGGGTCAACAAGGAAAGACTTCTACCAAGTTATAATGAAATCGGTCCAGTTGTTTAGGACAAGAAGATTTTTAAAATTTTCTATATAGATATATAGGGAAAATAAGCCCCACCCACTAGCGGCTATGTTTTTTTGACGAATCATGACGGCTTGAACAATCTTGGTAGAGGGTCACCAAAGCAACATTCCTGCCAAGTTACATTGAACTCGAGCCAACGGTTTCTTACGAGAAGATTTTTAAAGTTTTCTATATAGATATATAGGGAAAATATGCCCCGCCCCCTAGCGGCCATGTTTTTTGACGAATCATAACGGCTTGAACAATCTTGGTAGAGGGTCACCAAAGCAACATTCCTGCCAAGTTATATAGAAATCGGTCCATTGGTTTCTGACAAGAAGATTTTTAAACTTTTCTATATAGATATATAGGGAAAATAAGCCCCCCCCCCCCCGCACTCACGCCCTCCGGCGGCCATGTTTTTTGACGAATCATGATAACTTGAACAATCTTGGTAGAGGGTCAACAAGGAAAGATTTCTGCCAAGTATTAATGAAATCGGTCCAGTGGTTTCTGACAAGAAGATTTTTAAAGTTTTCTATAGAGATATAGGGAAAATAAGCCCCGCCCTCTAGTGGCCATGTTTTTTGACAAATCATGACGGCTTGAACAATCTTGGTAGAGGATCACCAAGGAAACATTTTTGCCTAGTTATATAGAAATCGGTCCAGTGCTTTCTGACATGAAGATTTTTAAAGTTTTCCATATAGATATATAGGGGGAAAAAAGCCCCACCCCCTGGCGGCCATGGTTTTTGACGAATCATGACGGCTTGAACAATCTTGGTAGAAGGTTACAAAAGAAACATTCCTGCCATGTTATATTGAAATCCGTCCAGTGGTTTCTGACATGAAGATTTTTAAACTTTTCTATATAGATATATAGGGAAAATAAGCCCCGCCCCCTGGCGACCATGTTTTTGACGAATCCAAATGGCTTGAACAATACCAAACGAACATTTCTGAAAAATTATATTGAAATCGGTCCAGTGGTTTCTGACAAGAAGATTTTTAAAGTTTTCCATATAGATATATAGGGAAAATAAGCTCCGCCCCCTGGCGGCCATGGTTTTTGACGAATCCAAATGGCTTGAACAATTTTGGTAGAGGATCACCAAACAAACATTTCTGAAAAATTATATTGAAATCGGTCCAGTGGTTTCTGACAAGAAGATTTTTAAAGTTTTCTATATAGATATATAGGGAAAATAAGCCCCGGCCCCTGGCGGCCATGTTTTTTGACGAATCCAAATGGCTTCAACAATCTTAGTAAAGGATCACCAAAGAAATTTTCTGCATTATAGAGAAATCGATTCAGTGGTTTCTGACAAGAAGATTTTGAAAGTTTTCTATATAGATATATAGGGAAAATAAGCCCCGCCCCCCCCACCCCCCCCCCCCCCCCGGCGGCCATGTTTTTTGACGAATCCAAATAGCTTGAACATTCTTGGTAGAGAATCACCAAAGAAACACTTCTGCAAAATTATATTGAAATTGGTCCAGTGGTTTCTGACAAGAAGATTTTTAAAGTTTTCTATATAGATATATAGGGAAAATAAGCTCCGCCCCCTGGCGGCCATGTTTTTTTCACGAATCCTAATGGCTTTAACAATCTTGGTAGAGGATCACCAAAGGAACATTTCTGCAAAATTATATTGAAATCGGTCCAGTGGTTTCTGACAAGAAGATTTTTTTAATTTTTTTAGTTAAAAAATCTATTTTTAGCTCCTGTGACCTAGATATGCAGTAGACCGAAACCATTTGAACAACTTTGAAAGAGTACCAACCAGGGATCATTCCTGTGGAGTTTGGTCAAAATCCAATCAGTGGTTTAGGAGGAGATGTTGTTTAAATATTGTGAACGGACGGACGGACGGACAGACGGACGACGACGACGACGGACGGTGAGTGATCACAAAAGCTCACCTTGAGCCCTCGGCTCAGGTGAGCTAAAATATCCTAAAATTATCCCTAAAGATGTTTTCTTAAGCTAAAGGAAGACTTTGCTAGGGACTCAAAAAACGAGTTCGAATCATGCAGCTACGGTGAAGAAGCCATCGCTGCTCGAGTCATTGAAATACTGTAGAACAGAAGAAGCCGGTCAGCAGCTTGACTTCTGTATACACAATTGTTCTCTGTATTTGTTTATTATAGAAGTTATAAATAGATTGATTTTCATTGGCTCAGAGCCACCTTCAGCCCTGTCCAGAGATCGTAATAGACCTTCACTGGCTTGCGCGCGCCTTCCAGTATATATTAGTTTCTAAGATATCAACTTTTAGTGATGTCACCAGAAATGACGCTGACGTCAATGCGCGCTTTTTATATTAATATGGTCTGGTGATAAATAGATTGATTTTCATTGACTCAGAGCCGCCTTCAGCCCAGTCCAGAAATCGTGATAGACACTGGCTTGCGCGCGCCTTCCAGTGTATATCAGTTTCTAAAATTAGATATCAACTTTTAGTGACGTCAATAGAAATGACACCGACGTCAGTGTGCGCTTTTTATATTAATGGGTATTGACTGCTATTGCTGCCACAGCTATCAAGAAAAAAGACAAACTATATATATATATATATATATATATATATATATATATATATATATATATATATATATATATATATATATATATATATATATATATATATATATATATATATATATATATATACATATATATATATATATATATATATATATAATGCAATTGTTGTCTATTGTTGACGTTGATATCCACCACTGAAAACCATTATTGACCTCGGTTATCCTCTCGGTCAATATAGGTATTCTCTAGTGCATATCACGTCAAATCTAATACCTCCATAGTCAGTAGTATACTATGTTTTCGCTTTGATGCATTGACAGAGTTGGGGGCCTTTATGCGAACCGAATTTTTATGCATTACTGTATAAAGAGTAGCATCGGGACCCAGGGTGAAGATGGTCGGCTGTTTAAGTGCTTTGAACACCCGGTGGTTTATTCTACTGACCGTTCTAAGGCGGTGGTCCCGGTTAGTCTTACTCTTTGTTGCTTTGTGGTTTATTCTACAAGGATATTTGTTTTAAGTCTTGCCTTATGTTATTTTGTTCTTGTGTTTTTCAGTCCTTTTAGCATTGCGATTACCTCGCTGGGGGAAGAGACAGCTGATTTGAATGTTGTTCGTACATTTGTTCGATATGCGCTTGTTTGGTTTTGTCTGTTTTCTCTTCCTCTTGGTGTCCGGGAAGGGCTGTGGCTTGTAATTGTGGTACTCCCTGGACTTTTCTCTTACCATTTTTTCAAATGGCATCGCTATTATTCAGTGGCTACTGCCAGGTCGTAAACATGATATGACCACACGTTACATAAAACTTGGTAACGTCATCACGCCGTCCATCACAACGTTATGATTTCTGTTGTCCATAAAATACAGTTTAAAAGTCATATGATGAACATAATCGTACACATTACGAAAACACGCCTATTCAAATATATAGAAAATTTCACCTCCAAAAACTGAAAAATATTCAGATAAAAAACTCTGATATTTTTCATATTTCTGCTCAAAACATAGATAGTGGGTACTCGTTAGAACCGCCTCGGCGAGGCGGTTCAAACGAGTACCCACAATCTATGTATTTGAGCAGAAATAAGAAAAATAATGTATACCCCTCTAAACCCCAGTTTTACTGTATAAAAGTGGGGTTTAAGGGGGTCAAAATTATATAGGCATGTTTTCGTGATGATTCATGGTCATTTCATATGCAACTCGCCAAAGGCTCGTTCCATTTCCATATGGCGTGACCTAGAATCTAAAGTCCTCTATTTCTGTATTATTATCTAATAATAATGCAGTTGTTTCTTAAATTACTTTGTTTATTTAGACTAAACATGTGTTTAAATATCATAAATACATACATACTGACAAGTATATATAAGACACAACTATTTTAAGTACATTATAATCTGAAATGTCAAATTCGAAACCTATCTCTTTAAGAAGTTAGTAGAAGAGAGAAAGTTTAGAAAAAGAGAGAGTGAATTGTTGAGAAAAGTTAGTAAACAAGGTTGTTGGAATACTGTTCATGTGTACGTAATACGTGGAAAAAAGTTACTTTTCTGCCTGTCTCCGCTGGTAGGTAGGTACCACTTAAACTGATAATATTGAGACCATTGCTGTATTGAGACCACGGTAGTCAATTTAAAAAAAAAAAAAAAAGATTCTTAAACAGGGCAGGAGAATACAAACTGTAATATCAATATACGCTCTAAAATATTCTGTCTTCTTTTACTACAGACTCATAGTGTGTCTCTATATCCAGAGTCTGCTTCACTATACCCTTGGCAGACAGTCAGCGGAAAGCAAAACCCAGACACTAACATAAAAAGTCAATCAGGGCCTCACGGTCACTCAGTGTTTGGATAAAAGTAGTTATATACTGGTCCACTTCTTAAAGAATTTATTTAACCTATTATTTATGAATAAAATGTATCTCTCACTAAGCACTTTTTTCTTTAAAAGGCTGACAAGTCCTTGAATGCTTGGATTCCTGGAAAAAAAAGTTTTTGTAAATGAAATATTTTGCTAAACCATAGATATAATTGACCAGTTCTGTTTTACTACCGTTTCTTAAAATATTTAGTGCGATGGCAAACAATGCAGACCCTGATCAGACTGCTCTTTCCGGAGTGGTCTAATATGGGTCTACACTGTTTGCCTGTGCCATTTTGTCAGAAAATTTTAGAAATTATGAGGGACTGACAAAAGCTGGTCGTTATAGTGGAGTGGTCGTAATTTCGAGTAGTCGTAATAGCGAAATTTTACTGTATTTGGGGTTGTTGTGCCCGAATATTTAGGGTAAATGCTGTATTTTCACTTCTACCATAGCTGGAGAACTTATCATCAGTGAAACACTAGTGTATGGAATGAGTTATACTCTGAGAAAACCGACATTCTAACCATAGTTTTAGTATAATTTGTTCATGTCTGTCGCTATTGTCAATACATAACACGCCCAAACATGCAATTTTATGATGAAATAAGAAAATGTCCCTAAATATTTGTTTTTTTAAGCACTAGGAAGAATTTTGTAGAGACACAAAAAACGAACCCAAATATTTGAATAATAGTTCCAATTCAACTACATCTGCGCAATTCACAAATGTATGGGCTGAAATCAAATTTAAAACGACATTTATGATTTATACTACTATAAATCCACTGAGCAGGAATCCTGGAACTACTTTCTTTGCGTAGACGAAAACACGGCTATTCAAATATATAGAAAATTTCACTTCCAGAAACTGAAAGTTTTCTGATAAAAAAATCTGATATTTTTCATTTTTCTGCTCAAAACATTGATTATTGGTACCCGTTAGAACCGCCTCAGGGAGGCGGTTCAAACGAATACCCACAATTAATGTTTTTAAGCAAAAATAAGAACAAATAATGTATACCCCTGTAAACCCCAGTTTTACTATATCAAGTGGGGTTTAAGGGGGTCAAAATTATATTGGCATATTTTCGGGATGTTTCTAAAACAAACAAACAAAAACAACAACAACAACAACAACAAAAACAACAACAACAACAACAAAAACAACAACAACAAAAAACAAACAAACAAAAAACAACTATTTAACTCACAATTTCAGCGCAAACGCAACCGAGTTGGATTTATAAAAAATCTGCCGCAACGTAAGAAAACCTAGCTTGAGGCACAACTAAGATTCAAGTCACCCTGCGCATTCACACAGTCTGATCTGAGTCTTTGCTGTCCGCATGAAGAAACCGTGTGTGCGCATTTGTCAGAAGGTACGTTTTCTCACCTTGCCGATGATAGTTTTTTTTTCTGTGGACGTGGCATGCAGAGGAAAAAAATCAACATTTAGTTTATAGATTTGAAATGAATGATGCCATTTTGAATTCTCCAAGATGATTGGTTGAACGCCAACAAACAACAACGGCATCATCCAGTGGTATTTTTGTGGGAGTGACATGCCATCACGAAGAGAAGAAGATTGAAGTTCATAGATTAGGTCCATGATGTTTTTTTCTGAATTCTCGTAGACGATTGGCTGAATTGGATTAAAAAAAACAACATCAATAAAAACTTTTAGATCGCATTTTATCACAATGTGATAAATGTTACTTTCGTTGCCCAAGAAAGGCAGTTGGACGTTAATTTTTTGAACGATCAGAACACATATCTCCGATATCTTGGCAAAAACAGTTTAATTATACAGTACGGTAAGTGAGAATTTAATTTTTAGATATCAGTTACAGATAAATTCTAAAGCATTTTACAAAGTAAATAAGAGAATTCAGGAACTGATACAATCAGATCTACGACGTCCTCAACAACAAAGGGAAAAAAAACAGACAATTACAATAAAGAAAATACAAAATGAACTGACGGCAAGTAGCCAAAGCATTATCACACAGTATATTTTCATACCCGTAATCAGTTTGAGTCATCTTTAAAATGCATGTTAGCTTGAACTATAAAGCTAAATATTTAGTAAATGTTTAATATAAGTAAAGTATATGTATTTACCATTACGAAAACACGCCTATTCAAATATATAGAAAATTTTATCTCCAAAAACTGAAACTTTTCAGATAAAAAACTGAGATATTTTTTCATATTTCTGCACAAAACATAGATTGTGGGTACTCGTTAGAACCGCCTCGCTGAGGCGGTTGTAACGAGTACCCACAATCTATGTTTTGAACAGAAATAAGAAAAATAATGTATACCCCTGTAAACCCCTATTTTACTATATAAAAGTGGGGTTTAAGGAGGTCAAAATTATATAGGTATGTTTTCGTGATGCAATCTGAATCAAATTACAATAAACGTCAATCTGTATCAAATTACAATAAACAAGTCTAGGTTAAAGTGACCGGAATTTATATTAGTATTAAACTTTTAAGTAAAATAGTATATTATGGGAGAATTTTGATATCTACAAATAGCAACTCAAATTTAAAGAACTTTTAAGTCAATTAGTATTAGTCGGGTTTCTCAATTCCTCTGTCTTGCAAAACAAAAGTAACCCTACACTCGAAAGATATACGGCTGAGCTTTTGTATATATAAAGTTTGGATATTAGTACAAAACCGCTGTATAGCAATTCGAAACTAATTGCATTTTGGAAAAACGCATGCATTTTGCATAATACTGCTTTAGAGTTTTGCCAAGCAACTGTACGTTCTTTAAGGCGTATAGTCACAGGTATATTCCAACAGGTAAACTACACCGGACTCGCGATACATTAATCTGTACAGTTGATGTCTGAATATACAGCAGCACTGATTTGTTTTAAATTCTTGTTGCTTTTTGTAAAACGGCATGTATTTTATGGAATTTTGATGAACATTTTTGTTTTCATCATTTTTTTTATGTTTGGTCTTCATACGTTCTTACCGAGTATAGTTCATCAAAAAGTGTTTTGAAATTATGGACATGAAGAAATGCGCGGTGACTCCCCTCAACATATACTTTTAAGACTTACGCAAGTACAAAACACTGTTCTATACGAATATCTTTTTATAGAAAAATAATAAGTACGAACGCCTGAAAGATATCTGGTAACATTTAAAATGTGTTGTTCGAAATGCTGTCATTAAATTTACAGTCAAACTTTTTTTTTACAGGTTTATCGTTGCGGCCAAATTGGACGAAAAATCGAAAATGTTTGGTTTTAATCGATAAAAATCATTGCTATATACCTTCTAATAAATGCTATAGAAAATGGTAGCAGGTGTATTTGAAATGCAGTTTGCATGCAGAATTTAAAAATTGGTGTCAGATAGGAAAATAGGGTACTCTCCTTTAAATGCAGAAAACAGCCGGTGTGTCACTCATGACTTCATGTTTACACATCACGAAAACATGCCGATATAATTTTGACCCCCTTAAAGCCCGCTTTAATAGGGTAAAACTGTGGTTGGTTTAAACAATACTTTATTCAGAGCTAGTATACATTTACAACATATAAAAAAGATCTGGCATAAGGATCTGACAGTAAGCCATTTGGCTTATAAACGTCATCTCCAGAAACAATGTAATGTACGACATTATTGAATAGCATGACTCAAAATATTGAGATGAATTGAATACGAGAAAACGAACAAGAGAGAGAGAGAGAGAGAGAGAGAGAGAGAGAGAGAGAGAGAGTTGAGTAGCAAGATTAGAGTATTTACTGAAAGTGCATACGAGAAAGCAAACAGAGAGAGAGAGAGAGAGAGAGAGAGAGAGAGAGAGAGAGAGAGAGGAAGAAAGATTTTTTTCCTGGAAAATACTTTATTCTCCCCGTCCGTTTGATGTGTAGTGGGTCGGGGAGGGCCATCCCACTAACACACCTTACAATTTATTTGTACAGTACAGTATAATCTTCCAGCAATTCATCACTTACTTGCTAAGTCCCACTGCTGTTTCCTGGGTACAGGATAAAGACCACCCAGCAACCATTTTCAGCAGTGAGGCAAACACCACAGATTTCTTACAAAGAAAGATTTGACTGACCCCTACACAAGATTTATACAGATAAATAAGCGAGTAGGCATGTATCAAGGCAATTTACATTATATGCTAAAACTGGGGTTTACAGGGTATACATTATTTTTCTTATTTCCGCTCGAAAACATAGATTGTGGGTATTCGTTATAACCGCCTCGGCAAGGCGGTTCTGATGAGTTCCCACAATCTATGTTTTGAGCAGTTATATGAAAAATATCCGAATTTTTAGCTGAAAACTTTCAGTTTTTAGTGGTGCAATTTTCAATATATTTAAATAGGCATGTTTTCGTAATGGGGCGTAAAATTGAACATTTTTTTTTTGTGTAAATCGATTTCTGTATACGTTTTAATAAATGCTATAGAAAACGGTAGAGGGAGTATTTTAAATGCAGTCTGCATACAAAATTTAAAAACGGGTGTCAAGCAGGAAAACAGGGTCCATCACAAAAACATGCCTTATATAATTTTGACCCCCCTTACACCCACTTTTAAATAGTAAAACTGGGGTTTGTAGGGGTTTACATTTTTTGTCTTATGTTTGCTCAAAAACACAGATTGTAGGCACTCGTTAGAACCGCCTCAGCAAGGCGGTTCTAACGAGTACCCACAATATACGTTTAGAGCAGGAATATGAAAAAATATCAGAGTTTTTAATCTAAATTTTTTTTCAGTTTTTTAGGTGAAATTTTCTATATGATAAAATAGACGTGTTTTTGTAATGTTTCCAGAAAAAACAGCCGGAGTGTCACCCATGACTTTATGTGTACATACGCGCATGTGACACTAGACATTCTGCTTTCTGTTTTGAGCATTTTTTTTCGGCATTCTGCTTTCTGTTTTGAGCATTTTTGTTTCTTTCTTAGTCTATAATTTTAACTTGAATACACAAGGTTTCCTATACTTAGAATGTTTTAAGTATCAATTGGACCTCCGTAGAAACGTGCACATGTTTTGCGAAATACAATGTATGCATATCTGCTATACAGTTTTATATACAAACATGTCAAGGTTTGTTTCATATAGCGAAATAAATCGTCTATCTTTACGAATGTAGCAAAAAATGAGTACTGGAACCCGTATATATTGTAGGAAAGTCGTTTACTAATTTACAAATAACAACTTAAATAATACGACTTTAACGTACGTTACTTTTGAACCGGTGGAAAAAAATGTAACAAGCGATTTATCACTGCTATATCTTTTAATTGAACATTCTCAGTACAGCGACCATGGAAATTTGTTTTAGACATGGGTGGTTCGAACCACTGAGGGTTAATCATAGCGCTAGTTCAGGGCGCAAATGGGAATGCTTTATAGAGGTCATTTCGATCTTATATAACATAATGGTATGTTCAATATACTAATTAGAATCGACTCGACGAGATAATTATAACTCAATCAGGCGATTTTAATATGTTCACACAACATACATTTTCATGATAAAATAATAATAATAATAATAATAATAATAATAATAATAATAATAAAGTCCCAAAAATATCCCTAAATATTTATTTTCCCGAACTGTCGGATAAAGTTTCCTAGGGACTCAAGAACGAATTTGAATTAGCCATAGTAAACGAGTCGCCTTTGTTCAGATCATTGACTTTACTGTTATCTAAAAAAGTAACACAAACGTTCATGTGCAAAATGGTAATGTCAATATAGGGATCAAACATGGTTTTTAATGCATTAACATTCGCATGGTCCCGTGGGAGGTGTTGAAAACCGAGGCCGAAGGCCTGCGACACTGCTTTTTATGCGATAAAACGCACTGGTAAGCAGAAAACTGCACTGAAAGTCATTTCTGTGGAAATTTAGTATAAAAATATAAGTGAAGATACCCAGGAAATGTCACAATCACGAAGCATCACGAAAACACGCCTATATAATTTTGATCCCTTAAACCCCATTTTTATATAGTAAAACTGGGGTTTATAGGGGTATACATTAGTTTTCTTATTTCTGCTCAAAAACATAGATTGTGATACTCGTTAGAACCGCCTCGTGG
This sequence comes from Anodontia alba, assembly GCA_964016985.1. Classification (NCBI taxonomy): domain Eukaryota; kingdom Metazoa; phylum Mollusca; class Bivalvia; order Lucinida; family Lucinidae; genus Anodontia; species Anodontia alba. Next base: position 33,273,182 of record OZ024838.1, read on the forward strand.
AGGCGGTTGTAATGAGTACCAACAATCTATGTTTGAGCAGAAATATGGAAAACTATCAGAATTTTTATCTGAATTTTTTCATTTTTTGGTGCTAAAATGTTCAGTATATTTGAACAGGCATGTTTTCGTAATGCACAGCCGTCCTGAGGCTACGTCAGAAGAAAAGGTTGGGAACATACGTCCGAGGCAGGCATGCACTTTTCTCAAACATTATATTTTGATTTTACGATCTGTACTTTAATCCATTCCAAGGTTTCAGATATAACTTAGATAGAATCGCGCCTTACCACTGCTTACGTCTATAAAACGGAGATCTATTCCAGTAACTAACAACAACAACAGAATCTGGTGCTATCGGCAGTTGTCTGTTTATAAGACATTTCTTGTTTATTTGTATGTGAGGAAATGCGCAGTGATGTTTCTCATTTAGTTTGACTTAGTCGGGTATGTTGCAAAAAAAAAAAAAAAAAAAAATATCTTAACTCTAGCATCGGAAAGATATACGACTGAATTTTTGTATATACAAAGCTTGGATATTGGTTACTACAAAACCGTTGTATAGTAATGTAAATCAAAATGCATTTTGGAGAAACGCATGCATTTTGCATATTACTGGTTTAGAGTTTTGCCAAGCAAATGTATGTTCTATTAAGCGTATAGTACACATGTACATACTAACAGGTAAAATACACCCAATATACACCCAACTCGTGATAAATTTATGTGTACAGTTAATGTCTGAATATATAAATTAGCACTGATTGTTTAAAATTCTTTTTGCATTTGTTTGTTTTTACGGCCCAGTCAACCCAGTGGGGTCATGTCGAGCGCGGTCAGTTGACCTAACCACACGTTTACTGGGCAGGCTTAGTCCTCTAAGCGATTAACCAGTATTGTGCACATTCTTTCGCCAGAAACTGACAACTGCCCTTCTTGAATCAGCGGAAGGGAGAGAATGACCGTAGAAAATATTTCATGCTCAATCTCAACGAAAGAATGTTACCGACCTCGGCAGGGGTTGACCCGCGACCTCCTGATCTCCAGTCGGACGGCGCATCCAACTGAGCCACCGAGGCCGGAATTGCACTTTGTGAAACATCGTTTATTTTATGGAATCTGATGAACATTTTAGTTTGCGAAAATTACGTCTAATATTTTGTTTGGTCTTCGAACATTTTACCCTGTATAGTTTGCCAACAGAGATTTTGAAATTATGGACAGGAAGAAATGAGCGGCGATTCCCCTCAACATACATGCTTAAGACTTACATAAATACAAATCAGTGTTCAATGCGAAACTTTTATATTCAAAAATCATAGCTAGAACGCCCGATAGATGTCTGGTAAAAATTGAAATGTGTCATTCAAAATGGTGTAATAAAATTTGCAATCAAACGTTCTCTTACAGGTTTCTTGTAGCAGCCATATCGGACGGAAAATCGAACATTTTTTTGGTGTTAATCCAAGTCTGTAGCCCTTCTAATAAAGGCTATAGAAAACGGTAGAAGGGTTATTTGAAACGCAGTTAGCATGCAAAATTTAAAAACTGATGTTAGACAGGAAAACGGGGTACTCTCCCTTAAATGCGGAAAACAACCGGGGTGTCGCTAATTACGTCATGCTTGCATATGTGCATACGAAATTAAGCAATCTGCTTTCTGGTTTGAGCACCTTTGCTTTCTTTTTTATGATTTTAACTTGAATACACAAGGTTTTGTTTACTTGTAATTTGTGAAGTGTTAACTTGGCCTCCACAGAAACGTGCAAATTTCCGCAAAATGCAATGTATGCATATTTGCTATACAGTTTTTATATACAGACATGTCCAGGCTTTTTTTCTTATGTTGAAATAAATCGTATAGCTTTCTGATACTAGGGTTAGCGAAAATTGAGTACCAGAGTCCGTATTAACTGTGAGCAACTTGATCATTAAATCTGGGACTGCTTGTTGTTGCTTTGCGTGTGTACTTTAATGGTTGATTAGTCTAGTCTTAGCTCTGAACTGTTTGTTGCATGTTGTACGAGAAAATTCTAACAAAGAGTTTTCGGATGGTGGTGCACTTTTTGTGGCTTTTTTTCTGTTAGCGCTTCCTCCAAACTTTGCAGATTCTCTTTGCTTCATAACTATCTATAAGACAGTGCCACTTGGTTCAGTCATTTGCAGCCTCTTCCCAGAACACTGAGGATATGGTGACGTCCTTGAGGGAGACTTTTACACTATCCTTGAAGGGTTTTTTCTTGCCACTCGGGGAGCGGTTTTCAACGTAAAATTCACCATAGAAGATTTTTTATTTTTGGTAAACGTTCAAAAGGTATCTCTGATGACATGGTCAGCCAGTCTTAGCTGTGTCAGCTGCAGAGAAGTAGGTATTCTATGCACCCTTGCTCTCAGTGAGAATTATGTGTCAGGGATCTTCAAGATAAAGATGGTTGTATATGTCATATTTGAAGAAATCTAACCATTGCCAGCGGCCAGGTAGACAAAAAAAAAAAAAAAAAAGAAAAAAAAAAAAAAAAAAAAAAAAAAAAAAAAAAATTAACAGTCAAAGTTAACGGAATAATTAACTTCATTTACAATAACTTCTTTTTATCTATAAGAGCTATCATTCCTATGCGAACGGTTCCATAATACTTATTAACTCTACTTTGTGACGATATAATCCTTCTAAATTTATGTCCTTAAAGGAAAATGGTCTTTTTGAGAAGAAGCGGAACCGCTATCAAAATGTAAAAAATATAAAGTAATTCGACAGAAAAAAAAAAATAAGACGATCTTGATCGGTTTCACACAAGTTTGCTTTTAATACAAATGCGATACACGGCATGTGCGAACGGAATCATGAATAAAAATGTGTGTCCTTTTCAAAGGCATAATTTGATATTTGATTGGATAATCTTGAAATGGTCTTTTTTGATTCTTGATAAGGTTTATCAGTTCATGATAGTTCTGTTTTTTTTTTTTTTTTTTTTTTTTTTCGTCGATTGTCACGGAACTGCGAGTAGATATATATTCGGCTGACACTTGCTTCACCAGTGCGGCCCAGATCACCACTAATTCCATCAACTGATAAGATGAGATTTCTCCCGTATGCCTGAGTTTTGTTGCAGAAATGCAACCCCCACTCAGTAGCTTACATATATAAAGCATAATGCAGTAATGTGCATTTAGATGGCAATTGTACAACACAAGATACCTGTGCATATATAATATATACTAGAATAGGACCCGCGCCAGCGCGGGTATGACAAAATTTTTGATCCATCGGATATATTGCAATCGGGGGAGGGGATGGGAGGAAGAAGCGGGGAGGGTTGGGTGGGTGGGTGGGGGGGGGGGGGGGGGGAGGTGGGGAGAAAGTTCGAAGGATTTATTTTATTTTTTTTTTCTATTTTATTTTATTCGTATTTAACGTCACTTTCAACAATCTTTTTGACGGTGCCTGGTGAAAGCGAGCTCAGTGCTCACTTTTAGAGAACTTCCTCACTGAAATGTATTTGATGACTCGAACACCGATGGCTTGTTAACACGGCTGAGTAGAACTCGGTTTTGAGTCCCCAGGAAATTCTTCCGATAGCCCAAGGAAACAAATACTTAGAAATGTTTAAGGGCAAATTTCTTATTTAATCATAATAATGTATATTGTGTATACGCTTAAAATCGCCTCATCGAGTTAAAATCGCCTCATAGAGACAATTCTAATTAGTACATTCAATATGCTATTATTTATAGGCGATGGAAAAGACCTCTCAAAAATATCCCCATTTGCATCTTGACCTAGCGCCATAATTAAACCTCAGTGACTCTATATCCGTTCGACGGCGGTACCGTATTTATGCGTAATTGCTGTCCAACACGTTTTGAACGACCCTCACGGCAAGATTTATACAAAAAAAAAAAATCTTCCAGTTTTAGTACCATTTAATACGGTAATATGCGGGTTAATAATAGTATGAATACGAGCTCTCAAGCATGTAAAGAAAGGGCACGAAAGGCTTCCGAAGTAAGAGAAAAATGGTTAAATTTTCGAACCAAAAATGTTCGGTTTACCGTTGTACCTTTGTAATGCAGTCCCGTCAACACAAATCAAGAGCGGCTCAAATGGCCCAGCATACGAAATGTGTAAAAAAAGGCAAAAGAAAAGGGAGGGAAAGAGAGAGAGAGAGAAAGGAGGAAAAATGCGGGATCAAATCGAAAAGAAAAGAAAAAAAAAAAAAAAAATCTCGATGAGCATACATTTTCCCACCGTGACTCCTGCACCATGACCTTTCGTGAGGGTAAAAAATTGGCTGTGCTTGATTACAAAGAATAACATATCTACTTCCGTTTTCAAGTAAGCTGTGTTTGATCAGTTGCTTATGTTGGATTCCAGGGGTAAATATTTAACCCTACCCTCATTTTGGCTGCATTTTTCAAAACCTCGGCCGTTCTAAGGATGTACCCATGTTTTGAACAAATTTCCATGGTCCCAAAGATGTTCGAGCCATTCGACTTACATAATGTGTTATTGTAAATGTGTTTTATGTATATTTATATATTAGGACCTGTATTAATTGTCATTATCACCATTAACCATTATTAAAGTCGTCATGTTAATTTTTTAACTAGATACGTAAAAGCCAAGAAATATATCCTTCCAATTTAGTCAGGTTACACAGAAAACATAAGTAAAATTGTTTATTTTAGAAATCTCTGCAATGAAACTTGTTTCCAGATTCACGCTCAGTGCATTTATCATATAGTATAATAAAAATCTGAAGGTTGCCTTCGGAAACAAAAAAATACGCAAAAGCATGAAAATCGAAGACTCTCTTAACCCTTAAAGCGCCAAGAAAACCTACATCTGAAAATGTCGTCTGTTTATGTCGTCTGCTGAATATTCTTGCAAACTTTTCAAACCTATTTTTGCATTAAGGAGCAGTCTGATCTGGATCCACACTGTTTGCAGAAACGACTTTTAAAGTAACCAGCAGAAGACAAAGCAGACGACAATAGTTGTGATTGGCGCTTTAAGGGTTTAATAAGTCTTTTCATATTCAGCAAGGAGTTTGCACGACTGCATACGCCCCACTGCCTTCAAGCACCGGCTCAAGCTGTATCCGATTTTTGAAGAAAGCAAACTAGGCCTGATCAGTTGGAATTATTCCTTTGCAACAAACCATACACCTTAAGTACTCTGAAAAAACTTTTTAAATAGGCATATTATACTAAACAGGTCAGTATAGTGAAGATTGCAAAGATGTGACACTCCAGGCTAAAGAGAATCGAAACATATTAAAAACTCCCGCCTATCAGCATTATTTGGACCACGCCATGCGAAAACGGTGTCTTGGGTATATGCGGACAGCGATAGTCCAGATCAGCCCGCTCATCTGCGCAGTCTCATCAGGGCCTTCACTGTCCGCTAACGGAATCATTGAATACTACAGACTGTATGAATGGATAACAATGACCCGGGTGATATTTTGAGCATGCGCAGGATGATCTGAATCTAAAATTTTGCGCATGTTCGAAGATACTTTTCGCTTGACCTGGCCCAGTTCACAAGGGCCAAGTCTTATTTGCTCTATAAAGTAAGGAAACAAAGTTTGGAATGTTGTCCGCTACAAATTGGCTTGGAACTTAAAGTGTTAATTGTTCTTTTTTTTTTGTTTTTTCTCTCTATTTCCAGTGGCTCGACTTGGACAAAAACAAATGGATTACAGGGCAATATTTTTCCTGTTGGCATGTCTTACTTTCCTCATAGAAGGGGTAAATGGTGTCTGTTGTAATCCACGTTCTGTTTGCGGGGATGGTACGCCTCCGACACCGCACTGTGGATATGGCAAATGTAACATGTTTGGTTGTGATTGTACCGGAGGTTGTAGGTCAGGGACCTGTTTTTCGCAAATATCAGCTATCAATTCAGCTGCTTTGTTCAAACAAATTGATTTGAATAAGTAAGTAATTTTGATTATCTGGCTTTGAGTTTAATAAAAATAATAATAATAATAATGATAATAGTAATAATAAAGTGGCTGTTGCCACTCGACTGTCAATAGCCGATTTACATTAAAATCGCTATTGACAATCGACTGGTAATAGCCGATTTAGGTAAAAATCGCTATTGACAGTCGATTGGCAAAAGCAATTTTAACGTAAATTGGCATTTACCAGTCGTTTTCATACATGTATTAGGAAATGCATCCATTTTATAGTAATGTCCTATTTACGTGTTTCTTTCTTTTTCTGTATCTAGAGAAATCATGTTCTGTTCCGTGCTAAGTCCGCAGTATCGTCTTGATTTATCCTCAATGATTTTAAAACACATATCTGGTATTATATTTAGTGTACACTTGCAGTGATTGTCCACCCAGGTAATTTCAAACAGTAAAATAATGAATATTGTACATTGGCAGTAGAAAACGAGAATGATTTCTAGAAAGAGTTACCAAACTGATAAAAAGGCGAACGCGTAGCACGAGTTTGTTTATCAGATATGCAAGTCTCAAGGGACTTGTTAATGTATCTGCAACAACAAACCTGAAAAGGCGCTGAACATTCGTCTAGTTCTGTACTTCATGTATAGCATGCGAACAGCGAAGGCAATAGTAAAACTGCGCATATGCGCAGGCTTCCATGAGCATTCACTGGTCGTCATGTCATGTGCTGGTTTCCGGAGACGCTGAGTGCTGATCTACCCCTAAGTTGTTCGCATATGCAAACAGCAGGTTTTCTCAGAAGTGCCTTTGTATTCGTACTATATATCTAAGCAGCAAACAAATGATGTGCTGGTCAGACTGCGTGGATGCGCAGGCTGATCTACTCCTTTGTTGTTCGCATATGCAATCAGCTGGTTTTCAATAACAGCTGTTCGGAATAAAACAGAACAAACGTTTTGGGTAATAGTCATCCACTGAACTTACAACGAAAACTCTGATACCCAAGCTGATCCGAGTCATCGCTAGACACAAATATCAGTTTGCTGGTATTATCATGCGGTATCCCAAACATGTCCCGTCCCATTTTGAGCTTTTATAAAGCCGCCGGGTTTGCTTTGAAAAGCAATAAAATGCCGCCTAATCAGAAAGGGGCCGTCTATTAGGGCGCGTATCTCACAATCGACAGGCATTTGATTAGTTTTTTTTTAAGGTGCTAAATCATCCATTTAATCAAAGATTAGTGTCATAATTTACCGAAAATGGATATACCAACTTTTAGCACGCGCTCGTGATTATAGAGGTTAAGTAATGTTTTGTTTATTATCAAACACATGACAAAGATGACACATGGAATTATCATTATTCCATGGAATGTTATTTTGTTTATGGCAAATTTATCTATTTATTTATTCATTTATTTATCTAAGTATAGTCTGCACTTCTTAACGAATAATGGGACGATTCGCAAAATATCTAAGACAAAAGTAAGGCCGGGTAGCCCTATATAGTGTTTTAATGCTCTTACTGCCCTGAGAAACGTTATAAAAATAAGTTACAAGGTGTGAAACTTATTCATCGGAATAATCTACTTTTTTATAATTGACATTCAGTAAATAAGAAAATACTTAAAAACGTCAAAAGACCAGTTTAAACGACTTTATATCAACGTAACCTATTTTATCAGTGTACCCCATCGGCTGCTTGCCACATCATTTGATTTCATATACTTTATCGATTTTTCAATTGAAGACCGCTTGGTAAGGGAGATAACAATGTGAAAGGGGTCTATTTTAGCGTTTGTATTTTATGGCTCAGTTGTAAACAATCGACCCCAAAACGACAGTATGATACACTTATAGAAAGTGCCTTACGGAATTGGTTGTAACCAGTTTCAGTGTTACTGCTATGTATTATATTTTCATTTCAGCGACGGAAGTTTGGATCACTTTGAGTTTTTGCACAGTGCAAGTGAAGCGGTGCAGCAGGGACCGGGGTGAGAGAAATTTTATGTATGAGATCAAACTAGATGAACTAAAATTAATGCAGGCAGTGCAAAATGAAATCTATCTATCTATCTATCTATCTATCTATCTATCTATCTATCTATCTATCTATCTATCTATCTATCTATGTTTTAGATCCAACTAAATGAGCTAAAATCCAGGCACGCAGTGCAAAATGAAGTCGACCTATGTATGTATGTATGTATGTATGTATGTACGTACGTAAGTACGTACGTACGTAACTATCTATCTATCTATCTATCTTAGAAATATTATGTATAAAATCCAACTAGATGAACTAAAATCCATGCAGACAGTCTATCTATCTATCTATCTATCCGTCCGTCCACCCAAAGCCTCTGTCTGTCTGTCTGTCTCTGTCCACCCAAACCCATACATTCATTCATCCAGCCGTCCGTCCGTTTATCTATCTATCTATCTATCTATCTTGTCTGTCTGTCTGTCTGTCTGTCTGTCTATCTATCTATCTGTCTATCTATCTATCTGTCCGTCTGTCTGTCTCCACTCCTCTACTTCTACACCACTCCACCCTATTTCGTGTATTATATGCAGTATTTTATCTAAAAGACTTTGTAAACAGTGACTGTTCCTTTAATGATCAGATTTAAATGGTCCTACACTGTTTGTCGAGACAAGACTGTCCGAATATTTTTACGATAGATTCGTTTATGGAGACACTTGCAATGTATAAGTTTATCTTTCTTTACAGTAACCTGATTGAGGATAACGATAATTACCCGATACAGGCAAAGGACTTTTGGGAAGCGGCAAGGTGAGACACACACGCATGTATGAGTATTTCTAGCTCATGACTGGTCGGCGCTTTATAGCACAGAACCTTTCATTATTACCCTTCCATTGTCTCGATATAACTTCAGTAATCTTGACAGGGCCGTAAAATATCAATTCAACATCATCATCAGCAGCATCAGGAACAGCAGCAGTAGCAGCAATTTCTATCGCTCGATATAATGCGTTTTCATTTCTAACAAGTATTTCGCATTTCTCATGTCAGAAAAGAAATACATAGGCTATAGTCAGAAAAATAAAAATTCATAGTCTATATAAATTTTATTGTTATATGAATTTTATTGCAAGCAGTGAAATCCGTGTATTCCGCGAATCATCATCTATGTCTTCGCAGGACAGCCTTTCCATTGCGAAAACACGCCTATTCTATTCATTACGAAAACATACCTATCCAAATGCACTGAAAATTTTACCATCAAAAAAATGAAAATTTTCATATAAAAAATTCTGATATTTTTCATATTTCTGCTCAAAACATAAATTGTGGGTACTCGTTAGAACCGCCTTTCCGAGGCGGTTCTAACGAATACCCACAATCTATGTTTTTGAGCAGAAATAAGAAAAATAATGTATACCCCTGTAAACCCCCGTTTTACTATATAAAAGTGGGGTTTAAGGGTGTCAAAATTATATTGGTATGTTTTCCTGATGATGTAGAAAATTTCACCTCCAAAAACTGATTTTCAGATAAAAAACTCTTACGAGTACCAACAATCTATGTTTTTGAGCAGAAATAAGATAAATAATTTATACCTCTGTAAACCCCAGTTTTACTATGCAGTGTATTAAAGTGGGGTTTAATAGGGTCAAAATTATATAGGCATATTTTCGTGATGGTAGCCAAATATGCAAAGCGTCTTCATACGAATGGCAAACATTCTGATTAGCCTGCATGGAAGGTCAGGGCGAAATTAGTCTTCACTAGGCGCACGTTTAATCTAGTAGGAAAGGCTGTGCCCCGGCTCTTTTGTCTTTTCACTGTCGGCTGCTTCGTGTTATCGCTTTTTGGTAAATGAACCCTTAGGGCGATTATGTATTGCGCGCGTCCTTTCCTGGGAATCTCAATATCTGTTTTTATAAATGGCCAAACCGTTTTATTATTTACGGAACATATTTGTACTTTTTTTCATTATGGTACCGTACGGTTAATTAGGGATATTTTATTTTATTTTAGTAAACATTCAATTCCCTCGAATACCGTAGGAGATTTCTGGAACGAATGGAAGAAGATGGACAAAGACAGAAATGGTAACATCTCTCCTGATGAATTCGACAAGGATATCGCCTAGCTGCAAATTGTTACTGATTTTTTAACGCTTAGCACCCTGAGAAATGTTTCAGCATACGACGTTTTGGAATATTGTTATTATTCTCCCAGAATACATTTTGACATTTCATGCAAATTGTCTCCACTGGAGACACTTTTGCATGAAGTGTCAACTCATTTTATTTTTGAGAGAAAAATACCATTAATATGTCGTTTGCAAGATTAGCCCTGTGTAAATGTTAAATGTCATGATGAGGTTGTTCGATCATTCGATCATAATGCTTTGGTTGCTTTTTCGTGCATGGCTGTTACTCCGGCGTGTAATATTCACATCTGAGCGCAGCCCAGGTCAACGGAGGAACCAACCCAGAGTGAGTTTCCGGATGAAATACTATATGATTGGTCGAGAATTACACGAGGGTGTAATGGGCAATTCACAAAGCGGCATCCAAACTAGAATGGGCGATGATCGAATTACCTCATTAACATAAGAAATATCCCTCTTTTAATCTGACGTATTTATTAACAGGGACAGATTCGCGATAGTTTCAGTGGGGGTTCGATTTTATCAAATTACCATTTTTACTCTAAGTGTTCGGACAGACAGGCCTGAGCAAACAGTGCAGACCAAGATCAGACGCCGCAAAAAGCGGCGTCTGATCTGGGTACACACTGTTTGCCTCTCACCAAGCAATTTTACACATACCTAGCATTCTACGTAAATCTACATCGGGCCGTCATCGACCCGTCAGCTACCCTAACGGGCCGATGACGGCCCGATATAGATTTACGTAGAATGCTAACTGGGATAGTCACAGATAGTAAAATGGGCTTGTTGAAGAGAAGTATAAAGTTTAAGGTAAGGAGTTTGAATATTTAGGGTAAAATTGTATCCAACATTTATCAAATCAATCTAAATGAAATTTGGGTCAAAAGAGTTCGACTGAACCCCGTGAACCTTTGTCTGAATCCGTCCCTGTTTTAAGTATTAGGACAGACATGCCTGATCAGACGCCGCATACTGTTTGCCACTCAACTGGTAATATGTTAAACATACCAACAGTTACTCTCGACATCTTTCGGAAAGTCTTTTCTTGCCTGGCACTTTACACAGAAGAAGTGAATGCAAACTTTTAGCATGACTTAATGCAAAACCATTTGTCGTATCTACCTACGCATATACAAGTTTTATTCTAGTCACTGGATTAAAAAAAAAATATTTTACCCATGGTAAAAATGGCTGCAAAATATGCAAAATCGATAAGTTTACTAGTTCAAAATTTCTGCAATTTTCACAATGTTGATATGGAGAAAAGAAAACAATATATTTTAATACAAACTTTCCAAAATCCAGTTTACTGTAGAAATTGCTTAGGTCAGACATTTTTGGCTATAGTATTAATTTTACGGTAAATATTTGGAAACAAAGAACAGAAACAGTAACGACAAATTGTTTCTGTAAAGATATTCTCCATCAGAAATCAATGTTTCCGTTTTAAATAAAACGCCAAGCGAAAACGTCTTTCCGAGAAATGTCGAAAGCACAGCTGTCGAAAGAAATTGTTAAACTCTTAAAACACATTCTATAAATAATTAAGCGAATTTATACACCTAAAATATTTTCTCCATTTTTGACAAGGGAGACAACTATACAACTGAGCACTGAGCCCACTCTGAAAATGCGTCTATTTTAGAATGGAAGAATTCATTGCGTGCACCGGCTGTTTGCTTGGTACCGACAGAGAAACGTTTCTATGCTGATTTTTCTATTTAAAGACTGTCGGTACCAATAGAAAATGATTTTTTTCCAACTGCAGTACCGGGTTTTTTAAACAATTTTTTCCAGGAATTTAGACAATATTTTTCTACGCTAATTTTTGACGTCATTTTGAAAACTTGTGGATTGTTTGCATTTTTATGCATAAAATGTTGTGTCAGTCGTTTAGGAATAAGCATTTCAGAATGTAATGCCTTGTAGACCATGGTTAAGTACGAAAAAAGATTGTAGGAAACAAACTGTTCATTAAGGTCAGAAAAAAAAAATCAAAATCGGGACCAAACATCCACCCAGTGATATGGGCCGATTCTTTCCTGTTCAGAAGAGGAAAAAGCAATTCCATAAGAGTTGCTTCCCTTGAAAATATATGCATTTTCCTTAAAGTGGCGGGCCCCCGTAGTCTAGTGGATAAGAGACGACTCTTAATCCATTAGGTTTCTCACCGCTGTGGTTCGAGCCTCGCTCGGGTCACATGTGGGAAACCAAGTTCTGCTAACGGATGATCAGGTGGTTTTGGCCCTCTTGAACATTCTTGAAAGGGCCGTAAAGCCCAAATACAAAATATCCTTAAAGTGACCGAATATTTATGAACTGATTTTTGATAAACTGTCTGGATATGCTTCAATACGTGTAAAAGTATACAGTGAACCCCGCCCCCGTCACTAAAGTGTCCTCCTAGGCCATATTTACGTCTCGAAAATGTAGCTGAAATAGGTTAAAAAACATTGAGCGAAGAAAATAGTGCCGCGATTCTTGACTGTTGGATTTATCCCGTTTTCAAAGTGCTCTCGGCCAATCAAATTGTACTAAATAATTATAAGTCTGTTGAGCTGGAGTTATAATAAAACATGAAAAAAGGAGTCTTTTAACCCCGTAAATGTAAAATGTACAGAATTTGATCACATTGTGCAGATGTGAGTAACACTGGGTCGGAGTATTTCGCAAATTATAAATAAAGTTACCCAGAGGGAAGGCCACACTCATCTGTAAATTGAGATTGCAAATGCAAATCCATAATATAGGTAACCAAAACATACAAAGCCCATGAGTCATTATCGAACTAAGACCTAAAATTTGAACAAATATAATTGAGTATAGTCCGATTCAGCGTCATAATTAACAAAGTTCAGCTGCTGTATCAACATTAAAAAACAATTGCTCCTATTTGCTTTTCTTTTCATTGTATTAATCAGTTATTTTCAAGTAACAGAAAACCGTCACTGTCCAAATATGACATCGTCAGCGTTAGAATTACGTGGTGTTATTCGAAATGAATAATAATAATAATAATAATAATAAAATGAAACCCAGCATGATTAAAACATTAAACATCACAAAAACATACCTATATAATTTTGACCCCCTTAAACCCCACTTTTATATAGTAAAACTGGGGTTTACAGGGGTATACATTATTTTTCTTATTTCTGCTCAAAACGTCGAGGCGGTTCTAACGAGTACCCACAATCTATGTTTTGAGCAGAAACATGAAAAATTCTAGAATTTTTCATCTGAAAACTTTCATTTTTTTGGTTGTAAAATTTTCAGTATATTTGAATAGGCTTGTTCCCGTAATGAACTGCACCAAAATTCTTTGGCAATTTTCACACTGTTGCAAGGAAAATATCAAAAGCTTAAATTAGCACACTAGACGAGATTTTTTTCTTCTTCTTCTTCTTCTTATTTCCCCAGCAAATAGACTTTAATATTTTATACAAATGGTCTTCTTGAAATATTTTTCTTACTTTTTCCAGACAATAGACTTTGATAATTTATACAAATACTAGGAGACGAATTGCATGAAATATTAAAGCCTATTTTCTGGAGAAATAAGAAAACAATCATCAGTTTATCGTCTGCTGAATTTTCCGAGAGAGTGATAAAGGCTCAGAAACAACAGTTTATTCAAAATATTTTCTTTCCAATTACCAGTTAGTGATACATTTTTAATGACACCAACGTACGTTTTGACCACAAAAATGGTGAAATGGAAGTTGCTGGATGAGTTAAAATCAGTGTAGACTCTGATCGGACGCCACATTACGCGGCATCTGATCTGGGTCTACACTGTTCGTTCAGGCATGTTTGTCTGTCCAAGTACTTTGGGTTATTAGGGAAGTTACATTAAATGTTCCCTGGATTTGAACCCCAATGAACAAGAAAAACATGCCGAACTTTTCATTCGAATGTTCCAAGGGACATAAGTCGTGATTTCCGTAAATTAAGCTAGGTATCTTATTTTATTTACTTCCCGTTAGACCACGAAAACTGACTCATAGTGAGCACTTGGCGAATTTCAGACAGGCATTTAGATCCGTCTTTAGATTTGGACTTCATTGAAATATAAAAAAAGTTTTCCTACAGCCAATCAAATTGCGGAAAATGTGTACAGTAAAAGCAGTTCCGAATAGTACAAGAATATAATATATGCATCCAAATCAGGCAAGATGCATGTTTCAGAATTATGATATATTGGTGACTATAGGGAACATAGTTATTTGATTAAAAACAGATGCAAGCATTAGCGTTGTCATACAAATAATCTTCATGAGCTTAAAATAAAGTAATAATAATAATTATAATGAAAAAATCGCTGGGCAGAAATATTTATAAAATTTAATTATAACAGAGAAACTTGAAAAAAGATGCACCTCACTAGAATGGAAAATAATTCTTTTCTTGGTTTTAATATGAAATTTTTTTCATATCGTCCAGGTAAATAAGACTCTAGGAACGGGTTAAGTATCAGTGATTTCCAGTGAATGATTAGAAAAGTTCCATTTTAATCTGTCATGCAATGAGTTATCATTCTTTTCATGTGACGCTGTTACTTTCGCACCTTAAATATCATCACGAAAACATACCTATATAATTTTGACCCTCTTATATCCCACTTTTATATAGTAAAACTGGGGCTTACAGGGATATGCATTATTTTTCTTATTTCTGCTCAAAAACATAGATTGTGGGTACTCGTTAGAACCCCCTCGGCGAGGCAGTTCCAACGAGTACCCACAATCAACATTTTGAGCAGAAATTTGAAAAATATCAGATATTTTTTTTGTCTGAAAACTTTCAGTTTTTCGGTGGTGAAAATTTCAGTATATTTGCATAGGCGTGTTTTCGTAATGTACCGTATTTAAAATCAAAATTTGATCATCTTAAGGGAACTGCATACACTAAGTAGATTTTCCGACATTTTTGTGACTTCCTGTTTTGCTTTCCTGCTCACTAAGCCCCTTCCAGAAAGGGGCCTAAACTAACTGGAAAGAATTTGCTTATGAATCGTCACAAATTCTGTTCTTTTGGAGAAGATCCTTTTTCAGGAGGGAGACAAACAATATTAACAAAGTAGCCTCTACTTCCTTGAAAGTGTACTATTTCTCCTTAACGTTCGTATTGTATCGTATGTTGCAGGAAGAGGACCATCTAATGTTGTTATAACTTGTGTCCAATCCCTTTGTTTAAAATGCAATAAAATATGATTAATCTAATTGTATCGTACTGATACTTGGCTTAAAACCCACCTTTTTGACCTCTAAGAGAAGAGTAACAGGTAAATGTATGTATACACTTTCAGAGGAAGTAACACTGTCAAAATAGTTAAAAAAAACTTTCTTCCTTTGCATTACGAAAACACGCCTATTCAAATATAGGGAAAATTTCACTTCCAAAAACTGAAAATTTTCAGATAAAATTCTCTGATATTTTTCACATTTCTGCTCAAAACATAGATTGTGGGTACTCGTTAGAACCGCCTCGGCGAGGCGGTTCTAACGAGTACCCACAATTTATGTTTTTGAGCAGAAAGAAGAAAAATAACGTATACCCCCGTAAACCCCAGTTTTACTATATAAAAGTGGGGTTTAAGGGGGTCAATATCATATAGGCATGTTTTCGTGATGGGAAAACGGGTCCACTCTATAAGGAAAGAATTTGCTCCGAAGTAGAGCAAATTCTTTCCTTTTAGGGTAGACAACCAATTTTAGAAGGCATTTAATGCGCAGGAGAATAAATATGACGTCACAAAAATTGTCTCCCTTGTAAACAAAAATGGAGGAAAAGTTTCCAAGTGTATGATGTCCTCTTAAAAGGAGCCGGTTTGTTGGCAAACAGAAGAGATCCTGAACAAGGAATACAAATTATTCCTGTTAGTCTGTCTAAATACTGTAAGCAAACTACGTTTTACACAATAATCAGATCAAGATACAAAATAAACAGAAGTTTGAATCAGTTTTGTTCGCCTGTATGCACAGGAAATATCTGTGTACATTTTTTTTTTATCTTATTTTCTTTATATTGCATAATAATTAGCAGCTGCATCGTTTACCACTACACCCATACCAACCTCCTCTCTCTCACCAACCACTACTCCTTCACCAACCACTAACCCTTCCTCAACCACCACAAGAGCAAAAAAGATCAAGGGCAGAAAACGGCCCAAGAGCCGAAAAAGATCCAAGCTCCTGAAGAAGAAGAAGAAGAAGAACGGACCAAAGCGTCTGCAGCGAAAGCGATCATAGAGCCTGAGGAAGTCAAGGACATTACAAAATCAACGTGGCTGAAAGTTTTTAAAATGACATTAAAAATGGATAAATATTCAGATGATAGTCAACCCTCGGTATGTCAAATTCCCAAGGAACCAGAAAGTTTGCTTAAAGATAACAGCAGTTTGAGATAAAATGAGCTGAATTAAAGGAAAGTATAGCAAAGTTAAACAATATTGCCTTCAAATTCAGTTTGACTTAAGCGGCTTTTCATAGTAATTTGAGTCACTAGGGTTTGAAAATATAGGGAGTGAATTGTAGTTTGTAAACGTCAAATATCGCAAAACATGCCACCAGAAGCCGAATTCTCACAATGAATACAGAATAAAAGTAATTTACTTTTTAATAATGCTACACACATCGTATTAGCCGCATAGTGATAAACCGTACCTCCTAACACATGGATGAATTTCGAATATCCGAGGATGCAACGTTTCTTCATTCAGACAACGAAGATTCTGACAAGACTGTGCGCGAATGCGCAGGCTGATTTGAGTCTTCTCTGGGCGCAATTGTCAGAAGGCACATTTCTTACGCTGAGGCTGGTATGTTTTGTATTTATTATGAAAAAGGAACGAACATTTTGAAATTCGAAATCAAACATAATCTTCAGAGTTTCAGTCCTAATTGCTGTGCTACCCAGTAAGCATTCAACTTAAGTTTATATTGGACAGCTGTAGATTTAAATAGAATGCAAGCTGGGTACTGTGTAGGGTATGAATACGTTAATACACAACTCTCTTTTAAATCATTTTTAAATGTTTATTATTTGTAGTGTACCTTGTGTGTGTGTGTGTGTGTGTGTGTGTGTGTGAGAGAGAGAGAGAGGATTCGTGTATTATTTTTTATGTGCCGCAAGGGCGGATCCAGGATCAATTCTTGGAGTTTTCGATTTGATCAATTACCGTACTTACTCTACGTATTTGGAAAGACAGGCCTGAGCGAAGAGTGTAGACGCAGATCAGACGCCACAGAACGTCAAGTCAGGGTCTACATTGTTTGTCTCTCATTCAGCGATGTTAAATGCATTCATAGAGAGAAAAAATGACTTGTTGAAGGGAAGTATAAGGTTAAGAGTACGGGATGTGAATATTTATGGTAAATACGGTATTTAAATGTATCAAATATATCCAATGTTTCCCTTGAAAATGAAATTCTGAGTCAAATGGTGGTGGGGTGGAGAGACTGAACCCGGGGGTTGATGACTGAACCATTGAACCCTCTCTGAATCCGCCCTTGTGCTATTCTATATGCATTGTTATTATTATGATGATGTTCTTATGTAAAAAAAAGGGAAAACTTACGGTATTGTGCACTGTGAACATTGGACTGAAGTTTGTTTTTTACTTTGTCTGTTGACGTAGGCAATCCTAATGTTTGCCGTAGCCCCGAAGCGCTTTGTGAAAGACTGCTTTGGTCCAATGTTTCCATAAACTGCGAAACGTTATTATCACCAAATATTAACTTTCATCATTGTGTGCTAAGCGTATACCAAGCTGTTTGTGAAAACTAATGCTTGTATTCTATTGCACTCTTTTATCGTGGGATAATTAATGGTTTTATATGTCTTTACCATAATTTGAAGACTGTTGACAGTCCCAGTTGAGTTGTGGCACAGGTCTGTTCGCTGAACAAGTGATGTCATATACCTGTATGAATGTGCACCTTATTTTGACTAATGATGTATATACATGCTTAAAATAAGTACAAATCCTAAAACTTCTAGCATTCTGCTAAATCATTTGATATTCATTAAACGAAATAATGAATTATTTCTGATAGTACTGACTAACACTAGAAATTTACTTACCTGTCAGATAAAATTATTGGTTGATTTCTCGTGTGTTGATATTCAGTCATTCAGCCATTTTGGGACAATAATAGGATGACGATATAACAAAAGGCTATTCAAGGAAACACACTACGACTGTAAAAAGTATTGTGTGCTGAGCTGGATTCGAACTACCAACGATAAATCAGCAAGTAATCAGCTAATGGGTCGTGTCAAGCGAAAATAAAATAAAATCCTTCGAACATGCGCAAATTGGACAGATTCAGGGCATGCGCAAGGTATAATCCGAGCCTTTGCTGTCCAACCATACCTTCTGAAGTATCCATTGATTCTATAAGCCGACAGTGAAGGCCCTGATCAGACTGCGCGTGTGCGCAGGCTGATCTAGAACTTCGCTCTGTGCATATGCACGAAGACAGGTTGTCGTATGGTGGATCAAATATAATGCTCTTCAATTTAAACGAATCGGACTTTTAAGCATTACAAGTTTTGTTAAGGTGAAATTTATACAGGTGTGAGTTAATCTTGCTAGCATGTATATATTGCATCAGTGGTATGAGACATGTTATTTCATAGTCAATGGCCGGTCAGCCGTAACAGTATGGTTAAAAATGATGCAATGTGCATTCAACCTTATCAAAAGTGGTATATACTCCGGTATATCATCACAACAGTCTTCAAAATTCAGGCAATACTTACAGTTTGTTAAAATATGTAAATGTGGGATGATCAATAAAGGTTTTATTCTATTCTCTATTCCGTTTTGTTCTATGTGGCCAAAATATTGCCAAATTTATGACTTACGGATAAATGGGTACAACACTTTGGGCGACAACCCTGTCAAACTTGTTTTGCTGTTCTTCTGAAAAGGAATCTACTCCGTAAGGAAACAATTGTCTCCTCCTTTTTTTTTTATTTTATCATATTCTTTCATTTTAGAGTAAGTCCCTTACAGAAGGGGACATGTTTGCAAGAAAGCAAAAAAGATGCCACAAAGGTTGCCTCGCTTGTAAAACACGGCAAAAATCTATCAGGCGTGTCCAATCCATTGAAAAATTCAAAACGTTTGGATAACGGTTTTAGACCAAACACGGTGATATTTTCAGGGGATGTCATTTTTGCATGCCAGATCAAGGATTGTAATCGTTCTTTAGAGTTAAGGTGTACCTTAACTTAAGGTCTGAAATTTTAACACATGAAAAGCGTTTTTTAATGTTAATTAAATAAATAGTTTTGTGTTTGTTCCGAGGTCGAATTCGAAATATACTTCTTTGTTTCATAGTTGAAAATCAGCTTTTATTTGAAAAGGCAAACCATGCTTTGCAAATCTCAGTCCTCAAAGTTAAGGTCGACCTTAACTTAAGGAACGATTGTATAGGAAGTCACAAAGCTCTATTGCTAAGCTGACGTCATCGTGGCGTGACAAATGATGTTAACTATAGCTTCTGGGAACTGCAATGCAATAACACATGATACATCTGATTCTCCCCCTATTTTGTGGCCGCAGTAGCTGTCGTTTAGTGCTTGTGTGAAGACAGTAAAATGTCGTTCCATACCATTAACGATATAACGCTAATGTCATTGACTCTTCCGAATCCTTTGGTCCCGGCAGGCACATGGCGTTTATACAACGTCGCATTGGCGTTTATACAACGTTTTGACATTTACACAATGTCCCATCAACGTCGATCAAACGTCTCGACGTTGTTTCAACGTCCAGTCAACGTCGATGCAACGTTTTGACGTTGATAAAACGTCGCGTCAACGTAGATGCAACGTCATTACGTTAATACAACGTCGTTGCACGGTTGTGATGTTTACACAACATCGAGTCAACATCGATGAGGTTGCATCGACGTTGATGTGACTGTACCAACGTTGTGTGCTCGCTGGGGTGATTCAACGTCGATGCAACGCCATATTTATACGACGTCGCATCAACGTCAATGCAACATCATGACGTTGCATTGCTCGACATTGATGCGACTTTGTCTTAACGTTGCGTGCCCGCTGGAGGTACTTTAGGCTCGTACAGGGAATGTACGCCGTCTTCAAAGCCCAGGCGGTAGCTCATCTGGCCCCGAAGTTATAAAACTTTTTTCATGCTCAACTCAGCTGAGCATGAAATTTTCTCTGCTAATAAATATGAAAATGCCAACCAAAGTTATTTATTAACAGAAATTTTCATGCTCAGGTAAGTTTATCAAGAAAAACATTGCAATTGTTAATAATTTGAGATTTATTAGCATGAAATGCATTCATTTAAAGATACGTACCATGGCGTAAACAACCAGGGCCAGGTTGTTCAAAGCATCGTTAGCTTAACGAGCTCGTTAGCGGTCAAAATGTTAACTGTCCTAGTGAGTACAATACCCATTTCACAGGTATTTTTGATAAAATGCAAAAGCTACTCATATTTTTTCAGCAAAAATATTATCATATATGCCATATTTAATGATCAAAGTTTTAACGATAGGTTAACTAACGACGTTAGTTTTGAACAACTGGGCCCAGACTGAATAGCGAAATAGAAGAACATGCAGTCAAACTTCAAAGGCTCGAACATCTTTGGGACCAATACCAAGCTTGTTCGAGATATGGGTAGTGCGAGCTACTGAGAGTCAACCATTGTTCCGGGCCAGGAGGCAAATGACGATTATTTAGGAAGTCTTTTCCATCATCTATACAATAACGGTATGTTGTAGGTACTCACTGGAATCGAGGCAATTCTAATGAGTACACTCAACATAAAATTTCATGATAAAATAAGAAAATTTCCATAAATATTTGTTTTCAGGAGTTATCGGAAAAATTTCGTAGGGACTCAAAAAACGAGTTCGACTCAGTCATGGTAAACGAGCATCGGTGTTCGAGCTATTGGGGTTTTCCTGTATTTTGAAAAAAAAGCTGTGGTTCTTAACAGTTCAAACGTTTATGTATGGTGATATTAGCATTTAGCAAGAACAAAAAAAAAAAAAAAAAAAAAGAAAGAAATATCGGAACACTAGCAAACACGACTAGTGAATTAGTCAAACTTGTGCATAATGAATTAAAAAAAGTTCTTGGTGCTTCCTTTCACCAACTGATGAATGTTCATATCATTCTAGAGCCTGGTGTCGGACAGATAATTTGAATTGTACTAATTTGAGTATATTACGAGGTCAGTGTTAAGATCATTCCATTATTTCAGAGTGGATAGAAAAAAATAACTGCAAAAAGGTAGCTCATAATTGGTATTATTTCCAAGAATTTTATTGCTAACATCAAGTACTAAGCTTGGAAGCAGGATTTCAAATAATTAGGCGTTTTATTAAACTATTTAATACACAAGAATTATTATTATTATTATAATTTGTTGTTGTTGTTTACCTTTTCTCAGCTAACGTTTCCGAACTGGTTTCTAAATATAGTGATCTAAGTAAGTGAACACACACACACACACACACACACACACACACACACACACACACACACACACACACACACACACACATATATAAAATATATATATATATATATATATATATATATATATATATATATATATATATATATATATATATATATATATATATATATATATATATATATATATATATATATATATATATATATATATTATTGGTAGCCTGGTAACTATACGAGCCACATTCAGCAGCTCTTGCTCTAAACTGTTAATATCTGACAGATTACAACCATCCCATACTTCAGATGCGTATTCTATATAAATATCTTATCTCCAAAAACTAAAGTTTCAATTTCCTAAACGTACCCTCATTAAGCTGTATAGTACTTTATACGCCCTTTAAGTTCGAAAGCTAAATTAAATATTAAGTCTATATGCTTTGACCATTTATTATTCGTCGTTAAGACAATTCCGAGGTGTTTGTGGTTATCGCCAAACCGAAATGTCTAAAACGACTATTTGCCTCCCTTTGCCAAACAATCACTTTATCAAGTGCTAGGAACAAAATACATAAAAACGCATTACTAGGGCCCCAGTAGTCGAGGGGATCTGTACTTTTTCGCTTGAAGACACATGTCTCTTCGTGTGGGTTCAAATTGAAACTGGATGCCTGTTCTCTTAAAGGCTCCATATTTCACAAATACAGACATTTTTTTTTAATCCAAGAAAGGGCTTATAAATTGTTATATGGTATTAATATGATCATAAAATGTGGCATCTGACGGCCTATAAATATATAATTTAGTCTCGCGCTTTTGAACTGGATAAAAAACTAAAATGAGTTGATATCGTATCGTAAAATGAAATGATTTTTATCGTATCTCTGAATAATGTGGCAAACATTAATTCAGAGATACGATAAAAAAAATCATTTCATTTTTTATCCCGTTCAAGATCGAGAGACTAACAGAAACTTTTACAGGCCGTCAGGTGCTACATTTATGATTGTATTAATATTTTTCAAACCTTTTTTCGATAATAAAATGTCTATTTTTGAGGAATATGGAGCCTTTAAAATAGACAACAGTCACATCACGAAAACATGTCTATGTAATTTTGACCCCTCCTCCCCAAAACCCCACTTTTATATAGACAAAGGGGGTTTCAGGGATATTCATTATTGTTCTCTTTTCTGTTCTAAAACATAGATTGTGGGTAGTCGTTAGAGCCGTCTCATCGAGGCGGTTCTAACGAGTACCCACAATCTATGTTTCAAGCAGAAATAACAAAAAGTATCTCATTTTTATCTGAAACTTAATTTTTACAGCCATAAAAAATCCGTTACATTGAATATGCGTGTTTTCATAATGAAGCCACAAGCAGTCACGTGATCTCATTGGTGCGTCAGATATTACGATTTCATAGGTCACTGCGCTACCCGGCAAGCACTGATGGCATTACGAAAACACGCCTATTCAAATATATTGAAAAATCCTTCACCAAAAACTGAAAGTTTTCAGATAAAAGTTCTGATTTTTTTCATATTTCTTATCAAAACATAGACTGTTGGTACTCGTTAGAACCGCCTCGCCGTTTTAACGAGTACCCACAATCTATGATTTTGAGCAGAAATAAGAAAAAATAATGTATACCTCTGTAAACCCCAGTTTTACTATATAAAAGTGAGGTTTAAGGGCTTCAAAATTAAGTATGTTTTCGTGATGGTAAACAGTAATAGTATCGATTGCAGAAAAGATACAATTTACCCATTTTAGGCGTCTTGGAACAGACTATGCACGAATGTGCTATTTCCATTCCACATGTGAGTTCATTTCCATTACACATGTTACATAAAACTGATCACTTCACTATTCTTCATTTCAAAGAGCTGAGACGCCAATTTTAATGGATCAGCTGGCTGACAAATCACATGACCATAGAGCGCAAGAAGTGTGACGTTATCGGTACGGATCTGTATCGACAGAATTATGCCTGGCTGATCCCTATATGCGAAAGCTATAGAGCTGTAGGGTGAGAGAACCAACTAAGGTTTAAATCCTCACTTCGGCTCATTTATTTATCTATAGGTGTGCCCTTATTTTCTTGTAAAAGTTTCTTTTGTAGCTAATTCTCTTTGTAGCTACTTTCCGTTGTTTCAGCAAACGTTAACATGCAAACAAGTTTTAGCTTCACAAAAAGCTTAGTCTACGCTTAGCACACACAGTGTTTCGACTCCGACAGTGACCACGGAAGACGGACCACTGCCTATCCTAAAGCTCTCCTGGAGCCTTCGACTGGTGAACTAAAACTACAATGTCGACTGCTACAATTATGCTGAGCACTGTAATGTTAAAATGGAAAGAAACCAGGGCCCAGTTGTTCAAAGCGTGGTTACCTTAACGAGCTCGTTAAGGGTCATTTCGTTAACTGTTTTAGCGGATTCAATACACAATATTCTGATATTTTTGCTAAAAAGATATGAGTAGCTTTTGCACTGCAATCGATTGTTACAGTCGACCCGAAGTTATCATACACCAATATTTCCTTAAGGATGTTGTCCACATAATTATCATTGACCAATGAAATCCAGAAAACAACTATCTATAGCCGCACTACTCTTGTCGGTGTGACGTTAGAGTGCTGTGTAAAGAGGGTTATCTGTAAAACCTGTAAGGGGCTTAAAAAAATAGTTCTGGGACATTGGTAAACAGTGTAGATCCAGATCAGATGCCGAAGACGGCGGCGTCTGTTCTGGGTCTGCACTCTTTGCTTAAATTATAGACAGTTAAGGGTCCCCGTTCAGAACCATTTTCCCAATTTACATTCAGAGACAACTGACCCACCAGTGCTGTCAGCGCTTTAATATGATTTAGGACTACCGACAGGTTAGCCTATTGTTGAGTACGTTATTCGTAGGCAGTGACGAAATTCAATTACACCAGAACCGCCTTATAAGACGATTAATCATAAGACGGTTCGGACATAAGGCGATTAATCATAAGACGGTTCGGATATAAGACGACTGAAAGGTGGACCCCAAAAGTGTTATATCCAAACAAAAATATCTATTTTATACAGGTATTTTCTATATAATCCGGACAATTTTGTTTGGATACCACATGGCTGTTTAGCTAACACGGTTTCACTTTGGATCCCAGCAATCGTGTTACAAAGAGGTGATGGCATACTTGAAAATAGTTATAGGTATAACAGTATAAAAATACGGAAAATAATTATATTTATTGTAGCATAGGCTTATAATTCTACTAGCGGGGCTATGAACCTTGAACCAACACAGGAGGAAAATGCCATATCATTGGCTAGCTACATCTAGCAGTGATTGGCATTCACGTGATTGTATAACCCTTGCTGCAAATTAAGAAGATGAGATTTAGAAATGATTTCGTGTTAATATATTTACTGTGGTCTTTTTTTACCTAACCATTCTCTGGGCAAATTTAACAGACGACAATTTGATGTTATATTTCTATTTTTGTTTCAGAAATCTAGGTTTGACAGTCTATAAGAAATGTCAAACCCTGTTTTTTGGTAAACCTAAGAAAAAATTTATTTCAAAATTTCCTCTGCCGAAATTTTTACCCAGCATGTTTAGCGTTAACCTTAATTGAGCAACTGGCATGCGTAATTTTTATTTCTGTAAACACTTAATAAAGTACTGCAGATGTAAAAGCTATTATGTGTATCATAACAACTAGATTCCTGATAAGTTCTCTGTCAGAAGCCAATCAGATGATAGGCAACCCGTACACAACATGTTGTACAACCTATACTAGAGAGGCGATGGCCCCGTTAGAAGAATTACAAGCCTCAGATTGTGGATATCGGACAATACCTGATAAATAATAAACTATACGAAAATAAAGAGCCTGTCGAGCTTGCCAGTTTAGTGAAACAATTATAAAAATCGGTTGAGAAATAAGAACGTTATTGGGAATTGATTATCTAGAAAATGGTGTAAATAAAGCCGCCATTCTTGCGAGGTTTTGACAACATAACGACTTAAATATACAAAAATTAAAACAAATCACATTCAAAACAATATTTTATTGCTATAAACAGTAAATAGGTTCATTTGCATATCGGCTATCAGCTAGATAATAAACAATATATTCCAGTCAACAGGTGGCTTTTATTCGTGTTTTACAAAAACTAAATATCAACTATTCTGACAATATGCTCAAAATTATAATAAATGCAATATCTTGCTTATCTCTAAAGCGACTTTGATCAATGTAACAAAATGCATGTTTTCTAAAGCTGAATCAGGCCCCGAGTTTATAAAACTTTTTACATGATCAACTCAGCTAAGCATGAAATTTTCCCTGCAAATGACTAAGAAAATGCCAACAATAGTTGACATTTTCATATCTATTAGCAGAGAAATTCTCCTGCTCAGCTATGGTTAGCAATATATAAATATAATATGCAATTAACAGCAGTTTGAGATTTATAAGCAGGACAAAAAATCATGAGATAAGCAAAAGTTGTATGACTTCGGGACCTGTCCTAAAATTTGAATCGGAATATCATATTACATATTTAAAGCTATGTCGAGTTATATCTGCGGGAAATATAATTTGCAATTCCTTTGAGGAAATATTTCCACTTGGAGCAAAGAAATTTTTCCTTAAGAACACCATCACGGCGTACAAGTGAAGATGACGTAAAGTCACAAAACTTATTGACCTCATTTGAAAGTATAAAAAGTAAAATAGATAACTAAATAAATAAATAAATAGCATTTTAATATACAATTTAATACATCTTTATTTTAAAACAAAGAAAACATTCCTTTGAGACGTGCAATTCTTATAAACAACCTAGTGTTAATGCATTAATCGGTTTTGCGAATCTCTTGGGAAATATTTCCTTGCATTTTAAACTCAGGATGCATTAAACTTCTATAAAGTACCTGTTGACGTATCTGGCGTCTAAGTATTGTTGGATGAGTGGCAAAGTTTGGACCCTGATCAGACGCCACGTTCTGTGGCGTTTGATCTTGGTCTTCACTGTTTGCTCCGGTATGTCTGTAGCAGTACTTAGGTTTACTATGGTATATAGTCACAGGGCTAATATTAACTTAAACTCTTCCATCTCTCATAGATATGAAGCGCGTAAGGCTCTTTCCTGCAGCCCTCAGCAAGGAAAGTATCTTCTATGCCACAGACAGTAAACGTAGACATAATTTCATTATGGCCAAAATCCTCTTGGAAAAATACCATTAACTGTGTAGGTCCTTTGACGTTCTCTTTAATTTTTAACAAATGTTTCGCAATATGTTTTCTCAGCGTAGTTGTGTCTGAGCCAAGTATATCCAAAATATAAACATACTCAACTTCCGTCGTTCCAGGGGCTTTATATGATGTACCACGTGACACAAGTCCACGATGTGTCCCGGATTCAGATTTCATATCAGAGAAGGTCGATGTAGAGTCGTCGTGTCCGATAATGTAGGCAATATTATCTTCCTGTAGTTTGATAGGAACACGATCGATACATGTTATACCAGTTGGTGCTAAATAGTTTCTATTTTCTTCTGACAGAAAATGCGATGACAAGTCTTCGGGAGAGAGCTGACAAAGTACTCCGCTCTCTTTGATGTCTTTTTCCTTTATATCAATTTTCTCTCTATACAGCAAATACTTCAAATAGCCCTAAAACACAAGACAAAAAGAAAACCATTGTATATTTGCGTAAATCTGATTTAAGGGGCCTGAAAAGAACTGTTTTTGTTTTTAATGTTTTACATTGTTGACAACTTTTGTGGCTTCCTCTTCGTTTCACTCACACCATATCTGATCAAAATTTCACTGGATACAGTTTGGATTGCCACACCACGAAAACATAGCTATATAATTTTACCCCATATAACCCCATTTTTATATACAGTGGAACCTCGATAATTCAAAGTACAACGGATCAAACTGTTTGGTTTGAATTATTGAGACTTTGAATAATTGAGGGTTAAAATGCATACATATATTTCAGTTGGGACTTCAAAATGATTTTGAATTGTTGAGAATTTTGAATTATTGGAGTTTGAATTATCGAGGTTCCACTGTAGTAAAACTGGGGCTTATGGGCGTACACATTACTTTTCTTATTTCTGCTCAAAAACATAGGTTGTGCGTACTCGTTAGAACCGCCTCGTTGAGGCGGTTCTAACGAGCGCGCACAATCTATGTTTTGAGCAGAAATATGAAAACTACCAGAATTTTTCATCTGAAACATTTCATTTTTTGGTAAAATTCTCAACATAATTGAAATGCGTTTTCATAATGCATCGAGTCTGATCAAAATCCTCCCTGGGCACATTTGGATAGCCAAAACTGCAAAGTTTTTCAGTTTGGACAACGAAGACTCTGGTCAGGCTGCGAGGACGAGTCTTCGTTGGGTGAACAGGTCAGAAGGTTAAGTTTGTTTTTTTTTAAGTTGTGACTCATTTTCACTTACTTGAGTAAGGTGATACAGCGGAGACAACCCTGTTAAATGGTTTGTCTTCCTTCTGGAAAGGGGTGTTACGAAAGAGCAGGCTGACCACATTCTACGGTTTTATTTCATGTACGCGAGGTCCGTCTTTACTGCCTTAGGCCATTTTGTACACGCAAGTTAAATCATTACGTAACTTTAATGATTACGCAATCATTGACCGGCGCGCGAATCGCGCCGGTCTCTTAATATAGCTTTGGATTTTTATATATGGTAGACTATTCGATTAACCCACTATGGACGTTTTATATTTGCCGGGACGTCGGTTTGTGACGATCCCGGCAAATATAAAAAAAATCTTATAACAATCTGTGTTATAAGCAGATTAATGTCTATTTTATTTTCATTTCAATTAAGAAATTTCATAAAGCTTAATAAAAGCAAACATTAAAGAATCACATTGTTGTTCTTTTTACCTGTTACATTGAAAATTTATTAAACTTTAGTATACCCATGTCTCATATCTCAATGTAAACATGAACAAAATTTGCACCGGTACTTAGACGTTTAAATATTTTGTCTTGTTTGTACTTAGACCGCGTATTGAGGAATATCTCGAAAACACGCCTATATAATATTGACCCCTTTTAAGTCCTCTTTTATATAGATAAACTGGGGTTTACAGGGGTATACATTATTTTTTTTATTTCTGCTCAAAAACATAGATTGTATGTACTCGTTAGGCCATGGCCAACTTTGAAAAACCGCCACCCAAGATTTACCTGTGCGAACCGCTACAGTAAAATGTAAAGACTTATATAGGAAGGCTATATAATACATCGATTTTTGAAAATATGAAAAATAATACAATATTTTTACTGGTAGCTTTTGATTCCAATTTTTATCAGGAATACGCTGATACATTTTTCATATTTTTAAAACGAAAACTTTTTGGTCCTTTTTAGGGTTTTTAAAGGCACCCTTCAAATGATTAAAAATATAATGATAACGACGATTTTTTTCGCTGTTTGAATTTCTTACTTACAAATTATTCATTTAAATTAAATTTGGAATATTTTTGCTGGTGGCATTTTGTGCAGAAAAGCCTGCTGAAATATTTGGTTTTTGTTTCAAAATCAAATAAAACCTTTTTGGTCCTTTTTTGACATTTCTAGCAGTGGTATTGTTCTTTTTTCTTAAGAAATTCTCGTATTTCCGACAATCGGCAGTGGCGGAAACTACCGAGCATGTAATCAATAATTGACAGGCGATGACAATGGACTTCTGTATCAGTTTATCCACTAAGCAAGATAACTCCGGGCGGATAGCAGCCACGCAAGTAGATTGGATTATGTCGCTTGGTTTTCGTTTTTCCAGTGAGGTATGAGCAGACATATGAAAAAATATTAAAGTTTTTTTATCTGAAACATTTCAGTTTTTGGAGGTGAAATTTTCTATATATGTGGATAGGCATGTTTTCGTAACGAATTGTGCACTTTTAAGGTCGCAAGCTCATTATAAGTATATCCACCGAAATCATCTGGACAGGGGGCAACCAGACGACGAAAAAGACTATCCAGATAATTCTGTCGAAACTTTTTCGGTGAGTGGAACATTTGTACTTTATTGCGCTGCGTACCAACTCAGCGCCACATTACGAAAACATTTCTATTCAAATAATACTGAAATTTTTACCACAAAAAAAAATGAAATTTTCAGATAAAAAATAAGATATTTTGCTTATTTCTGCCCAAAAGATAGATTGTGGTTACTCGTTAGAACCGCCTCGACGAGACTGTAAACCCCAGTTTTACTATCTATAGGGTTTAAGGGGGTCAAAATTTTATAGGCATGTTTTCGTGATGAGACTGCCGTTTATGTGTTCATGTGTTTTGGTTTTTCAGTGATGTAAGCAAATTGTCAGTTACAGTTCACGCTATAAAGACTGAGGTGATTCCCAGGTTGATCTGAGTCTTTTCTGGGCAAACTTGCGATCTTGTAGGAAATGCTGTGGCTCGACTTGTTTGTCTACGATGACGATGTACACTTTAGCGCATACCAGGGGTGAGACCTGTTAAGCGAGACGCTCGCGGATACTCGAAAACTATAGCAAACATTCCATTCAGTTGTGACAATTTTCGATGAACGATAGCGAATATTCGCTAACTATTCTCAAGCTGTCTTTTGGTACAACCAAAATTTCGTCTATGCGAATATATTTGTATGGTTGTTCGTAACAAAAATATGGAAATATTTGCTGGGATGATGCATTGCATTATGCGTTCGATCCCTTATGAAATTAATAGTTATTGATATTAATTCTTCGATCAAATGTCAAGTCTCGTCGACGTGAATAACGGCTACTCTCCAATTTGAGGTAAAATGAGACGGGTTTACAATAACCGTTCCGAAGATGCAAAATAGTTTTTGAAAAACTCTCACGAGTGATTCATCACGAAAACATGCCTATATAATTTTGACTCCCATAAACCCCACTTTTATATTGTAAAATTGAGGTTTACAGGGGTATACATTATTTTTCTTATTTCTGCTTAAAAGCATAGATTGCGGGTACTCGTTAGAACCGCCTCGTCGATAACGAGTACACACAATCTTTGTTTTGAGCAGGAATATGAAAAATATCACAATTTTTTTTATCTACAAATTTTCATTTTTTTGGTGGTAAAATTTTCAGCATATTTGAATAGGTATGTTTTCGCAATGACAGCCACGCTTATTTGTTTGATGTTTATTTGCTTTGCTAAACAAATCACAGGTACACTTTTACTGTTAAAAAGGAAATTTTGCCAGAGGGGTATTTATGACAAATAAACAGTAATTTGGAGCGCCTCGGCTGCGTTGAATTAACCAAAACGTTCGCTGTCACTCGTAAACTGTTACAAATTTTCTGTTGATTTGTGACAGTTTTCGGCAGACAAAATCGCAGTATCCGCAAACAAAGCTGTCTATAAGAAGTGATAAGCACAACCGAAATGACGGCCTTTGCGAATGAAATCCATGTACACTTGTTTGTAACCATTACGAAAACACGCCTATTCAAATATATAGAAAATTTCACCTCCAAAAACTAAAAATTTTCAGATAAAAAAACTCTGATATTTTTCATATTTCTGCTCAAAACATAGATTGTGGGTTCTCGTTAGAACCGCCTCGCCGAGGCGGTTCTAACGAGTACCCACAATCTATGTTTTTGAGCAGAAATAAGGAAAATAATGTATACCCCTCTAATACAGTTATACAGTTTTACTATATAAAAGTGGGGTTTAAGTGGGGTCAAAAGTATATAGGCGTGTTTTCGTGATGACGAAATCTGTATGGGAATGTTTATAAGTAGTATAGGCTGTCACTCTGGGTACGCTTATTAGACTGCTTTGATATTATTTAGTCCAGCCTTCATAAAGATAATGACTATTGATATAATTTATTCGATATAACACTAACGTCAGCGAGAATAACAGCTACTCTCTAATTACGGGTCTTTTATAATTGTTCAGAAGATGTAAAAAAAAAACAACAAAACAAAACAAAAACAGGGGTGGATGTCAAAGGGGGTGGGGGAGGAGTTCGGCCGAAGCCCCCAAACCGCCTTTAAATCTGCCCCTAAAAACATACGCGAATGTTCTGCTTTGTTGAACTCAGCCCTGATTATCTAAGCATTATATTCACTCAAGTTGTTGCGTTAAGTTCTCTCCAAGCAAACATATCAGCTCAGGAGCGTATTCAGGATTATTGAATAGGGGGTTTAAATTTCTTGGGGGTGCGTTTCAATTAATAAATAGAGGGAGAGAGGTTATACATGTACAAGGATATGGAGGAAAGTTCTACAAGGATATGGAGGGAAGTTTTTAACAAGGCTATAGACGGACAGAAATTCTACAAGGATATGGAGGAAAGTTCTACAAGGATATGGAGGGAAGTTTTTAACAAGGCTATAGACGGACAGAAATTCTACAAGGATATGCAGGAAAGTTCTACAAGGATATGGAGGGAAGTCTTTAACAAGGCTATAGATGGAAAGAAGTTCTACAAGGATATGGTGGGAGGTTCTACAAGGATATGAAGGGAGGCTCTACAAGGATATGAAGGGAGGCTCTACAAGGATATGAAGGGAGGTTCTACAAGGATATGAAGGGAGTTTCTACAAGGATATGAAGGGAATTCTACAAGGATATGAAAGGAGGTTCTACAAGGATATGAAGGGAGGTTCTACAAGGAAATGGAGGGAGTTTCAAAAAGGATATGGGGGTTCTATAAGGATATGGGGATATTCTACTAGGATACGGAGGGAAGGGCTAAAATGATACAGAGGGAGGTTGCACAGGGAAAGGAGGGAGGTTCCACAAGGATATGGAGGGAGGGTCTATAAGAATATGAAGAGAGATTCTACAAGGATATGGAGGGAGTTTTTTTTTAAGAATATGGAGATAGTTTCTTCAAGAAATGAAGGGAGGTTCTGTATTGATATGGGGAAGGGTTCTACAAGGATATAGAGAGATGTTCTACACGGATAATTGGGGGGCATTCTACAAGAATATTGACGAAGGTTCTACAATGATAATGAGGAAGGTTCTACAAGGATATGGAGGAAAGGTTCCACATGGATATGGAGGGACGTTCTACAAAGATATGAAGGGAGATGAAGGGAGTTTCTATAAGGATATGGAGGAGGGAGGTTCTACGAGGATATAGAGGGAGGTTCTTCAAGGATATGAAGGGAGGTTGAACAAGGATATCGAGGGAGTTCTAATAGGATATGGAGGGAGTTTCTATAAGGATATGAAGGGAGGTTCTTAAAGGATATGGAGGGAGTTTCTATATTGAGGGAGGTTCTTCAAGGGAATGGAGGTAGGTTGGAACGAAATACAGTCAAATATATTCAGGTACATGTAAATGTGTTCTTGACATGGGTACTTCGAGCCGCTGAGGGTTAATCATAGCGCCAGGTCAGGAGGCAAATGTGGATAATTTAGAATTTAGGCATGCCTTTTCTATCTTCTGTTTAAACAATAGTAACCTAATCTGAGGGCACTTTGAAGGTTTATGGATTGTCCGAGGGCTAGGGCCTGGACCGACGGAATGATATTGCCTAAGCCACAGGCGAGGGCCATCACTTCGTCGGTCCAAACCCTGGCCCGAAGGTAGTCCATAAACCTTCATAGTGTCAGAAGCTTAGATTTCTGCCTTAAGTGCATTCAACAGCTCTTGAAAGTTTGAATGACAATAGACAAGCACATGGAAATTTGCCGTGACAATGTGTCTCCAACGATCTCACACTAATCATTACGAAAACACGCCTATTCAAATATATTGAAAATTTTACCACCAAAAATTGAAAATTTTCAGATAATTTTTTTTTTTATATTTTTCATATTTCTGCTCGAAACATAGATTGTGGGTACTCCTTAGAACCGCCTCGTCGAGACGGTTCTAGATTAGCTCCTGGACCTTGATGTCATGTTTTATCACTCCTAACTATAAGCTGAATTTATGTATGACATCTTGTATAGCCAGTCTCTAATAGTCTCTGACATCAAGGATATCTCCAAGATTAGTTGCTGCTATCAAAGAGGTGAGGCAAGCAGTAAGTAGTAGATGGCTCTTAGTTCATTAAGTAAATTAATAATTATAATTGATTGATGAAAATAATATTGATATCCGACTAGTAGCTAGTCTAAGGCGGTTCTAACGAGTACCCACAATCTATGTTTTGAGCAGAAATAAGAAAAATAATGTATACCCCTGTAAACCCCAGTTTTACTATATAAAAGTGGGGTTTAAGGGGGTCAAAATTATATAGGTATGTTTTCGTGATGTAGGCACTAAATCCAATTATCCACACGTACATTTTATGTTATCCCATACATCACGTAATTTATTCCATACATTCATAGCCCCACATTTCTCACATTCTGTGTGCAAAAAGTGAGAAACGTAGGGTGAGGCCAATTTTCCAGCTAAATGAAATAATTCTCAAAAATGTGTGTTTAAAATACTCTTTAGCATTACAATAACTATTTCATTACCGATGTTTTCGTGAAATTAAATGGAGATAATTTCACATAAATTAAGTAAAATACATGCGAAAAGGTAGTCTTGTGGGCATGAAAATGAATATGAAGCTGGCGACGTAATGAATTTATCATGTTAATCATATAGGCAATGACAATAAAGACCCTGATTAAATAGGGATCAAACATCGTTTTTCATGCATTAATATTCGCCAGATCCCGTGGGAGGTGTTGAAAACCGAGGCCGAAGGCCGCGGTTTTCAACATCTCCAAAGGGACCTGGCGAATGTTAATGCATTGAAAAAAACATGTTCGATCGCTATTATTGCATAAAAACTGAAAACATTTGCTACATTTCGCGTTGTTTCTTGCACTATTTTGTTTCGCCTTTCCACCGATGTCTCGGGAAGTAATATCCACGGACTATGTTCGTTTTAGGGCCGGGCAGTACATATCTCGTAACGGCAGAAAATCTGTGGCCCCGGTACGTTCATATTGAAAGTTTCGTAGCCGTGCATTAACAGCGCGTGAATTGCCTTGTTAATACACAGCTTTTTTGCCGGTTAATGCACGGCTGTTAATAACGTGCGACACTGCTTTTTATGCAATAATGCGCTTTATCTGGGCATTTCTGTCTGGGTCGTCGTTGTTCACGCGTATCATACATGAGACATTTTCTTCTTATCTTGCTGTTTAACGTTGTTGCTTTCAAAAATCCGTGCTTTTTCACGTAGGTTTTCAGATCGGGCACTATCACAATTTACGGACCGATCCATATAAAGTGATAGTGACTGTTATTGCTTCTATCCCTAAGTAGGTACCTGCACGTGATGCGGATATGACCAGTGAAAAAAGCTTGTTACATACGTGATATGCATTAAAACATAATGGTATGTTGAGTGTACTCATTCAAATCGCCTCGTTGAGTATACACAAAATACGTGTTCATCATAAAATAAAAAGATATCCCTAAAGAGCCCTAGATGTTTGTTTTCTTGAGGTATCGGAGGAATTTTCCAGAGACTCAAAAACGAGTTCGAATCAGCCACGGTAAACGAGTCATTGGTGTTTGAGTCATTGTAGTTTAACTGTTACACGACTGAATCATTCGGGATTTCTCCAGGCGAATTTTCCTGAAGAAACCAAGCATGATGAGATAATTCTTCTGTTGATAATAATTCTTGCCGATGGGGTAATAGTGATAACAGAAGTATATAAATAAATAAAAAAAATTCCACCTTCGACCTTCGAAGTGTGAACATCGTCTGCTGAATAATTAAAGAATAACCTTGAATCAGTCTGTTATACCTGCAGTACTACTCAGGGCCCTGAGTGAGTACAAGTTTGTTGGTCATCCTCTCTGGAGGATGGCTGACGGGAAGGATCATGTTCGCGTTGAACTGACCTTCCACAAGAATCTACCGACGCAACCAATCTTCAAGAAGAGGGCTGAAAGCAGGAGGCAGCCTGCACCCTCTGCTGGCGAGTGGCCTCGCCAGCCCACAGCTGCTAGACGACCACCGCCTGCCAGATCGTCGCCTACAGTACAGCCAGTACGCCGAGAAGCACCGGGGAAGGAGACCTCACCGCCAGCACTACAGATAATGGAGATTACACCAGATACCATCACAGTTCCAAGATCACCACAGACAGCACAGCTTACACCATCTCCAAGCATCAAGAAACCAACTACACCGCCTCCTTCTCCAGAGATTCCACCTGCTAAGAGAACGAGAACGAAGTCGCCGAAGTATACCAGTAAACAGCCGACACGGTACTTCCACGTCAAGATAGAGGACGAGTATCCACTACACGAGAAGTACGACCTCCAGGACGTCCACGCCACCACCTACAAGGTCATCATCAAGGCTACGAGAATACCCCGGGAAGACGAAGAAATCAATATCGATCTGCCAGTATTCTTCGTCTACCAGAAAGAGAACAGACACTGGCTACAGATCAAGGGGCCAACCAGCAAGTTCTATGATGACCCGTGGTACTCGAACATTGAGATGCTGATGGCAGCCAACGGCGTGAGACAGACCAACACGGCTCACTGGTACGACGTCCTGGAAAAGTCATGTCAGGATCCCTTAGGGGTTGGTGGAGGACCACCGCTACTTCGGCTCGTGCCGCCAAGTTATCTTGGCAAAACTTACTAAGTAGGTCAATTGGCGGCACGCGGACTCGGGTGAGGACACCCAAAAAGTCCAAGGGTGAGGACACCCTCTCGGCTCTTGAGTGAGGACACTCTCTCGGCAACAGAGTGAGGACACTCTCTCTGCTCTTGGGTGAGGACATCCACTCCTCGGCTTCTGGGTCAGGACATCCACTTGGCTCCTGGGTGAGGACACCCACCTTTGCACCCCTTCCGGCGACCAATCGATGACATGTGGCCTTTGTCCGAAACTTTCGCACGACTCGAGCTGGGTGCCTAATGCATTTTGCAGTCGGAATTGACACGCATTAGGTACGAGATTAAAAGCTCATACTTTTTGACCGATACGCAAAATTCTGCAACTTACAGGCTGGACTACCACTCACGCACGAGGTCTGAACACGCACGAGGTCTGGACGTGCACTCACTCCGTGTCTGGGCGAGGTGACCTAGTTATGAATTATAACTAGGCACCGTTTCAAGCCAACCCAGTAGTCCAGTAAAACTAATCCAGATTTATCTGGCGCTGCCTCTATGTGACTCAGTTGCCTGGCAGCGTTAAAAATCTGAAAACTGAACTGAACTGAATAATAAAATAAAATAAACTGAACTGGGTGGATTCAGACAGGTTTCACAGGGTTAAACTGGGTCAAGAAGGTTCAGTCGAACACTCCATGCCCCACCGCCACCCGGACCCCACCACAACTCCCACATCGACTCAAAATTTCATTTTCATGGGAAATTTTGGATAAATTTGATAAATTTGGGATACCGTATTTACCCTAAATATTCACACCCTTGCTCTTAACCTTTTATTTCTCTTCAACACGTCCATTTTACTACCAGCGAAGATTTGAATGTGTGCAAAATTGCTGGATGAGAGATAAAACTGTGTAGACCCTGATCAGATGCCGCATACTGATCTGGGTCTACACTACTTGCTTAGGCTTGTCTTTCCAAATACGTAGAATAAGTATGGCAAAATAATCAAATCCAACTCGCTCAGAAATAATCCTGGATCCCCCCTGTATGTAGACAGCGAAAGACAAGATTAGTCTGCACAACAGCACAGTCGCTTACCGTTATCTTAAACTCCAAGGAACTCCAGAATTACTGGTTTGAAATAACAGTAGTTTGAGATAAAAGGGATCAAATGCTGCCCTTTATTTAGTTTGACATAAATAGCAATTTCAATTATCAGTGTTTGAGATAATGAGAACCAACTGTTCATCATATGTCAGCTTAGGACTAGATACAAGTGCATCATTCGGCTCATGTCGTATTATTCCGGACCGGAGATCCTTCATAATGTAGGTTACGGAATCATACGAGGTTTGCCGATTTGAGTACACCTGCGGTGAATGATCCGATGTTTCGTATTTCATATATCTAAGACACGTTTTCGCTGTCGTATGTCATTAAAGGGAAACACTGACTAAATTCATAGTAACATGTTAAGCTTTAGAAAACAAGCAATTTGATGTAAATTAGATTAAAATCGGTTAAGAAATAAGAAAGCTACTGAAGTTTATGGATTCAATAAATGTCAGCATGGGTGCTGCCATTTTGAATATTAATTACATATTCATATTTTATAGGGACAAATAAAATTCACATACTGACCAGAATCTGTTGCTTGTATGAGCCTATTGCTAGCATAAATGAATATGAACACATTTGCGGATTAAAAGCAATAAAATGCTGATGCAGATGTGTTTTATTTGGATTTTGCATATTTACGTAGATGGTTATGACGTCAGTAACTCACAAAATGGCGGCTTCCATGACAACATTTTCTAAAACCCCAATAATTTTCTTACTTTTAAGCTATTTTAATGAATGTTTCGGCAAAATGCTCAGCTTGAAAGGCCTTTAATTTTCAGACACGTTTATAACTTGATTAGTATTTTCCTTTAAATAGTTTTATCATGGTGACGGATTATGAAATACTTTACCAAATTTGAAATGCGCTTATACTGGGGTTTTTGTTTCGGTGGCCCTGACGAACCGAAGACAGACAGCAAAACCTTCGCTCCTTTCATGATCGCCAAATAACCTACAGACTGGCCAAGTAAAGATATGATTTTACGGCCCTCGAAGTCTTTATGTACTCGTCCTGCTCGTATGACAGCGGTGGCACCTTTGTCCACTAGATGAGCAACTATGAAACCAACCTTTAAAAGAAAACACACATATCTGAGCCAGCGCACGACAAACTCTACAATAAGACTTGTGTGACCAGCAAAGACTTAGATCAGACTGTACATCTACACAGAATGCCAAGGATTCTCGTTTACCCCCTTTGGATAGCCCGGAGGTTGTAAAAGGTACATGCAATCAACGAACCCTCTGATCAGACTGCGCGGATGCGCAGGCTGATCTGAGTCTTCGCTGGTCGCACAATCTTATAGTAGATTTTGTCGTGCGCTTGTTCAAATAAAACATATAAGAAAAAAGAGCTTATTAAGCAGAATTGTTTCGTGAAAACTTTACGAGCAATAAAAAAAAAAAAAAAAAAAAAAAAATACTGGGCCTCGATGTTTTACAGACTTTGTTAGAGAAGCAGCCATTTTTGTAAATGACGTCATAACTACCAAAATAAATTGTGCTTAAATTAATTAAACATTACGAAAACATGCCTATTCAAATATATACTGAAAACTTTAACACCAAAAAATGAAAATTTTCAGACAAAAAATTTCGATATTTTTTATATTTCTGCTCAAAACATAGATTGTGGGTACTCGTTAGAACCGCCTCGTCGAGGCGGTTCTAACGAGTACTCACAATCTATGTTTTGAGCAGAAATAAGAAAAATAATGTATACCCCTGTAAACCCCAGTTTTACTATATAAAAGTGGGGTTTAAAGGGGTCAAAATTATACAGGTACATTTTCGTGATGTCACATCTGAAACAAGACTGTATTGCGATATGCCGGCCTCAGTGGCTCAGTCGGATGCGTGTCCGACAACCTTCTTTCGTGGATATTGATCATGAAATACAGTCGA
This sequence comes from Anodontia alba, assembly GCA_964016985.1. Lineage (NCBI taxonomy): Eukaryota > Metazoa > Mollusca > Bivalvia > Lucinida > Lucinidae > Anodontia > Anodontia alba. The sequence continues at coordinate 33,312,369 of OZ024838.1, forward strand.
CTCTCGTTATCTCGAATTCCAAGGGACTTTATTAAATACTTCGAGATATCCGTACCTCGACATATAAGATTTGCAGAATTGAGGAAAAAAAATATTCGAACAACCACATTTAGCAAATATATATGTAACTGGACTCTTGAAGTTAGCGATATATTAAAAATATTGTGGAAACAAAGGAGGAGCAATTTCTCCTCTTTTCCACAATATTTTTTGCCTGTTGTTCGATGTTCATGTTTCGGCAGGGACTGGATTTTCACTTCGAGATTAACGGTTATTCGAGATAAGCGAGTTCGAGATAACGAGAGTCAACTGTATTTTCTACGGTCATTTTCGTCCTTCCGCTGATTCAAGATGAGCTGTTATAAGTTTCTGGTGAAAGAATGTGCACAAATACTGGTTACCCGCTTAGAGGACTAAGCCTGCCCAGAAAAAGTGTTGTTAAGAGAACTGACCGCTCTCGACATGACCCTAATGCACGCGACATTTGTAGTCCCGGCCCCTACTGAGCTGGGGCATAGCGGGGTTTTCAACTTTTCAGTTTTCGAAGCCCTGCTAAACGCCTGCGCTGCGGAAACAAATTTATGGTAAATTCCAAGCTAAAAGCCCGTCCACCCCGGGGCCAGTTTTTGTTTTCTGGAACAGTCTTCTCTCTGATGCAAAAATCAACCTATATCTTTTTCATGGTGAAAGGTCTGGTTTACTCGATACAGCTAAATTTAAAGGTTTAAGTATCTTTGAGTCTCAGGTTCTAAATGGTAATTTGAGTTATCAGTGTTTGAGATAACGAGAATCAACTATATATCATATAAGGTTGATGTTACTCTACATTATCGATGCAAAGCATTTTAGCTGGAAATTAACCCTTAAACTGCCAATCACAACAATTGTCGTCTGCTTTGTCATCAGCTTGTGATTTTAAAAGTCATTTCTGCAAACAGTGTGGACCCAGATCAGACTGCTCCATTAGGAGCAGTCTGATCTGGGTCCACACTGTTTGCCTGTATGCAAAAATAGGTTTGAAAAGTTTGCAAGAATATTAAGCAGACGACATAAACAAACGACTGGTTTTCTTGGCGTTAAACCCCGGCAAATCTACGGCACTGCCAGGGATCATCGGAGGTTAAATCACGGCACTTAAGTCACGCTATGTCCCGTAAGGGACGGTGTTTCAAATGACTGGTGCATAATTTGATGACTGGGTCGTGAAACCTCAACACAAGCAAACAAATGTATTGCTAGCTATATACAGTCAAATCTTAATAGCTCGAACACCGATGGCTCGTTTACCATGGCTAATTCGAACTCGTATTTTGAGTTCCTACGAAATAGGAGATACCGGGAACCTAGCCAGTGACGTCACCGTTTACATTCAGAACGAGGCTGGTTGGCAAAAAATGGCGTCAAGTAGTGTGGTTCTATCGGATTATGCTGACAAATTACCCGCTGAAGCGCGTAAAAGATACATAGAAAAACTTGTTTCAAGTGACAAAGTGTTACCAGATCCCTATCTTTTACACTGTGAATGGTCAAATGAACCGGTAAATTGGCCAGATTTGACCTTCGGCGACATTTATAATTACCTCATTGACAGACAATCAGTTTACACAAAAGAATTCCCTGAAGGCGTTTAAATCCCTTGAAGCATACAGGTAAGTAGAAATGATTTGCTTTTAATAACAATACAAAGGTTGTTTTCTTTTGCATGAATTCATTGCATACGTTTTAATCTGTCAAATAAGGCAAAGGTCCCAAATGCAAAACCATCATGTCACATGTTTCCGCGACCTTCAGTGCGAAATGACAGCCCAATATTATTGTTCCTCGCATGAACACATTTTGATATGGTCATATTTTTCAATGAACGTCTTTGGAACTCTAATGCAGATTGTTTAAGAGAATATGGTTTTTCATACTTCCTAAATGCTTCTCAATTCAATGTGAGAATTTTTTATATTCGTACATGATTGATGTACTCTGGTAATTGGATCAGAATCCGAATATTTACTGGTGACACATCAATAGACATTCATTCTGTATAAATGTCTGTGGAACTCTTATTCGGATTGTTTCCGAGAATTTGTTGCCACACTTCCAAAATTTTTATGCAATTCAACGGAAGAAATTTTAGGCCCAATACAGTCGACTCTCGTTATCTCGAATTCCAAGGGACTCACTGAAACACTTCGAGATATCCGTACCTCGACATATCAGAGTTGAGAGAGTGAGGAAAACAATAAATTGAACAACCATATTTAACAAATGAATACGTAATTTGACTCCTGGTTAGAAATATATATATATAAAATAATGTGGAAAAGAGGAGAAATTGCTCCTTAGGAGCAATTTCTCCTCTTTTCCACATTATTTTGTTACCTGTTGTCATATATCATGTTAAAACAGGGATCAGATTTTCACTTCGAGATAAACGGTAATTCGAAATAAGCGAGTTCGAACTAACGAGGTTCGACTGTATATGATTTGTACGTGAAGTTAGGTGTATGAGGAGCTACATGTAGCTATTAGTGAAATATTCTTGAGTGGGCTAAGATTGAAGTTTATGTGTGCAAGCCTTCTTCCAGAGTACCCCTACTGAAATACAAAACTGCCATATGTTCTACAGGCTTTTTTGCACAATGTTAGTGCCCAGTGACTCTTAATCATTAGGATCTCACTGTTGCGGGTTCAAGTACACCTCAGCTCATTCGTGAGTTCTGCTTATGAAAGATATATGTAGGTGGATTTCCGATTTTTGCCCGTCCTTGATGAACAGTCAGCTGGATTTAAATGTAGTATTTGTGGTAGGGCGGTAAAACCCTAATACAAAAAAAAATGGGTGGGGCGGTGGGTGAAGGAAAGTAATCTTAAACTAGAAATTCCTAACAGAATTCCAGGAGGTAGGGCCACAGCCCCAAATTCCGCCACCCTGATCTGTGTGTGCTTGGTATCAGGAATACATGTACACTATAAATGTAACATTGATGCATCATTCAACTAGGAACCTTATTATTGCCTACCAGATGGACCCAACCGAACTGAGGGACATATTCATTTGTCAGTAAATCCAAACAAAACAAAGGTACACACACACACACACACACACACACACACACACACACACACACACACACACACACACACACACACACACACACACACACACACACACATATAAATATATAGGTTGAGAAAAGGAGCACAACATCTAACAAAAAATCTTTTTGGTAGCACTGGATCCAGAAAGGATGCTGAAATGATAGGCGTAAACCTATATGTTGATAGGCGTAAACTATATCATGAGAGTTAATCATTAACAGTGCAAATGGTTTGTTTACATGAGGCCTTTCGGCTTTCACCTTCTTCAGAGGTTTTCTATTTAAAAAATGACATAAAAATGTAAAATTTACGAATAAAAGATTATACCCTTTTTGAGCCCATGTTATCTGGCCCACTGCGATGGATTTTACAAGGATACATGTACATGCACATGTATATATTAAAGGGTTAAATAATTTGTTGAATTTAATACAACAATTGTGCTTTTTAACATTAAATACAACATTATTAATAATAATAGTAATAAAAAAAGATTCTGATTTCTTGCTTTTTCCTTCTTGTGTCGGTTACACTACTTTACTGAATAAGGGATAGAAATTCCTTTTCAGTTTCATGGCGCTTTCAAACTGACCGTTTACACTACACCCTCTTTATAGCATTGTTCAAATCTGTGGGAAGACGGATCCTAAAAATATACAGCTCATACTGAAACTAATGGGAATTTTTTGATAGAATTTATACAATTTGGTTTGGACTGAACAAGCTACATTGTAACACAGATTTATCTATGGATCTCAAACACAGCGTGTAGTGTTATGAAGAGGTTGGAGTGTTGTATTTCAGTTTGTACATTTCCTGAATGTATGTAAGGCTTGTTTAGGGCATTTTAGGATACTAGGATATTTGTTGGTTTTATTTAAGGATATTGGGATACATGTATATGTGTATTGTGATTTTCAGGTGAGGAGAAAATTCAGTTTTGGATATGGGATATTTGTGCTGATTATTTTTGGACACTGCGATGCCTCTAAACAAGCCTCATATGTTCCGTTAAGAAAATTAAAATATTCAGAGGAAACCAATGACCTTGAATTGGTGACCACAACTTCCCACATGCCACATGCCAACCCCCGGACTACAACGGTCAGAAGGGAGTAGCTCCCAAACTTGCTGTCTTTGCCCTATGCAGATGATGCTATCCATATTATGGGCACATGTATCAGGGCTACAGATCTCAGTTAAATGAACTTGAACAAGTGACCGCAGAAGCAGAGCATCTGCTCTTTCAAGTCATATATGGCATTCAAATGCTCCGACTGCAAAATGGTGCCTACAGCACATGCTCAAAATAACACAGTCTTTATATTTTTCATTATCATCCAGTGTATTAAAATTCAAAAGCTCTCTATGTAGAAGCTTTGATTGGCTGTAAACACTGAACATATCTACAGTATTGCTATAAGGAAAGTCACAAATTTGTAAGAAATTTATCTGCATATGCAGGAATTCTCGTACTACAGGTACTAATCCGCACCAATCGGTCCCTTCTGTGACGTCACAGCATATCGCTAGTTCTCAGACAGGTACTAGTGTGGAAATGTATAGAATTATATAGGAGCCCATCATTTAACTAATAAAATAATTTATTTTCAATAATACAAGATATTATTATAACCTCGCAATAGATGGGAAAATGTATCTGCTTCAATTTGATACCAAATTTGTTGAAATAAGATAAATTTTAAAATGGCCCAGATTGTAATGAATGCTACAAGGGTTTTTCCTTATTAAGTCTTTGTATTTTACAACAAAAATGAAAAATTGCCTTGATTCAATCGCCCAAAAGTCATATTTTTTAAAATTTCTCCGTTCATTATAACCTCTCATTCGATAGATCTATTTAATATCTATAGTTATGTAATAAAATATTGAATAAATTATTTTATTAAAAATGGCCCACAGGTTGCAGAATATAGCTATATTTTAAAAATGCGGAGAGAAAATGTGTAATGATTACACAGACGCAGGTCTTGTGTACACATGATACTAGCATGAATTGCAAAAGAGGTTGTAAGAATTGGAAAATAAAAAAGAATTGGTATCCATTGATAGTATTATAAAGATTATTTAGCTTCAAAAAGGAAAACAAAGATATATATTTATGATGATATAAACTTATTTATTTAATTTTTGTTTATGTCGAATTATGTTTTTATTCGGCAATTTATTGAAGCTTTAATGAAAATTTGATATAATTACTTTTGACCATAGGAAAACTACAAACTGCTTAATTACTTGTTTTTTTTTTTTTTGTTTGTTTTTGTTTGTTTAATGATGAGAAAAAAATAATACTTTGTCGGGATACAAGAAAAATACCTAAATGCGCGGCCACTCTTGCGATGTTTTCTTAATAACAATTACTGCTAATGAATGCCAAATATGTCCTTATCTTGACAAAAGAAAACAACGAAATCACTTTATACATAATTGACATACATGCTTATGCGCAATTTTAATTGCACAAACAGAATCAAATCCAATATTTGATCTTTTTGCATAAACTAGCACTTTAATTGACACGATTTGCTCATTTTAGATTCCTGTATACAAATAAGGACTAAATGAATGAGATTGAGTCTCTCTCTCTCTCAAACGTTAAAACATAATGATACTAATAATATTATTATTATTAATAGTAGTAGTAGTAGTATTTACTACTACTATTATTATTAGTACGTTGTACATCACAATTCCGAAGAATAAATATTATTAAGCTGGTCATATTCAAAATGTTTGAGCCACATGGACAGTTTATACTATCGTACATGTGTATTTAGGGGTAAAATATTGGTAATTACCGTATAAACCCTTTTAGACACATTAAATTACTATCGTACTGAAATTTGATCAAGTCCGTTTGGCAACCTATTGACACAGCTTATACCTGCTATCTGAGTGGCAAACAGTGTAGACTTTTGTTAAGATACTCTGTGATGTAATGTCTGATCAGGGTCACTGCCTTTTCTTATGGTGTGTTTATCAGAATCCCGAGGTTAAATACTATAAACCACTTTCTCAGTCAGATTAAAAAAATTGTTCAGTACACACCTTTTCAAACATTACTCTAAAGACAATTGTTTCAAAACAAACCTGGGATACCAGATGATTCGATCAAGTTCTACTCTTTACAACACTTGCCCTATCTTTTTAACAATGTCATTACAGATCCAGCTGATTTGTCTAAACATTGCTGGGTAAGTGTAAAATAGTGTAGACCCTGAACACACAATGCGTAATGTGACATTTGATCTGGTTCTACACCGTTGGCACAGACCTCTCTGTCTAAAAATCTAGGATAGTAGTAACAGTCATAATCCAAGGAAAACGACATTTTATCCATATTTGCTAATTACCCATACAAAAATAACACGTGTCTCTCCAAATAAAAGCAGCAACCATTGTAGTTCCAGATCAGCATGTGCATACATTTTTCTTTGATAGATTGTGCAAGTTGTATTCAACATGCAGTATAGACTGATCAATGTATTTCAGCGGACACACAGACTAATCGGGTCTACATTGATCGCATAATTCATAAGGCCCATTTTTTTTTTTTTTTTTTTTTTTTTTTGAAAAAGATTCAATCATAATTGTTTCTTATGTTACTTGAAGACATCTCAAAGTTCTTGAAACGATCAACAAAAACATTTTACTTTCATTTATATTAGCATTAAAAAAATTGTTCAAACATATATAAATACAAGTTAAATAACAGCACGTTGTTTATTTTCTGGTTCCATTTGCCTACCATTATTATTATTATCCCGTGGGAACTAGAAGCCTCAGGCCACTGGACAATGTAATAATGGCTAAATCTATATCTCATGCAATAAAAACAAAGTGGTCAAAATATCAAATGAACATCAACATTTGAAAAGGACCATTATAACTATGATCAAGGAATATGGGCAAACAAAGCACCGTCTTTAACCGTGTAACTAAATAAACACTAATTACTGTAGAATATATTGATTAAGATTTAAAATCCTGATCAGAGTGTGCAGATGCGCAGACTGATCTGGATCTTTAGTGTTTGCATAATACATAATTTCCCTTTTTTCATAATCTGACACAACTGCCCTTTATCTGAGACAGGTCACGTGGTCCTGCAATTCTTGAGATGATAAGATAAAACTAGAAATAGCATATTCTACATTAATTTTTATGAAAGTTTTTTGACAGATGTCTATTTTTTTTCTCGTAAGTTTAAATGATTGTTAAACAACGTTCATGCATCAAAGGAAAAGTGATGATGATATTCTTATTTTCCCCAGAAAGTAGGATTTGACATGTCATGCGAATTGTCTCCAACAGAGACAGTTTGTATGGACTGTCAAACTTTATTTTTTGTTGTTTTCTTTTTTGTGGGGGTGGGGGAGGGGTAAAAATTTTAACCCTTAACCTTTTCCACTCTCTGGGCTACTTCAGCAGCAAAAAACTGATGATATTTGTTGAATTTTCCCCAGAAAATAGGATTTGACATTTCATGCAAATTGTTTGCAATGGAGATGTTTTGCAAGAAATGTCAAACCATTTCCTTTTTTGGGGTGGGGGTGATATTTGATCCCTAAACGTTTATCACTTTCTGGGCTAATTCAGCATGCGATAAAGTGGTTATTGTCTTAGTTTATCCAGAAAATAGGATTTGACACTTCATGCAAATAGTCTTGATTGGAGACAATTTTCATGAAATGTCAAATCCTGTTTTGAAAATAAAACATACAGAGGAAAATTGTTCAGGATAAGTATTTGGTGATTGTATTTTTTTCTCCATAAAAACATATGTTGTGGGTATTCATTAGATGAGCCTCACCAAGGTTCTTCAAATGAGTACTCATAACATGTTTTTGCTTCACCGAGGTGCATCAAATTAATACCTACAACATATGTTTTAATGGAGAACTGGAGAAAATTGTCCCATATTTATGTTGTCTGCAAAACTTTTACCCAAAGTGCTGACTGATAAGTACTATGCTAATTCGCGCCACCAATGGGTCCTAAGTTTATGAAATAGCTAATTGTCTTTATGCTGTGAACAAGTAGCCCAAAGCTATTTATGTACATGTCTTGAAAGAAATGTCCTGTTTGTACACCTCTGTCCAGCTGATGGTCTGTGTGAGCTTTGCAGACTGGTTTCAAACTACTAAATTATCAAATTACCAATAATTTAAACCTCTAAATTTGCGTGTTTTTTTTGTTTTTTTTTTTTCTAATCATGTATGTACCCTAATACTACTACTATGCTCAGGCACAGAATGGCAAGTAGGATTGTTTAGCATAAGCATCTGCACATACTGATCTTAACAATCAGATCTGTAACACAAATTAAGCAAAGAGCATAACCTTGCTCAGAAAGCGCAATGGGGTCTTGGTCCACAAAGGGCACATACCTGAAGGTTGCTTAAAACACAGTAATATTTGATATTACTCATTTATGCTAAAAAAGGGATATTGACAAATAGATAAGAACTTTAGACCCAGATCAGACGCCGCATATCATGGTGTCTGGTAAGCATTGATTAAACACACTTGATTGCATTCTGATTAATAGGTTTCTTTAATCTGTGGTGATAGTACTGATGTGAAATAGGTTACCTAGATCACGTTAAAGAGTAGGTAGCTTTAATTACTGTACTAACAAATGTCTTAGGATAACCTAACTTAATAACGGAGGTATGGAGACTGCCCTTTGAGGTTAAGAAGTGGATGACATAGGCCTTTCCCCTGTACTCATTATCCATATGCTTTTTTCTTTCTTTCTTTCTTTCTTTCTTTCTTTCTTTCGTTTTTTCTTTCTTTCTTTCTTTCTTTCTTTCTTTCTTTCGTTTTGTAACAACAAATGTCCTAGGATAACTTAATAACGGAGGTACGCAGACTGTCCTATGATGTTAAGAAGTGGATGACATAGGTCTTTCTCCCGTATTCATTATCCATAGGCTTCTTTCTTTCTTTCTTTCTTTCTTTAGTTTATGGTTATCATAAAGTAATTTTTTTTTATTCATTCATTCATTTTTTTTTTCAAATTACTTATATTTAATTAAATTTTCCCATTTGTTTTCTCCAGGTGAAATGATCGTTTTTCTTTCAAAAATTGCACCAAACTATCATCAGTAATTAAATACAACCTTAATTAATCAACTCATTTGTTCTCTTAGATTAACTATTGTTCTTCATTTTAAAATCTTACTGAATTACCATTCATTAAATATAACACTTTTTTAATTTATTAATTGCTTTTGTTTTCTTAGGTTAAACTATTTAAATTCGTTTAAAAATCATATTATCTATAACTAAATACAACACTTTTTATTCAATTTGAAATAATGAAATAATAATAATAATAATAGTAATAATAATTTATTTTAATCAATTAATTAATATTTTGTTATTATCATTATTAATCAATTCTTAGGTTAAACAATTGATATTCTTTTGAAAATCATACTGAATAATCTGCTGACATTCATTCATTCATTCATTCTAACTAGGACCTATTCCAGTGTATATTGGGTCCAAGAGCAATGCATCCACACATGATTTAATCTGAATTGTAGTAGTACTGTAGGTGTGTGACACTGGGTTGATTTACACACCAGCTACACAGGTAAGACGACGCTTACGGGCCTCCAGTCAAAGGGAATTAATCGAAACCGATCTAAATTGGAATATCGATAACCTGAGTGACAGTTCCTGTAGTACGATAATTCCTGGTAGTGTCCCGGTCATTTATTTAGAGCCGGCCTTGGTGGCTCGGATGGGCGTCCGACTGGAGACCAGGAGGTCGCGGGTTCGACCCCACCGAGGTCGGTAACATTCTTTCGTGGACATTAATCATGAAATATTTTCTATGGTCATTCTCTCCTTTCTGCTGATTCAAGAAGGGCAGTTGTCAGTTTCTGGCGAAAGAATGTGCACAATACTGGTTAACCGCTTAGAGGACTAAGCCTGCTCAGTAAACGTGTGGTTAGGTAAACTGACTGCGCTGGACATGACTCCATTGGGTTGACTGGTCCGTAAAACCTCAACACAAACAAACAAAACATTTATTTAGAAATATGAGCTATTTTATTATTATACCATTGAAAATAACTGCTTTTGGAATCTTTATTTTAGTAGGTTGGTTAACAGTAGTTTTTTTTTTTTTTTTTTTTTTTTTCATCTTTCAATCAAATGACTTTTCATATTAAGAAGATAAAAGTAACTCTGAAATTAAGTTGTGAACAACTGCTGGGCATATACATTGTACTGTGTTTAGAAATCACCCTCTGAAACATAGCATATAGTACACAACATGGCCTGAAACCCCCACCCGAAAAATAGCAGCATAACATCACAACAGAAATCAAATATTTGTTTAGGGTAAAATTTTTTACGGGCAAGATACTGTTATCAGGTGATTGTATGCTTAGCATCTGCCTTGAATGTGGGCCAGGAAGCTGATATCCTGCGCGGAAGAAACATCCCCCAATGCTGGTCACTCGATGCTGTGAGTTGGTGGGGTAATTCTTGAGGAAGTTTTACAAGTTTACAAGGATGTCGAGCCGCGGATACAACATATGATACATGAAAAGAATGCATGCTTTAATAGAAAATACCGTCAGCATGACTGTAAAATACATTATAATTAAAATGAGATAAATTACGAACCATTAATGAAGTGCTTTCCACAAACTCTGTCGTGGTTTGAAGGCTCCCAGGGCGCATTTTCATCGCCAAATTTTCCCCGTTTAATACGCTTTAACCACATATTTTTACGTGCATTGTCCGAAGGAAACCTGTAGAACGATAATCCCGGTTTGTATCTTTGGGAACATCCAGTTACACAACATGAAACAACCATTTTTTCCTCCTTGGAGTTGGAACAAACAATATTCAATATGGCGCGCGTATGAAATATCGATCTTTTTGCCAACCAGCTTGGGAAACCCCCTTGAGTTTCCGATTGATGACGTCACGGCGGTATCTCCTATTCTTCAAAACAAATATTTAGTTTTATTATTATTACTATTCTATCACGAAATTATGTGTTGTGTGTACTCATTACAATCGCCTCATCGATGCAATTCTAATGAGTACACTCAACAATTAATGTGTAGAACATCGAAATCATTTCCCTAAATTGACGCAGTTTGCTTCCTGACCTGACATCATGATTAACTCTTAGTGGCTCGAACTACCCATGTCTAGAACAAGTTTTGTTTGTGTTGAGGTTTTACGGCCCAGTCAACGAAATTTGCCCATTAGCAATCCCAAACCAGATCTCCACAATATCAATGCACATTCCAAGTTTGGTAAAAATCCATTGATGTTTACTCAAGTTATCATCCGGAAACGAAAAACGGACGGACAGGCGGACGTACGGCGGTCGGACGGACAAACAGACACACGGGCGTCCAACGTGAAACCATAATACCCGTCACTGTCGTGTGGCGGGGTATAATAAATAAATAAATGAATACTAACGTAACATTTTACAGATACATGGACGGACGCTAATAACAGGCTGTACAAATTTTTATCTTCCCTCATTATTGCTTGATCAAACAAGTCAAACATTGCGAGGTAGCACCTAAAGGCGAGTCTCAGTATGTGACAGTTTTTCTTGACAAATTTTGCAAAATGAAAAACGCTAATGTGTTTGAGCAATACTTGCGTAATAAAGGAAGTTGGGACCTTTTAGAGGAGTTGGTGGAGGTCGCGCTGTAACTTTGTCGCCGAACGTCAAAAGTAAAAACGTTATTGCGAAAAATCACATCACGAAAACTTGCCTATATAAGTTTGACCCCCTTAAACCCCACTTTTATATAGTAAAACTGGGGTTTACAGGGGTATACAATATTTTTCTTATTTCTGCTCAAAAACATACATTGCGGGTACTCGTTAGAACCGCCTCGGCGAGGCGGTTCTAACGAGTACCCACAATCTATGTTTTGAGCAGAAATATGAAAAAAAATATCAGAGTTTTTCATCTGAAAATGTTCAGGATTTGGAGGTGAAATTTTCTATATATTTGCATAGGCGTGTTTTCGTAATGAAGCGAAAAAGTATAAAACATAGAGTTTAGCAGTGCAGCGGCAGCGATACAGCTGCTTTTGGCCTTTATCGTACACTATACAACTTACAATGTGATTATCGTAGAGCATTACAGAAGATATGATATCGGGGGACGACAAAAAGTGGTCATAAAATGCAGGTAGGAAGTCATTTCCCCCAAAAACATTATCTCGTATATTCAATACGTTTTCTTTATCTTCTGCTGTAGCCCGCCTTATTGTAAACTTGTCATCATCTGAAAAAAAAAAAAAAAAAAAAATGAAACAATGAAACTGCATGTACAGTGGAAACACCACTAATGGTCATATCCGAACAGCAACCGACTAAAGCCGATTTCATTCCGACTTTTAACGGAATGTCCCGAATATCTACAATCTCTTTCCAAAAAGAAATTTCACTGTCCACTCAAAGTCAGAATAAAGACAATATGGCCGCGTCCAGTATTTGAGAGAACTCGTGCGGAAGTGAAGTGTTTTTCAGTAATAAGACCTACTCCTTGCCGAGTAAATGATTGCAAAAGTCTTCAAATAAATTAAGGGAAATAACATCAGTTTTTATTTTATTTTGTTTTGTTTTCATGCGTCTTTGAAACAGAGCAATGCATGGTAATTATCACTGGCCAAATCCATCTCCTTTCATGAAGTGCTTTCGAACCACGACGAACATTAAAAGTGTCTACGTCCATAGAAACACGAATTAATTACAAATCGTAGCAGTGCCCAAAATCAATCCTCAGCTAATAAACAGACCTGTTTCGTCATCAGCAGACTAAGGTTTAGGATGTACCGTATTTATCCTTGCTATTCTAATTAAATTTTCCCATTTGTTTTCTCCAGGTGAAATGATCGTTTTTCTTTCAAAAATTGCACCAAACTATCATCAGTAATTAAATACAACCTTAATTAATTAACTCATTTGTTTTCTTAGGTTAACTATTGTTCTTCATTTTAAAATCTTACTGAATTACCATTCATTAAATATAACACTTTTTTTTAATTTATTAATTACTTTTGTTTACTTAGGTTAAATTATTGAAATTCGTTTAAATATCATATTGAATTATCTACATGTATAAACTAAATACAACACTTTTTATTTAATTTGAAATGATAATAATAATAATAATAATGATAATAATAATTGATTTTAATCAATTAATTAATACTTTGTTATTATCATTATTAATTAATTCTTAAGTTAAACTATTGATATTCTTTTGAAAATCATACTGAATAAGCTGCTGACATTCATTCATTCATTCTAACTCGGGCCTAGTCCAGTGTATATTGGGTCCAAGATTCTAAAGAGCATCCATACATGATTTAATCTGAATTGTAGTAGTTCTGTAGGTGTGTGACACTGGGCTGATTACACACCAGCTACACAGGTAAGACGACGGTGACGGGCCTCCGGTCAAAGGGAATTAATCGAACCCTATCTAAAATGGAATATCGATAACCTGAGTGACAGTTCCTGTAGTACGATAATTCCTGGAAGTGGACAGGCAGCCCTGAGCAAACCGTTGTGTGTAGATTACCCATTTTATAGCTTATCCAGCCATTTTAGACACATCGATAGGCATTACGAAAATATAGCCAAATATACTGAACATTTTACCATCAAATAAAAAATAAGATAAAAAATTCTAATATCTTTCAAATTTCTGCTCAAAACATAGAATGTGAGTGCTCGTTAGAACCGCCTCGACGAGGCGGTTCTAACGAGTACCAACAATCTATGTTTTAATAGAAATATGAAAAATAATATCTACCACTGTAAAGCCCAGTTTTACTATATAAAATTGGGATTTAAGGGGGTCAAAATTATATAGGCATGTTTTCGTGATGAACTGAACTAGTCGAACTCAGCATTTTGGGACAAATTTGTATGGCAAGGAATAAAGTTGCCCGAATATGTAGGGTATATACGATAAAACCGCTTTCTAGTGTGTGTTCAAGCTAATTATAACATCATAACAACTGCTAAAATACCAAAGTCATTTCGAAAGTTAACATTTTGCAAGCTGGATAAAATGTACAAGCAGACAACCAAAAGCATTCCGAATGTTAACGCTTTGCATGTTGGGTAAAATGTACGAACACATAACGTCAACTACTAATATACCAAAGGCAATCCGAATGTTAACGCTGTGCATCCTGGGTAAAATGTACGAGCACATAACAGCAACTACAAATATACCAAAGGCATTCAAAATGTTAACGCTCTGCGTGCTGGGTAAATTGTACAAGCACATAACAGCAACTACTAATATATACCAAAGCCTTCCCGAATGTCAACATTTTAGGCCAGTCTGTCCCAATAGTTAAATAGCGTTTGAACTGGTCTATATTGTTCGCACAGGCCGGTCAGTCAGAAAAGCTCTGTTGTGCCTGATATGGTCTATACTCTTCGCTCAGGCCGGTCTGTCCAAACAGTTATGCAGCATCTGATCTAGTCTACACTGTCTGCTTAGGCAAGTCTATCCAAATAGATATGTAGCGTCTGATCTGATCTAGACTGTTTGGTCGGGCCAGTCTGTCCCAATATATATAGTTCTGTAACGTTTTATCTAGTCTGCACCATTTGCTTAGGCCTGTCTGTCCGAATAGCTCTGTAGCGTCTGATATGGTCTATACTGTTTGCTCGGGCCAGTCTGTCCTAATGGTTTTGCGGCGTCTAATCTAGTCTCCAGTGTCTGTTCAGGCCAGTCTGTCCAAATAATTCTGTAGCATCTGATATGTCGTATACTATTTGCTCGGGCAGTCTGTCCCAGAAGTTCTGCGGCGTCTCATCTAGTCTACACTGTTTGCACAGGCCAGTCTGTCCAAATAGTTCTGTAGCGCCTGACCTGGTCTAGACTGTTTGCTCAGGCGGCCAGTCTGTCCCAATAGTTTTGCGACGTCTAATCTGGTTTACACTATTTGCTCAGGCCAATCTGTCCCAATAGTTCTGCAGCGTCGGATCTAGTCTTCACTGTCTGCTCAGGCCAGTTTGCCTAAATAGTTTTGCATCGTCTGACCTAGTCTAGACTTGTTTGCTCAGGCCAGTCTGTCCCAATATTTCTGCGGCGTCTGATCTGGTCTACACTATTTACTCAGGCCAGTCTGTCCCAATAGTTCCGCGGCGTCTGATCTAGTTTTCACTGTCTGCTCAGGCCTGTTCAAATAGTTCTGTAGCGTCTCACCTGGTCTAGACTGTTTGTTCAGGCCGGTCTGTTGAATTGGTTCTGCGGCGTCTGACCTGGTCTTGATCGTTTGCTCTGG
Organism: Anodontia alba; assembly: GCA_964016985.1. Taxonomy (NCBI): domain Eukaryota; kingdom Metazoa; phylum Mollusca; class Bivalvia; order Lucinida; family Lucinidae; genus Anodontia; species Anodontia alba. The sequence continues at coordinate 33,327,800 of OZ024838.1, forward strand.
CCAGTTTGACCCAGTAGTGCTGCGGTGTAAGATCTGGCCCATACAGTTTGCTCAGGCTAGTCTGTCCGAATGTTTCACGGTGTCTGATCTGATCCATCCTGTGTGCTCAGGCCAGTCAGTCCAAATAGTTCTGTAGCGTTTGAACTTGTCTATACTGTTTGCACAGGCCAGTCTGACCCAAAAGTTCTGTTGCGCCTGATAGGGTCTATACTGTTTGCTCAGACAGTCTGTCCCAATAGTTCTGAAGCGTCTGATATCTTCTACTCTGTTTGCTAGGGCAAGTCTGTCAAAAAAGTTCTGAAGAGTTTGATCGGGTCATTACTGTTTATTAAGATCAGCCCGTCCCAATAGTTCTGTAGCGTCTTATCTGGTCTACTCTGTTTGCTCAGACAAGTCTATCCCAGCAGCTCTGTAGCGTCTGATCTGGTCTAAGCTGTTTGCTCAGGCCAGTCTGTCCCAATAGTTCTGTATCGTCTTATCCTGTCTAGACTGTTTGCTCAAGCCTGTCTGTCCCAATAGTTTTGTAGCGTCAGTGGATATGGTCTATACTGTTTGTTTAGGCCAATCTGTTTCAATACTTCTGTAGCATCTGATCTGGTCTACACAATTTGGTCAGGCTAGTCTGTCCCAATACATTACGAAAACACGCCTATTCAAATACACTGAAAATTTTACCACCAAAAAATGGCAATTTTTCAGATAAAAAAATTCTGATATTTTTCATATTTCTGCTAAAAACATAGATTGTGGGTACTCGTTAGAACCGCCTCGGCGAGGCGGTTCTAACGAGTACCACAATCTATGTTTTTGAGCAGAAATAAGAAAACTAATGTATACCCCTGTAAACCCCAGTTTTACTATATAAAAGTGGGGTTTAAGGGGGTCAAAATTATATAGGCGTGTTTTCGTGATGGTTCTGCTGCCGGCATCTGATCTGGTCCATACTGTCTGCTTAGGCTTCTCTGTCCCAAAGCCAGCGGATTCAGATCAGGTCTGCACTGTTTGCCCCTGCGTATCTGTCGCAAATGTTCTACGACGTCTGATCTGGTCTGCACTGTTTGATCAGACCTATCTGTCCCAATTATTCTTTAGTATCTGCTATGCTCTGCTCTAGACTGTTTGTTCAGGTCGTTATGTACCAACAGTTCTGCGGCGTTTTATCTTGTCTGCAATGTTTGCTTTGGTTCTGCGGCGTTTGATCTGCTCAGGTATGTCTGTCCAAATAGTTTGAGTAATTAGGGCAATAAAGTTTCATCTTGCATTTTGCCCTAAATGATAACATTTACAGAGTACATGGCTGGTTACATTCGAATGCAGTTCCCTATTTAATAGTAGTCTGTGACCTTTACAAGTATTCTTTTTCATGAAAAGCTTGATCTACGCTAAACACACAACGTATGCTGAGCGTATATCAAGTTTCTTTCTGAAAGCTAACACTTGGTTATAATAATGATGAGCTGTGTTGGACTCGTCATTGACCTTTCAGAGCAATACCAAACTCTAAAGTTGTCTATGGGCGTAGACATAAGAAAACGTACATTCGGATATGTACACCTACGAAGATATGTACACCTACGCATTCGCGTTGTCCTATCAAAATCTTCGCTTGACACATTTTGGACAGCCAAAAATGCATAATTTCTTTTCGGACAACGAAGACTCTGATCAGACTCCGCGAATGCGCAGGCTGATTTGAGTCTTCGTTGGGCGCATATGTGAGAAGACAGGTTTTCTCACGTTGAGGTTAAATTCTTTTTTCGCGTTTGTATTTCCTCTTTATGTTATTATTATAATTGTTATTATTATACTCCTACTCCTACTACTACAATTTATTATTATTATGTTATTATTATTATAATTACTATTATCATTATTATTATTATTTTATTTTTATAATCATATGGCAAAAAAAAAAAAAAAAAAAAAAAACAAACAAAAAAAAAAAAAAAAAAAAAAGACTATTTCTAAAACTGAACACTTGCCCATTTTTCTTCAACAGGTAATTCCGAATTAATGAAACATAGTTTTAGGGAAAGCTTCAATCTCTGCACGAATGCACAACGCCTCGAATGATTTGAAAATTAAAGTATTTTAGCTCTGGACGAGCCTGGCGGGAGTATCTTGTGTGACAGTAAACAACAATACGCATGGATTAGGTAAAAGAAAACAAGCTTGAAACATGCTGATGTTGATGACAGACCAAATATGGCTAAGGGCAAAATATTTACTGGTAGAATCGTTAGCTTGTTTATATTGCTAATTCTTTGGAAAACATGTTAAAAGAAGACCCCACCCAGTTAGTGTATCTATACCATATCTTATATGGCCGTGCCAAGCGAAAATGTGTCTTCGGGCATATGAGAACAATGAAAGCCCAGATCAGACTGCGCATTCGCGCAGTCTGATTAGGGCCTTCACTGTCCGCTAACAGCGATAACAGAATCATTGGACACTATAGAATGTATCAATTGAGAGCAAATACCCGGGTGATAAGTTGAGCATGCGCAGGATGACTCTAAATCTGTGCATTTTTCGTAGACATCTTTTCATTTGGCGCGGTCTATATGTAACCAAAATATTGAAACACCTTAAGCACTTACCATATTTGTCCCAAAATTTGAATACGTCCCTTTTACTCTCTGTATTTGTGTCTAAAATCTATCGAATGAATGCCAAAAAGTATAGACTCTGATTAGCTCCCGCGTTCTGTGGCGTCTGATCTGGGTCCACAGCGTTTGTTCAGGCCTGTCTGTTCCAAAATGCATTTCGTATTAGCTCCGTAATTCTCCGTAAAGCCGATCGGAATTTGATCACGTGCTTTTTAATCGTATGACCAATCATCTGTTAGCAGAAAACATGACACTCACTGGTTCCTTTTCCGTCTTCCAAGGTCGAATCAACCATTGCTTACAAGCGTCTTCGTTCATCCATGATAGACGATAGCTATATTCATCACCACCACTTTAATGAACTTAAATGGCATTATATCAATTTGCGTCCCTGTTTTTGAGTTTGACGTTTCACTGGGACCGCCATACTAATTTCGCTAGCATTTGATTGGTAGATATTTTTTATCATAGATTTGGTTTCGAAAACAAAATCGTTAATTTCCGTACCGACTCGGATTTTATCGTAATGAAATTGACAATATTATGGATAAATTGGGCCGTCTCAAGTGAAAAGTGCCATCGAACACGCGCAAAATGAGCAGATCCAGATTATTCTGAGCATGCGCAAAGTATCACCCGAGTCTTTGTCCATTCATACATTTTGTAGTATCCAATGATTCTGTTAGTAGATAGTGAAGGCTGATCTGGGCCTTTGCTGTCTGCATAAGCCCGAAGACACGTTTTCGCATGCCGCGGCCCTTAAAAAGCAAATCATATTTTCTGCAGAACGAGGGAAAACAATTATATACTCCTGGAAAAATGTTAAGAAACCCTAGAAAAAAATCAACCTAGTACGTTAGCTGTATATGTATATCAACTATCGTTTTGCGTTGATGCGACGTTGTCTCAGCATTGCATGCCCGCAGGGAAGGCTTTCCATTGTAACATGAATTGACTTCAAACTTTGAATTGACTTTGGTCTGACAGGAGTCGGTTTCAGCCCTAGCCAGCGAATGGGCTCAGTACTGGTTTAAAACGGAAGTCAGTGAACATTCGTAGCTTACCATTGCTTCTTGCATGTTACTATTATTTGTTGTTTTGCTCAGTCAAAGATGCTGATGTTTTACTGAAAAAAAAAAACAAACAAAACAAAAAAAAACAAAAAAACAAAAAAAGAAACAAACAAACAAAAAAAAAAAAAAAAAAAAAAGAAAAAAAAAAGCAGTCTGTTGAAAAGTTTAATCTGTTGCAAATGTGTTCTTGCTGAAATGAAAACTTCTCTGCTAATAAATGTGAACATCAAGTTTTTTTCCTGCTAGTGAATATGAAAATGCCAAATATTGCTTTTTTTTTCATATTTATTAGCAGACAATTTCATGCTCAGCCGAATTGAACATGAAAAAGGTTTTATAAACCCAGGGGCTGGGATTGTATCAACCGAAAGCGAATAGGATTCCAACATCTGAATCATCTCTCAGTCGAACCTCAAACATCTTTTGGACCATCGAAATTTGTTTCAGATATGGATAGTTCCAGTCACTGAGGGTTAATCATGACGTCAGGTCAGGAAAAAAATGGCATTAATTTAGGGAAATCGTTTCGATCTACATAATAATGATATGTTAAGTCTACTCATTAGAATCGCATCACCGAGGCGATTCTTATGAGTACACACAGCATACAATTTCATGATAAAATATAAAAATATCCCTAAATATTTGTTTTCATGAGCTATCGGAAGAATTTCGTAGGGACTTAAGAACGAGTACGAATTAGCCATGGTAAACGAGCCATAGATGTTCGAGCTATTGAGGTTCGACTAAAATACATGCAATTGGTTGGTCTGCGCATTTGAATCCTTTCAGTCTAGCAGAACAAGACACGCATGTGCAAACAGTGTGGACCCAGATAAGACGGCTCGAAACCAGCCTTGTCATCGGGATCCACACAGTTTGCTGTTGTAGGCCCCGGCAGGCAAAGCTGGCCTCGGTGGCTCAGTTGGACGCGGCGTGTCCGACAGGTGATAAGGCTACGGGTCAACCCCGCCGGGTCGGTGACATTCTTTCGTAGAAACTTGATCATGAAGTATTTTCTACAGTCTGATTCAAGAAGAGCAGTTTGTTAGCTTCTGGCGAAGGAATGTGCACAGTACTGGTTAACCGCTAAGATAACTAGGCCTGCCCAGTAAAAGTTTGGCTAGGTAAACTGGCCGCGCTCGACATGACCCCACTGGGTTGACTGGGCCGTAAAACCTCAACATAAACAAACGGGAAGCCAAACAGACCTGTGCATACTATATTGACCCAGATGGGACGGATTGGAACGAGCAATCTCATCGGGATCCATAATGTTTGCCATTTTGCGTTTGGACAGAAACCACACCCCCGCTCCCCCCCTCCCCAATAGCATCAGAGCACATACTCAAACTCAGGGATGGAAGAATCCACATTAGAAACCCAGGGATGTAAAGGTTTAGCACCCATGTCGACTGCTACTGTTGGTTTCACCGACGACGACCGACGAGAGTATTGTGACAAGCTCAGCTTATGCTTAGAAATCATTGTGATGTCATGTTGTAAGATTGTGGAAATAACGGCTCGAAATGACTAAATATTGTTGATAGGATATTAAAACACATATGGACCTTACGACCGTTTGATCTAAAAACCTGGACTGGGACATTGGCAAACAGTGCAGACCATGATCAGACGCCGCGGAACGCGGCGTCTGATCAGAATCTGCGCCGTTTGCTTTATTACAGGAAGTTAAGGGTTCAATGAAACATTTTAAATTCTTAAGTCTCCGTTCAGGACCAATTCCAAGTCTATATTCAGAGACAATTGAACCATTAGTGCTATCAGTGCTTTGATTTTCTTACTGCGCCATAGTTCCTTGGCTTGCCTATGAACACCTGGTACATGTCACAAAGAGTCAGTTTTTATGTTGACCATTGACAAATAGGGTATGAATGCGGGACTCTTAGTCAAAACCAAATTTTTAGGAATAAGATTTTGGGTTGTCAATCAATGTATCAGTATTGTGATTTGTGGTTTTGGACTGTTCTCGCCGCTCGCCACTTGCCACGAGATACACTAGAATATTCCGCCAAAATATGAGAACCCTTTTTTTTTCAACGCAGCTACTGCGCCATGAGAAAATATGTATTGGGTCTTATGGGGACAGCAAATGCCCTGATTAGACTGTACATGCATAGTCCAATCAGGGCCTTCACTGTCTGCTTTGCGCCATTTTATACATTTAAACTCTCGACAACAGCCACGTCCATATAACGGTTATCTTTCTGATTTCCCAAAGTGCCCATTTTATACAGATAGTCTCTAAACAACAGCCAGTCTATACAACGGCCACCTCTCTGATTTCTTAAAAGTACCATGTTATACAGTTAACTTTTCTACAATGGCAACATCCATGAAATGGTCATTTTCTGATTTCCCAAAGTGCCGTTTTTTACAGTTAGCCGCTCAACAACAGCCATCTCCATATAAAGGTTTTCTGATTTTCCAAAGCGCCATTGTATGCAGTCAACCTCGCAACAACAGCCGTCTCCATAGAACGATCATTTTTTCTGATTTTCGAAAGTACCATTTTATACAGTTAGCCTCCATACAAACGCCACGTCCCTACAACGATCACTTTACGGATTTCCCATAGTGCTAGTTTATACAATTAGCATCTCAAAAACACCCACCTCCATAAAACGGTCACTTTTCTGATGTCCCAAGCTGCAATTTTTACAGTTAGTCTCTCAACAACAGCCAGCTATCTATAACTATCATTTTTTTCTGATTTTCCAAAGCGCCATTTTATGCAGTTAGCCTCTCAACAACAGCCACCTCCATAACCTCACTTTTTTGGATTTTCCAAAGTACTTTTTTATACAGGAAATCGTTCTACAACAGCCATCCCCTATAACGGCCACTTTTCTTATTTTCAAAAGTGTTTTTTTACAAAGTCTTCGTCTCTAGAAGAGCCATCTCTCTATGACGGTAACCTTTCTGACTTCCTTAAGTGCCTTTTTAAACAGGAGCCTCTCAACATTAGCCACGTCTCTAAAACGGTCACTGATCTGATTTCCCAAAGCGTCATTTCATACAGTTAGCCTCTCAACAACAGCCACTTCCCTGAAACGGTAACTTTTTCTGATTTTCAAAAATGCCATTTTACATTGTTAGCCTCTACCGGTCACTTTTCTGATTTCCGTAAGTTAAATCTTATACAGTTAACCTCTTAACATCAGTTCCCTCCCTATAACGGTCATTTTTTATTTCATAAAAATTTTATACAGTAAACCTCTCTACAAGAGCCACTTCTGTATAACGGTTATCTTTCTGATTTCCAAAAGTGCCATTTCATAAGGTAGCCTCTAAAACAGCCACCTCAATATAACGGTCACCTTTCTGATATCTCAAAATACCATTCTATACAGTTAACCTCTCTACAACAGCCACGTCCATAAAACGTTCACTTTTCTGAATTCATAAAGTGCCATTTATACAGTTATCGTCTCAACTACAGCCATCTGCATATAACGGTTTCTGATTTCCCAAAATGCCATTTTATACAGATAGCCTCACAACAACAGTCACCTCCATATAACGGTTATTTTTCTGATTTCAGAAAGTACCAATTTTTTACAGTTAGCCTCTCTATAACAGCTACGTCCCTAAAAAGATCACTTTACTGATTTCTCAGCCATTTTATACAATAATCCTCTCAACAATAGCCACTTCATAAAACGGTCACTTTTCTGATTTCCCAAAGTGCCATTTCAAACAGTTAGCCTCTTAACAGCCATCATATAATGATATTTTTTTTTTTAATTCCAAAATGACCATTTTATACAGGAAGCCTCTCTACAACAGTCCCCTCCCTGTGACGGTCACTTTTCTGAATTCATAAAGTATCATTTTGTACAGTTAACCTCTATACAAGAGTCATCTCCATATAACGGTTATCTTTCTGACTTCCCAAAGTGCCATTTCAAACATTTAGCCTCTCAAAAACAGCCATCATATAACGGTATTTTTTTTAATTCCAAAATGACCATTTTATACATGAAACCTCTCTACAACGGTCCCCTCCTTATTACGGTCACTTTTCTGAATTCATAAAGTGCCATTTTATACAGTTAACCTCTATACAAGAGCCATCTCCATATAACGGTTATCTTTCTGATTTCCCATTGTGCCATTTTATATAGAAAACCTCTCAATATTAGCCTTGTCCCTAACACGTTATTTTTCTGATTTCCCAAAGTGTCATTTCATACAGGTAATCTGTCTACAACAGACACCTTCATATAACGGTTACTTTTCTGATTTTCCAAAGTGTCATTTGATACAGTTAGACTCTCAACAACAGTCACGTTTCTATAACGATCTTTTTACTGAATTCCCAGTGCCATTATATGAAGTTAGCCTCTCAACAACAGCCACCTGCCTGTAGCTATCACTCTATCTGATTTTCCAAAGTGTACATTACGAAAACATGCCTATTCAAATATACTGAAAATTTTACCACCAAAAAATGAAAATTGTCAGATGAAAAATTCTGATATTTTTCTATTTCTGCTCAAAACATAGATTGTGGGTACTCGTTAGAACCGCCTCGGCGAGGCGGTTCTAACGAGTACCCACAATCTATGTTTTTGAGCAGAAATAAGAAAAATAATGTATACCCCTGTAAACCCCAGTTTTACTATATAAAAGTGGGGTTTAAGGGGGTCAAAATTATATAGGCATGTTTTCGTGATGATTTCATACAATTAACCCTTGTCATGCTGATTAAATTAAGATGCCACGCCCACTTCTAATTTCCAGCCAATCAGATTACTTGATCCGCCTTTTGATAGAAATTCACATATGTAATGACAAACAGTGCAGATCCAGATCAGTTGGCTTCTTCAGAAGCCAGTTGATCCGGATCTACACTGTTTGCAAAGACAGGACATGTCGTGCTCAGCAAGAGAAGGGTTAAACACTCAACACCTTCCAACTCCCTATACGTTTTCAATCGACCAAAATCGAAGATTGACATCACTGATGGGTCAGTTGTCTCTGAGTGTATGCTTTGAAACCGATCCTAAACGGAGACGTTAGACCGTTTCATTTAATCGTTTCATTCCTGTTATTTAGCAAACAGTGCTGACCCTGATGATTCGTCGCGTGCTGCTACCACTTACGAGATTACCTGATTTGGCCAGATTGTAAATAATTGACCCTAAAATGACAGAGTTGACCCCTTGACAGTGTACCAGTTCACTTTGCAATTTGCATGAAATATCAGAGCCTATTTGGAGTGTTTGAATAAGCGTCGGCTTTCTGATCTTTACCTTTTAATGTATCAGTAGCTTACCTTATCATCACTTATTTATAATTTTGATTTTCATAAAGTAGGTGCAAACAACCACTTTCCAGTAAGCATTCTTTATAAATCTATAGTGGGCCGTTATCGGCCCGTCAGGGTAGCTGACGGGCCGATAACGGCCCGCTGTAGATTTATAAAGAATGCTATCTGGGTTAAGTTAACGGTTTGACTAACAAAGTAGCACGTGACAAATGTTGTAATACTTCCAGCGTCATTTTTGTCTTAGAGATGGGCACAGTGTACCAATTCCTTCATAAATATTCATAACAACAGGAAGGGTAATTTAGTATAGAGGACTCTGATTGGATGATAGTGGAACGCACTTGGAATAAACTTTTCTAATTCAAGAACAAACGTATTTTATGAAATTTCATAAATCTTAGAGACAAATATTTGTTTCTGTTTGTGATTATGAGAGCCAAAAGTTGAATAAGTAAAACGACTGTTTTCCAATTTTACTTTTCTGCCGAATTAAGTTTGCTACAACTAACTTTCAAAACGTCCCAGAAACCTTGGTGTTTTTAACATTTTCTGCTTGTTCAGCTAAGGCTAAACCAAAACCGACTGTGTAAGTCCATCCACCTTGACAAACAACTGTACATGGCTTAAATAAGGGTATTTTAATGATTGTCTATTGGGGAATAATTAGTTCCCTGTACCCAGATAGGAAGGGGTCATATAAAACTAGGTTTTGCTTGACGCATTAAAGCTGGAAACCAGTACATTCAGCCTTGATTGCTATACTTACGGGTAACTTTATGTATTTATTTATTTATTTATTTATTTATTTATTTATTTATTCATTTTTGTATACACTAGTACTTTTCTTATTAACTTGTTAGTCGGTTAATAGGTTATGTCAAATTACAATTTCTGCGATCAAATTATAGGAAAATTTGTATATTTGTATTAATTTACAATAAATTAATATTGAAATAATAATAAATGATAACGCAATTTAGTCATTTCTGGCATATACCATAATTAGGCTAAATACCCAGGCATCTTAGCTCATAATCACACTTCATTACGAAAATATAGAAAATTTCACCTCCAAAAACTGAAAAATTTCAGATAAAAAACTATGATATTTTTCATAATTCTGCTCAAAACATAGATTGTGGGTACTCGTTAGAACCGCCTCGACGAGGCGGTTCTAACGAGTACCTACAATCTATGTTTTGAGCAGAAATAAGAAAACTAATGATTACCCCTGTAAACCCCAGTTTTACTATATAAAAGTGGGGTTTTAGGGGGTCAAAATTATATAGGCGTGTTTTCGTGATGTCAATTAAAATCTGAACAACTACATTTCATTACTAAACCACGCCTATTCAAACATATAGAAAATTTTACCTCCAAAACACTGAAAAATTTCGGATAAAAAACTCTGATATATATTTTGCATAATTCTGCTCAAAACATAGATTGTGGGTACTCGTTAGAACCGCCTTCGAAGGCGATTCTAACGAGGACCCACAATATATGTTTTTTAGCAGAAATAAGAAAATTAGTACATACCACTGTAAACCTCAGTTTTATTATATAAAAATAGGTTTAAAGGGGTCAAAAGTATAAAGGCATGTTTTCGTGATGACATTGTCAGGGCCCAGTTATTAAAAACTTAACGAAGTTATTAGCTTGCGTGACGTTAAAATTTCTATCTTGAAATATAGCAAATATTTTTTTTTTTTTTTTTTTTTTTTTTTTTTTTTTTTGCTGAAATGTGAGTAGCTTTTGCGTTGCAAACGCCACTCATATTTTTGAAGCAAAATATCAATGTATTTGAAAATACTTAAGCTACAACAGTTAACAAGTTGACACTAACCAACTCGTTAAGCTAACGATGCTTTGAACAACTGGGGTCTGGTGACGTAACTAAAATGTGATCTCTCTCTCTCTCTATCTATCCCTCTCTCTCTCTCTCTCTCTCTCTCTCTGCTAGGAATTGAGAACTATGCTTCAATTACTTTTTTTTATGTTTTCTCTTATTAACTTGAATTGCTCGTATATTCTTTCCCTTCGAATATCGGGTCCATGACAAAACATAGAAAGACAAAACGTAGACCGGACATAACATAGACGCGACAAAAGACAGAACGACACAACATAGAAAAAATAAATTAGAAAAAGGTAGAAAAAGTGTAGAAAAAACGTAAAAAATTCAAAACGTAGATTTTTTTTTTTTTGCATATTTTTACAAAAAAAAAAAAGAAAAAAAATATTGTGTGTGTGTGTGTGTGTGTGTGTGTGTGTGTGTGTGTGTGTGTGTGTGTGTGTGTGTGTGTGTGTGTGTGTGTGTGTGTTTTGTTTTTTCGATATCAACAGAACAACCAAACCACACTTTGCGATGATTTTGTATTTGCTATGCAGAATTGTCATAGTAGGAAAGGAACCAAACAAACATCCTTTTTTTTTGTTCTAATCCCATGGACTGAGTTATTGTTGTATGTGTACATCAAAGTGTTGAAATAAGATGCGGTTGACTCACATTATCTCGACCTCGCTTATCTCGAATAATCGCTTATCTCGAAGTGAAATTCTGGTCCCTGCCTAAACATGAAAATCTAACAACAGGTAAAAAGGTATTGTGGAAAAGAGGAGAAATTGCTCCTAAGGAGCAATTTCTCCTCTTTCCCACAATATTTTCAATATATCTCTAATTTCAAAAGTCCAATTACACATATATTTGTTAAAAGGGATTGTTCGAATTATTCTTACCTCAGTTCTTCACATCTGCTATGTCGAGGTACGGATATCTAGAAGTATTTCAAAGAGTCCCTTGAAATTCGAGATAACGGGAGTCGACTGTATGGTAAAACTGTTACTTAGGCTAACTATGGTACTGAATTTCATTAAAAAGATCATTACAAGTACTTACGCACGTCAGAACCACATCTTTATATATAGAGTAAACAGAAATCATTTTACGGAAGCGCTTTATTCTATAAAGCTGAACTGAAGATGTCCTGTCACATTGGTAAGATAACACTTACTGTCCTTTCGACAAGACGTTTTTTGCTTGGTGTTTTATTTTAAATGAAAATATTTTGTTCTGATTGACCATATCTTATCAGAAACCATTGTCTTTTCTGTTTCTGTGTTTTGTCCTCAAATATTTACACTAAAATTAAATTTACGGCCAAAAGTTGGTCTGACCTATGCAATTTCTATAGTTAAGTGATTTTTTTTTTTTAATTTTTGTCTAAGAAAATATTTTTTACTTTTCTTTGCTGAATTTGAATTATTGATGTTTCATAACAATATTGTGAAAATTTCAGAAAGTGGAACTTGTTGAAAATATGACTCCAAATTTAGTACCCAACAGATTTCTGCATGATTTGGCTTCATTTTTACTATAGGAAAAAGTGATTAAAAAAAAAAAAAAGCACAATGACTAGAATAGAACGTTTTATATATAGGTAGCTACGACAAATAGTTTTGCATTAAATCATGACAAAAGTTTGCAAAGTTACTTATTCTGTGTAAAGCGTCAAGGAAAAAAAAACGACTTTCTGAAAGTAGTCCATCACGAAAACACACCCATGTAATTTTGATCCGCTTAAACCCAACTTTTATATAGTAAAACTGGGGTTTACAGGGGTATACATTATTTTTTCTTATTTCTGCTCAAAACATAGATTGTGGGTACTCGTTAGAACCGCCTCGGCGAGGCGGTTCTAATGAGTACCCACAATATATGTTTTGAGCAAAACTATAAAAAATGTTAGGCATTTTATCTGAAAACTTTCAGGTTTTTTTTTTTTTTTTTTTTTTTTTTTTTTTTGTGTGTGTGGCGAAATTTCAATATATTTGAATAGGCGTGTTTTCGTAATGCAGGCGTGTTTTCGTAATGCAAAAGCTCAGTAGTTTCCTCACTGTCAAGCTGACAAGTATTAGCTTTCACAAAAAGCTTCGTCTACGCTTAGCACACAATATGTGCTAAGCGTAGACCAAACTTGTTTGTGAAAGCTAATAACTGTTTATATAACGTTGAGCAGTCCATGGAAAAAAGCATTGGACCAGTCCATGACCTTACAGTTCTTTCGGAGCAATATCAAACTCTAAGATTGTCTACGCCCATGGACGTAGACAATAAAGAGGCGTATTTCTGCGAACAGTAATGCATATATATATAGTCGATATTATTCAGGGCCATTACTGTTCGCTTTTACCCTGAATACAAAGTTTTACATATTGTCCGTGAATAGAGATCGACCTCTCGTTTTGACCTTTTTATTTAATATTAATAAGGCTATGTCCATTGTACAATTGAGGCATGGCAGCCAGAAAATCCTATGTTCCACGTGGGACAGCCATTCATTCACCTATACACGTTATACCTGTCATTACGAAAACACGCCTATTCAAATATATAGAAAATTTCACTTCCAAAAATTGAAAATTTTCAGATAAAAAAGTCTAATATTTTTAATATTTCTGCTCAAAACATAGGTTTTTGGTACTCGTTAGAACCGCCTCGGCGAGGCGGTTCTAACGAGTAACCACAATCTATGTTTTTGAGCAGAAATAAGAAAAATAATGTTTACCCCTGTAAACCCCAGTTTTACTATATAAAAGTGGGGTTTAAGGGGGTCAAAATTATATAGGCATGTTTTCGTGATGGTATGCAATCAATATATACTGCTGAATATTATAGTCAAAAGGTCAAAGCGACAGGTCAGTTTGGTCGCAATATAGTATTATGGAGCCTTTACGGGGCCCACAAATGGTTCACAAATTTACCTGCGATAGTCCGATTTTGAACATAATACCCAGCAAAGCCTATTTGGTACCATGCGAGAACCCAACCAGGTTTTGTCAGCAGGATAGTGTTGAAGACTAAATATTTCAGTAACTTTCACGTTTTTTTATTTATTTATTTATTTATTTATTTATTTATTGACCGGCGCGGGAATCGGATCGGTCTCTTAATATAGCTTTGGATTTTTATATCTGGTAGACTTTTCGATTAGCTCACTAAGGACTTTTCATATTTGCTGGGATCATCTGTTTGTGACTAAACCGGCAAATTTAGCAGATATACGTTGGAGCGTGTCTTCGCTTGTGCATTCGGTTTTGATAAAGTGCTGTTTTTTGTTGCCATTAATATAGCTTTGGATTTGCACGTATGGTAGGCTATTGGATTAGCTCACTAAGGACATTTTATATTTGCCGGGACGTCGGTTTGTGACGATCCCGGCAAATATAAAAAATCTTAAAACAAGCTGTGTTATAAGCAGATTAATGTTTTTTTTTATCACATAGTAGCCTGAATTCCCAAGATTCAGCATGAAATATCTCGCGATGTAGATGATCTACATGCATGCAAATGTGATAAATCAGTTATACCATGGTTGTGCGCATGTACGTGCGATAATGCACTCGCTCACGCTCGTGCATTATCGCATCGTACATGCGCACGAACCATGGTATAACTAAGACATTTTCATTTCAATCAAGAATTTCATAAAGCTTAATAAAAGCAAACATTTAAGAATCAGATTGTTGTTCTTTTTTTTACCTATTACATTGAAAATTTATTAAACTTCACTATACCCTTGTCCCATATCTCTATGTAAACATGAACAAAATTGGCGCCGGTGCTTAGACGTTTACGTCTTAATATATTGTCTTGTTTTTTTATTTTGTCTTATGATCCAACCCTTATTAGCTACTATGGAAGAACTGTATTTTACTGCAAATGTAATTAGAATCGATCTTCAGTTAATGACAGTTCAGCATTAATTAACAAATTTGGTGCTCACAAGAATTTGGCTAAGAAATTCGTTCAGGGGAAATAATGGTAATACGTGTTGTATGATTCTTCCACAAAAAAATAGATATCAGAAGACATGGCAAATCACTCAAACGAACCGCCACTTCTAATTTTGATGTATATTTCACAAGATATAATGGAAATATTGAAACAGCGCAAAGTAAAAAAGATACAAAGATAGTATGAAGTTTGACCAAAATAATAAGTGAAAACAATAATAGGTGTACTGTAAATGATTTATTTTTGCATGTCCTTTTATTTATTTATTTATTTATTTATTGTTGTCAAAAATCATCAATAAGTGACAGTTGATGTGATTTTTTTTTGTACAGGATATACAATATTTGCAAATACAGTCGACTCTCGTTATCTCGAATTCTAAGGGACTCTCTGAAATACTTCGAGATATCCGTACTTAGACATATTAGATTTGCAGAATTGAGTAAAAACTAATTCGATTAACCACATTTAACAAATATGTGTGTAATTGGACCCTTTAAGTTAGAGATATATTGAAAATATTGTGGAAAAGAGGAGAAATTGCTCCTTAGGAGCAATTTCTCCTCTTTTCGACAATATTTTTTTACATGTTGTTAGATTTTCATGTTTAGGCAGGGAACAGATTTTCACTTCGAGATAAGCGGTTATTCGAGATAAGCGAGTTCGAGATAGCGAGAGTCAACATTAATTTGAATTTGAGACTATACATATTCAGAAATAATAGCAAAATTAAATGCCGTGTAAAGGTATTTGCTGTATGTTTATTGCGGTAAAAAGAAAAAAAACAACAACAGAGTAAATGATTTTATTTTGTATGTCATTATACCAAGTTATCCTTCTTGCATGCGACACTCCTACGGCCTGATATATGCACCTACCATAAAATCATCAAGTTATCTCAAACAGTTTGGGAGTTATGGCCTGCACTAGATTCCATCATCAGGGGAGATAAGTACATTATGGAGAAAGTGGAAGTACCCTTGAAGACGATATGTCTATACCGGTCCTTAGCTATGCCTCTATCAAATAGATCAAAATATTTCAAACCATTAAGAAGTTATTGCACACATAAGAATTTGGCTTAGAAATTCATTCAGGGGAGGTAACTAGAAAACAATCTCATCGAGGGTTGTCCTTCTTGCACGCGACACACCTACAGGTGCTTATCAAAGCTTCTACAAAATAGCAAAAGATTTCAAACAATTAAGCAGTTATTGCACACACAAGAATTTGGCTTAGAAATTCATTCAGGGGAAGTAACTAGAAAACAACCTCAGCGAGGGCTGTCTTTCTTACACGCAACACACCTTCTGGTCCTTATCAAAGCATCTGCCAAATAATATCAAAATATTTTAAACCATTAAGACGTTATGGCGTGCAAAAGAATTTGAGTTAGAAATTTATTCCGGAGAGATAATTAGAAAAAAATAAAAAGAGCAAAGCAAGTGTTGTCCTTCTTGCATGTAAAACTTCTGCTTGACATGATATATGTCACTACCAAGTATCAAATTATCTCACACAGTATGGGAGTTAGGGAACGACTTGTCCTTCTTGCTTGCGACACTGTGTTGTTGTGCGGGTTTTAACGCTACCATGCATCCGTGGCACATAGAGGCAGCGGCGAATATTATGTACATGTATTTGTACAGCTTTGCTTTCATGGATCACCCATGCACACTTGGTGCCGCTCTCTGTCGCCAAATGCCGCCCTGTCTACTTTATACTCAACCCAGGGCACGCCGAGAATGAGCTTGGCGTACTAGTGGACTGAACATTGTCTCGGCCCGAGCGGGATTCAAACCCACGATATCCCGCTTGCAATCGAGTGCGCTAATCACTAGGCCACCTAGTCCACGCATGCGACTCGCCTACTTGACCTAATATATGTCCCTACCAAATTATCAAAAACATATTTCAAACAATTAAGAGGTAATGGAGTGCATAAATATTTGGCTAAGGAATTCGTTTAGGGGTGATAAAAATGTCAAAATAAGAGTTGTCTTTCTTGCATGCTGACCTTATATATGTCCCTACCAAATATGACCAAATTATTTCCGTATGGGAGTTTTAGCCTGCTCAAGACTTCAGCTTCATGGGAGATCACATAACGACGAAAGTAAGATTTGTCTCTTGCACGCAACTACTAGATCTTGTTAACATCTATCATTATACCAAAATTTATAAAAAAAAATGTTCCAAGCGTTTTAAGCGCGATGATATTTTTCGCTAACTGACCACGGACGAACGGGCGGATACCGAGGCTGATATTAGGACACTCTTAGAAAGTCAACTGACCTCAATCGGTACCATTCCCGCTGGTGATGCATTTGTTCTATTTCTCATCCTATCCCAGGCGTCACTTCATCACGTCTTGTTGAAATAATCATTTGCCTGGACCTCATATGATTTGTCAAGCAGTCAAGCCTAAAAGTCGTCATAATCTGACTAGGTTTGGGGCCTTATATACCGTAGGGACCACCTGATTCACGGCAATCGCTGTCGTATAAATACAACAATTACTGTTGCAAATATACAAATAAAAAGAGTTATGTCGCTTTACAGTGTTTATTTAAACAAACTGACCGGTCAAAAACCTTCCCACGCAAATACCTGCAAAACAGACGTAATTCAGGTATTAAACTACACACTCAAGCTTTTCAACATTCATTCTGAGAAGTCCTTAAATGTTAATAAAGCAAGGTGTCGTATTAAGAATTATCATGACAAATTGTGCGTGTGTGTGTGTGTGCGTTTTTAGAATAATCTCACAAAGTTCGACACTTTAGGAGGAAATGTAGGTCAGGTGTTGTTTATATACATATATACGATCTTGTACTTTGGAAAAGGAAACGTATTACGGAAGAAAGTTAAGATGTTTAAAATAAATAAAGCATAAGTGAAGTTGAAATTTGTGTTATATACAGAAGTAACAGGATATAAGCTGACAAAAACTAGGGAAATTAAAATTGACGAGGTAAGCTAAGGCAATAATTAAAATACTGTGTTATTATGGGTATAAATATAGCCTTGTACGGTGGCAGTGAGTTCTGGTTTCAATTTTCAATTTGATGTAATGCAGCTAGGAACCATTTGCAGATAGTCACGGTACAAGGTTATATTTTTGCTATAGCTACCTTGGTTTAACAAATGAGACAGTACATAAAAAAGAGAGGGTGGACAGGGGAGGCGGGGGTACGGGGATAAGGGGGGCGGGGGACGGGGGTAAAGGGGACGGGGAACGGGGGTAAAGGGGGCGGGGGACGGGGGAAGGGTGGGCGGGGGTAGGGAAATTTTGGGGGGTGGGGGGGGGGGGTTATACCAAAATTTGTTGTATTTTACCGATTTTACTCTATTTTTATGTACTTAAATGCAATAATTGGGTATCAGGAGTATCTAATAGACGTATTAAAGTAAATCCAGGTATATTTACAATTAATCCGACGTTGATTTCACTTCACCGACGAGGAGTGTTCCGCCAACCATAGTTTACATTGAATTCGTTTACGTCCGATTTTGGTTTATCTCTAGTTGATTACTTCCCTTTGATTCCGAAAGTTCACAAAATAGCCGTTGTCGGTGGCAATCCACATTTTTAGAAATAATTATCCGTCTGCCGTAGACAATCATTTTATTTGCTCATTATTGGATAAGGACTTTTGCGCTGTTCAAAAAAAAAAAAAAAAAAAAAAAAAAAAACACTTCAAGATCCAACATGTATTTTCTGATAGGTTCCAAACACGGAATATACACGTTGCCCGGTGGGTTGGTGGGGTGATGCAAAGGTATCGTGTAACTGATATTATAGCTAGGCAAGGCCTGCAATCCTTGCAGCAGGTAAAGGTAGAGGGGAATGCTTTTATTTCTTCTGTTTCTTCACTTTCATTCATTTTCCTTTCTCCCGTTTTTACTCTCTCCAATCTCTCTTCTCCCGTTCTCTGGGAGACGACACAAAATGACCCACAAGGGTTGACGACTCAGTCAAATCAATCACATGTTGCCCGGTGACAAAACACGGACCATTCACGGACTTACGGACCAATAAAAAATCCGTGTCCGTAGTCCGTGAATAGTCTGTATTAATTGCAAAATATAGTAAACTTAACCGCTAATTGGTCCTTGACGTCAGGTTATTCCGATTTTGAAATTATTCCTTTTTTTCTTTTTCTTTTTCACATATCATAAGTGGCGTCCGTAATTTAAATAACGGTTCTAGCTTTGTCAAGTCCGTGAATAATAGGTCCGTGGTTTGGCATCCGTGAATTGTAGGTCTGTGGTTTGTCAAGAGATCCGTGAATAATTGGTCCGTATTTTGTTATGCAGTCCGTGTATTGTCAAGAGGTCCGTAAGTGCATGAGTCCGTGTCCGTAAGTGGTCTCTCATGAGTTATGGCCCTTTGTAATTTTGGGCATTTCTACCTTGTCAGCAAAATATCTCAAAAACCGTTGGAGCTAGAGCCTTGAAACTTTATGAATAGACTAGTAGTGATGAGTAGACAACCTGATTAACTTTTGAATAATAATACTTCTTGAGTTATGGCCCTTTGTAATTTTGGGCACTTTTACCTTGTCAGCAAAATATCTCAAAAACTGTCAGAGCTAGAGCCATGAAATTTGGTGAATGGATTTGTAATGATGAGTAGACAACCTGAATAACTTTTGAATAAATTTTGAAAAATACTTCATGAGTTATGGCCCTTTGTAATTTTGGGCATTTTTATCTTGTCAGCAAAATATCTCAAAAAACGTTAGAGCTAGAGAT
Organism: Anodontia alba; assembly: GCA_964016985.1. Taxonomy (NCBI): domain Eukaryota; kingdom Metazoa; phylum Mollusca; class Bivalvia; order Lucinida; family Lucinidae; genus Anodontia; species Anodontia alba. The sequence continues at coordinate 33,347,333 of OZ024838.1, forward strand.
TTAAAACTTCATGAATTGATTGGTAATGATGAGTAGATGACCTGTTTTACTTTTGTGTAAATTCTGAAAAATATTTCGTAAGTAATGGCCCTTTGTAAATTTGGGCATGTTTCCCTTGTCAGCAAAATATCTCAAAAATTATTGAAGCTGGAGCCTTGAAACTTGATGAATAGATTGGTAGCGATGAGTAGATGACCTGATTATGCCCCCAATTTCGAATGAAATTGATGGGGCGTATTATATAGCCTTCATTTTTCCGTCCGTTCGTCAAGCTTTTTTGTGCATGCCATATCTTAAGAACCCTGCAGGCTAGGGTTTTGAAATTTTATATTTGGGTTCCCAATGAAAATAGCTGACCCGTATTTTTTTTCTTGTCCAGCATGTTTGTTTAGAGTAATGTCCCTTTGAAAAAAAATCAGAATTAAATCTTGTGAGCAAGATATCTCGAAAAGTATTTAAGCTGGGTTCTTGAAATTAGATATAGTGAGTGGTAATGATGTGTAGATTACCTGATTATATTTTGAGAGAATTTCGTGAAATAATTGATAAAGTTACGACCCTTTGCAGTTCTGCGCATTTTTATCTTGTCAGCAAGATGTCTCGAAAAGTACTTAAGCTAGGGTCTTGCAATATTATATGCTGATTGGGGATGATGTGGAGATTACCTGATTTGTTTTTTAGGGAATTCCATGAAAACCTGACAGCTATGGTCCTTTGTAGTTCTAGGCATGTTGACCTTGTCAGCAAGATATCTCAAAAAGTATTTAAGCCAGAGCCTTGATATTTGGTATACTGATTGGGATTGAGGAGGAGATCACCTGATTAAATTTTGAACCAATTAAATGAAATGTTGGAGTTATGGCCCTTTGCAATTTCTGGTTTAGAGTTATTTCCCTGTTGATAAAATAACATTGAAATCTCGTATATTTGTACTGTTGTTAGCATCATGGGCAAGCACTGTTGGAGTCAAGCAGTGTTAGAGTTAGGCAGTTGGGGGCATAGTGTTTTACAAACACCAACTCTAGTTTTTTCTTGACCAGTTTAGGACCGGATCAAGGCCCACCACCTTGTGATACTTACGCAGACTTTTGAAATGGAGGGTGCAAATATTTAGCTATTCTGTAAACTGGGTGCAAATGCAAGGGAAATACCGATTTGGGGGTAAAAATTAGAGGTGTAGTTTGGGGTCAAAATCTGCATGAATGTATTTTGCATACTCATGTTTAAATTTAATTATAGCGTTGGGGATATTGAAAATTCTGATTTAGGGGAGGGAATAGTTTGCTTGGGGGAGGGAAGTGGTGGTAAGGGGGAGGGGAGTGAGGGAAAGGGGGGAGGGAAGTGGGGGAAAAGGGGGAGGGAAGTGGGGGTAAAGGGGGAGGGAAGTGGGGAATGCCTACCCCCCTGTCCACCCCCTCAAAAAAGAGTACTTATATTTCATTAGACTGGCTCCTGTCTCTAGTGACAAAATATTTTTTCTTATAATCTGTTTAATAATCCACTAAAATAAAACCAAAGTAATATCATGACTATAAAAGCTGGTCACTAGTCACTAGCCTTTATCACGGGTGGTAAACATAGGAACTACCACGAAATTGTGTTAACGTAATTTCGTTCCTGCGCCACATCCGGGACATAGCTGGGTAGTGCCAACGTCATTAAATAGACAAACAAAGGTTGGTCATTACGCAAACATACATACCTATTCAAATATACTGAAAATTTTACCACCAAACAAATGAAAATTTTCAGATAAAAAAATTCTGATTTTTTTCATATTTCTACTCAAAACATAGATTGTGGGTACACGTTAGAACCGCCTCGATGAGGCGGTTCTAACGAGTGCCCACAATCTATGTTTTGAACAGAAATAAGAAAAATAATATTTACCCCTGTAAACCCTAGTTTTCTTTATAAAAGTGGGGTTTAAGGGGATCAAAAATATATAGGCATGTTTTCGTGATGGTCATTTTTATTTTTATTTTATTTTACCACGACGAACGAATTATGGGAAATCGGGCAATGTGGTTCCATGTAAATTTGTCTCAGCGTCCTCTATGGATCCAAATTTTATCGGAAAGGTCATTTGCTTTCTTCAAATCTTTCTATCCGCACTGAGCATCGGACCACTTGTCCCCCGAGTAGTTTGTCACTGCGAAGAATTTAGTCTGTCTCCGTCGATTTGAGCAGACATTTGAAAACATTCGCCAATGAAAATGATAAAAAGGCCCTTCCTGAACGTTCCTACATCGAAAAAAAAAATCAAGTGTTAACTCGTAAAATAGACAGGCCCCGTTTTTCAGGCGTAGTTCCAAGATCACCGAAGTAGTAACTTACCATATTATACGGGTAGTTCCAACGATTTAGCAGTAGTTCACACGACGTAATATTCTTTTTCAGATATTCTATACTAGGGGCCAAATAAATAATATTTTATCGCATATATCGCATATATGCATTTGTATTAATTTGGAGAAAAGTTGCGTGTCCAAGTTCGCATCTCTTTTTAGAGCTAGGGACTAGTTTTTTCCCCCAGTCACAACCCCTGTCGAAGAATTGTCAATTTATCATATCACCAGTAAAATTTTCTGAGTCTGATTTGAGTTGCTTATATCCGATATTTTCTTACAGTCCTCTCGTGACGCACAAGTAATGGACGGTAAACCACGTGCCTAGTGAAACAAAATATATTTAAATGTTATGCATCTTCTTTTACAGATGGATCCAGGAACAAGGAAAATGCACAAGTGCGACACGTGTCTTTTCCTTGTGGTATTATTGGCAGGGTTTGGAATCTGATTGTATCAGTTCCTGATCCTTGCTCTTTTCAATTTTTACTTTGATATTGTTCTGGCTATTTTTTTAATAGTATAATTGCTCTGGTGTTACTTTTTTTCAGGCATACTGACACTCTTTCGTGCTTTGTATTGGTCACATTGCTTTCCATTTACCTTTGAAGCCTGCTGCTATTTAGAGCAATGTAAGATCAAACAAAAGGGGAAGATCTTTCGCACAGTAAAACCCCAGTGGTTTTGTGTTGTTGAGCAGAAAGAGCTGGTATTTTTTTATGATTGGTTGTGATGGGTTTTTTTGTGTGTGTTTTTTTCCTCTTGGTGGCATTGATAGGCTGTAATCTTTGATTGTTTTTTCCTGAATTTACTGCTATAGTTTTTAAGGTATTTTAGATAAATCTTGTCCGCCTTTTTCAAAACCACAATGCTAAAGATCACTAAATTCACAGCGTACAACATTACTTTGTCGAACTTACCTGGCATTGATTATGTAAATGCGTGTTGTATTGGATAACAATTATTTCCTATATTTAAATTGAAGCCATACTTGAAATACTTCCCCGTATTAAACGCATTTCAATTAAAATTGAAGAAATGTCTGTCCCAGGGTATTGGCGTACCTGAAAAAGAATATTATGTCGTGGGAACTACTGCTAAATCGTTGGAACTACCCCGATAGCATGGTAACTACCTCGGTGATCTTGGAACTACCACGCCTGAAAAACTGGGCCTGGCTCTTTTACGAGTTAACAATTGATTTTGTTGATGTAGCAACGTTTAGGAAGGGCCTTTTTATCATTTTCATCGGCGAATGCTTTCAAATGCCAGCTCAAATCGACGGAGACAGGCTAAATTCTTCGCACTGACAAACTATTCGGGGGACAAGTGGTCCGATGCTCAGTGCGGGTAGAAAGATTTGAAGAAAGCAAATGACTTTTCCGATAAAATTTGGATCCATAGAGGACGCTGAGACATATTTACATGGAACCACGTTGCCCGATTTCCCCATAATTCGTTCGTCGTGGTAAAATAAAATAAAAATAAAAATGACACCAACCTCTGTTTGTCTATTTTATGACGTTGGCACTACCCCGCTATGTCCCGGATGTGGCGTGGGAACGAAATTACGTTAACACAATTTCGTGGTAGTTCCTAGGTTTACCACCCGTGTTTATAGTCATGGTATTTTGTTGGTTTTCAGCACTGCCAGGTATATGATTGGCCCCCTTTTTTGAACAAAAAGTATATGACTGGCCCTATTTTTCTTGATTTGTATGCGAAAAGGCCCCACTTTTCTGAAATCCTGGTAAATGCGTAAAGGGTGCTTGTTCTCTTGGTATTAAATGAATTGACTGTTATATTTGTCTAACGGGTATCTAAAGGCAGTATATGAATGGATCAGCATTTTGGACGATCAAGTATACGAATGGGTCTATGTTTTTTTGTGTTTTTTTTTTTCAAAGGCCAGGTATATGAATGGGGTAGGTTTCGAAACACTGGCTCGCACACCCGTACCAAATTTACCCTCCATGTGTGTGTGTGGCGGGGGTAGGGCGGGGGGGGGGGTAACTTAGGGGTAATTTTGGTACGGTGTGCGAGCCAGTATTTCAAAACCTACCCCATTCATATACCTGGCCTTTGAAAAAACGGACCCATTCATATATTTGATCATCCAAAATGTTGACCTATTCATATACTGCCCTTTGATTTTTTGTACCCATTCTTTGCTGGTTGTTAGACGAATATCACAGTCAGTTCATGTAATACCAAGAGAATAAGCAGTCTCGAAAAATCTCTTAGCGAAAAATATGTGCATCTACCAGGATGTCAGAAAAATGGGGCCTTTCACTTAGGAATCCAGAAAAATCCGGTCATTCATATACTTTTTTGTTGAAAAAAGGGGGCCAATCATATACGTGGCGGCGCTGAAAAAAGGGGCCATTCGGCACGCACATCCGTACTATGCCATATACAGGAAGTTACCCCCCCCCCCCCGAGATTTTACCCCTCAAGTAACCCCTCCCCCCACCCCTCCTAGATTCGCAGATATGTAGTAAGGATCTTGGAGAAGCTTCACAGGCAAAGAATGCATGTCTGTAGCCCAAATAAAGGATTGTACATGCATATTCGATGAACCACAAACCGGAAAACTACCCAGCAAACATGTATATATGGGACCCATATGAGCAGAATCTGGGCATTTATCCCATTCGGGTCTTACGGGGGCCCCATATAGGCTTTCTTGCCCATATAAGACCCATATAGGTCCCATAGTGATACAATTCGGCAACAAACATGTATATGTGGGAACCGTATGAGCAGATTCTGGGCATTTATCCCAATTAGGGTCCTAAATGGGCCCCATACAGGCTTTTTGCCCATATAAGCCATACAGGTCCCATATTGGTAATATTCGATAACTATAAAAATACCAATATGTGGGACCCCGAGATAAAATTGAAATAATCCTGGAAAAGTGATAATTTTTAGATGCATAATTAGGGCCCAAATGGCTCCCATGGACCTCTATGGTTCCAGTGTTGTCCTCCCATTACTATATGGGACCCATATGGGTTCAATATGGGTATTAAGGGGAACAACAACTGTACCACTATTTAAACATAATATCAAAAAATAAAAAAAAATAGATAATAATAATAAAAAAAATATTGGTTTGTTCATTACAAAATGAAAGTATCTATTAAATTTATCTTGACTATTTTCCCGACATGGAGGTCGATTCATGATCGTATTTGTATTTTAACTCGTATATCCCTATTACTTTTAAAATTGAGGTATATATAAATACGCATGAGGCCACCATTTCCAACTATTGAAAAGGACGCCTACTATTTTAAGGCCTCTTGAGTCTTCGCTTGTACAATAACTTGCACATGTACGTAGGACTCTCTCTGTTGCGACCTTACCAGTCCAACAAATGGGCTGAGACTGGGGACTTATAATTATTTGTATAAAAATGTGTAAAAGTGTTTTTTTTTTCTGGAAGAAATGTGGGTTGATTTTTCCCATACTGGACCCATATAGTTCCCATATTGTTCCCATATGGCTTTGCCCATGTGGTTCCAACATGGAACAGTGTTGCAAATCCCTCATGAGTCCCTTATGGGCTTCCCATATAGGAGTGTCACGATTTGCAAAGTTGCAAGTATCAAGTTAAAATTGTCGAGTATCAAGTTAAATTGGTCGAGTATCGAGTTGAATTGGTCGAGTATCAAGTTAAAATTGTCGAGTATCGAGTTAAAATTGTCGAGTATCGAGTTGAAATTGTTGAGTATCGAGTTAAGTTGGTCGAGTATCGAGTTAAAATTGTCGAGTATCGAGTTGAATTGATCGAGTATCTAGTTAAAATTGTCGAGTATCGAGTTAAAATGGTTGAGTATCGAGTTAAAAATGTTGAGTGTCGAGTTAAAATTGTCGAGTATCGAGTTAAGTTTGTCGAGTATCAAGTTAAAACTGTCGAGTATCGAGTTATAATAGTCAAGTATCGAGTTAAATTGTCGAGTATCGAGTTAAGTTTAGATTGTGGAGCCTTGAGTCACAGATGTAATATATCAAGTTTAGGTACCTAATGAGCATGAATTTACATGGTTTAACATATTTCAGCAGCATGACAATGCAGCTGTGTGAGCAGTCTTTTTTGAATATTTAATCAGCAATCTATAATTCAGTCACCTGAACCTATTTTGTGTTTGTATTGTCCTAAAGTATGTCATCAATTTTTCAACAAGCTAATTTTGCTGATCTATTGCAGATGAAAGTGGTCTAAGCCTCTCAAACCAAATATTTATACTTGCAGTCAAACCTACAGTGGGATTCCATTATTTCTAATTTATTGCCTGTTACATGGTAAATATTAGTCTGCTGCAGCAGGGGGCTTATTAATAGGTTTTTACACTGATCAACTTTGGGGCTTATCAGTTATGGCTATTTTATATGAAAGATTCACTGATCAGCTGATCATTGTTGGAATGTGGTAAGATCACAGTAAATATTCCACAGGAAAAGAAAAATAGGTAGAGCAGGTGAATTTTATTTTTGAGCAAGCTCATGACAAAAATGGCCTGCATGACTTGAGAAGACAAAGATCAGCCTGGGCATGAAGAGGCTTTGGGTCCTAAGCTATCCAGAGTTGGCGTGAAGACTCTGATTAGACCAGGCGCACAGGACATTTGTTGGTTTTGTTGTGTGCTGGTGTAACAAAGTAAAGTGACCCCCCATAGAATAACAACCCCCAGGTCATTATTCTATAGAAAAAGGACCCTTTTTCTAAAAAATACTGACTGCCCTTAGAAAAATAATGACCCCCTTGATGATATCCCATAGAATAACCACCAGGACCATAGAATAACTCCTGTCTGTATAAAATAATGACTCCCATTATAATGACCCTCTCGATGAGATTTGTCAAATATTGCCCCCCACCAAGAGCTCATCACATAAGCTGTCATAAGCTCCTTACCCCCACCTAATCAGGCATCAGAATCTGTCTGTTTACACCATGTGTCTCAGTCACAGGACAGAATTTTTTTTTTTTTTTTTTTTTTTTCTTTTTTTTTTTTTGGGTTTTAACCATTTTTTTCACAGCATATAGATAAGTCTTCAAAATAAAAATAGTCTTGTAAGACGTATTTTGGAAACCTTAACAAAATGTACAAAGGTACAAAAACAGTAGAAAACATACCAATGTATGTCTAACCAACAGAATTTCTCAAATGCATCGTCCAGATTTCGAGCTCTAGTTGCAGGATTACTTTTACACGATCTTGTTTACCTGGAAAATTCGCCCCAAAACTTGTTGCAGGATTACTCTTATTTGAAGCAGTGTCTTCATGCCCAAATAACAAAGTTAAAAGAGCGAATCAGTTTTTTATCAATTCTACAGCCATAGTGGTGCGACATAGAATTATGAAGGGTTGATTCCATCAGGGCTATCTGTTCCCAAACACCAGCCGAGCTGCTTTCTATCTTTGTGTGTGTGTGTTTTTTTAAGCTAACTTTATTCAATATTTTAATAAGTGTCAAGCTGAAATTCATGAACTATGAACATTTACTTCAGGTTACAAGTATTACTATTCTTTATTTATTTATTTTTTATCATTATTATTATTATTATTATTATTATTATTTTTTTTTTTTTTGATGGGGTAGGCTTTATTTTCTTCTTCGCATCGTCATTTAACTTTGCAAAGAGGGGTCATATACCGATAATAAAAATAGTATGACCTGGGTCACTTTGTAGCTCACTTGAGCACAGAGTACTCATGTGAGCTATTCTGACTGGCAGATGATCCGGTATCCATCTTACTTTATCTGTCGTCCGTCTGTCTGTCAACATTCGACATCTCCTCCTAAACCACTGGGCCAATTTTTACCACACTTCACAGGAATGTTTCTTAGGAGGTATTGATTGAAAATACTTCAAAGATATGAAATCCAAGCAGAACTTTAGTTGCCGTGGCAACCACATGGCAAAATCTTAGAAAATCTTTGTGTCAGAAACCCCTGCCTTGAAATAATTTGGCAGAAATGTTTCTTGCATGGTCGCCATGGGTGGGGCAAATTTTCCATATAAGCCTGTGTAAGGAACTTCAAAAGTCTGTTCCTATGCAACATATGGCCAGATCTAAAATAGTCAGTAATTGGACCTGAACAAAAAGAACTAAAACAAGCTTGATTAGCATAAAAACGTGGCGGACATTGGTGGGGCTAATTTTCCATATAAGCCTATATAGGTCTATACAAAGTTCTGTAAAAGCCACCATGATGCAATGGCAAGCAAAGCGATAGCCCCTTCCTTCCCACCCCCAGCCCCCCCTCCCCCCATTAAAATATTTCGCTGATACTCTGCCAGATGCCATAGTTCTATTGAATTACAGATTGTGTCATGGCATTAGAACTGCCTTGGTTAGGCGATTCTAATGCAATGTCATAGCATATATTTCAGACTAGCTGCCAGAAAAATTAGCTCATATTATCATCAGATAATAGATAATCCCTATTATGTTTCCTGTATTATTTGGAAACAGAGCCCCATGTGGTGGGGCTAAAGCGACAAAGCCTACCCCCACCCCTCCTGAATATTATGCTTCCTTTTCTGGACTGTTCGTCTCCTGTGAGAAGGTACTCCCATAATAAAATCAGTGTGGCGTGAAAATACAGAGAACATGCTCTTTTATATGAACAGCTCAAAGTGGAAGTGATATAGCTTCGTATAAATGATGCACAGGCAGAGCCAAATCATTGGTCCTAGTGCTCAATGTTTCGGCTGATCAAACATGGTACTTACCTTGACCTAGTGTGAGAAACAAGATAATATGAAGTTATGAGCACCAGTTTTGTCCTGGTATATGAAAGATATGTGGTGGTGGTGGTGGTGGTGGTGGTGTGTGTGTGTGTGTGTGGGGGGGGGGGGGGGAGGGGTTGCTCAGAGACGATGTACAGTCCAACCTGTATTAAGCAAGCACTTAGGAACAAGCAAGTGTTTACCTAATTTAAGACAGATGCTTACTTAATACAGGTGCAGTTTAATGTAATTGCTTTTTTTTATGGAACTGAAAGTGTGCTTGCTTAATACAGGTTGCTTGCTTAATAGAGGTGACCAATATGACAGGTTTCACTGTACCTAGTTTGAGTGATATGTATTGTGCATGCTATCAGAAGATATATATGTAACAGCTAGATCCTGGAGTGAGACATGCGCAGGCTGGTCAAAAACTGAGCATAGTTTTATGAGCCAAACTTGAGCATGTTTTCTGAAAATTTTCAAATACTAGCTGACAAATTCCAACCTAAACATTGCATAATTGCTTCCTTCCAGAGAAATAAATTGCCCTCAGAGGAGTTGTGCAGATGTGTCAGAGACCAATTTATCAAACATCTGGCTTACCTCGATACTCGACTATTTTCACTCGATACTCGAAATTTTAACTTGATACTCGACTATTTTAACTTGATACTCGACAATTTAACTTGATACTTGACAAACTTAACTCGATACTCGACATTTTTAACTGCACAATACATTAACCTATAGATAATGTGCTATATTCTATTTTGCCCATACCTTCCTCAGAAAAAATGACAGGAACGTCATCCCATACAGTCTTAATCCAAAAGTCCCTCAGGCAGTCACCTGTGTGACGTCACTCCCGATCTTTTGTTCACATGTCAGTTTCTTTTCTGTAGAACAAAGAAAGTAAACAGGGATTTTTTATTTGGGTGAAAAAAATTGTATTTTCTTCCTTTTCCTCTGGTTGAAATTTAATTCTTTGTTCTTTCTTATGATCTTTTATCATACCTTTCACTGTTCCTGCTAAATCTGTTTAAATCTAACCGTTCGATTTCTTGAAATTATTCTTCACTCATTCGTCGTAATGAGTTTTCGCGACTTCCATGACTATCCATCGCGGTGATTGTGGTCATATAAAATAGCATTTGGATAATCATAAAATGTATTACTTGTTCTCATTGTTCCAGGGAATCTACTTGCTCCACGTGTAGCAGCTGGTCTAATTCCATCTGCATGGAACTTGCAAAAGAGAAGAACTTACTCTTCCAGAAAGAGAGTCATGTCCAACAGAAGTAGTCTCTAGATGTGTCTGTTTCATCAGAGGAAAGGAAAGAAATATGGGAACACTGCCCCTTATGGCCCTGCTGCCCGGGGTAAGACCCATATTGGTGGCATGTTTCATCAGACGAAAGGAAAGAAACATGGGAACACTGCCCCCTATGGCCCTGCTGCCCGGGGTAAGACCCATGTTGGTGGCAACTCTCTGGGTACTTGTACCCAAGGGACTACAAGTCCACCGGCCAGTGGCTAATGGTCGCTGGTCACCGGGCATACGATGACCGACCGACCATCATACATGTGATATTTTCTGGGACACAAAGTGGGAGATCTGCAATTTTTAGGAGGGAGATCCTGGTCTAAAAGAGGAGATTTTTTTTGCGTCCCAAAATATTCACTTTAGTAACAAAATCATTGGTGACTGATCACTGAATAATGTTAGTTTCTTTGTATAACGTGTTCATCCTTCAGTTGTCCACATATGACTGAAATACTGTTGAAAGGCTATAACCATAAATAATATTCACCCTATTATGAGCCATATTCATCCTTTCATTGTCTTGTTCATTTGTTAATGCATGATTGAAATACTGTTGAAAGGACATAAATCATATTTACCCTTTCATATTGGTATACTTTTTGCAGCTCCTGTCTTTGCTGCACCTTTTTTCTTTTATTTTATTTTTTTATTATTTTTTTTTATGTAACAGCCTCACTGAGAGGACACCAATTCTTCACCAACAAAAGTACCTTGCTAGCTGCCACTGACAAAAACAGTGAACGACACACCCGGGCTGACGCAATCCTCGCAGTCAATTGAGAAACTATGTAATTTTTAAAACTGATTCCAAAGAGCCCAAAAACAAATCGGAATTCTGTTTTTTAAGCGCAGGCTGATCAAGGTCTGTTTTTCACACAGGCTATAAGGTACAGTTTGCCTTGTTGCTATCCCGTAAAATTCTACAGGTGGTACTTCAACCAAAAATAAAAAAAAAGGTAACTTACCGATTCTTAAAAAAAAAAAAAAAAAAAAAATACCGGTAGGTGTCACATCCGCTTTTTCCGATCAGGACTTGCGCAGTTTACTTGACAGAGTTTGCAGGACCTAGAAACAGAGTGCCTTCACAAACATTTAACGTGCAGGCTGGTCTTGGTCATCTGTATTTTGCACAGGCTATGTTAAAATTTTCCTTGTTGCTATCCCAGAAATTTGTGCAGGTGTTCATTAAATACTAAGACCAAAAAAGGTATCTTACCCATTCTAAAAAAAAAAAAAAAAAAAAAAACAGCCAAAAATAGGGCAGGGTGTTACATCCGCTGATTCTGAATATGTTTTACTTTTGAAAACTTCACTTTAACTCGATACTCAACCTTTTTAACTCGATACTCGACAATTTTAACTTGATACTCGACCAATTCAACTTGATACTCGACAATTTTAACTCGATACTCAACTATCTTAACTCGATACTCGACAATTTTAACTTGATACTCGACCAATTCAACTCGATACTCGACAATTTTAACTCGATACTTGACCAACTTAACTCGATACTCGACAATTTTAACTCGATACTCGACCAATTCAACTCGATACCCGACAATTTTAACTCGATACTCGACCGACTTAACTCGATACTCGACAATTTTAACTTGATACTCGACCAAATCAACTCGATACTCGACAGTTTTAACTTGATACTCAACTTTTACAACTCGATACTTGACACTTGACAAAAAGAAACCCTCCCCATATAGGACCCATCTAAATACCCATTTGGGGCCCGTGTTGGTCCTATATTTTTTGCTTGCTGGGTACAAGATCCCTTTTTTATGTGCCGGTTCAAATGTGTATACTGACCTTGACGTAGCAGGGACCCCAATGTGTAACTACAGGCATATTTGGGGTCAGTAGAGCGTGTGTGGTCCCAATTAGATTACTTGCTTTTTTAAGCCTTTAAAGTTTGCATTTTTATATTTTTGAACGACATTAGAAGGAAATAAGTGAACTCAGAAACTGATACAATCCGATTTACATGGTTTTCGATCAACACCAAACGAAAAGAGAGACAAATACGAATAATCAGTCACAAAACGAAAAGTGGCGTCCCTTTCCCACAAAGGTGGTTACACTTTTACCAAACTTAACTGAATATATATCTGTAGCTTACATAAATCAAAGGGCTGAATAGCCCTGAAATGACAGATTCTATGAAAAACTAATAAATTCCCGGTATCATTCTGTTCTCCATTTAAGTTTTTGAGACGCTTCTTCGTCGAAAAAAAACGAGCTATAGCGAACAACAAAGACGATGATCAGCCTGCGCGGACGTGCAGGCTGATCTGCGCCTTTGTTGTTCGCACATATATTAAGGCGGGTTTTCTCAGCGACTCTGCCCATAGATCAAGCACAAGTTGCACTACTTTTGTATGGACAACTCTTCAATGGCATACTAATATACACACATTGAAACATTGGGTCTACTTTTGTGCGCGGATAAATACGAAATTGAATAGTAGTCAAAGTCACTTTCTCTAAAACAGTGCGTGGCAACGAAGAATGACAGATAGAGTCTGTCATTAAAAAACACACACTCACACATGTGTAAGTGAAACACAACGGAATACTGAACAAAAGGTACCACAACTAAGGTACCACCTTGGAAAGGTCAGTAATAGATCATTGAGGGTGGGGATAGGTGGGGTTAGTGTGGTGGTGATGGGTGTGAGTGGGTATGTGTGTGTGTGTCTGTGTGTGTGTGTGTGTGTGTGTGTGTGTGTGTGTGTGTGTGTGTGTGTGTGTCGGGGAGGGGGTGCGGGTGGTTAAGCTACCTTTACGGGATCCCAACCCTCGCCCTCAGCGTCCGTTGTGGTAAAAGCATGTATTTGTTCGTGTGACAATCTTCAACTCTTCCATTAATCATTACCATGATTACGGACAGACTAGCCGGCCTCGGTGGCTCAGTTGGATGCGCCGTCCAACTGGAGACCAGGAGGTCGCGGGTTCAACCCCCGCCGAGGTCGGCAACATTCTTTCGTGGAGATTGATCAGGAAATATTTTCTTTGGTCATTCTCTCCCTTCTGTTGATTCAAGAAGGGCAGTTGTCAGTTTCTGGCGAAAGAATGTGCACAATACTGGTAAACCGCTTAGAGGACTAAGCCTGCCCAGTAAACGTGTGGTTAGGTAAACTGACCGCGCTCGACATGACCCCATTGGGTTGACTGGGCCGTAAAACCTCAACACAAACAAAACAAACGGACAGACTATGTTTTCCCAGCCTAAAAACGATTTTGGAAAAAGAAAAAAAAAAAAAAAAAAAAAAAGAAAAAAAAAAAAAAAAAAAAAAAAAAAAAATGCTATAAAGGTATCTATAGACATGATCAAAGATTGGCATAATTTTCTAGTAAATGCTGCTCAAAGTATAACAATGCAAAGTTAGAGGATGCAAAAGTGCAAGAAATCAGATTTGGACGTTATATGCTTTACTGACCCCAAGTATTTGTACGTTTACTCAGGGAACAGACGTTTGAACTTGGGCAGAGCATTTTCTACAAGACTGCGCAAAAGGCCTCGGTGGCTGATTTGGATACGCGTCCGACTGATGATCAGGAGGTTGCGGGGTCGACCCCCGTCGGGTCGGCATCATTCTTTCGTGGAAATTGATCATGAAATAATTTTTACGGTCATTGATTCAAGAAGGAAAGTTATCAGTATGTACATACAGTCTTGCAGTAAAATGATGGCCCGGCCATATAGTAGATTTATGGTGTAGCATTGCTTGAATTTTTCTTTTACCTGAAATTTTTTTTTACCTGAAACATGTTTTATTCAGTCAGTAAATAGGTAATCATAGCTAATGTTACGCCTATCCTGTTGTAGCATATGCCAGCATCTTCCACGAAATCAAACATTTAAAGTCATTAATAGTTCACTTTGTTTTGAATCATGTTTCTGATGTATTAAACTCTTTCCCTGCCTCAAGCGATAATAATAGGCTTTCGCAAACAGCACAGATCCAGATGAGACGGCTCATATGAGCATACTTTAAGCAAAGTTATGTTTGATAGTTATACAACAGGATAAACTTTAAGCCAGGTTCTGTGTGATAAATATGCAATAGGACATACTTCAAACTTAGTTCTGTATGATAATTTATACAACAGGACATACTTAAACTAAGGTCTGTATGAAAGTTATACAATAAGACATACTTAAACTGAGTTCTCTATGATAATTATACAACAGGACATACTTAAACTAAGTTCTCTATGATAGTTATACAATAGGACATACCTAAACTAAGTTATTTATTATTTATACAATAGGACATACTTTTAACTGAGTTCTGTATGATAGTTATACAATAGGACGTACCATAAAATGTCCTCTAAAATAATTATACATTAGGACATACTTTAAACTAAGTTCGGTATGATATTTGTACAAATGGATATGCTTAAACTAAATTCTGTATGATAGCTATACAATACGACATGTTTTTAACTGAGTTCTGTGTGACAGTTGTACGAGGGGCGTTCATTTAATGTTGCCAATGGGGTTCTACAGGGCGCGTTACTAAACCCATTTACAAATCCTTTACTTCAACCCTTCGAAGTATTCTCCCTTGAGGGAAACATACTTTTCAAACCTCGAAATCCATTCTATAAAGGCAGAGAAGTAGGTCTTTTTGGGTATACCCTGAAGACACTGGTAAATTGCACTACCAGGTGCACTTCGAGATTCATAACGGCGACCAGAAAGGGTTTTCTTTAGTAAAGGAAACAGAAAAAAGTCACAGGGACTAAGGTCTGGCGATTAAGGTGGTTGAGAGAGCTGAACTACCTTTTCCTCTTTCAAGACGTCTTGGACAAGAACACACTGGTAAGTATGTGCGCTGTCATGGATAAGACACAGACCTCTTAAACCGGTTGCAGGTCTACGTTTATCATTGTGTGCCTTTACTTTTGAGTGTATATGACTGAACCAACTTGAACTTTCAATAACTTTTAAAAGACTGAACGGATTAGACCGAAATTTCATCCCATTATAGAAAATTACTCCCCCGTGAAATCACCGCAGTTTCCACGTGCTCCTTACAGTCACGCGGTAGGCCATTAGTGACACAATTAAATGAACGCCCCTCATACAGTAGGACATACATTAAACTGAGGTCTGTATGAAAGCTATACAATAGTTATTTTTAGTAAGCTTTGTATGATAGCTATGCAATAGGTTGTGTTTTAAACTAAGTGCTGTATTGTATGAAAGCTATAGAATAGAGTTTGAAAGTAACTTTTGTATGACAGCAAAAAAGGCTGTTTAGTTTTAAATAAGCTTTTATGATAGCTAAACAATAGGTTTTTCACCCAGGGTGAAGTTAGCTAGCTGTAAAAGTGCTTTAAACCCCCCGGTGGTTTGCTCTACCGACCGTTCTAAGGCGGTGGTCCCGGTGTTTGTCTTTCTCTTTGTTGCTTTGTGGTTTATTCTACGAGGCGATTTGTTGTATATCTTTCCATGTGTCATTTTGTTCTTGTGTTTTTCAGTCAGTATTGCGATTACCTCGCTTGGGGAAGAGAGAGCTAATCTTAGTGCTTTTCGTACGTTCGTTCGGTTTGTGCTTGTTTAGATTTGGTTTCCTCTTCCTCTTGAGGTCTGTGAAGGGCTGCGGTTTGTGATTGTGGCACTCCCTGGACTTTTCTCTTACCTTTTTTTTAAAACTAAGTTCTGTATGATAAATATACAATAATTTTAACTAAGTTTTGTTTTATAGATACACAATATGTTTTAAACTTATCTGCATGATAGCCATTCAATAGGTTTTTAAATTAAATATTATATGATAGCAATATCATACAGCATACAATACAAGCTATGCATTAAATTAAGTTCTGTATGATGGTTATACAACAAGTTTGTAAACTAAATTCTGTATGATAGCTATATGGTACACTTGTAAACAAAGTTCTGCATCATAGGTTTACAATAGGTTTTGCTTTAAACTTCAGGTAATACCGACTAACATGATCCGTTGTTTGCTGTCTGGGATGTTTCTGGGTCTCTGTTACAAGGATGCCGCCTCACTGACAGCTCCGTAAGTGTTCAATGATTCTTGTAGACTTATATCTATTTTAGATATAATAAGTACAGAAAAAAGGCTATTGTTGTCACTCGATTTTTGGCGCGTGCGTCAGAGAAACCATTTCACTTTATATTAACGCATTTTGAGCTAACAAATTCGAACTAATTACCGCAGAATGCGTTTAGGTTTTTCAAATGTACTGAAAAAAAAGAAAGAAAAAAAAAAAGATGTGGTAAAATATCCTTCTAATAAGAGCACTCTTTATAGAAAGGTCAGTTGACGACTTCAGGAGGACCGTATTTATGATGCTAATGCGACATTTTTTCCTGATTCTCTTTTTTTTTTTTATAAAAGCATATGTTGGCGGTACTCATTTAAATTGCGTCGCCTTCTCGAGGCATTCTAATGCTTTTATAAATAAGTGGATAAATGTACATGGGCCGTATTCTAAAGACAGCATAAATGCTTAAATGTGCGCTTGTAAGTAGATAAATTACACGGGCTGTCTTTGACTTTGAATACGATTTGAATTGATCACTTCTTTATCTTACCTATAGAAATAAATTGTCTGGCAGTTCAGCCTACATCATGGTCAATGTTGATCATATCTTTATACCAGAGTGTCTGAAGACTACGTAAAGACTACGTAATTGCTGTAAGTAGATGAAAGGCTCTATTCTGAAGACTTTGTAATTGCTTAACTGTACGGTTATAAGTAGATAAATGTACACGGGCTATATTCTGAAGACTACATACTTGCCTAAATGTGCGCTTATAAGTAGAAAAATGTACATAGGTTGTATTCTAAAGACTACCTTATTGCTTAACTGTTGGCTTATAAGTATATAAATGTACACGGGCTGTATTCTGAAGTCTACGTACTCGCGTAACAATACGCTTATAAGTAGATAAATGTACACGTGTTGTAGTGTGAAGACTATGTTATTACTTAACTGTGCACTGATTGGGGTATGTACGGTAATTAGGTCGACTGCGGTATATTCGTTTAAGCTTTTTATGAACTTGGATAATCAATTTTTTTTTATCCAGCGTTTTATTCTAAATAAAAAAGAAATGATTTGTAATCAGATATCAGTTGTCGTTTCTGTTTCTGTGCGTTGTTTTCAGGTATTTACTTCAAAATTAATTTTGTGGCCAAAATTGAGTCTGCCCTATACAGTTTCTTTAGTTTACTGGATGTTTCAGAAATGTTTTATTAAACTACAGAAGACTCTCGTTATCTCGAATTCCAAGGGACTCTCAGAAACACTCGAGATATCCGTACCTCGAAATATCAGAATTGCAGAAGTGAGGAAAACAATAACTCGAACCACATTTAACAAAATTTTAATGAACAAATAATTTGACTTCCGAAGTTAAAGACATATTGAAAATATTGTGGAAAAGAGGAGGAGCAATTTCTCCTCTTTTCCACAATATTTTGTTACCTGATCTTAGATTTCCATGTTAAAACAGGGACCAGGATTTCACTTCGAGATAAGCGTTTATCCGAGATAAGCGAGGTCGAGATATCGAGAGTCGACTGTATTTGTTTTGCTTTGCCTTTGCCACATTAATTTTAAATTATCAATGTTCCATAATAATAGAGTAAAAAATTTCAGAAACTATGAATAAGTGGAACTTGTTGAAAAACTGCATCCAAACTACGTGGCCTATCAATTTTTGCATATTTTGCAGCCATTTTTACTATAGGGAAAACGATTTTTTTTTGTTAAAACCAATGACCAGAATGAAAGCACATTGCATAGTTACAACAAATGGTTTTGCATTATATCATTCTAAATGCTTTCAAATTTGCTTCTCCTGAGTAAAGTGCCAGAAAAAAGAAAAACGACTTTCCGAATAATGACAAAACGAGAGTAGAGAACCAGTTATCAGGGACAAATGATCCTGATGGAATTGAGCTTGCAAGTAAACCCAAACATGTTCAGTGGGCGCTTCCGTCAGGAGAGGCAGACGAGCCCATTATTGATTAAACGGGTCCGGAAACACTTGGTCCTTTTTGTAATTTTTGAATCGATTGTTTACAGTCGAGCCATAGTATACAAACGCCAGAATTTGCTTTAGGCAGTGGTCCACTTGATTGTCATTGACCAATGTTTTTAAACCGCGCGTTGGTCGAAATCCAGGTAACAGTTATTTATAGCCGCGCTATTCTTGTCGAAATCCAGGTAACGGATATTTATAGCCGCGCTATTCTTGTCGTTGGGACGTCAGAGAGCTGTTGATAGAGGATTATCTGTTACATCTGGCCTCGGACATCTGTTGCATTGGCAACAGCGCAGACCCAGGGGCCGGGGGGGGGGGGGGGTTGGGGGGGCGGGGGTCTGCACTGCTAATAAAACAGGGAATCGCAAGGGAAATTTCATGCCACATAATAGTTGTGTGAAAAAAAAGCGCTGTGACCTTTATGTAAAGGTCATATATGGCCTTGACATTACGGTAAAATATTGTAAACATTCAGAATTTCAGATTGAGAGGGATTAGATCTCATATAATAGAAAATATTTCAGTCAGATCAACCTTGACCTTGAGCCTAGGACCCTGACAGTCAAACTTGCTTGAGATATTATCATACCTACATATGTGTGACGATATATTAAAATTCATTGATCAATACACAAGGGCCAGAGCAAGGAAAGTTTTCTAAAAATAGCCACAGTTACCTTGACCTTGAGCCAGCGACCTGAAAGTTTAATTTACTCGAGATATTATAATACCCAACAATTTATATTCAAGGAAGGAAAATTAAGATTCTGCAATCCTATACAAATCCCTCATATTTAACATAGGTATTCGAACAGACATGCCTTACTTTACAGTGCAGACGCAGATCAGCGCGCGAGGGGTCTGAACAGAGGGCTTCACTGTTGGCTTGTCGGCTAGCAGTATTTTGTATTTTTGACACATCAAGCGGTAGCAAAATATACTGATTCACATGTTTACACAAGTACATGTCTGATAAGAAGAGAAGGTATCCGACCATTTAGGATAAAAGACGATACAATATTACAGGACCTACATCATCACAGCACCAAGGAACTTCCGACCCAATCAAGCATTCAGAGTGTTCGCAACAGTTTTGAAGTTGGACCACGGGGCAATCAATCTGAGAGTTTCTATTCAGAAAACTGAGACGGGAGAAGACCTTGTTCAGTCACAAAAACAGTTTGATCAACCTGGAAGCAGTGTGTTGGAGATGCTGGTTGGTATTTTTTATGTCATCTAAAAATTAGAAATTGCTTTGTATTGCCAACAGACTTCACACATGCATTCACCTAGATAGTTTATTCGTTTGATAAGATAAACTACGATAAGATAAGACATGTGTTTTATTAGCTCATTTGAGACTTAGGTAATCTATAGTGATCTTTAAGTGTCCGTTATAGATGCATCGTTCGTCGTCCGCCTTTCTGCATTAACAAACGACCTCCTCTGAAGGCATCTGATCGTTTTCGTTTATCAAATTTAATGTGGAGTCTCCTCGAGTTAGGTGAACGATTGTTCAAGGTCGTTCCACGGTCCGCCAACCAGGATGACCGCCTATATCAGCACATTTAATTTTTGTTATATTACACAGATTCCATTCCAAGTCGAAACAGGGAACTATCAGTTGAAAGTAGAAAGGAGGAATGGCACTAGTCTTACCCCAAACTTCGCTATAGTCATGCCTTATTTGGTGCTCTAAACTTCTCTCAAGATTTGCTTATATTAGATCTCAAATATCATTAAGCGCTAAGTCTAAAAAAAACCCAAAAAACAAAAAAAAAAAAAAAAAAAAAAAAAAAAAAAATGGTATGTGCGCCAAGCGAAGATTCAGATCAGCCTCGGCATCCTCCCAGTCTTATCAGTCTTCGCAGTCCGCATGAAGAAAGCTTGGGTCCTTTGCTACCCACTGAGCGCACAGCAAAGACTGATCAGCCTGGTCGATTGCCTAGGCTAATCTGAGTCTTCGCTGGGCGCAAATGCCATTTTATTATGCCATTATATGCGCTGGCTCAAACGCTTGTATTAACAAGCCAAATGCAACAGGAAAATAGTTAAAAAAGTAAGTTTTAATGTCTTTTTAAGTGTGTTACTTTCCAAACTTTTAAAGTGCAAAAATATTTAGATAAACCCTATAAAGTCAAAGTTGATCGACTTTCCAGCTTCCATAAAATTGGGCTAAAATGGTAGGGAGACATAAAGGTGTTATTTTTGTATATTTCACAGATTCCATTCCAAGTTGAAGCTGGGAACTATCAGTTGAAAGTAGAAGGGCAGACTATGGGCGGGACAAACGCCATTGTATTCCAGAATGCTACAGACATAGTGTTTGATGCCAAAGCGGTTTCAGTGTTTATACAACTCAGCAGACCTATATACAGACAGGGACAAACAGGTTACAGTATTTTCCGCCTTAGTTACTCAAAGTACTTTGTAAGTCAGGTCCCGCTGTTATAAAACTTATTTCATGCTCAGCTCAGCTGAGCAAGGAATCTTTCCTGCTAATAAATCACAGATTACTAACAATTGCAAATTCTTTCTTGCTAAATATAGCTGAGCATGAAAATTTCTCTGCTTTTAACTATAAAAATGCAAACCTTTGTCGGCGTTTTCATATTTATTAGCAGAGAAATATTCATGCTCAGCTGAGTTGAGCTTGAAAAAGTTTTTTTTAACCTCGGAGCCGGTTCAAATCAAGACTAAAAAAAGCCCAGCGGTGTAGGCCATTAGGTAAACCCTAGTAAATTATCCTACCTGCAATTTTTGCGTAGGTACAGTGATTCTGCGTCTTATTTGATATGTTAAATAAGTGTTTCATAGCATAGATATTTGAAAATAGCTTCATTTTGTGCTGGAAAAAAAGTGAAAACAGGAATATCTGACTATCCTTCTCCGGAAGAAATTGAATTAAAAATTAGCCGCTTATTTTGTTTATATATATATATATATATATATATATATATATATATATATATATATATATATATATATATATATATATATATATATATATATATATATTACGACGCAGAAATGAAAGTTGTTGGGAAAAGCATTGTCCGATTTTAAATATGTCTATGAAATTGACAAAGAGTCAATGTCAGGAGAACTTACCCGTTTGTTGACATGTGGATGTCTCGCAAGTCATGACCGGAAGTTCGTGTAAAGATTTTGAG
The DNA here is from genome assembly GCA_964016985.1 of Anodontia alba. Lineage (NCBI taxonomy): Eukaryota > Metazoa > Mollusca > Bivalvia > Lucinida > Lucinidae > Anodontia > Anodontia alba. Next base: position 33,368,977 of record OZ024838.1, read on the forward strand.
TGACTACCCTCTTAATGGGAATGAATACATTTCAAGAGCGGTACTCTGTCAAACTTAAGTTCTCTCCCTTCTGAAAATGAGTCTACTCTAAAAGGAAATATTTTCTTTTATAGTAGACCCTTTTTTGGAAGGGACTTGATGTGGAATAAAGCAAACCGGAAATCATGACGTATATCTCCCTCTTTAACCCTTATCCTGCTGTTCACGACAACCCTACCTTTGCAAACAGTGTAGATCCTGATCAGATGCTGATCAGGATCTACACGCGTTGTCATTCAGTTTGTGAATTTGAACAAAAACATTATGTGATGTAATCGGATTGGCTGATAGTCAAAAATGGGTGTGTCTAATTTAATTATTAAGCAGGATAAGGGTTAAAAAGGGGGCGTGGGGGTGGTGAAACTCTACAAGGTACCAAGTCTTCTTGATTGACCCAGATAACAACAAGGGGCAGATCCAGGACGATTTCTGAGAGGTTTCGGTTTGATCAAATTTCCGTACTTATTCTACCTGTTCGAACAGACGGGTCTGAGCAAGCAATGTAGACCCAGTTCAGACGCCACAGGCGACTGACCAGAGTTTACATGGTTTGGGATTCACCCAACAATTTTACACACATTCACATGTAGTAAAGGACTTGTTGAAACGAATTATTACATAAAGAGGAAGGGGCTTGAACAGTTATGGTAATGGCAGTATACCAAATATATCAAATTTATCAAAAATTTCTCATGGAAATGAAATTTGAATGAAAGGGCGGTTCGCTAAGAGCTCCCCCCCCCCCCCACCCCCCGCCCCCCACAAACACACACCTCTGAATTCTCCACAATCCTGCAATCAGTGTTTCGGGTTATGTGAGTGAACTGTGTAATAAGTGAGTCCCGTCATGTGGAAATAATCCCTCTGTAGTGCCATGTGAAAGTATTTCCTCTGTCGCACTGTGTGGAAATATTCCGTCTGTCCTGTCATGTGGAAACATACCCTCTGCCGCGTCATATAGAAATACGTATTCCCTCTATTGTGTCATGTGGAAATCTTCCCTCTGTCGCACCATGCGGAAATATTACCTCTGTCGTGTCGTGTGCAAATATTCCCTCTGGAGCTATATGGAAAATTTCCTCTGTTATGCCATGGAAATATTTCCTCTGCCAAACCATGTGGAAATATTACCTCTGTCGTGTGATGTGTAAATATTCCCTCAGCCGAGCTATGTGGAAATGTTTCCTCTGCTGTGCCATGGAAATATTTCCTCTGCTGTACAATGTAGAAATATTCCCTCTGTTATGTCATGTGTAAATATTCCCGCAGCCGAGCTATGTGGAAATACTTACTCTGTTGTGTTATGGAAATATTTCCTCTGCTGTACCATGTGGAAATATTCTCTCTGTCGTGTCATGTGGAAATATTCCCTCTGGAGTTATGTGGAAAATATTTCCTCTTTTTTGCCATGGAAATATTTCCTCTGCTGTACCATGTGGAAATATTTCCGCTATTGTGTCATGGAAATATTTCCTCTGCTGTACCATGTGGAAATAATTCCTCTGTTGTGCCATGGAAATATTTCCTCTGCTGTACCATGTGGAAATATTTCCTCTGTTGTGCCATGGAAATATTTCCTCTACCGTACCATATGGAAATATTTCCTCTGTTGTATCATGGAAATATTTCCTCTGCTGTACCATATGGAAATATTTCCTCTGTTGCGTCGTGGAAATATTTCCTCTGCTGTACCTTGTGGAAATATTTCCTCTGTTGTACCATGGAAATATTTCCTTGCTGTACCATGTTAAAATATTTCCTCTGTCGTGTGATGTGTAAATAGTCCCTCTGCCGAGCTATGTCGAAATATTTCCTCTGTTGTGCCATGGAAGTATTTCCTCTGCCGTACTATGTGGAAATATTTCCTCTGTCGTTCCATGTGGAAATATTTTCTCTGCCACGCCATGTGGAAATAATCCCTTTGCATTTACCAAGACGACACCTTTTCGCATGCCGCTTATTTACTCTTGTGTTTTTTTTTTTTTACATTATAGTCCGTTTCAGACTGATACCTATGTTTCCAAACATGACGCCTGTTAAAGGAGGAATGACAGTTTATGCAAATGTAAGTTATATCTCTGTATTGTTAAACATTAATATATAAGCCGCAGTGTGAGACAATGTACCATTCGACATGTGCTCACAATTAACTCAGATCAGCGCGCGCATCGTCTTAAATTTTATGCACAGCTGCTATTTTGAGTTTTGTCCATGACTTTGTCAGATTTAAAATACAATAAAAATCTAAAAGCTTACCGTTGGAAACAAAGAATACAGAAAGGACGTTTTAATTAGTTCCATGCAACTGCCGGAATGATGTTGTTTAATTAATTCCATAATATTATTGAATTATTTCAATGACTTGAACACCGCTTACCGTGGCTGACTCGACTCGGTGCTGAGACCCTACCGTCCAAGAAAATACATATTTATGGATATCTTAGGACAATATTTTTATTTATCGTGAACATGTGTGTATACTTATTCTAATGTGTTACTCAATAAGCGATTGTTTTACAGAAGATTTAAAAGACATCCCTAAATTATGCCCATTAATTTTGCCACCTGACAAGATAAACCCTCAGTGGCTCGAACTACCCATGTCTTATACATAGCCGGCTTCGGTGGTTCAGTTGGATGCATGTCCGACTGGAGACCAGGAGGTCACGGGTTCGACCCCCGCCGAGGTCGGCAACATGCTTTCGTGGAGATTGATCATGAAATATTTTCTACGGTCATTCTCTCCTTTCCTCTAATTCAAGAAGACAAGTTGTCAGTTTCTGGCGAAAGAATATGCACAATACTGGTTAACCGCTTAAGGACTAAGCCTACCCAGTAAAGGTTTGGTTAGGTAAACTGACCGCGCTCGACATGACCCCAATGGGTTGACTGGGCCGTAAAACCTCAACACAAACAAACAAACAAAAAACAAAAATAAACAAAAAAAAAAAAAAAAAAAAAAAAAAAAAACTGACCGTAATAGAAGAGCGGTCGTTATTTCGAGTGGTACACAAGACACAAATCAAAATAACCCCAGCAAGGTGATCACAATGCTAGACAGGGACCACCAAACACAAGAATACTAGACAGGGACCACCAAACACAAGAATATTATAACGCTCAGGACAACCACAGCCAGTTGAAACAGTGCTACACAAAGGACAAATATTAGCAGAATCACCGCCTCACAACGGTCAGAAGTAATCATTATTCGGGGTTTTGATTTTACTGGTCCATATGTTATACAGAGATTATTATATGGCAATTTTTATATCATACCCCATATCAACTCGAGACACCCATATCAGCCCCGAGGGCCTTCGGCCCTCGGGCTGATTTGGGTGTCTCGAGTTGATACGGGATATGATATGAAAATTGCCATATCGTAATCATCTATTTACCATACATTTTCTTACTGACAAGTTTGCCTATTTGATATGGTGTGCGGAGTCATACTAGTATACTGCTAGAGCGCCGAGTGCTCCGAATAGACAACCGAGTGCTCCAAATGTGCTAGACCGCCGACTGCTCCGAATATGGTGATATGGGTTTTTTGCCCGGGCAAAAAAGCCGGTTCACCCACGTGACCTGGTGATATAGGTTTTCTGCACGAGCAAAAGAGCCGTATCACCCACATGACCTATTTTCACACCTTTTGCGCTCCACAAGAGTGATATATGCTTGAAAGCCATGTTAGTATCACATATGTAAAATTACCATATTTTCTAGCAAACGTATGATACGTAAGAGAAGCAAACTCCTAATCTAACTACGCTAATACCGTTCCCAGATGCCTTATTGCTTAGCATGCCGGGTTAAACTTTCGGCAGACAATATTTTGGAATACATCTTTTTTTCTTATTTGGTGCCAGAAAATATGCTTTGGCACCTCATGCAAATTGTCTCCTTACAAGACAATTTGCCTGAATGTCAAATCTTATTTTTCTGGGGAAAATACGAAAACAAATCGTCAGTTTTTCATCTGCTTAATTGTATCAGATAGTGATATGTTTTTAACCTCCATGATGGAGTGTCAAAATCTAATTTTATTGGAGTGACACGTCGCATTTTATTGGAGTGATATATCCCATTTCATTAGAGTGACATATCTCATTCTATTAGAATTTATTGAAATGACATATGTCGTTTTATTTGAATGACATGTCGCATTTCATTGGAGTGACATATCTCATTTCATTGGCGTAACATATCTCTTTCTGTTGGAGGGACGTCTCATTTCATTTATGTGACATATCTCATTATATTAGAATTTATTGGAGTGACATATGTCGTTTTATTGGAATGACATGTCTCATTTCATTGGAGTGACATATCTCATTTCATTGGCGTAACATATCTCTTTCTATTGGGGGGACATGTCTCATTTCATTTAAGTGACATATCTCATTTCGTTTTATTTCTGGCTGGGCCTTTGCTGTTATAATATTCGTTAAACTGGCAAGTTCTTATCTCTTTATGCAACAGGACCCAACTGGTTTTCCAGTAAGAAGATGGCTGGCTCCAAAGGCTAATGCAGGCGGTTTTATTAGTGAAAGTTTTGTCCTGTCTGACCAACCAAATTTTGGCAACTGGTCTTTAGAAGTTGCTGCTTTTGTAAGTCTAGTTAAAGGGAGTTTATTTACTTTCTGGGTGGGCAAATCTGCCAACAGTTTTGTACCCCTTCTTAAAAGGGCTCCAGTTTAAAAGGAAAGAATTTGCTCCGAAAGTAAATAAAAGGGAGCGGGAGGAAGTTCATTCATTTAAAAAATATTTATTTAATTTTACATCGAAATTAGACAGTAGCAAACGTCATCAGAAAGCATCCTTTCTTCTATTATATTCTCTCAAAGGATAAAAGTTTTTGGAATGCAAATAAAGGGGCCAATTCGTTTCTACTAATTTGTACCTTCTTTTTAGACGTGTAACAGAATAAGTATATATATCACTTCTACAGCCTCGCTGTGGAAGCCGGCTTTTATGGCGACACTAGTAGAGTGATTGGCTTTTTTACGAAGTTAAGCAACGTACATCGCGGTTAGTACCTGGATGGGTGACCGTAGTGCTTCACTTCGTAGACCACCCGGTTTCAAGCTACCTTGGTGGCAGCGGTGAGATGGAAAACAGTGTCCTTAGTGTGTTGCATATCCTGGTAAGGCGTGTGTGACGTGGAAGCCGGCTTTTATGGCAACACTGGTAGAGTGATTGGCTTTTTTACGAAGTTAAGCAACGAACGTCTCGGTTAGTACCTGGATGGGTGACCGCGGTGCTTGACTTCGTAGGAGATCCGGTTTCACGCTACAGACGTATCCCTTCACCTTAAGACGCATATGATATTCTTGCTAGTTTTCCGCCGTAGGTTTACTAGGGAGGCAACGTACCGTTGCGATTTACTGTTTGTTTTCCTGTACGTCAAAGCCATTCTAAAAAGCATCACGGGAACATACCTATATAATTTTGACCCCCTTCAACCCCACTTTTATATAGTAAAACTGGGGTTGACAGGGGCATACATTATTTTTCTTATTCCTGCTCAAAAACATAGATTGTGGGTACTCGTTAGAACCGCCTCGCCGAGGCGGTTCTAACGAGTAGCACAATCTATGTTTCGAGCAGAATTATTAAAAATATCAGAATTTTTATCTGAAAATTTTAGCCGAGGCAGTTCTAACGAGTACCCACAATCTATGTTTTGAGCAGAATTATTAAAAATATCAGAATTTTTATCTGAAAATTTTCATTTTTTTGGTGGTAAAATTTTCAGTGTATTTGAATAGGCGTGTTTTCGTAATGGCAAGAACCTGGGAGCAGATTCTTTCCTCGACAGACCCTTTTTCAGAACGTAGGCAAACGATATTGAAGAGGTAACTTCACTGAACGTGCACTGTTTTTCATCTTAAGAGTTGTCGATCTCTTAATAGCGTTCTTACTGAGATGTGAGTGTGAAAAAGAAAATGCTCGTTCATTTGCTACCTGTAAATTGTTTCGACTTCAGTGTGTAAGTTACAGTCAAGGTTCATTATCTGTTCACAACAATGCTCTTAACTTTTGTGAATTAGCCAGCCATACAACTTCAATGATGAATAAGTAACATTAATATAAATTATATATAAGTCGGGCGCAGGATTTCCTACAGGATTGCATGTGCGCCTTGCGAAGTCTCAGATCAGCCTGCACATCCGCGAAGGCTCATCACGAAAACACGCCTATATAATTTTGACACCCTTAAACCCCACTTTTATATAGTAAAACTGGGGTTTACAGCGGTATACATTATTTTTTTTACTTTTGCTCAAAAACATAGATTGTGGTACTCGTTATAACCGCCTCACCGAGGCAGTTCTAACGAGTACCCACAATCTATGTTTTGAGCAGAATTATTAAAAATATCAGAATTTTTATCTGAAAATTTTCATTTTTTTGGTGGTAAAATTTTCAGTGTATTTGAATAGGCGTGTTTTCGTAATGGCAAGAACCTGGGAGCAGATTCTTTCCTCGACAGACCCTTTTTCAGAACGTAGGCAAACGATATTGAAGAGGTAACTTCACTGAACGTGCACTGTTTTTCATCTTAAGAGTTGTCGATCTCTTAATAGCGTTCTTACTGAGATGTGAGTGTGAAAAAGAAAATGCTCGTTCATTTGCTACCTGTAAATTGTTTCGACTTCAGTGTGTAAGTTACAGTCAAGGTTCATTATCTGTTCACAACAATGCTCTTAACTTTTGTGAATTAGCCAGCCATACAACTTCAATGATGAATAAGTAACATTAATATAAATTATATATAAGTCGGGCGCAGGATTTCCTACAGGATTGCATGTGCGCCTTGCGAAGACTCAGATCAGCCTGCACATCCGCGAAGGCTCATCACGCCTATATAATTTTGACACCCATAAACCCCACTTTTATATAGTAAAACTGGGGTTTACAGGGGTATACATTATTTTTCTTACTTTTGCTCAAAAACATAGATTGTGGTACTCGTTAGAACCGCCTCATCGAGGCAGTTCAACCGCCTCACCGAGGCGGTTCAACCTCCTCACCGAGGCGGTTCTAACGAGTACACACAATCTATGTTTTGAGCAGAAATATTAAAACTATCAGACTTTTTTATGTGAAAATTTTCAGTTTTTTGGAGGTGAAATTTTCTATATATTTGAATAGGGGTGTTTTCGTAATGTGATCGGACTCTTCGTTGTCCGTCTAAACATGCTTTGCATCCATTGCTACCAACGGAATGCCTAGCGAAGACTTTGATATGTCGAGGTACGAATATCTCTAAGTTTTTCTCTCGGACTTCGATATAACGATAGTCGATTGTATTTCAGGCTATGCGCAAGATAAACTGGTTTAAGCCTCCCCAATCCCCAAAAGCTTTCCTACTGATCATGCCAAGGCGGTATCTCTGTTAAAATTCTATTTTGTTCGTGCATCGTTGCTTTCATATGTGACGTTTGATTCCCCTCTTTTATATAGTAAAACTCGGGTTTACAGGGGTATACATTATCTTTCTAATTACTGCTCAAAAACATAGATTGTGGGTACTTGTTAGAACCGCCTGGGCGAGGCGGTTCTAACGAGTACCCACAATCTATGTTTTGAGCAGAAATATGAAAAAAAAAATATATATATCAGAATTTTTATCGGAAAACTTCCAGTTTTGCTGGTGATATTTTCAAAATATTTGAATAGGCGTGTTTTCGTCATGGGCTAAAATTCGTGATTGTGGCGTTTCCGGGTTATCTTCACATATATTTTGAATGGTGGCGTGGTAAACACTCAATTCCTTATTCCATTTGCATGTCATTCAATAACTAAATGAATGAATACTAATGACCACCTACGCAATCTCCAGTGTTTTGTTTTTAACTTTATTTCAGGGTTATAAATACAAGAAGTATTTCCAAGTTGAAGAATACTGTAAGTTAATAAGTAAAATGCTTAACGGAACAAAATACAATGTACAACATGTAGTCGTGTTCGTTCATTGTATTTGGTAGGCGGGGGGTGTGGGGTGGGGTGGGTTGCGGCTTGTGTCTGCTCACTGCGGGGTATTTTACGTGTGTTGACTTGCTGTTAGACCAGATAATAAAAAAAAAATATGTGTTTAGGGTAACGTGTTAGAAAACAAATTGTTAGGGTAGGTAAGGATTCTAATGTATTTTTTTATGTAGAATTATACTATTATTACAGAATATATTTGGACGTAGCACCAAAATTCACATTAAATTTTACTGTCTTGGCATTGAGGATCTGAACCTCATTCTGAAGGAGAGAAGACTGCGATGGTATGGACATGCGGAACGCTCCAATGGTGCAGTCAAGACAGCCTTTGACATACAGGTTGATGGAAAGCGTGGGCCTGGGAGGCCCAAGATGACATGGAAGCAGCTGACAGAGAGGGTTTACAGAGAGTGGAAGCTCTCGGCCATCAACCCTCATGATAGACATACCTGGAGATCTGGTGTGAGATCTGCCATGCGTGCAGCAAGACAGCTATCTGGAAGGGGGCCCACTGATGTGGATGTTGCCCCAGTACCTGCACGTTAATAAAAAAAAATCCGATTATGATGATGATGTATGCTGTCTGTTTAACTACAATTTGATGTGTCTAAAAGTACTGATAAAATGACAAACAATGTAGATCCAGATCAAACTGCTCCAATAAGAGCAGTTTGATCTGTGTCTGCACTGTTTGCTGAGAACCACTTGTCCAATTATTTGACATAAATATTTTACCCAGTAACACATATTCTTTAATACACAACAACCTCTTTATAACACTATTGTTGGAGTCCATAGCATAAACCGTGTTAGTTAGACAGCCGTGTTATATCCAAACAAAAATGTATAGATAATGTTGAAAAATGACCATATATGGTCATTTTTCAAAATAATCTATTCTTTTTTGGGATCTATCTTTAAACCGTGTTATATCTGAAATCGTGTTATAACGAACCGTGTTATAAAGAGGTTGTTGTGTATTGTTTTTGCGCAAACATGCAAACAATGCTAGATTTCACCAGGAAAATTAGGTAGGGTAGGGTTACCCTGAACACATATGGTTTGGGCCTTACTGTTGTGTTTGGTGTGCTCTGCACGGCCTTGTGATCGCCTCATTCGGGACGCGAGGGCTTGTACCTTTGCCATTTTATTTATGTGTGTGCTATCCGCCGTGGTTTCCTTATTGTTCCTGTTTATGTTCTGGGATTGTGGCACTTTCTGGACATTTTTGCTATTAACTAACCTGGAGCTTTGCTCGAGGTCAGCTTATGCCGTTGACTTCTTAAAATCCTTCAAACAACATTTCCTCCCGAATCTTAAGTAAGATTGAGCTGAAACTTGATGGGAGGCGTCGAGAGGACATGGGAATTCAGAACTATTAAAATTGTTACTTTCCAGTCTTAAAGATGGCCGCCACGGCAGCCATCTTGAAAATCTTCAACCGCATCTGCTGCCGAAGCTAAGTTGGATTGAGCCCAAACTTGGTGGTGGGCATTAAACTGATGTGGGGATGTAGAATTGCTAAATTTTTTTCGTTCAGATATCCAAGATGGCCACTATCTTTAAATTCTTCAAGCCACATCTTCCCCCGCACCCCCATCCCCAATTCGTAGGTCTGATAGAGTCGAAAGTTGATGGGAGGCATCGGGGTGACATGGAAATTCGGAACTGCTAAAACCGTTCAGTTCAAATATCCAAGATGGCGCCAATGTGGCAATCTTGAAACTCTTCAAACAACATCAGATTCTGAATTGCTAAAGGCAATCTAATCTGATAGCCAAGATGCCCGCCATGCCACAATGTAACATATGATCAGCCTAATTCAGGTTAGCGATTTCTGACCCACTTGGCCTCTAGTTTTTAAGCTCGACAATGTTTTCTATCAACATACTGAACTATCTATCTTTTAAACATTTCACGTTTTAGTGTTTCGAACGCAACTTGCTGTTTGCAAATCAAAGGATGTGAAGTATACCACTGTCTTTTACATGTCTAAATCCTTTTGAATCCTTTTGTGCGCTCAGGATCAGAGTGGAGACGCTTCTAATGGTAACTCATAACATTGTTTGAATGGAGAAATAAAAATATTTCTAGGATACGTATTATCCAAAGCTACGCTTATAACATTTATCCAGAAGGCTTGTATTCACAAGCCTATTCATCACAAAAACATACCTATATAATTTTGACCCCCTTAAACCCCACTTTTATACAGTAAAACTGGGGTTTACAGGGGTATACATTATTTTTCTTATTTCTGCTTAAAACATAGATTGTGGGTACTCGTCATAACCGCCTCGGTGAGGCGGTTCTAACGAGTACACACAATCTATGTTTTGAGCAGAAATATGAAAAATATTAAAAAAATTTTATCTGAAAATTTTCATTTTTTGTTGGTAAAATTTTTAGTATATTTGAATAGGCGTGTTTTCGTAATGAAATGATACAAAGAATTTCAAGACGCAACCATCTGCTGGCAAGGTGATGGCCACAGTATTTAGGGACGCAAAAGGCGTTATTATGTTTGACTTTTTACCCATGAGAAGTACAATAACTGGAATGTCCTATGCAAACTTGTTAGACCAGCTGAGAACCGCCATCCGTGAAAAACGCCTAGGTAAACTCTTTAAAGGTGTTTTGTTGCAACAGGACAACGCGAGAGTCCACACTTGCAAAATTGCAATGAATGCTGTAGAGCGAAACGGGTATGAATTAATACCACATCCTGTCTATTCGCCTGACCTAGCTCCTAGCGACCTTCTTCCTATTCCCAAACTTGAAAAAGGATATCCGTGGACTTCATTTCCAGTCTGATGAAGAAGCCGTGACGACAGTTGAGGAGTGGGTCAATGGAAAGGACCCTGACTTTTTTTTCAGTTCTAGACTGATGGCACTTGAACACAGTTGGTCTAAGGGCATCACACTAGAGGGCAATTACATCGAAAAAAAAAGAGGTGGATCTCAACCGGAAATAAGTCAGGCTGGTTACTTATTGACCCACCCTCGTAACATTTAGATATCAACTAAGATTAAGACGTTAAATAAGTTTCTACCTCGGTGGCTCAGTTGGATGCGCCGTCCGACTGGAGACCAGGAGGTCGCGGGTTCAACCCCCGCCGTGGTCGACAACATTCTTTCGTGGAGATTGATCATGAAATATTTTCTACGGTCATTCTCTCCCTTCCGCTGATTCAAGAAGGGCAGTTGTCAGTTTCTTGCGAAAGAATGTGCACAATACTGGTTAACCGCTTAGAGGACTAAGCCTGTCAAGTAAACGTGTGGTTAGGTAAACTGACCGCGCTCGACATGACCCATTGGGTTGACTGGGCCGTAAAACCTCAACACAAACAAACAAAGTTTCTACCAAAATTATCAGACACCGAGTTATAAAACTTTTTCGTGCTCAACTCAGCTGAGCATGAAATTTTCGCTGCTCACTAAAATGAAAATGGGCAACAATAGTTGGCATTTTCATATTTATTAGTAGAAAAATTTCATGCTGAGCTAATCTTAGTAAGAAAGAATTTACAGTTGCTAGTAACTTGAGATTTATTAGCAGGACAAATTTCTTTCTCTGCTGAGTTAAGCACGAAAATACGTTTCATAACTTCGGGGTATGATCACGAAAACATGCTTATTAAAAATTGACCCACTTAAACCCCACTTTTATATAGTAAAACTGGGGTTTACAAGGGTAAACATTATGTTTCTAATTTCTGCTCAAAAACATAGATTGTGGGTATTCGCTAGAACCGCCTCGGCGAGGGTTTTTTTACGAATACCCCAAATCAATGTTTTGAACAGAAATATGAGTAATATCAGAATTTTTATCTGAATAATATGAGAATTTGGTGGTGAAATTTTCAATATATTTGAATAGGCGTGTTTTCGAAATGGTTTGCGTGGTAGTTTTCTGTTGGCCGTCCTTAGGCCTTTTATCTCTTCTAGTTCTATTTGTTTGCATGTCAATTATTACTACTGTTCCATTCTGCATTGTCGCTGATTGTTCCTCATCTCTTTTTCATTCTGGTAATTCGGAAGGTTGTACGTCTTGACTGTAGCTTTTCCCGGTTAAATTCATTTATGCGGAAACGAATTACCGGTTCGTAGGAAGATCGATCCAGCAACATAAGAGTTAGTTTCCCTAAGAAATTTTTGCTATCAAAGGGGCTACTTTTAAAGAAAAAAATACTCTTTAAAGAAAGTATTTGCCCCGTGAAACCAACTTTGAAAAGATAGATAAAACACCCTGGTTAGAGTCCCCACCGCCTTCATAGGGTATCGCTCACACAGCTGTTGAGAAAATATCTGGGCCCAGTTGATCAAAACTAACGATGTCGTTATTAACGCATCGTTAAAATTTTGATCATTAAATATGGCATATACACTTATATTTTAGCTGAAAAAATGTGAGTAGCTTTTGCATTTGCGAAAGCTACTCTCATTTTTTCCAGCAAAAGTACCTGTGAATTCATCACGAAAACATGCCTATATAATATTGACCCCCTTTAACCCCACTTTCATATAGTAAAACTGGGGTTTACAGGGGTATACATTATTTTTCTTATTTCTGCTCAAAAACATAGCAGAAATATGAAAAATATCAGAGATGTTTATCTGAAAAAAAAAATCTTTAGAGGTGAAATTTTCTATATATTTGAATAGGCGTGTTTTCGTAATGTAGATATTGTACTTACTAGAACAGTTAACAGTTTGACCACTAACGAGTTCGTTAAGCTAACGATGCTTTGAACAACTGGGCCCAAGACACTGTTTGCCTCTTACCAAGCAGTTTTTCTGACACGTCAGTAGGTATACTAGGTATGAAGCGGACGTAAGCTTATTTATGATTACCTTAGGGATAATTGAGCCCAATGAAAGTTACTTTGCAGGGTTTTCCCTCAGGGTTTTGAAGAGAGTCCCAGGGGCTCACTTCTTTGGAGTTAATAAGATTTAGGGGTTTGTTGTTTTTAAAGCCTTAATCGCAACTAAAGCAGACTGTACCTTGAAGTTCTGAGGAAATAAGGCTTGACATTTCATGTGAATTGTCTGCAACTCAAATGAAATGTCAAGTCGTATATTCTCTGTTGTATACGAAGAGACTTAATAAAATCGAGTCTCCAATTTTTGTTCTTTTTTCCAAAGGCAACCGTTTAGATTTTTATCATGCCCCCGCCATTCGAAGAATGGTGAAAAGTGCATATAGTGGTATCCCTGTCCGTCCGTCCGTGTCCGAGATGGCGTTAGCAATTTGTGTTTAAAGTTTTCAGGCGTTAGCAATTTGCGTTTGAGTTTTCACGTCGGGGCATCCGTGTCCTTTGGGCACATTTCTAGTTATTCATAATTTAAGACAAATTTGGTAAGGAGTTAAGCTTCCCAGTTTTGGGGTAAATACGTTAATGCAATATTTCGTATGATTATTGGTTCTTTTGTTTCAGGGGATGAGAGGTTAGACATAGGCGTTCATGCACCACTTAATTTCTTCGATACTGAAAATGGCATTTTAAACGGCACTATAACAGCTAAGTAAGTTTAATGATACCTAACGCAAGAAGAGAATCCATATGTTATATACAGTCGAACCTCGATAGCTCGAACACCGATGGCTCGTTTACCATGGCTAATTCAAACTCTTTTTTCAGTCCCTACGAAGTTCTTCCGATAGCTCAAGAAAACAAATATTTAGGGAAATTTTCTTATTTTATCGTGACATTGTATGTTGTGTGTACTCATTAGAATCGCCTCATCGAGGCGATTCTAATGAGTACACTCAACATACAATTATTGTGTAGAAAATCGAAAAAAAAAATCCCTAAATTATCGCCATTTACTTCCTGACTTGGCACAATAATTAACCTTCAGTGGCTCGAACCACCCATGCCTCGAACAATTTTCTATGGTCCCAAAGATGTTCGAGCCATCGAAGTTCGACTGTATGAACAAGGAAGGTCCCAATCAGACTGCACAGCGCGCGCTGTAAAGTTTGAATAGGGTCTTCTTTGTTCGCTTTCAGAATCAATCATTACTGCAGGATATACAGTCCAACAATGGTATCACCTTTTACGCATTCTAATTTTAGCCATTTCTGTTTGTGTATGATATAAATAGATTTTTTTCTCACGTTACCTATAAATTTGTAATTTCTACAAGGTGCGTAAGATGTTATTTTATCAGGAAGATTACCCTTTCTATATTGAACGCCCCTAACTCCGCCCCCCCCTTCCCCCCTCCCCCCCCCCCCCCACCCTCATCTGCAACCGAATTAGTACTCTGGCCCCGAGGTTATAAAACTTGTTTTCATTCTCTACTCAGCTGAGCATGACATTTCTCCTGCTAATGAATCTTAAGTAACTAACAATTGCAAATTGTTCTTGCTAAATATAGCTGAGCATGAATTTTTTTCTGCTAATGAATATGAAAATTTCTGCTAATGAATATGAAAATTTCTGCTAATGAATATGAAAATTTCTACTAATGAATATGAAAATTTCTGCTAATGAATATGAAAAGTTCTGCTAATGAATATGAAAATTTCTACTAATGAATATGAAAATGCGAACAAGTTGGCATTTCACATTTATAAGCAAAGAACATTTCATGCTCTGCTGAGTTCAGCATGAAAAATGTTTTATAATCTATGGGCCTGGTTCTTTGTGATGATGAGTCCATTCCAGGATTTTCGGAAATGTATGTGAGGGTAACAAATAAGGCCTAATTGGCTGAAACTTGCCAGTCGGACCCAGAATGATTACATTTCGGCTAGTTTCCATTTTGTGATTTGTTGTTTGTTCTCAAGGACCACTGATTTAGGTTTTAAACTCTTTTAACAAAAATGGTTAAATACCGATCTGAAGTCAGAACACGAGAAAATCACAAAAAAGACAACGAAACTAATCCAAGACATAATCTGATAACAAAGTGGATAATATTGAAATGAAACCATACAGGAAAGTCCCGCCCGCCCGAGGAAGTTTGCCCGCAGTGCTAACCAAAGAACAAGAAAACATGACCAATGAAAACAATATCGAATATATCGATATGCTTTGTATATTTACCGGTAAGTCTGTTGCTTTCTGCTGTTTCACCAGCTTATATTAAAACTAATGAATCACCCATTATTTTCTGTGAATATAATAATCCTATTCATCATTTAATAAAATTGTTTCGGATCTGGATATTCAGGTAATAATTCTAATTTCCTACATCACTTAAGGCAGAATATCTAAGAACTGACCTCGTTTCTATCAGTGTAACCACAGCCAAAGCAAAACATTAAAATGTTTTCTGGTCTCGTTCACATTAGCCAGAAGTACAATATAAAGGCAAGGTCGTACCATTTATAGACATGTTATCATTAATAAGCACAAGTGATGCAGTAATGGTACAAATGTCGTTTCATTTAGTGTAATCACACATGATGCAGGTATATTAACCCATTTGTGCCTAGTGTCCCGTATTTGGGGCATTGGCAAACAGTATAGACCCAGATCAGACGCCGCAGAACGCGGCGTCTGATCAGGGTCTACACTGTTTGCATTAAATGTAAGTATTTCTATAAAATATGGCAGGAATAAAAAAAAAACTAACCAGACATCCCTTCTATTAGAAATGGATCGGTACAAAGAGTTAAGGAAGAAGAGTCCACTAGGCATAAATAGGTTAAAAGTGCTATCATGTCTTTCACTTACAAATGCAGGTGATACAGTATATGTGGAAAGCTTAAACTTTATTTTACTTCGATCACACAGAAAGCTCGGCAAACTTATAAATGCGTTCTTGAAGACGCACGCGGTTTGTGTATGTACTTGTCGGAGCAAAACCAGAATATACAGAGAATACAAACGACCGACCTTGGATAGGCGATCATTACCCTTCTGCATGACAGCCCCGGAAAAGAACCTAGATCGCATGGGTGACAGGCGAGAGACATACCTCTGCATTATCCAGGTCTCATATGGGGAAAGCGCTCTTGTTTGTTTTAATGTAATCTCAATAGCAGCAGGATGCAAAATAGTCTTGTTTTTCTTTTAATGTTTAACATAGAAGAAAAGAAATCGCTTTCTTGTTCTTTTAGCAGTGTTGACGCTGTATATGTAATGCGAGTTTTTACATCACGAAAACATGCCTATATAATTTTGACCCCCTTAAACCCCACTCTTATATAGTAAAACTGGGGTTTACAGGGGTATACATTATTTTTCTTATTTCTTCTCAAAAACATAGATTGTGGGCGGTTCTAACGAGTACGCACAATCTATGTTTTGAGCAGAAACATGAAAAATATAAGAGTTTTTTTGCCTGAAAATTTTCAGTTTTTGGAGGTGAAATTTTCAATATTTTTGAATAGGTGTGTTTTTGTAATGTATTTCTTTCAGTGTCAGCACAGGTGAAGCAGTGCAAGGCTCAGCTGAAGTCACCTTGACGATGATCCCACCCGATCTTTATCCGTACAACTCTAACAATAATACTGACCCAGGGGATTACACCGGGTACCCTAAGCTTACCAACAGCTACGAACAGGTAAGCTATTTTCGATATAAATTTAAAAACTGTAGACGGAACAGTATTTTCTAGCAAAAAAACAACAACAAAAAAACAAAAAAAAAAAAATAAAAAATAAAAAAAAAATAAAAAAAAAATAAAATAAAAAATAAAACAAACAAACGATGTCATCAGTCGGTTACAGTTTATTGTCTTCTTAGCGTGCCAATGATTATTAAATGTATGCACTTTGTTCTTACTTTACACATTATACAGTTGACTCTCGCTATCTTGAACTCGCTTATCTCGAATAACCGCTTATCTCGAAGTGAAAATCTGGTCTCTGCCTAAACATGAAAATCTAACAACATGTAAAAATATTGTGGAAAAGAGGAGAAATTGCTCATTAGGAGCAATTTCTCCTCTTTTCCACAATATTTTCAATATATCTCTAACTTCAAGAGTCCAGTTACACATATATTTGTTAAATGTGGTTAATCGAATTAGTTTTTCCTCTATTCTGCAAATCTGATATGTCGAGGTACGGATATCACGAAGTATTTCAGAAAGTTCCTTGGAATTCGAGATAACGAGAGTCGACTGTATTATATTATCATGTTATAGATAGTCTGTTACTGGGTTTAGAAAATTTGGTGTCGTGTAACTGCTACCATCGAACCAAAAAATCAGGTAAGTGTTTAATTAACCCTTTAAGCGCCAAGCAAAATTTGTAGTCTAGTCTTCGGAGTTTACTTGATGCTCCCTTCTGCTTCACCCTGTTGGATCGTCTTTCGTTTTTGTGCGATGTGTTGTTGCGTTATACAGGCGACTCTCATTATCTCGAATTCCAAAGGACTCATTTAAACACTTCGAGATATCCATACGTCGACATATCAGAGTTGAGAGAGTGAGGAAAACAATAAATTGAACAACCACATTTAACAAATGAATATGTAATTTGACTCCTGAAGTAAGAAATATATATATAAAATAATGTGAAAAAGAGGAGAAATTGCTCCTTAGGAGCAATTTCTCCACTTTTTCACATTATTTTGTTACCTGTTGTCATAGTTTCATGTTAAAACAGGGACCAGATTTTCACTTCGAGATAAGCGGTAATTCGAAATAAGCGAGTTTGAGATAACGAGGTTCGACTATTAATTTCTGTTGGAAGAGGAAGCTTGGGTTCGTTGTGTTTGCCTGTTGATTTTGTGGCATTTTCTTTCTCCTGATGCATGCGCTTGGTTATGATCGATGTTCGAGCCTCTGAAGTACCCCTGACTTAGCAAAAAGGCATAAAATAGCATTGTGCTTTCTGCAAACTTGCATGCGAACACCGACGCAAACAAACATGCCCACATAAGCTCTTTCTGGGCTTTACTTAATAGGACGTAAAATGTGTCGAGTCACAAGAAAACCTGTCATCGAGATTTTTTACCTAATAACACTGATCAGCCTGCACTACTAGGAAACCTCTTTTGAGCCAAAGATTTTATTTCATTGGATATATGCACGCTTGATCAGAGTCATTGCTGACCGTACATGCCATAAAGCTGAGTCCAATTGTTCAAAACTAACGCTGCCGTTAGTTAAAGTACCGTTAAAACTTAACACTTTGATCATTTAACATGGCATATATGCTGATATTTTTGCTAAAACAATGTGAGTAGCTTTTGCATTTGCGAAATTTACTCACATTTTTTCAGCAAAAAATACATGTGAATAAGATATTGTACTTACTAGAACAGTTTACATTTTGACAACTAACGAGCTCGTTAAGCTAAAGATGCTTTGAACAACTGGGCCCATGTTTCTTATGGTAAAGCCAATTTAATCATTATTATAACAAATTCCCATTTAATCATTTTTATAATCAAAGCTCATTTAATCTTCCTGACACTGAATTAATTATCTTTCCTTTTTCACGGATATGGGAGTCCTTTTCATTTTTATGCGTCGTTTAATAGAGACAATGCGTCTTCAATATGATATCCCCTCTAACATTTTAATTTTGGACTAGAACACTAGCCTTAAATGACGTGTTGGCTAGTTTATATGGTGTCAGACTGGCTTGGGTTTGGCTTTTCACTACGAAAACACGCCTATTCAAATATACTGAAAATTTTACCATCAAAAACTGATAATTTTCAAATAAAAATTCTGATATTTTTCATATTTCAGCTCAAAACATGGATTGTGGGTACTCGTTAGAACCGCCTCGGCGAGGCGGTTCTAACGAGTACCCACAATCTATGTTTTTGAGCAGAAATAAGAAAACTAATATATACCCCTGTAAACCCCAGTTTTACTATATAAAAGTGGGGTTTAAGGGGGTCAAAATTATATAGGCATGTTTTCGTGATGTGGCAACAGCCAATCTAACCGAAAGGATCTGTGTGTATAACAACCACTCTAACTTGCAAATGATTTGCTGTCATTGAAGTGGTTTTCTTTACATGTAAACTTTTTTTGTCATGCTGTTAATACCGGATGCGTTATGCTTTCTTAATAAACTAGCCATGTGATCTTATTTTAAGTTCTTTTAATGAATGAATGTGTTTTACATAATTGTAATTTTACTGAAATAAATTTGGAAAAATAACGTTAGTTTAGGTTATAAAAAGCTGTTATACTCGTCAAATTTACATGAAGCATAATTTTCCATTAAAAAATGAAGTTTTAGTTTTAAACCTTCATGGTCGGCGGCGCATCATACTTCATGTCTTCGCTGAATAACAACGTCACATGATCAACCCTTTTCCATCGGTATATAAAGAGGTCTGCTCTGAAATAGTTCAGCTGAGGACATTATCATGTTAGAACATTTGCAGCAAGTGTGAATACTTTACCAAATTCATGCACTTTTATCCCTTTAAAGTAAATAAGAGAGCTCAGGAACGGATATAATCAGATCCACCACAAGCCCCGAATTCCAAAGGGAAAGACAGACAAATAAAGTAAGCAGCCTCAAAATGAACAGATGGCAAGCAGAGTTGGCAACTATTTCCGAAAAAAGTCGCAACTCTGTTGCCCACACATTACTGAATATATCATAAACTTACATAATTGCTAAAACAATACACCAGAAAATGAAACACTACATAACAATTAACAAGAAAAAACCCCCAAAAAACCCCCAAAGTGCTAAAGGTTTATCTAGAAAAAAAACGTTTACAAGTATAAACTTTAACTTTCTTGTTACTGCTCAAAAACAGAGATTGTGCGCACTCGTTAGAACCGCCTTAATTTGACGGTCTAAACGAGCCTCCAATCTCGAAAACATGCCTATAATATAATGTTGACCGCCCTTAAACCCCACTTTTATAAAGTAAAAGTGGGGTTTACAGGGGTATATATTATTTTTTTTTATTTCTGCTCAAAAGCTTACATTCTGTACTTGTTAGAACCGCCTCGCCGAGGCGGTTCTAACGAGTACCCACAATCTATGTTTTGAGCAGAAATATGAAAAACAACAGATTTTTTTATCTGGAAGTTTTTCATTTTTGGTGGTAAAATTTTCAGTATATTTGAATAGGCGTGTTTTCATTGTTGTCGCATCTGCATCTAGCATGATGCGACGTGCGATATTAGCGTCCGATATTCCGTCTGTCCATTCCGTCACGTCAACAACCCTTATCTCATCAACCAACCTCGCTACAACCATGAAACCTTGTATGATTATTCTCCTCAACACCCTGACTCGATATGCACTTTTGCCCGATGACCTTGACCTATAGATGTTACGCTCCAGTGACTGCGTCAGCCCTTGCGATCACAACACATACTGGCTACAGCCATCCAACCTTGTTCTCCACAACACTCTGGCTCAGTACGCACTTTGACTCAGTACGCACTCTGACTCAGTACGCACTCTGACTCGGTGACCTAGAGTATATTTTATGCTGCATTTGACGTGACCATTTTCTACCATGAGAGATGCCATAAAAACTAATGTATCTTGTTCAAAAAATGTATAGTGTCTAAAACATAACCGAAGCATAATAACATGTTGTAACCCTTTAATACATATAGTGAAAGGAGAACTTAGGAGAAATCAATGAGTTTTGGAAAAGCGATAAAATATCGTGCCAATTAAACATTACACGTGTCTTCTGCCTACAGAAGACGGTTTTATCATACATTACCGATTTTAATGGTTTGTTTTATCATACGGTTCAGCATAAATTCCTTTGGAAAGAAATGTTTGTTTAAGTTGTGAGACGACTAATAATGGAACTGTTATAAGTGCAACTAGGAACAAGTTGAAGCCAGACAATTATAAAACAGTCGTATGCACATGATGGAATATAAGGTTATCCATGTAAAATTTAGTAATAAGGAGAGAAAGTTAGCTTTCCGAATATGAGTTTCATTTTCGAGGGAAAATTTCTACCGGATGGTTACAAAAACGCCATTTTACGGACGTCCAATATCCGTTTTGTGTACGGACAGCCGTTTTCCGTACGTGACTGGTTACACAGGCTAATTATTAAAAAAGCAATTAGCATCTGTTTATTTTTTTAATTGCAGTTTAATGGCAAAATAGCCTTCCAGTTTCAACGTGATGAAGCGTTGAAAAAGGTTCGTGAGTACTGGCCTCAAACTGGAGCCCTCATAGGTTTCAAATGTGTGTTTAACGTCAGTGTAACAGATGACTTATTGAATTTGACAGCAAAAGGCTATACAACGACGCATGTACTTAGACCTGGAATCAAGCTGGTTTGGATTGGAGATACTGTGAGAACATTCAAACCTGACAGTGTTATGAGAGTAAATGTGAGTGTTATGTTTTCTTTACTCCTTTCTGTCTTTACAACAGATCATACAGCGCAGTAATTAAGGCTGGCTATCCGGAGCTGAAAAGAAAATCGATCATCAGTCCTGCCATTGTGATCGATAATCGATTAGTAATCACTAAAGATTTGGTCATAATTTTACCTGTCGGAGCACGACTCTTACCATATATACTTTACTGTATGTATTCGGTCAGACAGGCCTGTGCAAACAGTGTAGACCCAGATGAGACGCCGCAAACGCGGCGTCTCATCAAGTTCTACACTGTTTGCCACTCATCCAGCTACTTTAGACATAAAAGTAGGTTGTAAATTGTACTTGTTCAAATTTTAGATAAAGTATACTTAGAGTAAATACGGTAAAGTAACAGACACAGAAATAAAATCATCGATTATTAGCAAATCTGTAATGATAATCATTTTTGTGGAATTTATCGATCAATTATTCGATTATCCGATTAATTGCGCCAGCCTTAGTAGTAATCCTTAGTTTAGCGAACTGCATGTCTAAGTCAGTGACCCTGTAAACTGTGTCCGCTTACCTTTCTCATTCTCTCTCTTTGTCTCTCTCTTTCTCTCTCTCTCTCTCTCTCTCTCTCTCTCTCTCTCTCTCTCTCTATATATATATATATATATATATATATATAGACGACAAGCAATAAGCATATATTCTCAGGATAATTAGATGTCAAGTTGGAAATATCTTAAGATGTCAAAGGCTGGTGTTCAGTGCCGTGTATATATCCCCGTACTTCATAATAGTGCAGATTTTTCATTCATTTCCTTCAGGATCATTCAGCCCGTTCTAGTTACTTTTAAAATGGAATACCTCTTTGGCCGGTTCTAGGGGGCGTATACAGCTAAGCAAACAACACAGCTGTATATTAACCCATTTATGCCGAATTCACTCTCCTATCTTCACTCTTCGGATCGGTCTATTTCCAACGTAAGGGGTGTTCGATATGTTTTTATTATCACCACGTTTATAGAAATAACTGTAATTAATGCAAACGGTGTAGACCCTGGTCAGATGCCGCGTTTTGCGGCGTCTGATCTGGGTCTTCACTGTTTGCCAATGTTTTTTTCTGGGACGTTAGGCTTAAATGAGTTAACCCTTGTCCTGCTGAATAAATAAAGATGCCACACCCACTTCTAATTTTTAGCCAATCAGATTCCTTGATCTGGGTTGTTGCTATAAATTCAAATACTTAATGGCAAACAGTGCAGATCCAGATCAGTTGGCTTCTGAAGAAGCCAACTGATCTGGATCTACACTGTTTGCAAAGGCAGGATATATCAGGGCTCAGTAAGACAAGGGTTAAAAAATTTAATAAAGCCGGCCTCGGTGGCTCAGTTGGATGCGCCGTCCGACTGGAGACCAGGAGGTCGCGGGTTCAACCCCCGCCGAGGTCGGCAACACTCTTTCGTGGAGATTGATCGTGAAATATTTTCTACGGTCATTCTCTCTCTTCTGCTGATTCAAGATGGGCAGTTGTCAGTTTCTGACGAAGGAATGTGCACAATACTGGTTAACCGCTTAGAGGACTAAGCCTACCAGTAAATGTGTGGTTAGGTAAATTGACCATGCTCGACATGACCTCATTGGGTTGACTGGGCCGTAAAACCTCAACACAAAGAAACAAAGACTTAATAAAACTGAGTCTTCGATTTTCGTTCTTTTGTCTGTCCTTTGTTTCTAAAGGCAAATATATATAAAGGTTTATATACACTTGTTGTATATTTGTGTTTTTTTTTTTTGCAGATTGCTGCGATGAATTACGATGGTACGCCAGTGTCATCCCATGATAAGCACACGATTTTGATCTCAACAGTTTTCACGGATTTGAGAGCAGGAACCAAACTGGAACCGCCGCAGAGAAAATCTCCGGTTGATGGCATGGTACAGATAGACATCCCGATTGGACCAACAGTTTCGTCAGTGGAAATTACAGTAGGGTGATGTTATTGTTATTACAATGGCTACCCTTAGAATTAGAATACTTTAACCCAGTCAGCATTCTACGTAAATCTATATGACGGCCCGTCAGGGTAGCTGACGGGCCGATGACGGCCCGATGTAGATTTACGTAGAATGCTAGCTGAGAACTTCTTTCAAGACTTGTCACGTTACCTCTGATCTGGGTCTCTTCATCCCTGTTCTATCAAAGTGATTTCATCAACGTTTAATTTAAGAAATAGATCAGCTCTAGCATGATGTGTTGAGTAATAAATTATTGTTTGGAGCTCAGTTGTAAAGAAGATCAAATCACGAGCGCGGAGCGCGAGTGTTTTATCTACTTTCAATTGACCGACAAACTGTGATTTATTACTCAACAAATCACGCACAAGAGCCGATCTATTTCGATTCTAACACATAGAAAACGGCGAATAAGTAATTGTAGCCTTTGGATTCTTCCAACTGTCCGCCATCGCATAAAGAAATCCCGCCAACAGTTTTGACTAACGCTGTTGTTTACATGCATTTCTTACGTTGTTGACGCGAGAAAAAACGACGTTACACCGTCTAACGTCGTGGAAACGAAGACTGACGTCAGCAAAGCGTCTAAATGACGTCGGAACGGCGCCAGACAGCCTCGCGCGCTTCTGGTCAGTGATTTGTTGCAGAATAAATCACTGAATTTAACCGATGCCTATATAGGCGAGGAGTGTTAGAATTGGTGTTCATGTTTTTTTTCTGCGATGTTTGATTGATTGAGTCAGAGAGCCTCTATACGAGCCGAACAATAATTATGTATCTTGTACAGACAACCTTCTTTTTACCGACACTCGATACAACGTCAAAAGTCGTTATAATGGCAATTTCACTGTCACAACACCGTCGCTTAAGAGGTAACAATTAGTCATAAATCATGCAGAATATTGTATTTGATACTTTAAAGAAACATATGTTTTGGAAATTTGTTAGAATCGCCTCAGCGAGGCGATTCTGACAAATATCCAAAACATTTGTTTTGTGGGGAGGTAAGAACAAAACAAATAACTTCCTTACATATCATTCTGTCTATTTAGGATTCTTTATAACAGCAAATTCATTATAATGGCAATGTCTTTGGGAACAATTTCTGTCGTTGTAATGAGGTTCACTGAACAACATCAGAACCATGGCTGATGATTTGGTACCGATAAAATCAATGTAACCACACCCCCACCCCTCACACACACACCATACCCAGTAGTTTTGTTTAATACTGACTGTGCTAAGGTGATGGTTCTTGCGTTGTTTGCTCTTCTTCAGATCTTGTAGCTGCTCGCTGCTGGTCTCTTTTTCATGTTTTGGCCTGTTCGTTGTCTTGTGTATAGTAGCTCCTGGCCCCGAGGTTATAAAACTTTTTTCATGCTCAACTCAGCTGAGCATGAAATTTGTCCTGCTAATAAATCTCAAATTACTAAGAATTGCAAATTCTTTCTTGCTAAACATAGCTGAGCATGAAAATTTCTCTACTTATAAATATGAAAATGCCAACTATTGTTGGCATTTTCATATTTATTAGCATAGAAAATTTCATGCTCAGCTGAGTTTAGCATGAAAAAAGTTTTGCTTTGTTCTGGTTTGGTGTGTGGTTTGCATACGGTCTTTCGCTACGTGTTCTTATGCCCCCCCTCCAACCCACATCACGATAACACGCCTGTATAATTTTGACCCCCAAAAACATAGGTTGTGGGTACTCGTTACAATCGCCTCGTCGAGGAGGTTCTAACGGGTACCCACAATCTATATTTTGAGAGGAAATATGAAAAACATCAGTTTTTATCTGAAAGAAAAGATTAATTTTTTTTGGAGGTCAAATTTACTATATAGAGTCGACCGACTCTCGTTATCTCGAAGTCCAAGGGACTCTCTGAAATACTTCGAGATATTCGTATCTCGACATATCAGGGTTGCAGAATTGAGGAAAAATAAATCAAACAACCACATTTAACAAATGTATACGTAATTTGACTCCTGGAATTAGAGCTATATTGAAAATATTGTGGAAAAGAGGAGAAATTGCTCCTTAGGAGCAATTTCTCCGATTGCTCCTTAGGAGCAATTTCTCCTCTTTTCCACAAAATTTTGTTACCTGTTGCTAGATGTTCATGTTAAAACAGGGACCAGATTTTTTTCTTCGAGATAAGCGGTAATTCGAGATAAGCGAGGTCGAGATAACGAGAGTCGACTGTATTTGAAAAATGCCACTTCAGATTTGATAAAAATATTGCTTTTGCTTTGGTCGACTGTTCATCTGTCAGTCTGTCTGACCATCCATCTGTCTGTCTGTCCGTCTGTCTGTCATACAATCATGTGAAAACTGCAAAAAAAATATAGAGAAAAGTTATGATATTTTTTTATGCAAATTGTCTCCAACTGAGACAATTTGCATGAAATACCAAAACCTGTTTTGGGGAAAAATGAGAAAGATGTTTCAAAAATGTCATCTGCTGAATTAGTGCAGAGGACGGTAAAGGTTTACAGTGCTGCATGTGTTACATGTCTTTTATGGACAGATTCCGTTTGTTTGCATTTTTTTTGTTTGTGTTGAGGTTTTACGGCCTAGTCAGCCCATTAGGGTCATGTCGAGCGCGATCAGTTTACATGATCACACTTTTGTCTGGGCAGGCTCAAACCAGTACTTGTGCATAGAAACTCACAACTGCCCTTTTTGAATCAGCGGAAGGGAGAGAATGACCGTAGAATTTGTTTCATGATCAATCAGTACGGAAGAATGTTGGCGAACCCGGCGGGGATGGAACCCCCGATCACCTGATCACGTCGAACGCGCATCCAACTGATTCACCGAGGCTTGTTGACATATTCGGTATATTATTCGAGACCGGCTTTATATGCACATATTTTTGTATAGCATTTTCTCTCTTAGTTTTTTTTTTGTCTATATTTTGTGCACCTGCATTAACATCGGCGACTTAGGCGGGAAAGATTTCGAGCAACGTCCGTTCCTCATTTCGTTCGTTCGTCCGTCTACTTAAATCCACCCTAGCGTCCATTCTAGCGACCACCCTAACTGAAGCATACAAACTACAGTTGACTCTCGTTATCTCGAATTCCAAGGGACTCTCTGAAATACTTCGAGATATCCGTATTTCGACATATCAGATTTGCAGAATTGGGGGAAAACCTAATTCGATTAACCACATATAACAAATATATGTGTATTTGGACTCTTGAAGTTAGAGATATATTGAAAATATTGTGGAAAAGAAGAGAAATTGCTCCTTAGGAGCAATTTCTCCTCTTTTCCACAATATTTTTTTACCTGTTGTTAGATTTTCATGTTTAAACAGGGACAAGAGTTTCACTTTGAGATAAGCGTTTATTCGAGATAAGCGAGTTCGAGATAGCGAGAGTCCACTGTTATAACTTTACAAATAATTCCACCTCACTGATTGGTTTATCTCACTGAGCTAAACAAGGACGACAACTCTTACCCTTCTGGTGCTTGTTTTTACATTCTAGTGCGCAGGTTTCTTATTTCTAGGCGAGATTGATAGACGATGTTAGCACGCAGGTCCAAATGAAGGCCACAAGATACTTTTCTCCAAGCAATTTCTACATCTCTATAAGTTCTGCAACTGAAACTCCACAAGTTAATGGGACTATGACATTCCAGGTCCAAGTTAGTCACGTGGTACCAAAAATATGCTATGAGGTAATTGCTTGTACTTTATTTTCTAGGTTATTTCGTGTCTGAATCGTTTCGGCCTTGCATACCCAAAACAGACACTTTTTGCAAACAGTATAGATCCAGATAAAACGGCTCATAATGAGCCGTCTTATCAGGATCTACACTGTTTGTCATTTTGCCTTTTTCACTGAATCCCCTATTTACAAGAATGGACTGTTTTAAATTCTAGATGGAAGAGTCTATTCAGAAACGCAGGGGTGGGGGATGGGGGTGGGGCTTGGGGGTGAAAGGGTTAACACTTAAAGAGCCAAGCAAACTTTGTAGCAGCGACATTCTGTCTTTTTTTTTTAATTTTATTTATTTTTATTTTTCATTATTATCCATTACAAAAACACGCCTATTCAAATATATAGAAAATTTCACCTCCAAAAACTGAAAATTTTTATGTAAAAAAACTCTGATATTTTACATATTTTTGTTCAAAACATAGATTGTGGATACTCGTTAGAACTGCCTCTGCAAGGCGGTTCTGTCGATTGCCCACAATATATGTTTTCGAGCAAAAGTAAGAAAAAATAATGTATACCCTGTAAACCCCAGTTTTACTATATAAAAGTAGGGTTTAAGGGGGTTAAATTTATATAGGCATGTTCTCGTGACGATGATTATTATTATTATCATTACTATTATTATCATTATTATTATGATATTTATTGTTATTATTATTATTATTATTGTTATTATTATTATTATTATTACTATTATTATTAATATTATTGAAACGCTTTGTTTCCATAATATACATAGGAACCGTAGCAAATACTGACAGACCCGCTCGCTCCTGATCTATGGGTTTTCACTGTTCACTCAAACATATTTGTCCGGAATGCTCAAGGTAAATATGGTACAGTCAAACCTGGATAGCGCCAACACCGATGACTCGATTACCATGGCTGATTCAAACTCATTTTTGAGTCCATACAAAATTCTCTTGATATCTCCAGAAAATAAATAGTTATGGAATTTTTCTTATTTTATCATGAAATTGTATGTTATGTGTACTCATTAGAATCGCCTGATCGAGGTGATTGTAATGAGTGCACTCAACGTTCCATTATTGTATAGAAGATTTAAAAGACTTTTCCTAAATTATCGTTATTTGTTTCCTGACCTAGCACCATGATTAACCCTAAGTGGCTCGAACTACCCATGTCTCGTATAATTTTCTGTGGCCCAAACGATGTTCGAGCCATTGAAGTTTGACTGTATAGTAGAACCTCGATAATTCAAACTCCAATAAGTCAAAATTCTCAATAATTCAAAATCATTTTGAAGTCCCAACTGTAATATATGTATGCATTTTAACCCTCAATTATTCAAAGTCTCAATAATTCAAACAAAACTGTTTGATCCCTTGGACTTTGAATTATCGAGGTTCCACTGTATTTCGTTTGCATTATCCAGATAATTGCAAGCGGAAACATCATAGTCGGTAGAGAGCTGGAAATGAAATCTCTCAACAAGACGTTCACTGAAGTGATATCAAGTGAAATGGTGCCAGCCGCACGTATTGTCGTCTACGCCTTGCAGCCCCAGTCGGAAGAATTAGCCGTTGACACACTTAGTTTTTCTGTTGCTAGACCTGGGGAGACCACAGTGAGTTTAAGCAGAGGCTTATAATTCTACTAACGGGGCTATGACTCCCAAAACGAGTTACAGGAGGAAAGTGCCATACAATTGGCTAGCTGGCTCAAACAGTGATTGGCATTAAAGGGTTTGTATAGCCCTTGCTCCAAATTAACCCTTAAAGCGCCAAGAAAACCTGCATCTGAAAATGTCATCTGCTTATGTCGTCTGCTGCATCTTCTTGCAAACTTTTCAAACTTACATTTTGCATATAGGCAAACAGTGTGGACCTAGATCAGACTGCTCCTAAAGGAGCAGTCTGATCTGGGACCACACTGTTTGCAGAAATGACTTTTAAAACCACAAGCAGAAGACAAAGCAGACGACAATTGTTGTGATTGGCACTTTAAGGGTTAAGAAATGGTTTCAAGTTAAACCTTTACCACGCAGAAGGCAAATTCAACAGACAACATTTTGATGATATTTTGTCATGAAACAGAGTTTGACATTTCATGCAAAGTGTCTCCTCAGGAGACAGTTCGCATAAAATGTCAAACCCTGTTTTCTGGAACAAATTAGAAAAATATTTCAAAATGTTATTTGTTGATTTTTTCTTTTACTGTACAGCTAGCAAATGTAATTATTACATACTGCATAAGTGAAAGCTATTATCATATCAGTTTCTCTAAGAGAATTAGATTGTAGCAGCCAATCAGATGATGAGAGCCCGCATACATGTTGCATACCTATACTGGGGAGCTGATAGCCCCGTAAGAAGAATTACAAACAAAATATTAAGACGTAAACGTCTAAGTACTGGTGCAAATTTTGTTCATGTTTACATAAAGATACGGGACAAGAGTACACTAAAGCTTAATAAATTTTCAATGTAACAGGTACAAAAGAACAACAATGTGATTCTTTAATGTTTGCTTTTATTAAGCTTTATGAAATTTCTTGATTGAAATGAAAATAAAATAGACATTAATCTGCTTATAACACAGTTTGTTATAAGATTATTTATATTTGCCGGGGTCGTCACAAACCGACGTCCCGGCAAATATAAAACGTCCTTAGTGAGCTAATCGAATAGTCTACCATATATAAAATCCAAAGCTATATTAAGAGACCGGCTCGATTCCCGCGCCGGTCAATAAGCCCGGTTTAAGCTAATATAATTTCAGCCATTACGTGAGAAAACTAACCGTCTGACTTCTGCGCCCACTAAAAACTCATATCCGTCTGCTGATCCGCGCAATCTGCATGGAGAAACTTGACAACCTTGGTTAGCCAAATGCACCTTCTCAAGCTGCTGATCAGGTTTTGCGAATGCGCTCGCTGATCTGAATCTTCGCTAGGCCTACATGCTCTGAAAGTAGGTTTTCTTACGTTTTGGCTTATATTACAGTAGTCTCTGCACTTTCATAACTTTAACTGATATCCAAGCCAAGCTACTTTAATCTATTTTGGACCGTTATCGACCCGACAGGAATCCTGTCGGGACGATAACGGTCCGAAATAGATTTAAGTGGAATGCTATTTGGGTATATAAAATGTATACATCTGCGATGTCGCTAATTATCACCCATTTACCTACTCAAATTTGTATTGGACCGTTATCGGCCCGACAGTGTTCCTAACGTCAAATAACGGGCCGATATTAATTCAAGAATTAAAAATACCTGTCAGATAGATAATGGTCGGATATAGATATAATTACATTACAAATTGGGTCTACGAAATGTAAACATCCAAGTTATCCCTATTGATCACGCATTTTTCTACTTAGATTTGTGTCGGACTGTTAACGACCCAACATGAATCCTGTCAAGCCGATAATTGATCGATATAGATATAAGTAGAATACAAGTTGGATCTATATTATACACTATGTAAACATTCAAATTATCCCTATTGATCACGCATTTTTTCTACTTAGATTTGTGTCGGACTGTTATCGACCCAACAGGAATCCTGTCGGGCCGATCATGGTCTGATATAAGTATTAAAATGCCTGTCGGACGGATAACTGTACTTTATAGATTTAAGCAGATCACACTTTTTTTGCTTATCTTATGTCAGTGTTATCGATACAACAGGAATCCTGTCGGGCTGATAACGGTCTGATATAAGTTTTAAAAAATGCCTGTCGGATCGATAGCATCATAAATCTTATTCACACACTTTTCCTATATGAATTTATTTTGAACCGTTATCTGTCCAACAGGAATATGAATCCTGCCGGGCAGGTAACGGTCCAAAAAAGTTGAGCAGAAAAATACGTCTGTCGGGCCGATAAGGATCCAATATACATTTAAACAGAATGCTAATTGGTCATAGAAATGTATACATCTAAAGTATCTCTCTTGGCCACGCACTGTTTTCAACGTTATTGTTTTGATATTTTCTTATTTTTTTTTGAACTAAATGTAGGAGGTCTAAGTATTCATCACGACTACCTACCTATAAAATTTTGACCCCATTAAACCCCACTTTTATATAGTAAAACTGGGGTTTACAGGGGTGTATATTATTTTTTTTTTATTTCTGCTAAAACATAGATTGTGGGTACTCTATGCGAGGCGATTCTAACGAGTACCCACAATCGATGTTTTGAGCAGAAATATGAAGAATATCAGATTTTTTATCTGAAAATTTTCATTTTTTTGGTGATAAAATTTTCAGTATATTTGAATAGGCACGTTTCCGTAATGATTCTTGCTGTTTGTTATAGTAGTACTATTGTACTAAATATGTTCAGAAAAAGTTATTGGCATGTTTTCATCACTAAGTGACCGCCCCACATATTACATTGTGTATGATTTGCGGGGCAACAGCTGCGCATATTAGTTAAGCAACATAACTACTGTCCTTTCAACATCATTATTCAATTTGGAAATCTCTTATTGTCTTGCTTTGCATGTTATTTAAATGCAAATTGTAGTTTTGATTGATCAGCTCTTAATGGAAACCATTTGTCCTAATTGTTTCTTTGCATCGATTAACCATTAAATATGAAATTACATTTATGGCCATTCGTCTGACCAATGAGCCATTCTTTGTTGATAGTACGAAAACACGCCTATTCAAGTATATAAACAATTTCATCTCCAAAAACTGAAAATTTTCAGATGAAAAATAATCAACAACAAAAAAACCAAAACAAAACAAAAAAAACAAAAAAAAAAAAAATTCAGATTTCTGCTCAAAACATAGATTGTGGGTACTCGTTCTAACAAGTACCCACAATCTATGTTTTGAGCAGAAATAATACAAATAATGTATACCTCTGTATAAAAGTGGGGTTAAAGGGGTCAAAATTATATAGGCATGTTTATATAGGCATATTATTTGTTTTTCCGTATCATCGAGCCCTGAATGAAAAAAAAAAAAAAAACAAGGTCGTTGCGCGGAAGAATATTTAATTTTATTCGGGGGTGGGGGTTGTGGGGATGGGGGCTACCTGCTGCAAGATGCCTTGACAGTGACGACCTTGACGACCTTTCATATTTGATTAGACTGACAGGAGATTAAAATTAAAATGGGAGAATTCAGAACAAGCAAGGGTCAAGCTATATATTATTTTTTATTTTACAAACAAAAAGCCCAATAAAGTCAAGAAAGAAGTATTTTCTTAGTTTTATTCTTTCAAATTGGCGCGAGATGATCGGCAAATCGTCGTACCTCTTGTGTTGGAGTTTCCCGCAAATAGTGCAGTCGTAGGCGGGGCACCAAATGTGAATGAAACCTTTCTGCCCTCTCTCAACCCTGTCAGATATGTTTGTGTAGGTAGGTAGATACAGTTTTTTGTTTGTTTGTTTTTTTTTTGTTTTTTTTTTTTAAAGAAAATTTAATTTATAAAATCCACCAGAAATGCCAGTATCGAAATACATGTTTATATGGAAATTAACAAGTTTTTACATAAATTTAATATCTCTTTCTATAATAGTAATATGAAAAGCAGCATGCCTGTCATAATTTATGGAGAGCATATACTCGTATTAAAGACTTTATTCAGAGCATCTTTTCTTGTAAAATAATTGAAAAAGAAATAAGAAATCTTGCACACTAGAATTCCAATATTTTTTTTTTTGAGTAGGCAGGATTTCTTAGGGTAGGTACGGAGAGGGCAAACAAACTTTTTTTGGGGCCATAGAAATAAATATTTTTTATCGACTCAGGTTACTGCTGTCATTAGCAGAGAAGACGATAGCAACTCGCATAAATTGAATGTAAATATAACATCGAATCCCGGAGCTTATGTCGCACTAAGCACTGTACCAGAAGAGTTATACAACAGGGGATTGGATGATGCACTTACAGGAGATAAGGTAACTACATCGCATTCATTTTTTTAATTATTATTACTAATAAATAAAATCGTATTGACCCATTTACAGGTCCTAGGTCTGCTGTATTGGCCTCGGGCCAATACAGCAGACCTAGGACCTGTAACTGGGCCAATACGTAAATTCTTGATTAATTACAATTTTATTAGCAAACAATAATGTTGTGTATCAAAACAATTTCGTATTTGCCCTTTTACAGGTATTTGGTCTGCTGTATTGGCCAGTACGTAGATTCTTGATTAATGACAATTTTATAAGCTACATGTATCTTCTCTAAAGCTAATGACAGTTCAAAAGTAAACATATTTCAGTCAAAAAACGCGACTTCTACAGAGAATTTCTGGCAATATAGCTGGAACTTGACTCAGTCAAGATCGATAGCGTTATTTCTATCAGTAAGAACGGAAATGATGTAATCGACATTGGTTGAGTTGTATTAGCTGAGTTTCGGCTGCATTGGTCGAGTTTCTCTGTATTGACCAGCTTAGAGATTGATATGATCTTGCTCTTTTTTATGGTATATATACTATGTTACTTGTAGTTAATTAAAAAATGGTATGGAGTCGTACCATACACAGTAGAGGAAGGCGCGCCCCTTTAAATGTTCCATATTCCTCAAAAATAGACAATTTATTAAATAAGAAAGGTTTCATAAATTGATATGTATTAATACAATCATAAAATGGGGCACCTGACAGCCTGTAAAATTTCAACAAGTCTCTCGTTCTTGAACTGGATAAAAAATGAAATGATTTTTTATCGTATCTCTGAATTAATTTTTGCCAACATTACATGTAATTCAGAGATATGATAAAAATCATTTCATTTTTGATCCAGTTTAAAAAAAGAGAGAGTAACCGAAATTTTACAGGCTTTCAGATGCCACATTTTATGAACGTATTAATACGATATAATCGTGAGTCAATTTATTCCACCTTTCTTGGATAAAAAATTGTCTATATATGAGGAATATCTAGTTTTTAAAGAAGACTAGTTAACCTCTTGAGATATATAATTGTAATATGACTGTGTGAAAGAATATATATGTTACCGAGTGAAGTAATTCTCTGCCAGGTTAAGCAGTGGCCACCCATTTAGTCACCCACCCAGTCGTCGCTTAACTTCGTAGAAAAGCTAGACCACTTTACTGCCTCGCCATAAAATCTAGTCCATACAGCAATACTGTATTAGTGATCTATATACTTATAATCCTGTAGCATTTCTCCTCCTCATCTTTTAACTTCGCTCTCGAAGTCAGCTGAAAATGCATAAGAAGCAAATTCCAGAGCAAGGAGCCCATATATATACAGGGACAGGGAATTACCTTGTTTTCATCACCCTGCTCGCAGCGCCAAATGTTACCGACTAAAGTGGTTCTCAGCCAAATTAAGCAGTAGTAACCAAGAAACCCATTGCTTAACTGCGTAGAAAAGCCAGACCGCCATACTACCTCGCTATAGTGATCTACAGTCAAACCTCACTGGCTCGAGCATCTTTGGGATAATGGAAATTTGTTCTAGATATAGGTACTCTGAGCCACTGAGTGTCAATCATGCTACCAGAGGCAAATGGGGATAATTATGGGATGTCTTTTCGATCTTATTTATAATAATATGTTGTGTGTACTCAATAGAATCGCCTTGATCAGGCGAATCTAATGAGTACACACAACATACAATTTTATAATAATATAAGAAAAGTTCCATATTTGTTTTCTTTTGCCAGCGGAAGAATTTCTTAGTGACTCGACGTCGAGTTCGAATCAGCCATGGTAAACGAGCCAGGGTTTTCTGTATATATTTTTCTCCCTGTCATATTTACAACAGAAGAATAGTCGACATACTTACAGAACTATGAATATGAATACCCAGGAAATTCCATAGCCATGTAGCACACCTAAAGAAGGAGAGATGAGGAACAAATAATAACAAAAAAAAGCCCCATATGAACCCACTGGACAAATGCGAACCGCAACAGAAGAACCGCACTTACACACATGTATTGTCTACGTCATTGGCTTAGACAGTTTTGGTATTTGTTATTGCCCCGGAAGCTTTTTATGAAAGGTCATGGACTGATCCAATGATAGATTCCATTGACTGCTCAATGTTACTATAACCAAGTATTAGCTTTCACAAACAAAATTGGTCTATGCTTAGCACGCGTAGGCCAAGCTGTTTTTGTAAGCTAATACTTGTAGAAGATAAGGTAACTTCATGACACATATAATTGTAATAATTTTGTACTAGACAGTGGTGAAATCCATGCAGTGATTTGAACTATCAAATAACTGCATTAGACATACGAACCAACACAACAAAATTTATCTTCCATTACGAGAACATGCCTATTCAAATATACTGAAAATTTTATCACCAAAAAATGAAAGTTTTCAGATGAAAAATTCTGGTAGTTTTCATATTTCTACTCAAAACATAGATTGTGGTTACTCGTTAGAACCGCCTCGGCGAGGCGGTTCTAACGAGTACCCACACTCTATGTTTTTGAGCAGTAATAAGAAAAATAATGTATACCCGTGTAAACCCCAGTTTTACTATATAAAAAGTGGGGTTTAAGGAGGTCAAAATTATATAGGCATGTTTTCGTGATGTCGGACATGTGCAGGAAACGAAGATACAGATAAGCCTGTGCATTCGCGCAGTCTAACTGGAATCTTCTGTGTGCACGTTTTGGATAACCAAGAATGCAAACTTTCTGATCGGAAATGGCACTGGACGTCAGGAACTTTGTTTGGTCGAAAAGAAACGAATGCGGACAAGGAAGACTCCTAGGCAACCGAGGATCGAGATTTCCAAAGCACATTTTGCGCTTTCTCATTAACGCTGATTTTCAATGAGGAAATTAATAAGTAGAGTATACGCTAACATCTACTCAGCTTATATAAAACTAATCATTTAAATTGACTTTAGATATCCTATTTCATAACATAAATTTTCAGCCCTTAAGGTAGACCTTAACTCTGAGGAATGATTGTAAACCCGAGCCCTGATCGCTAATCACACTGGTTTCATGTGTGGCGTTTGTTTTGGCATTATTTGCTCCCCATCTCGCCTTCTCATTACGAAAACATGCCTATATAATTTTGACCCCCTTAAACCCCACTTTTATATGGTAAAACTGGGGTTTACAGGGGTATACATTATTTTTCTTATTTCTGCTCAAAAACATAGATTGTGGGTACTCGTTAGAACCGCCTCGGCAAGGCGGTTCTAACGGGTACCCACAATCTATGTTTTGAGCAGAAATATGAAAATAATCAGAAATTTTCATCTGAAAATTTTCATTTTTTGGTGGTAAAACTTTCAGTATATTTGAATAGGCATGTTTTCGTAATGTTTTGTTGCTTTCGGAAGCTTGCTTCATGATTGTATCATTTATTTTATGTATGTTAACTTACATTTTGGTCTTTAGATTATCGAGGAAATGCTCTCCTACAACACCCCGACAGATGGCGGAAACGTCAAAATATGGCGGAGCCCTAACTCGGAGTATGGATACAAGCTGTTCTCCTCCTCTGACAACGGGATCGATGCACATTCTTCCTTTAAGGTAAACTTTCTCCAAGGGTAATTATTGTAATGCCAACTTCGGGTTATATGACCCAGTCTACGAGTCGGGGATTTACTGCCAAGTCTACGAATTGATGTTTAACGGCCCACTCTACTAGTTGGGGTTTACGGCCCAGTCTACTAGTTAGGGTTTTACGGCCCAGTCTACGTGTTGGGGTTTTACGGCCCAGTATTTGATTTGGGGTTTGACGGCCCAGTCTTTGATTTGGGGTTTGACGATCCAGTCTACGAGTTTGGGCTTTATGACCCAGTTTACGAGTTGGGTTTTGACTGCCCAGTCTCCGGGTTGGTGTTTTACGGCCTTTCTACAAGTTGGGGTTTTACAGTGAAGTCTACGAGTTGGGGTTTTACGGCCCAGTCTCTGAGTTAGGGTTTGATGTCCCAGTCTACGAGATTGGTTTGACGGTCCAGTCTACGAGTTGGGGATTTACGGACTAGTCTACCAGCTGGGCTTTACGGCCCAGCCTGCACTAGTAAGGTCATGTCGAGTTAACCTATTCACACATATCCTGGACAGGAATAGTCTCTGAGCGGTTAACGAGTACTTTCAGTACATAGTTTTGCCTGTAACTTTTCTTGGATTAGCGGAAGAAGGATATTTAGCATAGAAATTACTTCAAGATAATTTTCCACGAAGCTCTGTGACCGAGCCGGGATCCGAACTTGCGACACCTGGATCCAATTTAGACGAGCTACCGGTTGCGGTAAGGAACCCGTCTTAATGCCAAGGGTAGAATATCGCCAGGAACAATTCTACCGTAATAGCAAATTATTGTATATTTTATCATTTGTTGAATCGTTTTTATCTCTGGCTTCAAGACTTTTAATCCATTTGTGCTCTTGCGCCCCATGAAAGGGACATCAATAGACAGTATAGAGTATAGACCTTGATCAGACGCCGCACGCAGGGCTACACTGTTTGCATTAAGTTAAGGAATTTCTCTCAAACATAGTCACTATGAAACCTTGTTATTGGAAATAGACCAGCCCATAGTTATGTAAGAAGAGTCCACTTGGCTTAAATGTGATAACATCCCGAACCCGTACATGTACAGGGTGGATAGTTTTGTCACTCTGATCGTTTGATGTAAGTCCCACAAAGAAAACAAATACAGTCGAACCTCAATAGCTGGAACACCGATGGCTCGTATACCATGGCTAATTCGAACTCGTTTTAGTGTCCCTACGAAATTCTTCCAATAGCTCAAGAGAAAAATATTTAAGGAAATTTTCTTATTTTATCATGAAATTGTGTGTTGTGTGTACCCATTAGAATGACCTCTTCGAGGTGGTTCTAATGAGTACACTTAACATACCATTATTGTGCAGAAGATCTAAAAGATATCCCTAAATTATCGCCATTTGCCTCCTGACCTAGCGTCATGATTAGCCCTCAGTTGCTCGAACTACCCTTATCTCGAACAAATTTCCATGGTCCGAAACATGTTCGAGTTATTAAATATTGACACTATTTACTTTGACCAAATGGTGGACCGGATATACCCTACAGAACTCCCAATTAAATAGAGCAAATTCTTCCGATACCGAGGCGCCTTTTTTGGATTTGAATCTATGTATATCTAATGGTACAGTTTCCACCAAAATTTATGATAAACGGAACTATTTTGATTTTGATATAGTCAATTTCCCTTTTCTGGATGGCGATGCCCCCGGCGTACCTCATATGGGGTATACATATCTCAACTTATTTGATTCGCCAGAGCTTCTTCAAATCTTAATGAGTTTAACTACCGTAATAAAGTCCTTACTGCCAAAATTCTTAGGCAGGGCTATCGTTATTACAAACTTCGTAAAGCGTTTTCGAAATTTTATCGCGGACACAGTGCCTTGTTAGAAAAATAAAGCGTCAGTCTGAAAACACTTCTGCAGCAAGGTATATCGGAACCAGAATTTTACGGTGACTCAGTGTACAGATTTAGAAAAATTTTAGGTAAATCTAACTTTTCGGAGCAATTCAGAAAACTTATTAACCGTTATAAAAGAGTTGGCTATAGCCTGGATATTATGTGGCAGACTGCATGCCTAGTTGTCAACCCAGTCATTGTTGATGGCTATGCTTCACTCTTTAATTGCACGACGGCGGTTCGGGCCTCAGACTCAGTGACGGCCTCTTCGTAAAACTTAAACCAGTGGTGTGGGGCTTGACGATTTGTCTTTGGCTTGGTCCGCCGTGGTTCAACTATTGATTTTCGTCTACTCTGGCATACAGTAGAATAAGCTATGAGTACTCGTCTTTGTTTATTATAGTGATTAATTTGATTTTTATGTTTTCGCTTTGATGCGTTGACTGAGTTGGGAGCCTTTATGCGAACCGAATTTTTATGTATTTCTGTATTAAGAGTAGCATCGGGACCCAGGATGAAGTTAGCTAGCTTTTAAAGTGCTTTAACCCCCCCCCCCCCCCCCTCACCCCGGTGGTTTACTCTACTGACCGTTCTAAGGCGGTGGTCCCGGTGTTAGTCTTACTCTTTGTTGCTTTGTGGTTTATTCTACGAGGCGATTTGTTGTATGTCTTACCATGTGTCACTTAGTCCTTTTAGTATTGCGATTACCTCGCTTTGGGAAGAGAGAGCTAATCTTAGTGCTTTTCGTACGTTTGTTCGATTTGTGCTTGTTTGGATTTGTCGGTTTCCTCTTCCTCTTGGTGTCTGGGAAGGGCTGTGGTTTGTGATTGTGGCACTCCCTGGACTTTTCTCTTACCTTTTTTTTTTTTATTAAGATTCGATTTACGTAGATTTCTCATGCGTTTCATAGGTCATCTCTAGCACTGTTATCACTAGTGTTGCTATTAATGAGCAATTATAAAAGATCATCAGTCATTTTTGCCTCTTGTGACAAATGATCGGAAAGATTTTTTATAGTCGACTAATCGGAAAAGTCTGTTTTTAGAAACATATTTTTCTCGCGTTTTCATTTTTATAGGCAAGTTATATAGAAATGAAATTCAAAGCTATCTATCTGGGTCATTCTAGATTTGTGATCAATAAAAATGAAGAAATTTGATACAATAGCCTCAAATAAGTCAACCCAAAAGTACTGATATTTTTCTTATGTCTCCGTGAAAACATATGTCATGGGTACTCATTAGAAGCGCCTCGCGGAGGTGCTTCTAATGAGTGCCCTCAGCATATGTTTACATAGAGAAATAAAAAAAAAATATTATCTGGATACCACTCTTAATTGATCTGGATCTATGAATTAGTACCTAGAAGAGAGCTTAATTAAGAGTGAATATATCTTCTATAAATCGATTATTAATCGATGATCAGTCAGTTTGACAAAAAGCATTACGAAAATATGCCTATTCAAATATACTGAAAATTTTACCACCCAAAAAAGAACATTTTCTGATAAAAATTCTGATATTTTTCGTATTTCTGCTCAAAACATAGATTGTGGGTACTCGTTATAACCGCCTCGACGAGGCGGTTCTAACGAGTACCCACAATCTATGTTTTTGAGCACAAATAAGAAAAATAATGTATACCCCTGTAAACCCCAGTTTTACTGTATAAAAGTGGGGTTTGAGGGGGTCTAAATTATATAGGCATGTTTTCGTCATGGGATGATCGACTATGAAAATCTGGCCAACACTAGTTATCACCGTGCTTGGGACGAGGGAGATGGTTGGTTTGCCTTTCTGTAGTTTGTGGCTTGTGTACTTTCTGTTTTGATTTGTTTGCTCTTCCACTTGATGTCATTGGTAGGCTATGATTAGTGATTCTCTGTTGTATTAAAGGTCATAAATGTTGATCTGGACCTTTTCGGTTCTCTGTATCCCGAAAACCTCTTCTGCTATACCCCGAAAATACTTTTTTTCTTAACCCTGAATGCTCATTTCGCTGTACCCCGAAAATACCTTTCGTTGTATCCCGAAAACACCTTTGACTGTATCCCTAAAGTGCCTTTCACTATACCCTCAAAGCCCCTTTCGCTGTACCACGAAAATGCCTTTCTCTATACCTCGAAAGCACCTTTCGCTGTACCAAGAAAATACATTTTGCTTTACCCCGAAAGCACATTTCGCTATACCACATAAACACCTTTCTGTGTACCCCGAAAACACCCCTCGCTGTACCATGAACATACCTTCCGCTGTACCCCGAAAACACATTTCGCTATACACCGAAAATATCTCTTAGAAACTAAACAGACTCTGCATGTGTTTGCGATGTCGTTTTACCTACCCTGTCATGGCTCATTTCCCGTTTATTACAGTATGCTGGACTGTTGATCATGACTGACGCTGCTATTCCGGATGTACCAAGTAAGTATATTTACCAAATAAGCAATCCAAATTAAGGTGAATTGATATACCTCCACGGAAAATAATTTGGCATATAGATAGATGCCTCCCTTCTCATTTTGGGATACTCTTAAATGTAGGAAATTGTTCCCTCTGGGAGCAAAGTCTTTATTTTAAGTGTACCCCGCATTTTTAAAACGTTTACTAATGAGGTAAGTTCCTTTCTGCAAAAATAAATCGGCAGCAAAAAAGCCTGGTGTATCCATTCTTAGTAAAATCTTCAGAGCTTGTGCAAACAGGAAGGCACTGTCGGCAAGCGCTTTTCATCGGGTGATCAAAGAAAACACAAATTTTGTATGATAGTGGAAACTTTCACTATGAGCATGTGCTTTAAGGGGTGGTTGGGTGAGGTTAAGGTGTCGTGTATCTGGCGTCACCGGGGCGTCTAACTGATAATGACTTACAGTTGGGCAAGGCTTGCTGTCCTTGCAGCAGGTAAGGGTAGAGGGGGAATTTTTTATTTCTTCTGTTTCTTCGCTTTCATTCATTTTCCTATTTCTGTGTGTTGAGCAGAAATATGAAGACTATCAGAATTTTTTGTTTGAAAATTTTCATTTTTTGGTGGTAAAATTTTCAGTATATTTAAATAGGCATGTTTTCGTAATGCCGTGCCAAGTGGTGATTTTTACGTTTTCAACAATATCATACTACTATAACTGCTAGGTCTATTACTACTACTACTACTATTACTATTACTTCTTATCATATAATAAAATCATTAATAATAATAATAACGATAAAAATAATAATAATGATAATAATAATAATTATAAATTAATAAATTAATTAATTAATAAATTAATCTCCACGCAAATAAGACACCTACATGTATTTCTATATTCTGCTATTTACAGATCAGTGTAATAGGGAACTTGGTGAACGACCCTGTTTTGACGGTGGCTGCTACACTCTCGGTGAAAGATGTGATCAAGTCGCCAATTGTCCTGACGACTGGGCCGACGAGCAGGGCTGTAAGTATCTGTACAGTGCAATCTCCATGTAGTACAGTCGATCCTCAACAGCTTGAACACCGATGGCTCGTTTACCATAGACAATTCGAACACGATTTTGTGTCCCTACGAAATTCTTCTGGTAGCTCAAGAAAACTCATATCTAGGGAAATCGTCCTATTTTATCATGTTGTATGTCTTATCTATTGTATGTCGTGTGTATACAT
This sequence comes from Anodontia alba, assembly GCA_964016985.1. Classification (NCBI taxonomy): domain Eukaryota; kingdom Metazoa; phylum Mollusca; class Bivalvia; order Lucinida; family Lucinidae; genus Anodontia; species Anodontia alba. Next base: position 33,411,002 of record OZ024838.1, read on the forward strand.
TAGAATCGCCGCATCGAGGCAGTACTAATGAGTATACTCAACATACATTTATTGTGTAAAAATCGAAAAGATTTCCCTAAATTATCGCTATTTGCTTCCTGACCTTGCACCATGATTAACCCGCAATGGCTTGAAGTAACCATAACTCGATCAAATATTCAGGTCCCAAATATGTTCGAACTATTGAAGTTCGACCGTAGAATGATCAGTAAAAATCTAAAAAGCTGCCTTTGTAAACAAAGAACACATTACAGATAGAAAATCGGAGTCTCGGTTTTATTAAGACATTTCATAGGCAGCAATGAACTCTGTCCATCATCCTTCTTGGTGATTGTCAGGAAACGTACCTTGGTACATGTGCGCCCAGCGAAGAATCAGATCTTCAGAATCTCCACAGAGAGAACTTTGAATAACCAAGGATGCAAAATTTCTTCATGCAAACAACGAAGACTCAGATCAGACTGCGCGGATGCGCAGGCTTATTTGAGTCTTCGCTTGGCGCACGTCAGATAGTACTTTTCATCTGATCGCAAGTCTTCTCTTGACACGCATGTCAATGGGTACGTTTATCACATTGCAGCTTACAGTGGAACTTCAATGGTTTGAACACCTTTGGGACCATGGAAAATTATTCGAGCCACGGGTAGTTCGAGCCAATGAAGGTTAATCAGGGCGCCGGGAAGAAAATATCGCTAATTCTGGGAACTCTATCGATCTTCTACACAGTAATTGTATGTTGAGTGTACTCATTAGAATCGCCTCGAAGATGAAATAAGAAAGCGTCCTTAGATATTCGTTTTCTTGATCTATCTGAAGAATTTTGAAGGGACTCAAAAACGAGTTCGACTTAGGCATGGTGAAGGAGCCATCGGTGTTCGAGCCATCGAGATTCGACTGTATATCGTTGCTACGGCCTTCCGCTTATTCGAGAAAGGCTGTTTTTAGTTTCTGGAGATCATTTGTGTACAAAGTACTAGTGAACTAAAACTGCCCAGGAAAAGTGTACGTAGATTATCTGATCGATTCATCATTAACTTAATTGTTTTGACTGGGCTGTAACCTGTTAGAGGACTAAAACTGCCCAGGAAAAGTGTGCGTAAGTTATCTGATCGGTTCACCATTACCTTAACTGTGTTGATTGGGCTGTAACTTCTTAGAGGACTAAAACTGCCCAGGAAAAGTGTGCGCAAGCTATCAGATCGGTTCACCGTAACTTTAACTGTGTTGACTGGGCTGTAACCTCTTAGAGGAATAAAACTGCCCGAGAAAAGTGTGCGTAAGTCATCTGACCGGTTGACCTTTACCGTAATTGTATTGACTGGGCTGTAACATCTTAGAGGACTAAAACTGCCCAGGAAAAGTGTGCGCAAGTTATCTGATCTGTTCACGATTACCTTAACTGTGTTGACTGGGCTGTAACCTCTTAAAGGACTAAAACTGCACAGGGAAAGTGTGCGTAGGTTATCTGATCGGTTCATCATTACCTTAACTGTGTTGACTGGGCTGTAACCTCTTAGAGGAATAAAACTGCCAAAGAAAAGTGTGCGTAAGTCATCGGACCGGTTCACCTTTAAATTAAATGTATTGACTGGGCTGTAACCTCTTAGAGGACTAAAACTGCCCAGGAAAAGTGTGCGCAAGTTACCTGATCGGTTCACGATTACCTTAACTGTGTTGACTGGGCTGAAACCTCTTAGAGGACTAAAACTGCCCAGGGAAAGAGTGTGTAAGTGATCTGATCGGTTCACCATTACCTTAACTGTGTTGACTGGGCTGTAACCTCTTGGAGAAATAAAACTGCCTAAGAAAAGTGTGCGTAAGTCATCTGACCGGTTCACCTTTACTTTAACTGTATTGACTGGGCTGTAACCCAGGAAAATGAGCGTAGGTTATTTGATCGGTTCACCATTACCTTAACTGTGTTGAGTGGGCTGTAACCCAGGAAAATTGTGCGTAAGTTATTTGATCGGTTCACCATTACCTTTACTGTGTTGCCTGGGCTGTAACCTCTTAGAGGACTAAAACTGCCCAGGAAAAGTGAGCGTAGGGTATTTGATCGATTCACCATTACCTTAACTGTGTTGACTGGGCTGTAACTTCTTAGAGGACTAAAACTGCCCAGGGAAAGTGTGTGCGTAGTTTATATGATCGGTTCACAATTACCTTATATGTGTTGACTTGACTATAACTTCTTAGAGGACTAAAACTGCACAGGAAAAGTGTGCGTAGGTTATCTGATCGGTTCACCATTACCTTAACTGTGTTGACTGGGCTGTAAGCTATTAGAGGACTACAACTGCATAGGAAAAGTGTGCGCAATTAATCTGATCAGTTCACCATTACCTTATTTGTGTTGACTGGGCTGTAAGCTATTAGAGGACTAAAACTGCACAGGAAAAGTGTGCGTAGTTTGTATGATCGGTTCACCATTACCTTAACTGTGTTGGCTGGGCTGTAAGCTATTAGAGGACTGAAACTGCACAGGAAAAGTGTGCGTAATTAATCTGATCGGTTCACCATTACCTTAACTGTGTTGACTGGGCTGGACAGGAAAAGTGTGCGTAACTAATCTGATCGGTTGACCATTACCTTAACAGTGTTGACTTGGCTGTAACCTCTTAGAGGACTAAATTTGTACAGGAGAATGTGCGTAGGTTAAATAACGGACTCAACGTGACCTTAACTGTGTTGACTGGGCTGTAACCGCTTAGAGGTATAAAAAACAGCCCAGGGAAAGTGTTCATTGGTTGAGTAGACTGTCACCGCTTAGAGGACTCACCCTGCCCAGGAAAAGTGTCCGTAGGCTAACTGATCGGATGAACATGATCTTAACAGTGTTGACTGGGCTATAACCACTTAAAGTATTAAATCTGCCAGGAAAAGTATGCGTAGTTAACTGACCGACTCAACGTGACCTTTACAGTGTTGAGTAGGCTGTAACCTCTTAGAGGACTAAATCTGCCCAGAAAAAGTGTGCGAATGTTAACTGACCGGCTCAACATCACCTTAACAGTGTTGACTGAGCTGTAGCCGCTTAGAGGACTACATTTGTCCAGGAAAAGTGTGCGTAGGTTATCTGCCCGGTTCAACATGCCCTTAAGGGTCTTGACTGGGCTGTAACCGCATAGAGAACTAAATCTGCACATGAAAAGTCTGCGTAGGTAAACGTACCGGCTCAACATATGCTTTAGTGTTGACTGGGCGGTACATGACTTTAACAGTGTTGCCTGGGCTGTAACCGCTTAGAGGACTAAACCTGCCCAGGAAAAGTGTGCGTAGGTGAACTGATTGGCTCAACATGACTATAACTGACCACCTCAGTCAGTCTACACTGTCCGCTTTGGTTCCATGCCTTCCCACAAGCTGCCCTGAGAAGACTCTGATCAGACTGCGCATCTGCGCAGTCTGATCTGAGTCTTCGCTGGGCGCTAATGCAATCTTGCAGGAATTATTGTTTCCCGGCTCATTTGTCTTCTTCATATGGACCGTAACATCCGAAAATGCACCCTCGGACATGTGCGCCCAGCAAAGATTCAGATCAGCCTCCGCATTCGCGCAGTCTGATCAGACTCTTCACGGGGCGTAATTCGAATAGCGAAGTGTGTAAAGTTTCTTTATGCGGACAATGAAGACTGGGATCAGACCGCGCAGATGTGCAGGCCGATTTGAGTCTTTGGGCGCACATGTTAGACGGTACGTTATCTCACATTGCGATTTAGAATTGTGCAATTTTTTTTTCTTTTGATTCTAGGTAATTATGGTGACATCAGGGGTAATGTTAAAAGTACTGACATGAGCTCAAGTTCAAGCAGAAATTCAATATTCTATGCGGATGACGAATGGATGTGGCTAGAGGGCTTGGTTAAGTAAGTTTTCTTTTACTGAAAAAAAAAGAAAAATATAATAATAATAAGTAAATAAATATACGACCCGGACTCAGTGTCCCAGTCGAATGCGCATCCGACTGGTGATCAGGAGGTCGCGGATTCGATTCCCGCCGGGCCGGCAACATTCTTACGAAGAGATTGATTGTGAATTTTTTGTACGGTCATTCTCCCTTTCGCTGATTTAAGAAGAGCTGTTGTAAGCTTCTGGAGAAGCGATGTGCACAAGTACTGGTTAACCCGTAAGAGGAATAAACTCTAATTATGTAGACTGACTGGCACGAAATGGCCTTAATAGTGCTGACTGGGCCGTAAAACACCAACTTGAACTACAATGTGTTAAGTACTTCTTTTAGCTTATTCGTGAGAATGAATCTAGCAACACATTACGAAAACACGCCTATTTAAATATATTGATAATTTCACCACCAAAAAACCTGAAAGTTTTCAGATAAAAATTCTGATATTTTCCATATTTCTGCTCAAAACATAGATTGTGGGTACTCGTTAGAACCGCCTCGGCGAGGCGGTTCTAACGAGTACCCACAATCTATGTTTTTGAGCAGAAATAAGAAAAATAATGTATACCCCTGTAAACCCCAGTTTTACTATATAAGAGTGAGGTTTAAGGGGGTCAAAATTAAATAGGTATGTTTTCGTGATGACAAGACTGATGGTTGACTGTTTGATCCGTTTGGTGCATACTTCATTTGTTTAAAGACGTGGTTCATATCGATGCAAGAAGATCTTTCTTGCGTCGAAGTAGCCGAGACTTTAGAGCTGCCGATTTCTAATCACGAGTTCCGGGGTTCGAATCCCGCTGGAAGCGGAGATCAGTTCACGAATGCACAGCACTTCATTGCACAGTCATTCATTACCCTCCTTTTATCGTCTCGATAAGACAAATAATGTCGAAAGGGATATAAAACACAAAATCGTCATAAGGGCTTCACCATGCCTGAGAGTAGGCTGGGACAACGGTCTGGAACATGGACATTAGACTGTTTCATTTAACCCTTAAGACTGTTTCATTTAACCCCTAACTTCCTGTAAATTAAGCAGCCAATGCAGATCCTTATCAGACGCCGCGTTCTGCAGTGTCTGATCTGGGTCGGCATTGTTTGCTAATGTTCCAATCTAGATTTTAAAGATAACGCGCTATAAATAACCGTTACCTGGATTTCTTACAAAAGAGCTGTTTGGTTTAATTAGTCAGTGATAATCACGTGGACAACGACCTTACGGAAATTTTGATGTGTGTATACTTTGGCTTGATTGTAAACAACCTCACTTTCATGAAAGCAGATCAACTCTCAAAGGAATGAATCTGATCTCTTTGAGAGCAAAGGCTTTCCTTTAAGATTAGATTCTATTTACAGAAAGAGCTTGACGTGCAAAAATTAGATCGAAAAAATGTTCCCCTTGTAAAATGACAGCCTATCTATCTAGTATAATTAGGTTCATTAACGGCACTAATGTTGTAAGCAACTGTTTTATTTTTAGGTCTGACGGAAAGATACATTTCCTTGTGGAGCCACCGAAACTTCCAATCTCATGGACTGTCAGAGGGATGTCCGTGAGCAACGACTATGGCCTAAACGCCATGGCGAAACCAATTAAGGTAGACGAATATCCCAGGTAGCATTTTATTTGTGCCTGTATTGGCTAGCGATGCGATGTAGATTTAAGAAGAATGCTAGCTTGGACGCGAGCCGCAATGGGAATACCATATTGACCTAGATAATTGGAACACCTTAACAGCTTACCATACAATAGTTTGGAAAGGAATGACCCTTGAGAGTGATGAACATATTCACTAAACTGAAAGCATCCGGAGCGTGAAGTTGAACAAGTGCATTTCAATATAGGGATCAAACATGGTTTTTCGTGCATTAACATTCGCCAGGTATCGTGGGAGGTGTTGAAAACTGAGGTCGAAGGCCGTGGTTTTCAACACCTCCCAAGGGACCTGGCGAATGTTAATGCATTGAAAAACCATGTTCGATTGCAATTATTGCATAAAAACTGAAAACATTTGCTACATTTCGCGTTATTTCTTGCACTATTTTGTTTTGCCTTTTCACCAATGTCTCGCGAACGTAATTTCCACGGACTATGCTCGTTCTAGGACCGGGCAGAACATATCTCGTGACGGCAGCGATTCTGTGGCCCCGGTACAAGCATATTGAAAGTTGCGTAGCCGTGCATTAACAGCGCGTGAAATGCCTTGTTAATACACGGCTTTTTGCCGGTTAAGGCACGGCTGTTAATAACGTACGACACTGCTTTTTATGCAATATTACCTGCTAATATGTCTAAAACAACTGAACTGCGCGACTGGACATAGCGACTTAGTGACAAACAGAGTAGACCATATCAGACTCCGCAGAAGGCGGTGTCTGATCCATCTCTACGCTTTCTTAGATCTGTCTGTCCCAATACTTAGCGTTATTGCACTGATATTGTGAATATTGTCCTGAATTCGGATATCAAAGGACGCAAGCTTGCGAGTAATTTATATGATATTTTGGTCCAGGGTGACGTCATACTTCATTACATCAAGTGAAAATAACATAAGCAATTTTGACATTGTACAACTTGTATATTCCACAGTGGTAATAAAGTTTAGATTAGTTAATGGTCGACAAACAAGCATTACTGATCTAAGAAAACCTTCAATTATGATATGGCATGCTAGTATTGAGAAATATCGGCATCAATATTCCTCGGATTTTATCGTTAATTTCTAATAATTTAATATTTATAGCTATATGATAATGACCAATGTTATCACGATAATTTACTTTCATCCAGTCATATTGCTTGTTCCATGTTGGGGATACAAATTCGCATACTTAATGACAAACAGTGCAGATCTAGATCAGCTGGCTTCTTCAGAAGCCAAATGATCTAGATCTACACTGTTTGCAAACAGTGCAGATCCAAATCAGCTAGCTTCTTCAGAAGCCAACTGATATGGATCTACACTGTTTGCAAAGGCAAGACATATCCGTAATCAGCAGGGCAAGGGTTAAGCTGATGGATTGGATATGTTATTGTCAAGCGCGTTAGCACTGGCAATTTAGGCGTGCGAATTTCCGTCCATTCCTTCGTTCGTCCGTATACTTACGAGTACGCCCACACTAGCGTCCTAAATAACGTTTCGCCCTAAGTGAAAATAGGGTAAAAAGAAAAGTCCAGACAAACTGAATTAAGTCTACAAACTGTAAAACTTTACTTACAGTTAGTTTCAGTTCATTGATTGGTTTATCTCACTGAGCTAAACAGGGAATGAAACTCACTCTTCAGGTGCTTGTTTTCACATTTTAGTACGCAGATGTGACATAAACTGCGAAAAATGCGTATTCAAATATATTGAAATTTTTACATTATTTTTCTTATTTGTGAAAGGGCGTTCTAACGAGTATCCACAATCTATGATTTAGAGCAGAAATAAGAACTAATGTATACCCATGTAAACACGTTTTACTATATACAGTTTAAGGGGGTCAAAATGATATAGGCGTGTTTTCGTGAACATCAACGATTTTTTTTTTATTAAAAAATAAGAAAAATCGGTTTGTGGTCTTGTGAATTTTCCCAGAGAACGGTAAATGTTAAAATCTGTGTTCCGTTTTTCAGTTAGACACAGTACGACACATGTATATCAACGTTGAAACACCTGCGCAAGGAGTTCGTGGGGAGCACATTGGGGTCAAAGTTACGGTGTTTAACTATTGGTACAAAGATGATTCCTTAGTGGTATGGACATTGTTTATTTTCTTGTGTCTGCCTGCTTGTCAGTTTCTTTCCCTGTCTCGTTTGCTTATATCCTAACGCCTAATGTTATAGGGATCAAACATGGTTTTTCATGCATTAACGTTTGCCTGGTCCCGTAGGAGGTGTTGAAAACCGAGGCCGGAGGCCGCGGTTTTCAACACCTCCCAAGGGGCCTGGCGAATGTTAATGCATTGTAAAACCATGTTCGATCGCTTTTATTGCATAAAAACTGAAAACATTTGCTACATTTTGCGTTATTTCTTGCACTATTTTATTTCGCCTTTTCACCGATGTTTCGCGATGGCAATTTCCACGGACTGTACTCGTTCTAGGGCTGGGCAGTACACATCTCGTAACGACAGCAAATCTGTGGTCCCGGTACGATTATGTTGAAAGTTGCGTAGCCGTGCATTAACAGCGCGTGAATTGCCTTGTTAATACACGGCTTTTCGCCGGTTAATGCACGGCTGTTAATAACGTGCGGCACTGCTTTTTTACGCAATAATATTAGTTAATAATCTGATTGCTTCTGTTGAAGGTCAAAAGTTTCTGAATATTTTCTGTGTGAAATGTTATGTGTTTTTATCAAAATGTCATAACTTTATCATTTTCTTGCCTTGGGTTGTGTTGGAATTAAACGGCCTAGTCGACATTACTGATGTTATGTCAGTCCGGTCAAATTTTCTAGCCACACTTTTTCAGCGCAGGCCTAGTCCTCTCAGCGGTTAATCGAGTCTTGTTCACTTTCCTTATTTCGTCTTTTAAGCGGTTAATCGAGTCTTGTTCACTTTTCTTATTTCGCCAGAAACTGACAAGTGCCTGATTTCTTTAAATTAGTGGAAGAATGAGAATGGCCTTAGGAAATATTTCATGATCAGTCTCCAAGAAAGAATGTAGTCGGACCCCTTTGCTTTGATAATGATATTGCCCGCTTTATGTTCTGAAAGATAGTTCTAGTTTTCGTTCTGGCAATATTGCTATATTTGTTTATTCAGGACACACACATCTATATTTAAGTATGACGACATTATATGAATTAATACTAGTTTGTTTGTTTAACTTTATTTTTTTCTTTATTTTCAACTAAGTTCCACCCAAATCATGACAGTGTCCGGATGTGGCAGGGAGCTCATTGCTCAGTTTTAGAATGCTGGCTTACTGAGTATAACGCCCCAGACACATTGCATGATATTCCATCCAGTTACATTAAACAAACACCGAATTAACAAGTTCTAGCTGTACTCTCATAATACTGAGCGCCAAGCGAAAGAGAAGCTCGTACCATTTGTATGCCCCAAACGTCTAAGAAATTTGAGGGCAAATTACTTTGGGCCTATCCGTCCGTTCGTCTGTTAATCACGCTTTTCGTGTATAGCATAACTTTTGAACCGTGCATGCTTTTTTTTTTTTTTTTTTTAGAATTTCATATATGGAGTCCTAAAGAAAATATAGTTGACCCGTATTTTTTTTATCTTATCGTGGTTATGCGTCTTTCTTGAGATCTTCACCTTTACATAAAATGCAATGAAATCTTGTAAACAAGATATCTCAAAAACTATTTGAGCTATTATATTGATACTTAATATGCTGATAAGGGATGATGTGTAGATGACCTGATTAACTTTTGAAAAAATCCGAAAATGCTATCTTGAGTAAAAGCCCTTTGAAAATTTGGGCATTTAAACATTGTAAGCAAGCTGTCTCACGAATTGAAATCTTACAGGCTGATAAGGAATGGTAAGTAGATGACCTGAATAACTTTTGAAGAAGAATTAGAAAAAAAAACATCAGTTATTATAGGGATCAAACATGGTTTTTCATGCATTAACATTCGCCAGGTCCCGAGGGAGGTGTTGAAAACCGAGGCCGAAGGCCGCGGTTTTCAGCACCTCCCTAGGGATCTGACGAATGTTAATGCATTGAAAACCCATGTTCGATCGCTATTATTGCATAAAAATTGAAATCATTTGCTACATTTCACATTATTTCTTGCACTATTTTATTTTGCCTTTTCACTGATGTCTCGCGTATGCAATTTTCACGGACTATGCTCATTCTAGGGCCGGGCACTACATGTCTCGTGACGGCAGTTATTCTGTAGCCCCGGTACAGGCATATTGAAAGTTGCGTAGCCGTGCATTAACAGCGCGTGAATTTTCTTGTTAATACACGACTTTTCGCCGGTTAATGCTCGGCTGTTAATAACTCAGTGTTTATGCAGTAATGCCTTTATAAATATGTTGGCTTATTACTTTGTAAGCAAGGTATCTTGAAAACTGTTTGAGTTATTGTCTTGAATATACCTTCAACTAAATTATCACCAAAAAAACAGTTGTAAGTGAAACACTACAGAACATTTAGCAAAAAGGTACCTCAAGGAAAGTACCGCCACGGACGGTAGGAGTTTTTGTTAATGAAAGTTTTGCTGTATCTCTGTGGTAAGCTGATTTATTATATACAATTGACTCTCGTTATCTCAAACATTGATAATTTTCTGCTTAAGTCAAACTAAATGTTGGATAATGTTGGTTTAGATTTGCTTTAAGATCATTACATTTTAACTCCTTATCCCAAACTACTATCTCACTGAAAATTATTATCCTATGCAGTCTGAGATATCAAGAGTAGTTATAAATATTGAGTGATTAAAATGTATGATAAAATCCGAGGAGCAAGCGTGCAGATGTCGCTTTATATCGGCACGCTTTATTGCTATTGCACGCATACTCGGATGTTTTCAAATGTGACCATTACATGGCGTTTTATACCTATCTTAACTTCAACATCTCCTCTATAAATTCTATGAAAATCAAAATGATATACTGATACAAAATTTTATGTCCATTACTGAGACATATGGTAGAGGTACCCGGAGTACGCCGAAGTCAGCATGACGTCGCAAAACGTCAAACCTTGATTAAATCCAGCGATCATCGCACTTTCTCAACAAAGTCACCTGCAATATCTACGCACTCCAAGTTCTTCAATTAATATACAATGTACTGTAGAGACAAAACACCAAGCTCATCAGCTATAGCTCTGACGGTGATTTTGTCCACGCTAACCATGTCCTTAACCAAATCCTCAATGGAACAAGTTACGACAGCATGTTGACCGCGCCTGAAATCGTCCTCCTTTGATTCTCTTCCCCCCCACCCCCTTAAACTCAAGTGCCATTATAATCAAACTCTGGACCGCATTCATTATATTTTTCCGTTAATTTGATTATTCTCAGTGTTTATGTCGGTGATTTATTCAGAGCAACACAGAATTTCACCACACTCCGCAACTCAGTGCCGCCATTTGACTATAATTTTTTCAGTTACCACTATTGAAGCACGAGAACAAAAACACTATAGGATTTTTCCTGAAGAACAGATTATTTTGAAATTTTCAGGTAATTATTTCGTGACGTGGAATTTCCGCTTGACGCTTCCGCGGTTTTGTTTTTACTTTGAGCTAACAGACGGAAATTAAGTTTATTTCTTCAAGAACATATTTAGAAAAAAAATGGTATTTTACGGGCCGCTCCGGGTACCCCGTATATCTATTTTCCTTGATCGGTTTTATTTTATTTTTTACAAATACTTTAAGGATATGTAAAGGTTTATGCATAACCAATTTCATATATATTGGGTGAAGATTGTTTGAGATATAACAAAATTCTACGAACTTCCCGAACAACCCTCTTTTAAGTGATTATATATTATAAAGGGTAACTGCACTACGTTTTGTCTTTAATATATTAATACACTTTTCGTAACAGGTGACGGTAACCATGAAAGCTGGAGGAGATAAATATGACATCATTTGGGTTGACGAGAATGGAGATATCGATCAAAATGTAACGGAAACGGAGAAGGAAGATCGTCGTATTTCCGTCATTGTAAGTTTGTGTCATCTCTATCTTTAATCCTTTAAGTTTAACTTAGTTTCATCTCTACTTTCAACCCTTTAAGTTTGTTTCATCTTAACCTGTAAACCTTTAAGTTTATTTAATCTCTACTTTTAACCTTTGTTTATTTCATATCTACCTTTAACACCTTTAATTGTTTCATCTCCGCCTTTTACCCTTTAAGTTTGTTTCATCTCTACATTTAACCTTTTAAGTTTGTTTCATCTCTATCTTTAACCCTTTATCTACCTTTAACCCTTTAAGTTTGTTTCATCTCAGCCTTTAACTCTTTAAATTTGTTTCATCTGCACCTTTAATCCTTTTAGTTTGTTTCTTCTCATCTTTAGTCCTTCAGGTTTGTTATATCGCTGCCTTTAACTCTTTAGGTTTGTTTCGTCTATACCTCTAACCCTTCCCGTTTGTTTCATCTTATTTGACCTTAAAGGCTGTTCATCTCTACATTTGACCTTTAAAATTTATTTCATCTGTACTTTTAACCCTTTAAGTTTGTTTCATCTCTTAAATCATTAAAGTTTGTTTCATCTCTTTTAAGATTTTTTTTTCTCCTCTCATAAATCGTTTAAGTTTGTTTCATTTCTTTATTGCTTTAAGTTTACTCTTTACATTTATGTCATTTCTACCTTTAACCATTTAAGTTTGTTTCACCTGTACCTTTAACCCTTTAAGTTTGTTTTATATGTACCTTTAGCCCTTTAAGTTTGTTTCATTTCTGCCTTTAACACTTTAAGTTTGTTTTAGCTATACCTTTGACTTTTAAGTTTGTATCATCTCTTTAATCCTTTAGGTTTGTTTAATTTCTTTTTCCTTTAAGCTTGTTCCATCTCATTTTACCCTTTACATTTGTTTCATCTTTATCTTTAACCATTTAAGTTTGTTTCACCTGTATCTTTAACCCTTTAAGTTTGTTTCATCTTTGTCTGTACCGGCACAGTGGCTCAGTGGTAGAAGTTTATTTTATATTTTTCTTTAACCCTTTAAATGTAATTCATATTTACCTTTAACCCTTTAAGTTTTTCATATTCACCTTTAAACCTTTAAGTTTGTTTCATATTTACTTTTAACCTTTTAAGTTTATTTCATATTTATCTTTAACCTTTTAACTTTGTTTCATATTTACCTTCAAGCCTTTCGATCTTTTATGTGTTTGTTTCAAAGGGAAACCTTTATAAATTTTATGTCGAAGTTTTATGCTGTAACTCAATGCACTATACATGCAGAAGCTACAGAGTTATGTCGGTCCGGCGGTAATCTGTCCATTGTTGCCGTATTTAAATATCAAGTCCCGGACAAAACGTGATATTTACCTAGTCATATCATGCTGACACCGAGCTGACCAGTTCTTGGTCTGCTATCTTATTGCTTAGCGTCAGTTGGAAGGACACCTATTACAGATGTTTTAAATCATTTGCAATGACTCGGCCATGGATCGAATTCATAATCTCCTAGTCTGAAAGCGGACGCTCTTCCATTTGAGTCACCGTGCCGGTGTCCGCTGATTCAAAAAAAAAAAAGAACAAAAAAAAAATACAAAAAAAAACGGCTGTTAGTTATTGGGAAAAGTATGTGCAAAAGCACTGATTAACCGCCTAGAAGACTAAACATACCCAGGATAAGTGATAGCTTAACGGACGGGCTCAACATGACCGTAACATTGTTGACTTGGTGTCAAGACTCCAACTCAAATCAACAAATCTTGATAAACGAACCGCGCTATGAGACATCACGAAAACACGCCTATTTAATTCCGACCCCTTAAAATGAACGTCAAAAAGGTTACCTTAGGAAACAAAGAACACACTACGGATTAGAAAATGGGAGTTTCGGTTTTATTTAGACTCTTCATAAGCAGTAATGAAGTTTGCAACACTGCTTAAACCCCGCTTTTATAAAGTAAAACTGGGGTTTACAAGGATACACATTATTTTTGCTTACTTCTGCTCATAAGTATAAAATGAGAGTACTCATAAAAACCATCTCACCAAGGCGGTTCTAAAGAGTACCCATAATGTGTGTTTTGAGCAGACATATGAAAATGATCAGATAATTTATTTGAAATTTTCCTTTTTTGGTTATAAAATATTCAATACATTTGAATAGGCGTGTTTTCGTAATGAACGGTAATGAACAGCCGAAGTCCGCTGATTCAAAAAAAACAACAAAAAAAACGGCTGTTAGTTATTGGGAAAAGTATGTGCAAAAGTACTGATTAACCACCTAGAAGACTAAACATACCCAGGATGTCAAGACTCCAACTCAAATCAACGAATCTTGATAAACGAACCGCGCTATGAGACATCACGAAAACACGCCTATTTAATTTCGACCCCTTAAAATGAACGTCAAAAAGATTACCTTTGGCAACAAAGAACACACTACGTATTAGAAAATGGGAGTCTCGGTTTTATTGAGACTCTTCATAAGCAGTAATGAAGTTTGCAACACTGTTTAAACCCCGCTTTTATAAAGTAAAACTGGGGTTTACAGGGGTACACATTATTTTTGCTTATTTCTGCCCATAAATATAGAATGAGAGTACTCATAAATACCAACTCACCAAGGCGGATCTAAGGAATACCCATAATGTGTGTTTTGAGCAGACATATGAAAATGATCAGATATTTTATTTGAAATTTTCCTTTTTTGGTTATAAAACATTCAGTACATTTGAACAGGCGTGTTTTCGTAATGAACTGTATCGAACGGGATGTACCGGAACAGCAAAGACCTCGATTTGCCAGCACATCCATCTGTCTGTTCAGATTATTTAGCGTTAGTTAGTATACGTTTTAGAAATAACCGATACTGTACATGGAGAGTAAAAGCCCTAGCATTACGAAAACACGCGTATTCAAATATATTGAAAATTTCGCAAACAAAAACTGAAAATTTTCAGATAAAAAAACTCATTTTTCAAATTTCTGCTCAAAACATAGATTGTGGATACTCGTTAGAACCGCTTCACAGAGGCGGTTCTAATGAGTACACACAACCTTTACTTTCGAGGAAAAAAAAGAGAAAAATTATGTATACCCCCGTAAATCCCAGTTTTACTATATAACAGTGGGGTTTAAGGGGGTCAAAATTATATAGGCATGTTTTCATGATGGAGAAGCTGATCTGGCCAAGAGGTTATAGAACTATTTTCTCTGCTAATAAATATGAAAATGCCAACAATAGTTGTTTTATTTCATATTTATTAGCAGAAAAAGTTTCATGCTCAGCTATGTTAAGCAAGAAAGAATTTGCGGTTGTCAGTAATTTGAGATATGTTAGCATGAAAAATTTCATGCTCAACTCAGCTGAGCATGAATAAAGTTTTATAATTTCGGGGCTTGATACGAATTAAGGGGACTGGATACACTTGGTAGATGATCTGAAAAGGGGGTCTACTCTAAAAGCAACGACTTTTCTCCAAAGGGGAGCAAGTGTTTTACCTTTCAGAGTAGATTTTTTTTCGAAAATGAGGCAAACAACTTGGACAGATTTGTCTCTCCTTAAATGTGTATCAGTTCTCCATCAATTATGATATGACATTACTGTAGAGAAACATGCCTGAATTTTTCGAAGAAATAGGTTACGATATGACGGCTTCAGCGCTGTTTTTATTCGACTTTCACAACCTGTTTTCGTTGGTTTCTTGCAGCTTGCTCCTGGAGAATCATCCAACCTGTATATACCAATAGTGTCAAGATTAGATAAAGGGGAATTCGATTTGACCTTAACAGCCGAATGTTTCATTGACAAAGACATAGTTACAAAACGTATACGTATCCTGGTAAGCTAAATTGATACATTTGAGGGACGCCATGGGATAAAGTACCTTCTGGGAACATACGGAAAGCGATGGTCCAGACCATCAGGACCTTCACTTTCGGTTATAGAATCACTAGGTTCTGTAGAATTAACAATGCCTAGCAAAGTCCCTGAGCGAACATCATAGTTTCCCTGGCTTATATGGATCTTTGATAATCGAATATGTCCCTTTTTTATTCGAGCTGAAGACTCTGATCTTGACACCGAGTATAATAGCAATGTAGCCTTGACGTTAGAAATAGGAGATCCATTTCTGTTAAACGTCCCCTTGTAGGGCTCCATGGAGGGTGGGGCGCATAGCTATCGAACCAAAAAAATTATCACCATGGCCTCTCGAAAACGATTTCTGGTGTTCGACTCTTCGGAGGACGACACGCAACCGACTACCTTTACGTTTAAAGCGAATGAGAACTTTCCAAAATTTTTAGTGATTTCTAGTAAAGAGGAAAAACAAGTTACATCATTATCACCTTTTATAATAGAAAAAAAAATTGAATCTTTAATAGGTACACCAAAAAATGTAAAAAAATTAAAAAATGGAACCCTTTTAGTCGAAACAAATAGAAAATCCCAATCAGAAAACCTCCTAAAAATCACAAAATTCTTTAGTATAAATGTCACTGTCACGGAACATAAAACCCTTAATAGTTGCAAAGGTATTATCCGTGACAGAATGCTCAAAAATGAAACCGAAGAAAACATCACGGAATATCTCAAACAACAAGGAGTAACAGCTTGCAAACGGTTTAAAATTAAAAAAGATGGAAATTTTATAGAAACAAATACACTTTTACTAACATTCAACACCACAACTTTGCCGAAATCACTAAAAAATTTTTATCGAATTATACCGGTTGAAGTCTACATCCCAAATCCTCTGCGGTGTTTCAACTGTCAGAGTTTTGGACATCATGAGAACGGCTGTCCTGAAGCCCCTGGATCAGTCTGTGAAAAATGTGGTATGGGTGATTTTGACCACCCTACACATGCTTGCAAAAATCAACCAAAGTGCGTGAACTGTCACAAAAATCATCAATCAAAATCAAATCAGTGTGAAATTTGGAAAAAAGAAAAAGAAATCATGAAAATTAAAGTTACACAAAAAATTACTTATTTGGAAGCTAAAAAAATTCAAGAAAACCAATCTGAAATTACCTTTGCAAAAGTTGTTCAATCTTTAAACACTAAACCTGAAACCAAAGAAATTTCTACCCAGTTTAACGAAAAAGATTCTGTCATTAAAGCAAGTTCAAAAGTTATTACTCCTACTCTAAAACCGAAACCGAAACCCGCATCTACTCATCAGTCCAGACCACCAACACAAAACAGTCAAAACAGTTCACAAACACAGCCGAGTAAAGCAAGTGGATCCCAAAGATCCAGATCCAGGAACAGGACAGCTGACCAAAAAGGAAAAAATGGAAAAGAAAAAGATAAAGAACCAAATCCATACAGTAAAGGGGGATCCGCCGATCCGATCAAGTTGGTCAATCGGTTCGATTCCCTCGACAGCATGGAGTTAAGAGATTGACTCCTCCATGCTGTCGCAGACCCGGAAAAAATAAAAGGATTATCTCTCCATTCATCATGGATAAAAAATCAATTATTCAGTGGAACTGTCGAGGACTAAAAGCAAATTATAACGAAATTTTAATTTTAACAACACTACTTTCTCCGACTGTCTTTTGTCTCCAGGAAACCTTTTTAAAAAATACAGATAATATTAATTTTAAAAATTATAGTTTATATAATCATATCGCAACGGAAAATCAGAAAACCTCAGGAGGTTCATCTATCCTTGTAAAATCAAATGTTCCTCATAGACAGATAGATATAAATAGTAATTTACAAGCTGTTGCTGTAAATGTCACTCTGTCTAAATCCATAACAATTTGTTCTCTATATCTTCCTCCACACTGTAAATTTTCTAAACACGATTTAGAAAATCTTATAAACTAGTTACCTCGTCCTTATTTATTATTAGGTGACTTTAATAGTCACAGCAAACTATGGGGTTGTCTGGATACAAATGACAAAGGAGAAATAATAGAAAATTTTATTGCAGAAAATGATTTATGTTTATTTAACGATAAACAACCAACTTATCTTCATTCTCCTACAAGAAATTATTTTGCTTTAGACTTGTCTATATGCTCTCCAAATATTTACTTAGATTTTGATTGGTCAGTTCTAGATGACCTTCATGGGAGCGATCATTTTCCAATTAAAATTGAAGAAATTGAATCGACAAATGAAGACCATCATTCCCGATAGAATTTGAATAAAACAAACTGGGAGAATTTTATGGAGCTATGTAATGAAAAATTAAATCCTGAAATGTTTAAAACAGCAGATGATATACAAGCTTTTACTGATACATTAATTCATGTAGCCGAAAAATGTATTCCAAAGTCCTCGACACGTTCAAAAAGAAATAGACCTTGGTTTAATAAAGATGTTAAAAATTCAATAAATAAAAGAAAATCTGCCTTACGAAAGTTCAATAGGCAGCCAACAAAAGAAAATCTAATCCATGCCAAACAAATGCGAGCTAAAGCTCGCAAGACAATAAAAACGGCTAAAAGAACATCTTGGCAGCAATACGTCTCCAAACTTAACTCTAGAACTCCAGCAAAGAAAATATGGGACATGATTCGAAAAATTACTGGCAAAAATAGAAATAAAAAGCATGTCCATATTAAATCAAATGGAAATATATGCTCAACGACTAAAGATATTTCCAATGCACTAGGAGAGAATTTTCAGAAAAACTCTTCTAGTGCAAATTATTCCGAAACCTTTCAAAACATAAAACAGGAACAAGAGAAAGAGCATCTAAATTTTACGTCACTAAATCATGAAAAATATAATGTACCATTCACAGCTTCAGAATTATTAGATGCTCTTAATAAATCTCACGATACAGCTGCTGGTCCTGATGACATCCATTATCAAATTCTTAAACATTTACCCGATAACGCTTTAAAAACTTTATTAAAAATTTTAAATGATATTTGGATCACTGGAAAATTTCCAAAAGACTGGAGTAAAGCAACGATTATACCTATACCAAAACCAAATAAAGATCATACTGAAGCTACAAACTATAGACCTATTGCTTTGACAAGTTGTTTGTGTAAAACAATGGAGAGAATGATTAATGATAGACTGGTTTGGTTCTTAGAATCAAACCAGCTTATAACAAAATATCAAGCTGGATTCAGAAAAAATAACTGTACAAACGATCATTTGATTCGTTTGGAATCTTTTATTCGTGATGCCTTTGTTAAAAAAGAACATGTAGTAGCTGTATTTTTTGACCTTGAAAAGGCTTACGATACTACTTGGAAACATGGCATCATGAAAGATTTACATAAATTAGGTCTTAAAGGCCGATTACCACTTTTTATTCAAAACTTTTTATCAGATCGAACATTTAATGTTCGAATAGGTAATACGTTATCGGACATATTTAAACAAGAACAAGGTGTACCACAGGGAAGCATTTTATCACCTACCTTGTTTGGCATTAAAATTAACGATATTGTTAAATGTGTGAAAGACCTTGATTGTTCACTTTTCGTTGACGATTTTGGAATATTTATTAGATCGAAAAATATGGAAACCATTCAATTCAAACTACAACGATGTTTAAACAATATAGAAGATTGGGCAACAGAAAATGGTTTCAAATTTTCAAAAACAAAAAATCAATGCGTTCATTTTTGTCAAATACGTCAGCTACATTTAGATCCTCATCTCACCATATACGGTAGTCCCATTCCAGTCGTCAGTGAAGCAAAATTCCTGGGTCTTTTGTTCGATAACAAATTATCTTTTATACCACACATCAAAGCTTTAAAAGCTAAATGTTTAAAAGCACTTGATATTCTTAAAGTTCTCTCCAGTTCCGACTGGGGAGGAGATCGTACTGTTCTTTTAAATCTTTATAGATCTTTAATTAGATCTAAATTGGATTATGGATCCATAGTTTATGGATCCGCTAGAAAATCTTATTTGAAATCTTTGGATACTATTCATCACCAAGGTTTACGTCTGGCTCTAGGGGCTTTTCGTACTCCCCCCGTCGAAAGTTTATACGCTGAATCAAATGAACCATCATTGTATATAAGAAGAGAGAAATTGTCTCTTTAATATGTTACTAAATTAGCCGCCAATCCACGTAATTCAGCTTATGATTGTGTTTTTAACCCGAAATATGGAAGATTTTACAACAACAAACCAACGGCTATTAAACCCCTTGGCCTGAGAATACAACCGTTACTTGAAGAGGCCAATATTAATATTAAAAATGTTCAGCATTTTTTCTTTTCCATCAAAAGAGCCATGGACGTTAAACCCTCCAAAGATTATATTAGACCTTCATAAAAATAAAAAAACAGAAGTTGAGTCGCATATTTTTAAGAATGAATTTTTAGAAATCAAATCAAATTATAAACATTACCTGTCAATTTATACAGATGGTTCGAAACAAGATGAGAAAGTTGCTTGTTCTGTTATTAGTCCAAATTTTACTGACAATATCAGATTACCTGATAATAGCTCCATTTTTACTGCCGAAGCCAAGGCAATTGATATTGCACTTTACCATATCAGAGATCAGTCTGAAAAACAGTTCATCATTTATTCAGATTCTCTTTCTGTATTAAAATCTCTTAAAGATTTACACCATAGAAACCCATTAATTCAACAAATTCTTAAAAAATATTATTACCTTTCAGTTTCAAAAGAAATTGTATTTTGTTGGCTTCCCAGCCACGTTAATATTCGTGGAAATGAATTAGCCGATTTAGAAGCCAAATCGGCACTATCATTAGTGGTAACAAATTTCAAAATTCCTCACCGACTTTAAATCAAGCATCCGTCAATACATCAACAACAAATGTCAGTCTGTTTGGGAAACACAAACTCTAAATAAACTAAATGAAATAAAATCAAATTTTAACAGCAAATGCACATTCTCTAATCTCAGCAGAAAAGAACAAACAAAAATCACCAGATGTAGACTTGGACACACTAGAATTACTCATTCTTATATTTTAAAAAATGAACAAGCTCCATTCTGCATTCCTTGCAACGAACATTTTACAGTCAAACATTTTCTTATCACTTGTGCAGAATTTGATCATATTCGCTGAAAGTATTTTAATGTAAAAACTATAAAGGAACTTTTTAATGATATACCATCTAAGAAAATGCTCGACTTTCTTAAAGAGATCGGACTTTTTCATAAAATATAATCAGTATTTTTAATAAATTAAAATAATTGATACTTTATCTTTTTAAAATGAACACATCAATCCTAGATATTTCTCATTAAATAAAATCATCATATAATATAAAAATTATTAGACGCTATATGCCCTTCTAGGGTTGAGCGTCTATAAACAAAACATCCATCCATCCCTTTTTTATTGTGCAACTCATTTCATACAAATGCTATCTATAGAGCTTACAGGCTATCATGGATTTTCCTTTCACATTTTTTGCAAATTTTCTACAGCCCACAACGTTTTTGTTTTCAATTCAAATAGTCAGTACTTAATAGTTATCTGACATCAGTCACTCTACAAACTTAAAACCAAGCAACGGAATGGTAGGTTATATGTCATGTAATCAGCTTCTGCCTCAAACACAATTTTACTGTTTGTAAGGTAAGGGGCCAGGATGTCGCAGCATTTATTATACAGTCGAACTTAAATGGCTCGAACATCTTTGGGGCTGTTGAAGTTTGTTCTAGAAATGGTTAGTTCGAGCCACAAAGGGTTAATCATAGCGCCAGGCCAGAAGGTAAATTAGAATACTTTAGGGGTGTCTTTTCGATCTTTTATAAAATAATGTTAATTTGAGTGTACTCATTAGAATTGTATCAATATGGCGAATTAAGTGCATACTTACAACATACATTTTCGTGATAAAATAAGAAGAAAATTTCCCTAAAGTATCATTAAACACTTGTTTTCTTGAGCTTTAGGAGCAATTTCCTAGGGGGCTCAGAAACGAGATTGAATCAGCCACAGTACACAAGCCGTCAGCGTTCGATTCATTGAAGGTTTATTATAGTTACAATAATGCATGCCCCCGAATTGCATTTGAGGAAGCATTTGAACCAGAGGACATGGTGTCTGGACAGATTCTCTTCACAGTAGATCCTTTCCTTTTGTAGTAGACACCTGTTCATAAGAGAGTTGGCATGCAGGAAACCAAACAAGAAATCATGAAAGTGATCTCACTTTTATAGATTATGGAAAATCTGTTAGTTATATAGTCCCCTTAAGTCTTAATGCCAAACCCACTGAATTGTCAGCCAATCAGATCACTTGATTCAGGTTAAACAAATTCACGTACTTAATGACAAACATTGCATATCCAGATCTGTTGGCTTCTGCAGAAGCCAACTGATCTGGATATACTCTGTTTACAAAGGCAGGGCATATCCGGGTTAGCAGGACAAGGATTAGTCTTAGCCATTATATTTGAATGTTGAGACCAGCTGAAAACTGCCATTAGATGTCTGGGGTGCTGTCATTGTTCCTTATGAATATACCTCCTCGACTTTTGTTTATTTACTACAGCTGGTATTATATTGGACAGCCAGGAAACGGCTTTTTGGTGTAGTTTATATTTTGGTGTAAACAAGTTTTATTCTGATTTTCATTTGACATGCAACAAACATTATACAGAAGAACAAATTTTAAAAGATTGGAATTACAGCATTACGCTTTATGATTCCTTTCTCAAGTTAATGTTTTCAGGTCCACTATGATTACTGAGTGTATTTGGACTAATCTGAAAATAGAGTATTGCTCAAGAATTGTTTAGGAGGTGTGAAAAGTTTTGAATGTTCCATTAGTGTTCATAAACAAACTCGATTAATAAAGTATAAAAGGAATGCATTTAGAGCAATAAACACACACACACACACCGAGGTGGTTCTAACGAATACGTATAATCTATGTTTTGAGCAGACATATAAAAAATATCAGTTTTTTTTTTCACTGATTTTTTTTTTTTTTTTTTTTTTTTTTTTGGAAGCGAAATTTTCTATATATTTGAATAAGCGTGTTTTCGTAATGTTGTTTTAACCAACTCTTTCTTTCATTATTTTTCAGTCCGAAGGTGTGAAAAACTACTATCATACCCCTTATCTAATAGACCTGATGCAAGGTGGATCTCAGATAATCCCACACTTTCATATACCGGTCCCGGAGGTGTTCATTATCCCTGAAGTGAGGGAAAGGTTATTTGTACCAGGATCTGCGGTTGCAGATATAAGTTTGTTTGGTAAGTGAGGACAAGTGACGGTTGCAGATATAAGTTTGTTTGGACAGTAGGAACAAATAACTGTACCAGATATAAATGTGTTTGGTTGGTTTGTGTTGAGGTCTTACGGCCCAGTCAACCCAGTGGGGTCATGTCGAGCGCGATCAGTATACCGAACCACACCTTTACTTGGCAGGTTTAGTCCTCAAAGCGGTTAACCAGTATTGTGCACATTCTTTCGCCAGAAACTGACAACTGCCCAAATGTGTTTGGTAAGTGAGAAGAAGTGACGGTTGCAATAATTTTGTTTAAAGTTTTGGAATCTCATTAGATCTACAAGACAATATGGATAATTAAGAACCAAGGTTGTTTTTGTCACCGTAGAATAAGAAATGAAAATACACCTGATTACTTAACTGGAACTCTATAGTGTCTCCCACATCTACCTATAGGTTTCATTTAATTGGTTATATATACAATATAATGTATGCGCAGGTATATTTTGTGGTACAGTTGCCTTCCAAATGCACGTTGCTGACAGGCTTTATCCGTAAGGCACTGGGTGGAAGCTACATTTCAGCAACAGAAGTCAGGCAGGTGGCCATATAAATTGAACGATTAACTTACAGTGTTTACTAACATGAATATGCCAGGACAGAACAGTTCAGATTGTTCAATTTAAAATAGTTGTACTTCATTCTGTGCTTAAAAATGCTACACTAAGAGAGCAAAATTAGGTTCTTGTCTCTAGGGTATCGTCCCCTACTTACATATACATTTTACAAAATATGCATATACAAATGCCTGCAAAGAGATTAGCTGAGGCACGGGTGGGGAACAGTACTTTATAAAAACTTTTCCATTTTCCATGTATTACAACAGTAAAAATGGACAGTTTTACCCCAAATGTAGGGGTCAGTTATATTTCGTTTCGAAAAAATTGTTTTCTAACATTGATGATGGGTCATTAGAGGTCAGCTGCAGGAAAAAAAATATGCAATTCACTGAAACTTTATTTTCCTTCATTTTGTAGGCAAAGAGGCCGATTATCTTTTTAATCCCCTTAAATGACTCGTTATGTACTAGCTTTATTTATGCAAACTATTTATTGGAATGGAGCAATAGTTTGGAAGATATATTCAAATTAAGTGGGTGGTGTTACTTAACCCTTACCCAACTGGTGATAAAGAAATGCTTACACAGCTTTACAGCTACTATATAAATTTATAAACCTTATATGACTTTGAATCTTATACAAGTGTCGTGCAAAAGGTTCTGTCACTAATGGGCTTCCTAAGTTTTATCCCAGATATATTTTAAAATGCTTCACTGCACTTGAATGGTGTGTTGAATAGCTAACGATACCCGTTTATTTCATGCACATTGCTTTCCAACTGACCGAGTTATTTCAAATTGAAATAGATGCAATCATATACACTGACCAATTTACATGTTACAATAAGAATCGACCAAGCAAAGGATGGTCAGGAATCCACCTTTTACAGGACAAGGCCTCCTCTCATAAGTGTGAGGTTGTTAAGTCTTTTTTGGCTTCTGAAAAGGTGAAAGTTTTAAACCATCCACCTTATTCACCTGATCTGAGTCCCTGTGACTTCTTTTTATTTCCAAGGCTTAAGAAAATGCTTTCTGGAAATAAGTATATGTCTAGAGGTTCTCTTGGCAGCGCTATTTATCAGTGTCTTCAACAGATACCAAAAGAAGACTATTTATCTGCTTTTCGCGACTGGGTAAAAAGGTTACAAAAAATGTGTTTCAGTAAAGGAAGACTGCTTTGAAGGTTTGTAATAAAAAATGTTTGATAAAACGTAGCACTGAAGTAATCCGAATCCAGTGACAAAACTTTCTGCAGGACCCTCGTATCAAAGCAAAATTTTGTTATGAAGCTGATACTTATCTACATCTTTTATATGAGGTGAACTTCCTGTCTGAAAGCGTTTTGCAATCCGTTTGCTTGTTTTCTGCCTGACGTATTACTTTAATCTTTAAGTTAACATATACGTTTGAAGTTATTCAAGACGTCATAGTCATGTTGATGTTTATCATGTTAATTATAAGAATTTATAACAATTTATAGCAAAATTATAGACACTGTTTGAAACAAATACCGAGAGGATAATAGCTATCTAAGAAATACAGAGAAAACAACAAGAAACTGAATGGTTTGGAGTAGCTGAGGTGGTTACATTGACAAAGTATTGACTAACTTAGCAATAAATGTTTACAATGCCCGATTTCCTCATAAAAACTTCATATAACCTAAGAATCAAATCAAGAGAGGCTGATAACAAACGTAAAATGGGTTGTTGAAAAGGCACAAATTCAAATAAAATAATTCAACATGATGCCAATCGACCTGAATCTATTTATTATACCCCGCCACATGATAGTAGCAGGGTATTATGGTATACCCTCCGCTGTCCATCAATCCGTCCTTCCGTCCGTCCGCATTCGTTTAAGGATACCTCCTTCTACAGTTTTCATCGGATCATGTTGAAACTTTTGGAGAGTTAAACCATGATGTGGATAGCGCATTTTGTTCGAGGTTAACATACACCAACATTTCACAGTTATTACACGTGCGGGTGTCCGTCCGTATTTTCGTTTGGGGACAATAACGTGTAAATTTCAATGGAATTTTACCAAACTTGGTGTGTGCCTTGATATTATAGAGGTATGGTTTGGATTTGCAAATCGGTACATTTCATAAATTTGTGATATAGTTGTCTGCATGCGACACGTCCATAAGTTCGTTTCGGGACGATTACTCGAGTAAATGTCAAAGGATTTTCACCAAACTTGGCGTGAGCATATTGTGAAGATCAGGTTTTGGATTGCTAATGGCTAAATTGTGTAATATTTTGACATAATTATCTGCCCACGACTGTATTTTTATTTCTGGACGATAACTTGAGTAAATGTAAATAGATAGTATAATAGTAATCCTTGCTTTGATATTGTTATTTTTCAAGTTAAAGCCTTCTGACTTATAATATGTCTGCAGGGATAAACGGGTTAAACATATCTGAGCCACAACGGCAGAAAACGTACCTTACGGACACGTGTGCCCAATGAAGATTCAGAACAACCTGCGTATTTGTGCAGTCTATTCAGAATCTTCACTGGGCATATTTTTTGATTGCAAACAAAGGATGCCAAGTTACATCCTGCATACAGCAAAACCTCTGATCAGGCTGCGCAGATACGCAGACTGATTAGAGTCTTCGTTGGGCGCACGTGTCATAAGTGTTCTCACATTTGAACAAGTACGTCAAACTACCTGTTTATTTACAATATAGGGATCAAACATGGTTTTTCATGCATTAACATTCGCCAGGTCCAATGGGAGGTGTTGAAAACCGAGGCCGAAGGCCGCGGTTTTCATTACCTCCCAAGGGACCTGGCGAATTTTAACACATTGAAAAACCATGTTTGATCGCTATTATTGCATAGAAACTGAAAACATTTGCTACACTTCGTGTTTTTTCTTGCACTATTTTGTTTCGCCTTTTCCACGATGTCGCGCGGAACGCTGTTTGCACGGACTATGTCCGTTCTAGGGCAGGGCAGTACACATCTCGTGAAGGCAGTAATTCTGTGGCCCCGGTACGAGCATATTGAAAGTTGCGTAGCCGTGCATTAACAGCGCGTGAATTGCCTTGTTAATACACGGCTTTTCCCCGGTTAATGCACGGCTGTTAATAACTTGCAATACTGCTTTTTATGCAATAATGTATCTACATCCGCTGAATGATTTGCGAACAATGTAATCTCGAACGTACGATTCATCACTACGAAAACACGACTATTCAAATATATTGAAAAATTCGCCACCAAAAACTGAAAGTTTTTAGATAAGAATTCTGATATCTTTTCATATTTTTGCTCAAAACATAGATTGTGTGTATTTGTTAGCTGAACATAAATAATAAAAAATAATGTATATCCCTGTAAACCCCAGTTTTACTGTATAAAAGTAGGGTTTTAAGGGGTCAAAATTATATAGGTATGTTTTCGTGATGTTCTTCAGAGTCGGATCTGCATCTACTGTATGCTAAAGCATGTTTGTCCAAAAAGGTGGGATAAAACGGCACATCTGTTGTTGTTCGCTGTAGCATAGGTTATATTTTCTTGCCCTTAGTGAATACTGGGCGCATTCCGGGATTTCTGAACATTTATACGCGTGACACTAACGAGGCCTACATTCGTATTTGACCAGAAGTTGCTGATCTGGCCAAAGAAAACTTTACTCTGCGGCTTTTTGTTCAGTTGTGTGTGTGTGTGTGTGTGTGTGTGTGTGTGTGTGTGTGTGTGTGTGTGTGTGTTTGTGTGTGTGTGTGTGTTCATTGCCCTCAAGCCTTATTCCTTTTGGAATCTGTCTATCTAAACTTCACCTGGTGGTAGTGCCGAGTGGCGGCCGAAAAACGTCTCCCCGTATTACGCTATATTGAAGTTTATATTATAATTCTTTCCAGGTGACGTGGATATACCAGGCTTCGAAAAGTATGTGACATGCGAAGACATTTTCCTGAAACCTTATGGTGGAGCAGAGATGAACCTATTTAATATTGCGTACAACGTACTCATACTGAAGTTCAGGAAGCTGAATAGTCATGGTTTACCAGAGGAACGCAGAATCTTTATGGACCAACTTAACATCGGTACAGTTCTTTTATTCTACATATTAATTTTAACACACCAACAGTCGACCTTAATCGCCCGAACACCGGTGGCTCTTTCTTTAAGCTAATTCGAGCTCGTTTTTGAATCCCTAAGAAATTCTTCCAATTGCTCAAGAAAAAGAATATTAGATAAATTTTCTTATTTTGTCATAAAATTGTATGTTGTGTGTACTCATTAGAATCTAATACGTACACTCAACATATAATTATTGTGTAGAAAGTAAAAAAGATTGCCCTAAATTATCGCCATTTGCTTCCTGCCCTGGCACTATACTGAATTCTCAGTGGCTCGAAAAACCCATATCACGAACAATTTTCATAGTCCAAAGGCTTTTAGAGCCATTGAGGTTCAGCTGTATACGAAACGTGTTCCTCTTCGCCATGGCTGTAGAGAAAAACGCTTTTACTCACAATTATTAAGATTGTTTCTTGTTTCTCGATATCATTTTGAAGCGCCAGGGCGCCCGAGTGTTTAGCGGTACCGACTTCGGACCTTGTGATCCTTGTGATCCTGTGTTCGAATCCCTAATAATTGGAATAAAGACGACTGAAAGGCGTTTTTTCTGCACTGAGGTTTTCTTTATCACACTTCGATCGTCCCGATACGACCTGAATAATGTTGAAAAGGACGTAAAATCTTCATCCATTGCATTAGGTTAAAACACCAATGTGAAACATAGACTTCTGTGGCAGAGCTGTAGTTTAATCCCCTTTTAAACAGAAGTCTTAAAACTTTTCCTAATAATTTGCGCTAACATATGTTGTAGGTACTCATCATATTTTAGTTTTTTTGTTTGTTTGTGTTGAGGTTTTACGGTCCAGTCAACCCAATGGGGTCATGTCGAGCGTGCTCAGTTTACCTAACCACACGTTTACTTGGCAGGCTTAGTCCTCTAAGCGGTTAACCAGTATTGTGCACATTCTTTCGCCAGAAACTGACAACTGCCCTTCTTGAATCAGCGGAAGGGAGAGAATGACAGTAGAAAATATTTCATGATCAATATCATATATAATCATAATCGGATTTTTGATTAACGTGCAGGTACAGGGGCAACAGCCACATCAGTGGGCCCCCTTCCAGATAGCTGGCTTGCTGCACGCATGGCAGATCTCACACTAGATCTCCAGGTACATCTATCATGAGGGTTGATAGCCGAGAGCTTCTACTCTCTGCAATCCCTCTCTGTCAGCTGCTTCCATGTCATTTTGGGCCTCCCAGGCCCACGCTTTCCATCAACCTGTATGTCAATCTCCACGTTTTTTTTCTGCCGAGTCAACACTGTTAAAGCTATATCAAAGAAGAAAGTTAACCTACTGGCTAGACTAACCAGTACTTGTTCATATACTTTGGCCAGTAACTAACAACTACCTTTCCTGAATCAGTTACGACGATAAAAAATAGAGAACACGATCAGTCTTTATGAGCTCTGATTAGACCTATTTGAATTAATGCCACTTTTTCCTCGAACATTTATTTCCTTTAACTGCAGACCAAATTTGACTTTTTAAATTATATTTTAGTGTGCTAGTGTTGAAAACCAGACATGGAAAACTTCCTTTTTCTTTTATTTATTTTCCACCAGAAGGAGGATACATGAGTTTAAGGGCAGAAAAGTGCAAATAAACTGATGGACCCCTTCGTTCTTTTATTTGTATTTGTATTTATTTATTTTATTTTTTTTGACGTATTGTGCCAGGCTAAGGCTAACCTTTAATTGGAATCAAAATGTGGAAGTCAACGAATACTGAGTGGGTCAAACTTTAGCCAAATGCTATAATGTTAGTCTATGGAAAAGTATTTAGCTCCTGACCCCGAGGTTATAAATCCATTTTCATGCTCAACTCAGCTGAGCATGATATTTGCCCTGCTACTAAATCTCAAATCACTAACAACTGCAAATTCTTTCTTGCTTAACATGGCTGAGCATGAATATTGCTCTGCTAATAAATATGAAAACGCCAGCTTTTGTTGGCATTTTCATATTTATTGGCAGAGAAAATTTCATCCTCAGCTGAGTTGAGCACGACAATAGTTTTATATCCTCGGGGCCTGGTCTTTTTACACCATGGGTCAGAAAAATCAGGAAGATTTGGTTACATCATTTATTTACTACAGCAATTCACATTGCAAACACATTGAAATAGATTGGTCACAGAAATTTTGGGGAATTTTACGTGATGGGAAAAGCACTACTTTAACATATACAAACAACAAAGGTTCAGGTGAGTGTGCGAATCTGCGCAGTCTTGCAAAAACCTATGCTTTTCGATCACGTAAGCGGTAGGCCAAGTGGGAAAGTTTGCCGGAGAACTAAACATGTAGCATTGCCAATGGCCAGGCATGTATGCCTGATTCGACGGAAGATCCGAAAAGCTTTATTCTTGCGACGCGTCTCCATTGTGTTTCCTGGTGAACCTATCAATGTTTTCCCTCAGACGGGGGTAGTGGAGATACCCTTTGGATTTGGCTCCAAAACCATCCGTGCCCTGTGGATTTTGACGGACCATTGAAAAAAACAGGGGTCGGATTTTAGATACCTCAACTAGAAATTCTTCAGAGAGATTTTGGTGAAAAATCCAAATCCTACGTACAGGAGTTTTGACTGAAATTCGAAATCCGGGGTAAGAACATACAATTTTCAAAACTTCAATTCCAAGGAGAATCGCCCCATCCACACCCAACCTCTCGGGGAAACATTGATAGGCGCACCACATGCTCACCTTTTCTCTCTAGATCTGCAGAAGTTGCTGAGTTTCATGAATGCAGATGGTTCATTCAGAATGTTTAGAGATGCTAACGCAAATTCATCGAGTATTTGGTAAGTTTGATATTTTCTTGTTTTGTAGGGCAATGGATGCCTGTGAACAAATCACACATTCAGATAGGCCGGGAGTGAACATTCATAGGCAACTACGAATTACGCACATTACACCTGTGCATAAGGAAAATACATGCAATAAAGAGAGATCACCTCACATAACATATATTCCCTTCTTTTATCATAGGGCCTATTCTAAAAGGAAACAGTTTGCTTCCTCTGGGAGAAAATTGTTTCCTTTAAGAATAGTCCCCATTTTGGAAGAGATACTAGGTTAATTTTCTGGGCGTGCATAAAAATAATTCCTTTCTGGCTACAGCCTTGCTGCACTGTGTTTCAGCACAGGCTGCTGAATCAAGCTTTATGTATGACATTGCAATGCATGGTATTGCGAATTGCTTATCGTCACAGCTAAAACTTAAATATATTGAGGGACAGAGGACAGTACACACTTTTTGTTTTTGTTTTATGCAGATCTGTAAATGTTTAGATGAACAGCAAGAAGTATGCCATTGTTATTGAAAATACTAAAGTTTTGAAAATGTTTTACAAGTTAAATTATATTTGGTAAACAAGGGACACCGTTAAAATATCCAAAATAACGGGTTTCATGTTAGATATCCTGGGGTGATGTCTTACGGCCTCTATACAGCACTCATATCAGCTGTAGTGTGAATGAATTTGTTTAAAGAGGCCATTTCCTCCAGAGACAAGGAACACATGAAAGAAATGGAATACGCAGACTCAGTTTGTCTGAGTCTGTTCGGCTTGAGGCAGAATGCAACTCGTGTTTCTTTGGCGCTTTTTTCAAAGAATCTTTCACCATCATCCGTCCATCGTCTCGGCGTGACTTAAATAGTATTGAAAGGGACGTAAAATACAGAATTACCGCCATCGTTACCTAGTATAGGGTACTTAAATATTATGATATTAAAAGGGACATAAAATACAAAACCATCGTCGTAATCATTTCTAGGTCTGTTCATGATAGGTACTAAAATGTGCAGGGCGACAGCTCCCTTAAAGTCTCCATATTCCTCAAAAATAGACATTTTTTATCCTAGAAAGGCTTCTTGAATATATATATATATATATATATATATATATATATATATATATATATATATATATATATATATATATATATATAAAATCATAAAACGTTCCATCTGAAAGCCTGTAAAATTTCAGTTAGTCTCTCGTTTTGTAAATGGATCAGAAATGAAATGACTTTTTATCGTATCTCTGAATTAATGTTGGCAACTCTGAATTAATGTTTTCAGAGATACGATAATACTTCATTTCATCCCAAGAATGAGAGACTAACTGAAATTTTACAAGCTGTCAGGTGCCACATTTTATTCTTGTATTAATAATAAATATCAAATATTAAACCTTTCATGGATAATAGAATGTCAATTTTTGAGGCATATGGAGCCTTTTAAGGGGTGGCTTAAGCAGTACTAAAGGAACGAAAGATATTACCAAACTTTAAGTGCGAGGAGACATTTTACGGCCTCCGCTCTGCATTTAGCACCAGCTATAGTAAAGATAAATATGAGAATGGAAGCAAGCAACAATACCAAACTGATGAAAACGTCATTACATATGGGTCTCAACGTGTGAAAGCGTACCCGGACATGTGCGTCCAGCAAAGATTCAGATTAGCCTGTGCATTAGCGCTTGCTGATCAGAATCTTCACTGGGCGCATTTTAATTAGCTAACGATGCAAAGATTCTTCATGCTGAAAATGAAGACAACGAGGTTTCTGTTACATTGCAAGGACACGCAGACCGATTGGATCCTTCGTTAGGCGTATATGAGCCACCTAATGACAAAACAACAAAATGGCATGTGCGCCCAGCGAAGCATCCGCCGAATCTGATCAGAGTCTTTGCTGCCCGCATGAAGAAAAGTTGGGATCTGATCTGCCCATTGATTGCACACCGAAGACTCTGATCGGATTGGGCGTATGTCCAGTCTGATCTGAGTCTTCGCTTGGCGCACATACTAATTTTTCGGTTTTGTCATGAGGTTGCTCATATGTCAGGAGGTAGGTTTTCTAACGTTGCAACTCATATATCCAGGTTGTCAGCGTTCGCAGCCAGTACACTGAGTAACGCAAGGTATGGAGAGTTTGAAAGAGATTTCTTTGTCCCTCCCGAACTAATCAGCAAGATCGTGAAGTTCCTATGTTCCAAACAGAATGAAACTGGCGCTTGGTACCCGGATGGACCCGTATACGATAGAAAATTCGTAAGTGTTTGATGTTTGTTTCTCTCAGACCAAAGCAGGCACAAAAGGTAGATACGGCACATACGTGAAATAATGACCTTAGCTGTCCACATAATGCATCTGTATTTTATGGTCCATAGATTATGTTGCGCATATTATTACTTTCTATGCGACAAAAGCAGTGTTTGTTATGGAAAGATTATTGTCTACGCCCAAGAGCGTAGACAATCTTAGAGTTTGCCATGGTTCCGGAAGCACCTTATCAAATGTCATGAACTGGTCCAGTACAGTTTTCCACATTACGAAAACACGCCTATTCAAATACACTGAAAATTTTACAACCACAAAATGACAAATTTCAG
Source organism: Anodontia alba (assembly GCA_964016985.1). Lineage (NCBI taxonomy): Eukaryota > Metazoa > Mollusca > Bivalvia > Lucinida > Lucinidae > Anodontia > Anodontia alba. Next base: position 33,443,796 of record OZ024838.1, read on the forward strand.
ATAAAAAAATTCTGATATTTTTCATATTTCTGCTCAAAACATAGATTGTGGGTACTCGTTAGAACCGCCTCAGCGAGGCGGTTCTAACGAGTACCCACAATCTGTGTTTTTGAGCAGAAATAAGAAAAATAATGTACACCCCTGTAAACCCCAGTTTTACTATATTAAAGTGGGGTTTAAGGGGGTCAAAATTATATAGGCACGTTTTCGTAATGATCATGAAAACTTACCTATATAATTTTGACCCCCTTAAACCCTACTTTTATATAGCAAAACTGGGGTTTACAGGGGTATACAATATATTTCTTATGTCTGCTTTAAACATAGATTGTGGGTACTTGTTCGAACCGCCTCGTCGAGGCGGTTCTAACGAGTACCCACAATCTATGTTTTGAGGAGAAATTTGAAAAATATCAGAATTTTATATCTGAAAATTTTCATTTTTGGGTGGTAAAATTTTCAGTATTTTTGAATAGGCATGTTTTCGTAATGCCACTCACTGCTTAGAGAGAATTGTCGTAAAAAGTCTTCCATTGACTTCTTAATGTGAATCAACATAGACAATCTCTAACATTACGAAAACACGTCTATTCAAATATATAGAAAATTTCACCTCTAAAAATTGATACCTCTCAGATAAGAAACTCTGATATTTTTCGTATTTCTGCTCAAAACATAGATTGTGGGTACTCGTTAGAACCGCCTCGGCGAGGCGGTTCTAACCAGTACCCACAATCTATGTTTTTGAGCAGAAATAAGAAAAATAATTTCTACCCCTATAAACCCCAGTTTTACTATATAAAAGTGGGGTTTAAGGGGGTCAAAATTATATAGGTATGTTTTCATGAATGTTAACCATTGCTCGAGAAGCCCTTTTTGAAATCCTTTCATTGGCTGGTCCAATACTGTTTTATATTGCCTGCTTAATGTGTTTAGAACTAAAATCTGGGACTGAGTAGAACACTGCTTCGGCACACCTCTCTTATGTAGACGATCTGAAAGGTTACCGTTGTTCCGGCGGCAAGTTTTTTGGGTCATGGCATCAGTTTAGTAATTTTCATTTTTGAAGAGGGTGGATGCATTTATATTGGTAAACCAAAATAATAGTTGCTACCACTGAATTGCCATGTGCTGGACTAATTACTGACAATGATTCTGTGATAGTGACAAAACGAATCCCATTCAAAACGATTCCTTTGATACCAGTCTTTGGAACAAGTGAGAAATTGCTTTCTCTTAGAATAGATTCTTTTTCAGAAGGGTTATGGTGCACAAGAAAGCAAAGAGAAAATCGTAAAATGCGTTGTCCTAGTATCAAATAATTGGACTTCAACAAATAGTATCAGTGCCTTCAAGAACGCAGTGCTGTTTAATTTTTTTTCTTTGCATCGATGGCTCAGTTTGATGCACGTCCCAATGGTGATCAGTAGGTTGCGGTTTGAACCTCCGCCGGGTTGATAACATTTTTCATGGAGATTGATCATGAAATATTTTATGTCCCCCACCATAGGGGGACATATTGTTTTTATTACGGATCATGTCGGCGTCAGCGTCTGCGTTGGCGTAGCCTCTTGTCTGCACTCTATCTCCTTAATGAATGGATGCATTTTGGCCAAGCTTGCACAAATTTATCATTGGGTAAGGGAAAACTGCTGATTAGATTTTGATGACCTTGACCCCATTTTCAAGGTCACTCGAGGACTTTAATTGTTGAAAAAAAGCTGAAAAATTGCTTGTCTGCACCCTATCACCTGCAGGAACAAATGGATTATGACCATACCTGTATATCTAGATTGCTGGGACATGTAAAAGAACCGATTGCATTTTGGTGAGCTTAACCCCGTTTTCAAGGTCACATGATAGCTTAGATGATTGGAAAGCGGTTTGTCTGCACCCTATCTCCTGACTGAATGGATGGCTTTTTTACCAAACTTGTACCACTATATTGTTGAGACATGGAAAAGGACTGATTAAATTTTGGTGACCGTGACCCCATTTTCAAGGTCACAGGGCTCAGATTGTTGGAAAATGGCTTGTCTGCATCCTTTTTTCAGAATGAATGGGTGGATTTTGATTAAACTTGTATATCTATATTGTTGCGACATGAAAACAATGATTAGATTTTGGTGACCTTGTTCCTATTTTTAAGATCACACAAGGGCTTAGATTGCTGGAAAATGGCTTGTTGGCATCCTATATCTTGAAGAAATAAATGGATTTTGACCAAAGTTTTACAACTATATTGTTGTGAAATAAAAAAGAACTGATTATATTTTTGTGACCTTGACCCTAATTTCAAGGTCACAATAGGGCTCAGATGTTTGGAAAATGGCATTTCAGCACCCTGTGTCCAGAATGAGTGGGTGGATTTTGACCAAACTTGTACAGCTTTAATGTTGAGACAAGGACAAGAACTGATTGAGTTTGGTGATCTTGATACCATTTTCAAGGTCACAGGGGGCTCAGATTGTTGGAAAATGGCTTGTCTACACCTATCTCCAGAATGAATGGATGGGTTTTGACTAAACTTGTACATCTATATTGTTGTGACATGGAAAAGACCTGATTAGATTTTGGTCACGCTGACACCATTTTCAAGATCACACAAGGACTATCTCATGAAGGAATGGATGGATTTTGACAAAACTTTCACAACTATATTGCTGCAACATGTAAAAGAATTGATTAGCCTTTGGTGACCTTGATCCCATTTTCAAGGTCACAGGAGGGCTCAGATTGTTGGAAAATGGCTTGTCTGCACCCTATCTCCAGAATGAAATGATGCATTTTAACCAAACTTGTACAGCTATATTGTTGAGACAGGGACAAGAATTGATCAGATTTTGGTGACCTTGACTCCATTTTTAAGGACACAAGATGGCTCAGATTGTTGGAAAATGGCTTTTCTGCTGGATTTTGACCAAACTTGTACAGCTATATTGTTGAGACAAGAACAAGAACTGATTAGATTTTGGTGACCTTGACCCCATTCAAGGTCACACTAGGGCTTAGACATTTGAAAATAGCCTCCATAGACCACACACACACACAAAAAAGAAAATAAATTATAGATACAACCTTTTTCAACGGTAGGTCTGTTCAACTGGTGAGGGACATACGTTTTCCTCCAAAAACACTGTTCTAGTTTCTACGGTCATTTTCTCCACTCCGCTTATTCAAGTAGGGCAGTTGTCAGAATCTGGCGAAACATTGTATACAATACTGGTTAACCCCTTAGGGGACTATGCCTGCGCAGAAAAAAAAAGTGTCGATAGGTAAACTGACCGTGCTCAACATGAACTCATTGGATTGAATGGGTCATAAATGCACAACACAGTCAATTCAACACTGTAGATTGATATACATACCTACACAAACAGTGTAGATCCAGATGTGACGGCTCATCATGAGCCCTCTCTTAAAGATCTACACTATTTCCTTGTCTGTTAATTATTTTGAGCAAACACCCTTATTGACAACAATGGACATGACCAAGCGTAAAGATGGAAGGTTCCACTGCAGAATTTCAAGGGTGAAAGGATTATTCTGAATAAGTTATTTCATTGACCTTTCTAAGTCATCCGCTGTACAGTAAAACCTCAGTGACCCGAATACCGATGACTCATTTACCGTGGCTAATTCGAGCCCGTTTTTGAGTCCCTAAGTAATTCTTCCGACAGCTCAAGAAAACAAATAGTTTGGGATTCTGTAGGAAGTTTTCCTACTTTATCATGATAATACATGTTCTGTGCACTCATTAGAAACGCCTCGATGAGGCGATTCTAATGAGTACATACAAAAATGCCATTATTTTATAGCTCGAAAAGACAGCCATATATTATTCCCATTTGTCTCCTAACCTGGCGCTATGTTTAACCCTCAGTGGCGCAAACTACCCATATCTAGGACAAATTTACATGGTTCCAAAGATGTTCGAGCAATTTAGGCTCGACTGTATGTTTTCTGTTTTGTCCTTTCAGTAGTCAACAATATACAACCATCCCTGGGCACGCAGGGGAATCTAGATACCTCTCACTGTGTTAGTATTCCACTATATACGTTTTCTGTTTTATCCGTTCAGTCGTTCAAAATTGATAGCCACATCTAGGCAATGAGGGGCATTCATACGAGGGTCCTGCAATCTGTTTTGTCACTAGGTTCGGATTACGTCAGTGCTACGTTTCATCAAACATATTTTTAGTACAAACCTTCAAAGTATTCCCCCTTTACTGAAACACATTTTTGTAACCTTTTTTCCCAGTCGCGAAAAGCAGATAAATAGTCTTCTTTTGGTATCTGTTGGAGACACTGATAAATAGCGCTGCCAAGAGACTTTCTAGAGGTATACTTGATTTCAGAAAGCATTTTCTTAAGCCTTGGAAATAAAAAGAAGTCACAGGGACTCAGGTCAGGTGAATAAGGTGGATGGTTTAAAACTTCCACCTTTTCAAAAGCCCAAAAAAGACTTAACAACCTCACACCTCACAGAGGAGGCGTTGTCATGTAACCATCCTTTGCTTGGTCGTTTCTTATTGTAACACTCGTTCACTTTCTTCAGTCCAGAAGTCTTGTAGAATCGGCCAGTGACTGTATGACCAGATGGACAAGGCACTTGAACGATTGGCCCACTTGAATTAAAGAAAATTGCGTACAACATCTTTTTCGAACTTATTGTTCTCTTGGCAATGCATGGGCGTTTTTTATCTTTTCGCTTCCTTTGCTTATTATCAGCCCTTCTTTGTGGCTCAAACATGTGCACCCAGGTTTCATCACCTGTTACCAAGTTAGAAATAACCCGACTATTACAGCCTTTGTATGTTTTCAAAAGTTCCCGGGCACATTTAAGCGTTGTGTCTTTTGCTCCTCAGTGAGCAAATGAGGTACCCACCTAGCGCAAACCTTTCTCAGGACCAAACGCTTTTTCAGAATTGTTTGCACACTGCTTTCTGATATGCCAGTACAACTAGCTATGTTTCTGACAGACAATCGCGCATCCTGTTCGACCACAATCCTTACAGTAGCGATGTTAGCCTTGGCAACAGAGGTTTTAGGCCTTCCAGGACGGGTATCATCTTCAACAGAAAACTTACCACCTTTAAAAGCTTTTACCCACCTAAAGTTGTGCGCGTTGATATGGTCTTAGGTCCATATATACCACACAATTCATTAAATATCTGCTTTGAATCTATATTAAGCCTAATGCAGCATTTAATATAGCTACGAATTTCAGTCTTCTGGTCCATATTCCAATGTAACAAGTAAATTGGTCAGTGTATATGACTGCATCTGTTTCAATTTGAAATAACTCGGTCAGTTGGAAAGCAGTTTGCACGAAATAAACGGGTATCGTAGCTATTTAACACACCATTTAAGTGCAGTGAAGCGTTTTAAAGTATACCTGGGATAAAACTAAGGAAGCCTATTAGTGACAGAACTTTTTGCACGACCCTCGTAATTCGTACAGTGTGGGTATTTGATTTTATATGCTTTCTTTTTGTCCTTCAAGTCGTTCACAACTGACAATCACACCTGGGCAACGCAGCGGCATCGAAATACCTCTCACACTGTTGATATTCCATTCTATATGTTTTCTTTTATAAATCATCCAGTCGTTCATTATTGACAACACACCTTGGCTATGGAGGGGCATCGAAATACCTCACACAGTGTGGGTATTCCATTATATATGTTTTCTGTTTTATATTATTGACAACCACCCCTGGGCAATGGAGGGGAAACAGTATGGCAATTCCATTGTATATGTTGGCTGTTTTATACTTTCAGGCGTTCATTATTGACAAGCATCCCTAGACAATGGAGAGGAATATAAATACCTCTCACAGTGTGGGTATTCCATTGTATATGTTGTCTGTTTTATTCATTCATTTATTATTGACGACCACACCTGGGCAAGGAGGGGAATCCAAATACCTCTCACAGTGTTGCAATTCCATTGTATATGTTTTATGTTTCATATGTTCAGGCGTTCATTATTGACAAGCATCCCTGGGCAATGGAGGGGAATTCATATATCTCTCAGTGTGGGCATTCCATTGTATGCGTTTTCTGTTTTATACTCTCATTCATTCATTACTGACAAGCACACCTGGACAACGGAGGGCAATCCAAAGACCTCTCACAGTGTAGGTATTCCGTTGTATATGTTTTGTGTTTTAATCCTTGCAGTCTGCTCTGTTGACAACCATACCTGAGCAATACAGGGAAATATTTTACCTATCACAGTGTAGGTGTGCCATTTTATATGCTTTCTGTTTTTATCCTTGCAGTCTTCCACAATGGACAAAACACCCTGGCAATGCAGGGCATCCAATACAACTCATAGTATAAGTGCTCCATCGTATATGTTTTATTTTATCCTTTCAGTCATCCACAATTGACAAAATACAGGGGCATCAAATATCTCTTACAGTTCGGGAGTTTCATTGTATATGTTTTCTGATTTAAGACTGGAGACGTCCCCATTAGACAATCACACCAGGGAATCCAGGAGCACCCAATACCTCTCACAGCTTGAGTTTTTCATTGTATATGTTTTCAGTTTCTATCCTTTAAGTCGTTCACAATTGACACTTGGACAATGCAGGGACATCTGAAATCCTCTCATAATTTGGGTGGTACTTAGTTTTCTGTTTTAGCTCTTCAGTCGTCCACGATTGACTATGCAGGGGCGTCCAATACCTCCCACAGTTGGGGTGTTCAGTTGTATATGTTTTCTGTTTCACCCGTTTTGTCATCCATAATTGATAACCACACTAGGGCAATGCAGATGCATCAAATACCTCTCACAGTGTGGGTGTTCCATCGTGCATGTTTTCTGTTTTATCATTTCAGGCGTCCCCAGTTGACAACCGCACCAGGATACCTTTCACAGTATGTGTATTCCAGTGTAAATGTTTTCTGTTTCATCCTTTCAGTCGTCCACAGTGGAACCCAAACCTGTACAATACAGGGAATTTAATACCTCACACAATGATGTGGGTGCTCCATTGTATATGTTTACTATTTTATCCTTGCAGGCTCTGCAAGACAACCCGTCACGGAAACATACCTAGTATATAATTTTGACACCCTTTTATAATTTTGATACCCCACTTTTATATAGTAAAACGGGGGTTTACAGGAGTATACATTATTTTTCTTATTTCTGCTCAAAAGCATAGATTGTGGTTACTCGTCACCGAGGCGGTTCTAACGAGTACCCGCAATCTATGTTTTGAGCAGAAATAAGAAAAATATCAGAGTTTTTTATCTGAAAATTTTCAGTTTTTGGGAGGTGAAATTTTCAGTATATTTGAATAGGCGTGTTTTCGTAATGCATATCTGGGCATTGCACGGGCATCCAATATTTCTTACTGCATGGGTGTTCCATTGTATATGTTTTCTTTTTTAATTCTTCCAGTCGTCCACAATGGACAGAAGCACCTCGGCAATGCAAGGACATCCAATACCTCTTACAGCGTTTGTACTTATTGTACTGTACAAGGTTGAATCAAATGTGTACGACGTAAGTTTAATCTTTTATATAGGCGTATTGCTTATTACGCCTATAATGCATATGCGTAAGGAAAATATTTACCAATAAAGCGAGAGCCCTCTGGAGAAAATTATTTCCTTAAACGCTAAGCACGTTGGGTTAAATATTCAGCAGACGACATCTTGACAAACTTTTTCTTATTTTTCCCGAGAAAACAGAATTTGGCTTTTAATGCAAAGTGTCTCCAGTCCAGTCGAGATAATTTGCATAAAATGTCATTTGTAGAAAAATATTGTCTTGAAATATAAATAAATCAATCACTAAAGAAAATAAAAAAAAGAACTTATAAAAAATTCCAAAATATCACTTTACTATAGAAATTGCGTAGGTCAAAACAATTTTTCGCCGTTAATTCAATTTTAGGGTAAATATTGGAGAACAAAACACAGAAATAGAGAAGACAAATGACTTCTTATAAGATAGATAATCAGACAAATGGCTTCTTATAAGATAGATAATAGGAATAAACTATTTTCTTTTAAAATAAAACGCCATTAAAACGCATCTTTCCGAGTGATGTCGAAAAGACAGTATATTGTATATTGAAAACGGGTTTTACGTTTCTGTTAGGATGACGTATCAGCAAGCTTACTGCGTTCCCGTCAGCTGGCGGAAGGATACTTGAAACGGGAGGCTGGTAACATTCCGAATCAAGAAGTGTTCCATATGGCCATCACAGCATATGCTTTGACTTTGGGTTATCCGAGAAATAGGACTTTATTTGACAAGTTATGGACTCTGAAAAAACAGTGTAAGTACCGCATATTTAATCCTCACAGCCCAACAATCCAAAAATAGATATTTGTTGAAACAGTGTAGGTCCTCATGAGACGGCTCACTATGAGCAGCCTCTTGAGGATCTACACTGTTTGCAATTCTGTTGATTTTCGACTGATATCCCGATTTGCAACAATTGACAAGATATGATACGATATTTATTCACCGATCATGGACCAAATACACGGCGGACCATTATACATGGTACACTATCATATAGTATACTATTTGGGATGACTAAGTCCGAATTCAGAGGTGAAGAACTTCATTTCATAAAAACAGTGTGGAAAATTGTACGAAATAAACGCCCAAAACATTGCCTTTGTAAACAAAAAAAAACACACACACTACGGATTAGAAAATGGGAGTATCGGTTTTATTGAGACTCTTCGTAGGCAGTAATGAAGAATTTCACTGAAGACACATCTTACATTTTCTGCCAATTGTTTACAAGGAATACAACTTAAGGTACTTCCAATTAACATTCCTGCAATGGAAAGTCCAGCTGAGAATAGTCTAGACTAAAAGAAAAGAATGTGCACATATGGAGAACATTATTTTCCTTTTACAATAGACGGCTTTCAGTAGGAAAAAAAGGTAAAAGAAAAGTGCAGAGAGCGTCACAATCACAAGCCGCAGCCCTTCCCAGACACCAAGTGGAAGGGGAAACAGACAAAACCAAACAACAAACGTACAAAAAGCACTAAGATTAGCTCTCTCTTTCCCAAGCCAGTTAGTCGCAATGCTTAAAGGACTGAAAAACAAAAGAACAAAATATCACAAGGCAAGACTTGCAACAGATCGCCTCGTAGAATTACCCACAAAGCAACAAAGAGCAATACTAACACGGGGACCACCGCCTTAGAACGGCCAGTATAATAAACCACCGCCGGGGCGGGTGTGTGTGTGTGTGTGGGGGGGGGGGGGGGGGGGAAGAGAGGGGGGGGGAACGGGGGTGTTTAAAACAGTTTTACAGTCGACTAACTTCAGAGGTGGAGAACTCTATTTCATAAAATCAGAGTGGAAAATTGATAGATTTTCTGCCATTCGTTTACAACGAATACAATTTTAGAGACTTCCAATTTACATTCCTGCATAGGTAAGCCGCGCTAGAAATGTCTAGACTAAAAGAAAAGAATTTGCAGCTGTGGAGATCAAATTATTAATCCCCCGCCGGGAAGCGGATGGGGGATTATAGAAATAGCCTTCGTCTGTCCATCCGTCCGTCTGTCTGTCCTTCCGTAACACTTTCTTGTCCGCTTCATATCTCCTGAACCCTTTGAAAGATTTTCATTAAACTTCAAATATTCGCCTCAGTGAGTCAATGTGCAGAACCCATAAGTCAACCATGCCAACTCAAGGTCAAGGTCACTGGTCAAGGTCATGGGTTTGAGCCTTGAATTTCGTGTCCGCTCCATATCTCCTATACCCCTGGAAGGATTTCCTTTACACTTTGATCTTATGTTTGCCTCAGTGAGACAATGTGCAAAACTCATAACTCAGCTATGCCGACACAAGGTCAAGGACACAGTTCAGGTCACATGTTTAAGCCTTGAATTTCGTGTCCGCTCTGTATCTCCTATACCAGTGGAATGATTTTTTTTAAACTTTGGTCAAATGTTAACCTTAGTGAGACGATGTGGAGAATCAATAACTCAACCATGCCGACTCAAGGTCAAGGTCACAGTTCAAGGTCATGGGTTTGACCTTGAATTTCGTGTCCGCTCTATATCTCCTTTACCCCTGGAGGATTTTCTCTTAACTTTGTCAAATGTTCACCTCAGTGGGATAAGGTGCAGAACTCATAACTCAGCCCCGCGGACTTAAGGTCAAGGTCACAGTTGACGGTCACGAGTTTAAGCCTTGAATTTCGTGTCGGCTCCATATCTCCTTTACCCCTGGAAGGTATTCTTTAAACGTCGTCAAATGTTTGCCTCAGTGAGATGATATGCAGAACCCATAAGTCAGCTATGCTGACTCAAGGTCAAGGTCACAATTGAAGGTCACCAGTTTAAGCCTTGAATTTTGAGGCCGCTCCATTGCCATACAGACTTCCTTGTTAAATTTGTTCAAACGCTCGCCTTAGTGAGATGATGTGTAAAACCTATAACTCAATGATGCAGCCTCAAGGTCAAGGTCACAACGGAAGGGCATCCATCTCTTTCTTGTTCGCTCCATATCTCCTGAACCCTTTGAAAGATTTTCATGAAACTTGTCAAATGTTTGCCTTAGTGAGGCGATGTGCAGAACTCAAGCATGCCGACTTATGGTCAAGGTCACAGTTAAAGATCATGAGTTTGAGCCTTGAATTTCATGTTTACTCATTATCTCCTGAACCCTTTAAAAGATATTTATTAAATCTGGGTCAAATGTTCGCCTTAGTGAGATGATGTGCAGAACTCAAAACTCAACAATGCAGACTCAAGGTCAAGATCACAATTGAAGGCCACCAATTTGAGCCTTGAATTTTGAGGCCGCTCCAATGTCATTCTGCGGCGGGGGATATAGCTGTCTTTCAGACTGCCTTGTTTCCTTTTAGAATAGACCGCTTTCAGTAACAAGGCGAAAGCAATTTAAACAGACTTAAATATGATGAATGTTCTGATTAGACTGCGCGCATGCACCTGAAAGAGTATACATGACTTTGAAATTTAAAGGATTAACGTGTTACTTCACTATACAGTCGAATTTCAATGGCTCGAACATGTATCAGTCGAATTTCAATGGCTCAAACAAAATTTGTTCGAGATATGGGTAGTTCGAGCCACTGAGGGTTAATCATGGCACCAGGTCAGGAAGCAAATGGCGATGATTTATGGAAATCTTTTTGATGATTTACATAATGATGGTATGTTGAGTGTTCTCATTATAATCGCCTCAATGAGGCGATTATAATGAGAACATACAACATACAATTGCATGATAAAATAAGAAAATTTCCCTAAATATTTGTTTTCTGGAGCTTTCAGAAGAATATCGTGGGGACTCTAAAAACGAGTTCGAATTAGCCATGGTAAACGAGCCATCAGTGTTCGAGCTACAGAGGCTGGACTGTGGTTTAGTTTAGATTTTCTGGTCATTTGTGATAGTAAAGCGCATTTTGAGGGTTTTGAAAATTGATACCTGAGTCACTGGTGAAGCCTAAATGGGCAAAACTAGCTACTGTGCTTTCGACATCTTTCAGAAAGTCACTTTTTGCTTGGCGCTTTACGCAGAAAAGGTAGATTTGCAAATTTTTGTCATGATTTATTGCAAAACTATGTGTCATAACTACCTATGCACAAAAGTTTTATTATAATCATTGTTTTAAAAAATCAGATATTTTCACTTTTTTTCCACAGTAAAATTATTGTTGAGAAACATCAGTAATTTAAATTCAGCATAGAAAAATAAAAAAAAAATTCTGAGATAAAAATTCCAAATATCACTTTGCTATAGAAATTGCATAGATCAGACCAAGTTTTGGCCTTAAATTTAATTTTAGGGTATATATTTGAGAACAATCACTGAAACAAGAAAGACAGTTGGTTTCTGATAAGATATAGTCAATCTAAACAAAATATTTTCATTTGAAATTAAACGCCGAGCAAAACACATTTTTCCGAGTGATGTCAAAGTAGTTGCGGTCATGGTACCAAAGCCGTAATCAAAACAAATCAAAGCCGTAAACAAAACAAAAGGATAGTAGTCTGCCAAGACCTGACAATTCAGCTATTTTCAGTTTTGTGAGTATGTTCATTGCTCTCATTGGTCATTCCTTTTACAATATACAATAAGACATCCTAGTATCTGAGCTTATGATGTTTTAATGGTTCGAACATCTTTGGACACATAGAAAATTGTTCTAGTGTAGTTTGAGCCACTGAGGGTTCATTCTAGGACAAATAGTAAAAAACAGAGATGTCTTTTCGATCTTCTATAAGAGAAGAGTATGTTAAGTGCACTCATTAGAATCGCGTCGATGAGGTGATTCTAATGAGTACACATAACATACATTTGCCTGCTAAAATATGAAATTTCCCTAAAATATCACTAAATATTTGTTTTTATGAGCTATCGGAAGAATTTCCTATCGGTGTTCGAGTTATTGAAGTCTTACTATAATTTCTTTTTATTTATCAGCGAATGGGATATACTTCTCTGACTCCGATATACCAGAGAATCCTTTAGAGGTCATTAATACAGTATTCTACATGTTGCCTCGGACAGAACTAAGAAATGACGCCTATGCTGTTGAATCCACGGCTTACGCCATGTTGGCGCATCTGCAACTTAAAGGTCTCAGAACTGAAGCAGATTCCATGATGGACTGGCTTAACTACATGAGGAATTTTATTGGGGGTTTCTCTTCAACTCAGGTTTGTCTTGCAATGTAATTTATTCTAGTATTCCCCATAGCGACCATGGGTTTCATATGACTCTCTCTCCCTCTCGTCTCTCTCTGTCTCTCTCTCTCTCTCTCTGTCTTCGTTCTGTTTTTTTTTTGTATTGTAAACAACAAATACAGAATCCTCGCAAGCTGCTCTGAGTCTCTATCGGCGCGCATGTCGAATGTACTTTTTCTGCCGTTGCTCAAATATAAATATAATGTTGAATTTGTATAAGAATATCTATCATAATTATGATGATTATTTTATACTGTGTGATTGCATACCATATATAATTCTCCAGGATTGGTTATAAATATTTTATCATATCTGACGTAGCATCGACGTTAATGCGACATTGTACGAGGTGTGTCCGTAAAGTACGTGGAAGCGCTTAGAATATTAGAAAAAAAAAGATTCAGAACATCAATATAAATCATTATCAAAAATCTCTATTCTTTAGTAATCGATCTGTGAAAAAAGTACCACTGCTATGAAAAGTAAATTTTCTATAGTTTTTTTTTCTCTCTCGCGCATACCCATACATACCCGAGGCAGGTATCAACGTCTTAACGTGACGACGTTACGTTTACATGACACAGACGGCGCTTAATGTCGTATCAGGTATTGCGATAACTGCACATATTCAGTTGATTTATTTTTCTTGAAGCATTTTCCCTTCGCATCGACAAAATTTTGATGTCTGTGGATCCATTTGACGTACACGGTGCCATACTACTGTTTGTCAAATTTCCGAACAACCTCCTGCACGTGTTACTCGAGTTCTCTCCTTTCTGCATGTCGGATACCTCTCATCTCCTTCTTAAGTCCTGAGAAAATAGCAAAGTCCATTATTGCATAAAAAGCAGTACCGCACGTTATTAACAGCCGTGCATTAACCGGCGAAAAGCTGTGTATTAACAAGGCAATTCACACGCTGTTAATGCACAGCTACACAACCTTCAATATGATCGTACCGGGGCCACAGATTTGCTGCCGTCACGAGAGGTGTACTGCCCGGCCCTAGAACGAGCATAGTCAGTGGAAATTACGTTCGCAAGACATTGGTGAAAAGGCGAAGCAAAATAGTGCAAAACATAACGCGAAATGTATCAGTTGTTTTCAGTTTTTTATGCAATAATAGCGATCGAACATGGTTTTTCAACGCATTAACATTCGCCAGGTCCCTTTGGAGGTGTTGAAAACCGAGGCCTGTTCGATCCCTATATTGGTGCCAAGTCGGGGGAATAGGGGCTGTGTTTCAGTCTCTCAAAACCCAGTATATGTGTCTCCAGCAAAGTTGATTTGTCGCGATGAGGCGGCGCGTTATCCCGGTGCAGAATATAACCTGGTCCATTTGCACTTCCGGTCTACACTTCATGTCTGAGAACCTGAAAAAATAGATTTCCGCATATTTGCAACATAGTCTATTCAATGTGAAACTTGTACAATGATCATGAATAATATAAAATAGACAAGTCGAAAAAACGAAATCTTACCTTGGAATAATGGCTTACATTCACGGTCTGTCCCTCTAGAACAGGATGCACTAGCAGCAGCCCTCACCGGTCCATGAAGAAGATAAACATCACCCATTTGACTTGGAAACCTTGGCCTTCAGAGGAGAGGGAGAGGAGGAGGGGGAGAGGAAGAGGGGGAGGGGGAGAGGAGGTCAGCTTCAAAACGGAAAATTTCAAAATGACATAAATCAATTTTTCCTACACCAATTCGGTTCGACATCTATCGAATGCTCACTCGGCGGTCCTCCCTTATCATACTCCACACCGAATCCACCAAACCCTGGCCGACCAGATCTGGAATCGTCTTCGATTGAGTTTCTTCCGTCTTAAAAAACGTCTGTGCCACTTGTACACAAGCGAGCGGCAAACTGAAGGTGAAGCGGCTTGTTGTACAGTCCATTGGTCCTCTGCGTTAAAGTCCGCCCTTTTGTCAGGCAACTTCCGAGTGCTGTGGAAATTCTGCGCATAAAATTCGAAATAGTGCAGATCCAGATCAGTTGGCTTCTGCAGAAGCCAATTGATCTGGATCTACACTTTTTGCAAAGACAGGGTATATCCGGGTTTAGCAGGACTAGGGTGAAAGGAAGCACTCATCAAATAATAATGTCTGCAAACTGAATACCTTTCAAGCTGAGCAGTTTGGTGAGGATTGGTCAAAATTGGTTAAAAATGGGAAAGTTATTTTTGTTTGAAACTTAAGAAAAGAATGTCATGGAAGCTGACAGTTTTGTGAGCGACGTCATAACCACCTAATTAAATATGAAAAATCCAAGTAAATCACATCTAAGACAGAATGTTATTGCTTTTAATCCTAGTCCTGCTGAACCCGGATATGTCTTGTCTTTTCAAACAGTGTAGATCCAGATCTGGTATGTAGTTTGGGTACAGAATTTCATTAAGGTCCACTTGTTCAATATTTGTGAAATATTCATATTATTGTTATGGAACAGCCATAATGTATAATCAGTGAAGAAAAACAAAACATTATTTAATGAAAAAGAATCCACTTTACCATGGAAATTGTGTAGCTCAGACCCAGTTTTCCTTACACTAATTTTGCGGTAAATACTTGAAAACAAGGCACAGGAACTGAAACGGAAATGGTTCCTGATAAGATATTGTCAGTCACAAATTATTTTTTTTTTCATTTTCAATGAAACACCGAATAAAAACATCATTCCGAAATATGTCGAGTGCACAGTAGAAGCTAGTCACATTCAAATAGAAAATTGCACTATGCAAACGCCTACATGTAGGTTATTATTTTTTTTTTCCATTTGCAATGAAATACCGAATAAAAACATCACTCCGAAAGATGTCGAGTGCACAGTAGAAGCTAGTCACATTCAAATAGAAAATTGCACTATGCAAACGCCTACATGTAGATTATTATTTTTTCAATTTGCAATGAAACACCGAATAAAAACATCATTCCGAAAGATGTTTAGTGCACAGTAGAAGCTAGTCACATTCAAATAGAAAATTGCACTATGCGAACGCCTACACGTAGATTATTTTTTTTTCCATTTGCAATGAAACACCGAATAAAAACATCTTTCCGAATGATGTCGAGTGCACAGTAGAAGCTAGTCACATTCAAATAGAAAATTGCACTATGCAAACGCCTACATGTAGATTATTATTTTTTTTTTTTCCATTTGCAATGAAACACCGAATAAAAACATCATTCCGAAAGATGTCGAGTGCACAGTAGAAGCTAGTCACATTCAAATAGAAAATTGCACTATGCAAACGCCGACATGTAGATTATTATTTTTTTTCCATTTGCAATGAAACACCGAATAAAAACATCATTCCGAAAGATGTCGAGTGCACAGTAGAAGCTAGTCACATTCAAATAGAAAATTGCACTATGCAAACGCCTACATGTAGATTATTTTTTTTTCCATTTGCAATGAAACACCGAATAAAAACATCATTCCGAAATATGTCGAGTGCACAGTAGAGGCTAGTCACATTCAAATAGAAAATTGCACTATGCAAACGCCTACATGTAGATTATTATTTTTTTTCCATTTGCAATGAGACACCGAATAAAAACATCATTCCGAAAGATGTCGAGTGCACAGTAGAAGCTAGTCACATTCAAATAGAAAATTGCACTATGCAAACGCCTACATGTAGATTATTATTTTTTTTCCATTTGCAATGAAACATCGAATAAAAAACATCATTCTGAAAGATGTCGAGTGCACAGTAGAAGCTAGTCACATTCAAATAGAAAATTGCACTATGCAAACGCCTACATGTAGATTATTATTTTTTTTTCCATTTGCAAAGGAACACCGAACAAAAACATCATTCCGAAAGATGTCGATTGCACAGTAGAAGCTAGTCACATTCAAATAGAAAATTGCACTATGCTAACGCCTACATGTAGATTATTATTTTTTTTTTTCCATTTGCAATGAAACACCGAATAAAAACATCATTCTGAAAGATGTTTAGTGCACAGTAGAAGCTAGTCATATTCAAATAGAAAATTGTACTATGCAAACGCTTACATGTAGATTATTTTTGTTTTCCATTTGCAATGAAACACCGAATAAAAACATCATTCTGAAAGATATCGAGTGCACAGTAGAAGCTAGTCACATTAAAATAGAAAATTGCACTATGCAAACGCCTACATGTAGATCAGCTTGTACATGCGCATGTGAGCAGGTAGGTTGTCCTAATCTTTTCGTTGTTTGCTTTAGGTATATTGCAAAATCAAAATGCCTGAGCAGTACAAAAGCAGTTCCTACAGGATTGCACGTGCGCCTAACGAAGACTCAGATCATTCTGCGAATCCGTGCAGTCTGATCAGAGTCTTCGTTTGGCATTCTGTCGGTAGCTTAGATTGCAAAGTTTCTTCATGTGGAAAGTGAAGACTCTAATCAGACTGATTGGATGTGCAGACAAATTTGAGTTTTCTCTGAGCGCACATACAGTATTGTAGGAAATGCTTTGTCCCGACCTCGTTATTGGGTCGGTTGTTTACAATCAAGCCGTAGTATACAAACGCCAAAATTTCCTTAAGGTAGTTGTTCACGAAATTATCATTGACCAATGCAATCAAATCGCGCGTGAGACAAAATCAGGGTAACGGTTATTTATAGCCATGCTACTCTTGTCGCTGCGACGTCAGAGTGCAGTGTAAAGAGGACTACCTATAAAACCAAGGCCCAGTTGTTCAAAGCGTCGTTAGCTTAACGAGCTCGTTAAGGGTCATTTCGTTAACTGTTTTAGCAGATTCAATACACAATATTCTGATATGTTTTGCTGAAAAAATGTGAGTAGCTTTTGCACTGCAAAAGCTACTCACATTTTTTCAGCAAAAATTTCAGCATATTTGCGTATCACTCGATGTAAATTCCAACCGGGCCCTGGACTTGGACACACTGACAAACAGTGAAATCCTATATCAGACGCCACAGAATGCGGCGTCTTATCAGGGTTTGCACTGTTTGCTTAAATAACAATACGTTAAGCGTTAAATGAAACAGTTTTAAGTCCCCGTTCACAAACATTTTCTAAGCCTGAACCCAGGGACAATGAACCCAACAGTGCTCTCAGGGCTTTGACTATTGAAAGTATAAAGAATGAACATCTTTTGAAGGCTGAGCTGAGGTCCAGCCTCTGTTAAATGGTTTGTTTAGTTCATCACTACGTCATTTTAGTCGCAACGTCAGACAGTTTACCTTCAATTATGTGCGCCTAGCAAAGATTAAGATCAGCATGCGCATTTGCACAGTCTGATCAGAATCTTCACTGAGCGCATTATGAATAGCCTATGGTTCAGCGATTCTTCATTAGGACAACGAAGACTGATCAAACTGCGGGCATGTCGTTTTTTTGTGCGCACATGTCAAAAGGTCCGTTTTCGAATATTGCGGCTAATTTATTCGATGCCTTAACCCTTGACATGTAGAATAAATTAAAATGCCACGCCCACTTCTAATTTTCAACCAATCAGATTACTGGATCCAGTTTATTGATATAAAATCACACACTTAATATATATGAGAAACAGTGCAGAGCTAGATCATTGGGCTTCCTTAGAAGCCAACTGATCCGGATCTACACTTTTTGCAAAGGCAATGTATATCCGGGCTCAGCAGCATTAGGGTTAAAAAGTCTGTTTGACATGATATTAACCGTTCCATGTTGTTGCTATGCTTTAACGCACCAGAGGCACGTCCCAAGGGGGCGGGGTGGTTGGAGGGGGCGCGGGTGGGGCAAGGCACTCTGAATTTTTACTGTCTTTATCATCTAGTGTTTACCAAAAAAAAAATATATGGTGTATCAGCCATACCCAAAAATATATCGGTATATCAGCCATACCTAAAAAAATATCTGCAGATATTAGCATACCCAAAAATATCCCCCTCGCTTTCTTTTTATAAAAGTGTGGTTCTCATCTATTTTTCCTGTATAATAATTGTATTAGTAATATAAGTGCTTTAAATAGTTTCCAACAGTAGCTCCGTTGTGACTTAATGGCATTGAACTGATGCATAGCAGTAATAGATCT
Organism: Anodontia alba; assembly: GCA_964016985.1. NCBI lineage: Eukaryota > Metazoa > Mollusca > Bivalvia > Lucinida > Lucinidae > Anodontia > Anodontia alba. The sequence continues at coordinate 33,462,552 of OZ024838.1, forward strand.
GTTAAAACTAAAAAAAACAACAACAAAAAGAAAAACAACAACAAAAAACTATCAGTTCAACAGAAGGTTATAACCTCGCTTCTTACAAGACACAAAAAATACCGAAAATTTTGATAGACCAAAAAAAATAGTTAGTTTTGATGACTTCAAAGAAAAAAATACCTGCAATTGGCCGATACAAAAAAAAAAAAAAAAAAAAAAAAAAAAAAAAATAGCCACTTTTTTCCCAAACCCCCAAAATAGTAAATTCAAAATTCTAAACCTAAAAATTAGTCCTAGCCTATGTTGCAGGCAAAATTGAGAGTACCCTCCCCCATCCTACCCGTACACACACACACACACACACACACACACACACACACACACACACACACACACACACCACCACCACCACCACCACCACCACCTAGACTCCGGGAGGCAAGTGTTGCTTTCATTACTCACCGATGCACATTTTGTGCCTCGGTGTCTGTCATCAAGCGTCACACCGTAAACGAAACCAGCGCACGTCGAGTATGAGCTAGAGTTGCTAGTGGTTTGAACATATTTTCGAACCGAGCGGGATTCGAATCGTGACCTTTCGCATGCAAGTGCAGAGCACTAATCACTAAGCATTCTAGTCCAATTCCAGCGTATATCGATGTGATTAAGATGAAGTTTCGTAATAAATATAGTATAGAAAACAGTACGAAAACATGCCTATCCAAATATATTGAAAAGTTCACCTCCCAGAACTGAAGTTTTCAGATAAAAATTATGATATTTTACATATTTCTGCTGAAAACATAGATTGTGTGTGCTCGTAAGAACCACCTCGCCAAGGCGGTTCTAACGGATACCCACAAATTATGTTTCTGAGCATGAATAAGAAAAATTAATGTATACCACTGTAAACCCCAGTTTTATAATATAAAAATGGAGTTGAAGCGGTTCAAAATTATATAGATATGTTTTCGTGATGATGTCCAGGAAAAGCACAACCATAGATCATAGCTTTCCAATGACATGAGGAGGAAGAGCAAACAGACAATGCCAGACATTACACATGCCACAGAAAACCAAATGTTTGGGCGGCTATTACTTCCTTCTTCAACTTTTCAGGATACACTGGTTGCTGTGCAGGCTCTGTTGGAATATACAATGACAGACACCAACAGAAACATCTTCGACATGTCTGTTCAACTGGAGGCCTCCTCTATGCCGTACTGGCGGAGAACGATTGATCTTACTGTGAACAACTATACCAATCTAGTACAAACTTATATAGTAAGAACTTTGATTACCAATACTTGAGCTCACACATCTGTTCATACGACATCATACACCTTCAATTGAGTATTATGCGATTAGTCAACGCAAAATGTAGATTCTATCAACGTAAAATGTAGGCATTTCTACTGTTCTGCATTTTGCGTTGTAATACACCAGCCCTATACATTTTTACTAACACTCCTATTAATGTAAATGGATATGTCCAAATTCAGGGAATTTGGACATATCCATTTACATTAATGGAATTTGTTAGGAGACGTCATCAGGAGTTGCACTGTTTGAAAAGGTGTCTGTATTGGTCTGTAGGGATAAAAGGTGTCTGTATTGGTCTGTAGGGATAAAAGGTGTCTGTATTGGTCTGTAAGGGTAAAAGGTGTCTGTATTGGTCTGTAAGGGTAAAAGGTGTCTGTATTGGTATGTAGGGATAAAAGGTGTCTGTATTGGTCTGTAGGGATAAAAGATGTCTGTATTGGTCTGTAGGGATAAAAGGTGTCTAAATTGGTCTGTAGGGATAAAAGGTGTCTGTATTGGTCTGTAGGGACAAAAGGTGTCTGCATTGGTCTGTAGGGATAAAGGGTGTCTGAATTGGTCTGTAGAGATAAAAGGTGTCTGTATTGGTCAGTAGGGATAAAAGGTGTCTGTATTGGTCTGTAGGGATAAAAGGGTAAAAATCAAAGCAAGGAGAGGATTTTTATTTTAGCCCGGTTTTATCCATATCATTTGTGTAAATCCGTCTTTATTTCATTTTGTACATGTATTTTTTTATTTATCTTATTTTGTTATACTTTTTTCCATATTCAATATGAAGACCCCGCCCCCTACTAACACGACCGCTTTAGGCAGTCTTTATAGTGGAATTTGTACATTGCACAATGTTTTTTTTTTTTTTTTTTTTTTTTTTTTTCTTAATAATTTGGCATTTTCATAATTATTAACAGAGAAATTTTCATGCTCAGCTATATTTAGCAATAGAGAATTTGCAATTGTTAGTAATTTGAGATGTATTAGCTGGACAACTTTAATGCAGAGCTGAATTGAGCATGAAAAATTTTTATAACCTCGGGGCCTGGTTTTCTTTTCATTCCTCTCGAACGAACATATAAAAATAAGTGCTTTAAACTTTACCACCCGCGCTCTGGGTAAACTAAGCAGTCGAAAAACTGATGATAGTATTTTTTATCTCTCCCTGAAAACAGGTTTTGACATTACGTGCAAATGTCTCTTTCGGGAGACAATTTGCATGTAAAATTAAAAGTAAATAAGAGAACTCGTGAACAGATACAATCAGATCCTTATCCCAAACACATTACGAAAACACGCCTATTCAAATATATTGAAAATTTTACCACCAAAAAATGAAACAATTCAGATAGAAATTCTGATATTTTTCATATTTCTGCTCAAAACATAGATTGTTGGTACCCGTTAGAACCGCCTCGGCGAGGCGGTTCTAACGAGTACCCACAATCTATGTTTCTGAGCAGAAATTAGAAAAATAATGTATACCCGTGTAAACACCAGATTTACTATATAAAAGTGGGGTTTAGGGGGTCAAAATTATATAGGCATGGTTTCGTGATGCAAAAGTGTCAGTCTTTTGAGACAGTAAAAGATACATAGAACCGACGGGTTCCTGCTCTGCACTATTTTCAAGTGTAAAACGTTCCTTTAATCAATAAAATTGCGTATAAAGATAAGGAGTTGGAATTACACTGATATGATAATGTTGGATATTGTTTCGTCTTTGAAGGATTGTTGGCATTCCTCAGCTCATCTTTCTGATATATAAAGTCTGACAGAGTCTTCATGCCAAGCATCATATCTGATGCATGTAGCTCTGAAAAGTTTTTTTTATAATATCGGAGCCAGCGTGGATTCGATATCAAGCTCAAACCAGTAAGTCTATGTATTTCAACAATACGGGTGTTGATGGATAAAGTACAGATCAGAAGCACATTGACATTTTAGTTTTGGCTGACCCACTACCTGAAGAAAGTATCAGTTAACCAGGCTACTGATTTACTTTTCAAAGTCGTTTATTAAACACATCATTTAAGATATAATGGCGTTATGTTACCAAGAAAGCTAACGTAACGATAAGTTATCAACTTCCTGTATGTATGTATAAAATACGGTAAGTATTGCATATAAAGAAATGTGATTGTCAAAAACATTTCAATATTGAGTTATGTCTGTTTCAAGCTAAATGTACTTTATGCCATTCGCCCATACGCATGCGCGAAGTCTGATCATAGTCTTCGCTATGCATCCTATGGTAGACAAGGATTCTAGGCCTCTTTAAGCAAACAGGAAAGAAAGTGATCAGACTTTGTGGATATGCAGTTTAATTGGAGTTTTCGCGAGGCGCATGTGTCGTTAGTTACATTTCAGCATGTTTCGGTCCATAACGATTGTTGTGTTTTCACAGGTTGAGAAAATTTACGGTATAGTTCAGGCCACAGCGCAGGGCACGGGAAGAGCTATGCTTCAGTTGACAACCACTGTTAATGTTGAATATGACTGGCTGATGAAGTCAACACACAATGACATACAGTTCTATGCACTTTGGGCGGAGAATGTCACATTTACAGGACGTAATATGTCAGTTTTGGACATACAACCTTGTATACAGTTAGTACTTTGTGATGCGTTTTCAGTGCGTTTATATTAGTGTTTCATAGTCGATCATCGGATTTGTAAAACTGTTCATCGACTAATAATCAGCTTGTAGAAAATATGTTCATTCTTATTTTAGCCCTCTACTAGGTACTTATCCATAGTTCCAAGTCGATGAATGGTATTCATATTATATGTTTCTTATGTTGTGGGCCTCTGCGAGGCGCTTCTAATGAGTTCCCACAACATGTGTTTTCATAGAGAAATAAGAGAAATAACAATACTTTTCGGATAGGCAAAAATGTGTCATTTTAGGCTATTTCTTCAAATGTTTTCACTTTTATTGATCACAAATCTTATATTGACCGAAACAGACATGCTAATATTTCAGTTTACGACTCTTATCAAAATAAAAGGTAAGAAAATATATGTATCTAAAAATAGAATTTTACGGTTTGTCATCTATAAAAATTCTTTCCGATTATCAGTAACAAGAGGCAAAATTGACTGATGATCGATTATAATCGACCATGAGTGGTACATCTAGTGTTAATTTTTTTCATTTATTGTGTGATAAGCTGTAAAAGTTTCCTTTGTTCTCAGTTGGTGTCATTCCATTTACCATCTCTGTCTTTACTAGGGCTGGTTTTAGTGTCGTATGGCGACCGTAAAACATTTCCCCGCACTACACATTAATGTAGTTTATATTTTCGCCTTTGTAATTATTGAGATCATTCCAGGATTTTTGTTTGAAAATACAGTCGAACCTCAATAGCTCGAACACCGATAGTGCATTTACCGTGGCTGATTCAAAATCATTTTCGAGTCCCTACGAAATTCTTCTGATCGCTCCAGAAAACAAATATGAACGGAAATTTTCGTATTTTATCATAAAATTGTATGTTGTGTGTACTCATTATAATCGCATTGAGGAGGCGATTCTAATGAGTACACTCAACATACCATTATTATATAGAAGATCAAAACGACTTCTCTCTATTAACGCAATTTTTCTTCCTGACCGTGCACCATGATTGACCCTCGTGGCTCGAACTATCAATGTTTCGAACAAGTTTGCATGGTCCCAAAGATGTTAGAGCCATTGAAGTTCGATGTATATGTGAGTGCCATTAATGAACCATAATCGGCCAAAACTAGTTAGTCTGATCCAGAATATTCACAAGAAAACACGCCTATTCAAATACATTGAGAATTTTACCACAAAAAAACCTGAAAACTTTCAGATGAAAATTAGTTTTCATATTTTTGCTCAAAACATAGATTGTGGTTACTCGTTAAAACCGCCTCGGCGAGGCGGTTTTAACGAGTACCCACAATCTATGTTTTGAGCAGAAATACGAAAAATTAATATTTGCCCCTGTAAACATCAGTTTTACCGTGTAAAAGTGGGATTTAAGGGGGTCAAAACTATAAAGGCGGGTTATTTGTGATTTTGACATTCGCTCTGTTGTACTTTGTGTATTCATTGCTTCATTGTTCTCAAGGGTCATTCCTTTTGGAATATGTTCATATGTTATGCAGGTTATTAGCTCGCCTGAGCCAAAGGATCAGGATGAGCTATGTAATCACTTGCCGCCCGTCTGTCCGTTCACACCTTTGAACGACTTCTTCTTTGAAACCGCTGGGCTAGTTTTCTTTAACATTTTATGTAGAGTCTTCTGTTAAAGGGAGATTTAAAAAATATACAAATGATAACGGTCCGTTAATTGAGATGACCGCTATGAACATACATGGTAAAAACACTTGAAATATTCTTTTCCTGAAACAAGAAAGTTCTAAGGCTGAATCTTAGTATATAGGTCTACCAGATAAATTCAAACAATGGTGGTAGGTTGACATTTGTCCTTTTTACAGCAAAGTTTAATTTGCGTCACCATAAATAGGTATGGAGAAAACGTTGAAAAGTAATTTTCAAAACCGTTTTTAAGACTTTTGGCTGACAATTCCAATGTATGATTAACTTTGCAATCCAAATGTTGTTCCCGGGGAGTTATCCGCCCCTATCCTTGGGCTATATACATGTAAAAGAAATGAACAATGAATGGCTGCTTTCCTCAGGTGACTTTTTGCTCCTATTTCTTGTACAGAGTATAGTGTGGGATTTTTATAACAGGTCATCCTGTAAACATATAGGGCTTACAGCAAACTTGTTTTATGGTGTCTACATATCACCTGCCTCCAACTCCTCTCATTGCCCTATCGCGTAGAGTATTGATTTTGTTCTTAAAAGGGAATGTATCGGGAATACTGGCCCCCACCTCTCCCCCCCCCCCCCCGCCCCCACGAAAATGGCATGCCTAAATAAGCCACCATATCTCCCCCGAAAACTACCCCCTGGAATCTCCTTTACGATCTCTTCTATCTCTTTTCTCCCTTTCTCAGGGAGACGACATAACGTGACCTACAATAGTTGACGTGTCGTTAAACCCCAACACAATCAATCAGTTTGAGACAATCAGCAGGTAGAAAAAAATCATCATGAAAGCATGCCTATATACTTTTGATCCTCTTAAACCCCACTTTTATATGGGAAAACTGGTGTTTATAGATGTATACATTATTTTTTCTTATTTCTGCAGAAAACATAGGTTGTGCGTATTCGTTAAAAATGCCTCGTCGAGGCGGTTCTAACGAGTACCCGCAATCTGCATTTTGAGCAGAATTATGAAAAATATCAGAATTTTTTATCTTAAAATATTCATTTTTTGGTGGTAAAATTTTCAATATATTTGAATTGGCATGTTTTTGTAATTTAACTTACATTTTAAGGCAAGTATGGTAATAAGTTAAGGTGTCCTAAAATTTGGGTTAAATGTGAGTAGCGGCCTATCAGCTCAGTCGATAGAGCTTCGGAACGGTAATCCGAGGGTCCTGGGATAGTTGTACATTTTCCTCACCCTGTGCCATTTGCATCTTTCTCGTCTGTTGATCTTCTGGTACTCATTTTATATTCCTCGACCCTGATTATAGTGCCATATTCTATTCTATTACACACGAAACACTCTTTTAGTATGACGTGGTTTTATTTTACTGTTTTAGATGGGTAAACACCCAGTACAGCCTTGAATCAGGCCTCACGGTGCTAGAAATCGACATACCAACTGGGTATATGATAAGCAACAAAACGCTTAAGGAATACGTCCTGTCACAACAAGCGTCTAACCTACAGCGAACTGAATTATACAACAGGATGGTGGTCATGTATTTTGATATGGTAAGGTGATACTAGCATTGTAGTCATTTTCTTCAGTAGCTGCCCACTTCGCATACGTACCATTTTCGAGTTGAGATACTATATATAGCATTGTAATCATCTTCTTCAATGGCTGCTCACTTTGCTTTCTGTTTTCTTTGTTTTTAGCCTTGTGCTGTTTGGTACTACATTAGGAGATAAGGGTGAGGTTTCGCGCAAGAAAAAATGGCTTAACCCGCCCCCGGTAGTATTCCTACTGACTCCAATCGGCTCTTCTGTTGTAGTTCGCCGTTGCTTTTGCATCTGTGATTTAAAATATAACATTTGTTTTGTCCTGATTTATTTCTGGCCTCTCATTCTCTTTAGGGTCTTGGAGGACTAAGCTTCTTAATTGTGGCATTTCCTGTGTATCTCTACTTACATTTTGTATTTTTCTTTGGCAGATTATGTCTACAGTTATGATTGTCATGTCACATTGTGGCTAATGACTAGAAAAAAAATCGGTCTATGAGCTGGAACAGAGCATTTGCTACAAAATTGCATATGTTCCCAGTGAAGACTTAGATTAGCCTGTCTAAATTCAAAGAGGGAAGTGTTCAATCCAAACACTCGGGGTTAAGTTAGTAATAAATGATCCAGCGCGCGAAAAACCTAAGCCACCGAGGCCGGCTGTACATATGTTATTGCGTTGTTGCTAAGCGGGCAAGTTACAAACTGCAGTACTACGCGTCATAACCCAGTCAGCATTCTACGTAAATCTATAACGGGCCGTTATCGGCCCGTCAGGGTAGCTGACGGGCCGATGACGGCCCGATATAGATTTACGTAGAATGGTAGCTGGGAAGTAGCGCTTCAAGAAAACACTATAACATGCAAAACTAACGATAAACTGACAATAAAAAGAAACAAAAAAAATGCAAATTTCGTCAGCCTTCGAATATTTTTCAATACATGTTATACATATTTCAGTTCCTGTTTATCGTCGAATGACGACTAGTTCCGGTTAGAATAGAATCTCATGAAAAGCGATTTCTTGGGTAGGATAACCTGGGTGAGGTATGAATTTCTATCCCCTGCAAAAACATGGGAAATTCTTATCCTGTTATCCTGTATTACCAACCCAGTGCGCTGTAAACTTAAGCAGTCCATGACCTAGAATTATCGGTTGTAAAATTGAAAATACAGTCGACTCTCGTTATCTCGATATCCAAGGGACTCTACTACGAGATATCCTTACTTCGACATATCAGATTTGTGTAACTGAGGAAAACAATTAATCGAACAACCACCTGTAACAGAATGAATATGTAATTTGGCTCCTAAATTAGAGATATATTGAAAATATTGTGGAAAAGAGGAGCAATTTCTCTTCTTTTCCATAATATTTTGTTACCTGTTCTTAGGTTTCCATGTTAAAACATTGACCAGAATTTTACTTCGAGATAAACGATTATTCGAGATTAGCGAGGTCAAGATAACGAGAGTCGACTGTAGTTGGTCTGTTTTATTCAGGTGAATGGTTCGAAGACGTGCTTGAAGCTTAGAGCTGAAAGATGGTATCCAGTGTCCAATATGTCCTTGCAACACAGGATGCGAGTTTATGATTACTACGAACCAGGTATAGCATAAGGTTATCACATTTCAATAAATTCTAGAGCAGGAAACCATCGGATCTAATTTTTCTTCCGCCGTCTGAAAAGATTGGCAGTTTTGGCGGCATTTGAAGCATTTTGATGAGAAAGTTGGCTGTAAGAGGAATTATTGTTTTTATTTTCATTTAATGTTGTTTTTTTTTTGTAGGTTTTGTCTACATCTGACTTTTCCTGCGAATCACTCACAAACTTAACATAAAACAACACTCAGGCTTTATTGAGTTATGACTGACTCGCCGGTGTTTACATATCGATAAAACCCTCGCAAAAAATTAAGTCATTCAGAATATCATTCCTATTATATCTACGTATTCATTCAGGCCCCGAGGTGGTTATTAAACTTTCTCAATGCTCAACTCACTTGAGCATGAAGTCCGTCCTGCTAATATATCTCAAATTACTTACAATTGCAAATTCTTGCTTATTAAACATAGCTGAGCATGAAAATTTCTCTGTTATAAATATAAAAATGCCAATTATTGTTGTCATTTTCATATTTATTAGCAGAGAAAATTTCATGCTCAGGTGAGTTTAGCACGAAAAAGTTGTATAACCTCGGGGCCAGAATATCATTCCTATCATATCTACCTAGTCATTCAGAATGTCATTCCTTTCATATAGTCCCGAGTAAGGATATCAAAGGACATGAGCTTGCGGGCATCTATTGATATCCCAGCTTGGATATGAAGTTGACCCATTTCAAACTAAATAAACTCCCCCACACTATACATTAGAAGAATCGAATTTCAGTTTTAGGTTTGGCAGGCTGTGATTTATGTATTTAGGAGTCTCCAGACTAAAATGAGTTAAGGTATTTGAATAGTTACGATAAATACAATACACTTTTACACGTTGTTACAGCATTGGCCTTTATTGTTTCCAGGCATCCACAACACGACGTTGTACACAACTCCACGCTTGCTGACCTTGAAAATTTGTGATGTTTGCGGATCCTATCAGTGTGGAAACTGTCCATTTACGAATGCCTCGACTGGAATTACCGGACATACAACGAAACATCCGTATATTTCTGCTGCAGAAACCCTTCTGGGAGCCAATATTTATATATTTTTTACCAGCAGTGTAGTGTTTTATATATTTTAAAGATATGATTTTATTCTTTAATCTTATCTTTTTTTTTTTTTCAAGGGGTGGGGGGGGGGGGCGTCGAGGGGGGTGGGGAGGGTCGATTGTTTACAATCGAGTCATAGTATGCATACACCAAAATTTTGTTAACATTGTTGTCCACGTGATTATCATTGACCAAGGAAATAAAATCGCGCGTTTGTACGAAATTCAGGTAACGTTTATTTATAGCGTTGTAAAGAGAGTTATCTGTAAAACCAGGACTAGGACATTGGCACAGTGAAGACATAGAGACAGATCAGACGCCACAGAACGCGGCGTCTGCGTAAATTATAGGCAGTTAAAATTTTAATGAAACCGTCCAGGACCATTTTTTCCCAGCCAACACTGAGAGACAATCGACCATCCAGTGCTGTCAGTGCTGTTAATTTTTTTTGGTCGTCTTGTAGATTTCTCTTTTCTATGAATTTGCGTTCTTTGATGTCGTTTTATATCATTGTCCTATACCATTTATGTCGAGTTGACTTTTCTACCTTACCTGTTTGGACCGGGGCACTTCCAGTAGAAAGGGTATCTGGTTAAATCGTATTATTATCATGTTTGGTAGAAATTCCTGTATTAAATGCAAGCAGTTATGACACTGATCAGATAACGTGCCCTGCCGCGTTTGATCTGCGTCTACACTGTTTTTCACTTCCCTTTTAATGGGACGCTGTGAATAAATCGGTCAGTGGTACCTCATGAGTAGGGTGCTGTGTTCCGCGATAGTGGCTCATTTTGGAATTCACTTTCTTAAAAAAGCAAGATTGAAAAAGAATCTATCTGTTATGAAAGATCTGTACAAATCATGCATTTTAATGTGAACTGGATCAAAATCGGATAACAACTAAAGATACCAACCCAGCTAGCATTCTACGTAAATCTACATCGGGCCGTCATCGGCCCGTCAGCTACCCTGACGGGCCGATGACGGTCCGATATAGATTTACGTAGAATGCTGACTGGGAAGACCTCTACAGATTAGAATATCATTATACGAGCGCCGCCAGTTTGAATAGTCAATGAGGTTTCAAATATTTCGAAGGATTAATTAAAACCTTGCTGATAGAAAACTTTGCGATTTTCATGCAAAATCAACGGATCTCGGTTTACACTCGTTCCTTAGAGTTAAAGTGTATCTTAACTTAAGGTCTGAAATTTTAACACATGAAATGAGGTATTTAAATCCAATTCAGTAGACAGTTTTGTGTTTGTTCAATAGTCGCTGTCTATATTCGTATTATTTAGTTAGGTTTTGCAAATTTAATTAGGTATTCATGATTTCATAAACTCTAATTGAATAGTCAAATTGGCGGCAGCCATATAAGAACATTTGATGCATATAAACTATGATATCTGCACTATTTGTCATCCGAATTTTATTAAATGTGCATCAAATTATACAGTTTGACAAGATCTTGAATTTCGTGAATATTCTGCACCAGCTTTGTTTTTCCCTTCAATTTCCCTTGCGTTTATAAGATACGTATTATAACAATGAGCATCACAAGGCGTTTGTATCTTTTCGTCCAGCTACACATCTGTAATTAGATAGCTTTCAAGCATCCATTAACCCTATCAAACCCCGCAGACTCAACCAGATTCTATACAAACAGTATATGTACTGTTTAGACGGCGCATTACGGTTCGTCTCATTAGGATCTACACTATTTGCCACTCTGTTTGACGTCTTAACTAAAACCCCGATTTCGACTTCACAAACTCTGGGATGAAAAGATTAACGGTATAGAGAGGATCCATGATCGGTAGCTTTTTCATCATGAATTTGTTTCGGTTGGAAACATTCTGTTATCCAAAAATCATGGTGCCTCGTAATCACAGGCCATTCTGGGATTTTTTTAACATATATGAGGTCACTGATGAGGCCTAAATTACCGAAACTGGCTAGTTTGGCCAATCATAACTTGACATTTCATGTATTCTCGAAAGTATTCTGCACCCATTCTGTGTCGTTACATTCATTACGAAAACACGCCTATTCAAATATATTGAAAATTTTACAAACAATAAAGGAAAAATTGCAGATGAAAATTCTGACATTTTTATATTCCTGCTCAAAAGGTAGATTGTGGGTATTCGCTCAATCTATGTATTTTAGCAAAATAAGAAAAATAATGTATACCCCTGTAAACCCTTGTTTTACTACATAAAAGTGGGGTCTAAGGAGGTCAAAATTATATAGGCATGTTTTCATGATGATATATATTTCATATAAATTTCTTGTCTTGACATATATGTTTGCATGCGCCACCTATCTTTTGTTTGAAGAACATATCGCCATCTTTGTTTACATGTACAATAAAGTAAATGTATAATCCAATGTGTTCACAGGCTTTTTGTTTGGTGGTGAGAATCTACGATACACGAAAACAGGTACAGAAGCCTAGAAAGTCAAAATAAGCCATAACAATATCACCCTGACACTACTTTTAAATGATGGTATACAAAACATGTATCTATCCTCTTAAATATTATTTATCAAGGAATTACTCGACGTGGCTGTGTTCATTCCGTTTCATAGTTATATAAGTTTTTTTTCTGCTTTATCTTGCTCTCAAACAATCTCAAACCAAAGTTCACTTAAAGCGTTGTATTCACAGTGTCCCGATAAAAGTATAACCAATCTCCAATCCAGTATATGGTACGTCATTTGCCTGTTTATGATGAGGAATATAGTCTCTTCAAAATATTTGACAAAAGGTATCCATTATTTCACTCTCTACTATTCTATAGTACAACTGCTTTTAACATGTTTACATCTAAAGTGAATAAGAGCGCACAGGAACTGATACAATCAGATCCACATCAAGTTCTCAATATCAAAGGGATTGACAGACAACTAAAATTAAACAGTCACAAAAAGAACGTATGGCAAGCAGAGTTGACAAAACTTTTTTCCAAAAATGTAGCAACTCTGGTACCCAAACTTACTGAATGTCTTTAACTTACGTAATTGTTAAAAGAAAAAAATATTTGTAAGTGAAACCTACAGAACATTTAACGAAACACAACAATGAAAGTACCGCCTTGGAACTGTCAATACTAACCGGGGAGGGGAATTGATGGGAGCTTAAGCTAGTTTTACGGGGTCGTAACCCTCGCCCTCAGCTTTCATAGTAGTAAAACATATATTTGGTTTGCATGAAAGGTCTTCAAACTCATACATGAATCCTTACAGATATTGTGTTCCGACAAGCCTTGTAGCAGAAGTGTTTTAGTACGGTACCGTATTTAGAAATCAATTCGTATTGTCGACGATAAAACTTTGAAAAAACCGTTCTGAAGTTTATGATACCGATACCCTTTTGCAGAAGTTTAGGAGTCAAAGTTTTGTTATGAACACCGAAATGAGCCAAATGACTAGACACTCGTGCAAACCGAATAAGTTGAGAAATGTAAACACCATAAGAAGGGACACTAAGAGCGTCGCCATCCAAACACGGGAAACTAACAATATCAAAGTCAAAATCATAGCGTTTTTCGTAATTTTTTTTTGATGAAACAATTCTGTTTGAAACTGATAACTGCAAATCAAAAAATGGAGCTCCGGTATCAGTAGAATTACCTTTGTCTAATTGCAGTTTAGTAGGAACTTTCCTTCAAAGTAAGGATAGCGATATTCAAAAAAGTCGTCCAGATATCTGCGTTGTGTTAAAAGCTTCAATAATATTACCTTGTGTATCAACAGAAAGAGGTATACTGAAATCTCTTTCTAAATAGTCTGCTACAAGAGGAGCACAGTCAGTACCCACTGGAATTTTCACAGTTCGTCTGAGTAACCTATTGCCAAATCTAATGAACATTTAATCTGAAATATATGATAATGCGTCACATACCTTTTGACAAGACCAAAGTTTAAACGGTTTTATTGCATAAAAAGCAGTGTCGCACGTTATTAACAGCCGTGCATTAATCGGCGAAAAGCCGTGTATTAACAAGGCAATTCACGCGCTGTTAATGCACGGCTACGCAACTTTCAATATGCTCGTACCGGGGCCACAGATTTGCTGCCGTTACGAGATGTGCACTGCCCGGCCCTAGAACGAGCATAGTCAGTGGAAATTACGTTCGCGAGACATCGGTGAAAAGGCGAAACAAAATAGTACAAGAAATAACGCGAACTGTAGCAAATGTTTTCAGTTTTTATGCAATAATAGCGATCGAACAAAGTTTTTCAATGCATTTCGGCCTTCGGCCTCGGTTTTCAACACCTCCCACGGGACCTGGCGAATGTTAATGCATGAAAAACCATGTTTGATCCCTATATTGGTATCAGAAGTAATGAATGCAGTCCTGTCATTTCAAACAAGATAAGTAGAGCCTTCCCTTTTGAAATGTAGTCTAAAAGTTTCTCTTTGGTTAAAGTTTGAAGCAAAATTGTATAAAGCGTAGAAAAATCATATGTTGACGAAATTGACATCGAAAATCATCTTGACTCTAGTTTATTAATTACCTCACCAAAATTTTTATAAGACCAAAACAGTTTACCATCTGATGTTTCGTTAACTTCAATAAATATTGACATTTTATTATTTAGTATAGTTCATATTTTATACAGTTGATTTATTTAGATTTTGTAATGCTAATGATACTCAGTCATAAGCACATACTATTTATCTTCTCTCTTACTCCACAGAAGGCTGTTAACTCTTAAAACCCTGTACACCAATACAGATACATATGCAAACGGTATAGATTCCGATGAGATGGGTTGTAACACGCCATCTCATCAAGAGCCACACTGTTTACCATTATGTTTTGTTTTTGTTTGTTTTTTTTTTATTTAGGTAGAAACCGCTATTTGCATAGGTGTGCATATCCACGTTCAAGGATGGAAGAGTACGAGTCAGATACACGAGTGTAAAAGGGTTAGGTCCTTCAGTCACTATTTCTTTTTTTGCCCCTAATCGCACCATATCAAGGTCACTTAAAACAAAGATTTTTATTTACAACTTAAATCAAGCAGTTGGAATAAAGAAATTAGAAAACACGGCGATTTTTGCGTTTGCACGTCAAACACACAGAAAATACAAATTTACAGACCATGATTAGCACAACAGAATCAAAGAAACTAAATCTATTTACAACTCTAGCTCATACATATATCTAAAATTATATTTTTCCCCAAAAAAAGGAATGTTAGACACATCGAAAACAGTCCTTCCCCTACAAGTAAAAAATATTCATGGAACAAAACATGTACAATAAATATATGTGAACTACATACTACAACCTGCCCCGAAGTTATCCGTATTCGGGACAATACTGCGTTTCCTTAAAGGCTCCTTGTTCCTAAAACAAAGACATTTTATTATCCAAGAAAGGTTTAACAAACTGGTATATGGTATCAATGCAATCATAAAATGTGGCACCTGGCAGTCTGTAAAATTTCATTTGGTCTCTTGTTCTTGAATTGAAATGATTTTTATCGTATCTCTGAATTAATGTTACCAACATAGATTCAGAGATAAAAAATAATTATTGTTTTGATCCAGCTCAAAACCTGGAGACTAACTGAAACTTTACAGGCTGTTAGTTGACATATTTTATGATCATATTAATATACTATATATCGATTCATTAAACCGTTCTTGGATAAGAATGTCTATTGAGGAATATGGAACCTTTTATGAATTAAGCTGCTCTCATACCTGGGCGAATATCCTTGCGAATATGAAAATTGAAATTCCGGCAAAATTGCCGAAAATGATATGATTGGCTGGGAGAAATACTGAGGCCTTATTCATGCTTGCGAAATTCTTATGAATCCTTACCAATCCTTACGAATTTCTTACGAATCTTACGATTTATTTACAATCAATTTGCCGATTTTTTTGCGAATCCTTTCCGAATGTTACGAATACTTACGAATGCCATTGAAAATTTTGCGAATGCTTCCGAACGCCTTATGATTGAAACGACTGCTGAACATGTTCTTGTCAATGTTGTCACTGCACTCACAAGCATCCCGAGTGAACTTATAGTTTCAAAAAGTCAAGTTGTTTGTCATGCCCAGGTACGGACGAAAGGACGGTTGTGGCAGAGACAGTGGCAAGGGAAAGTCTGACCACCCCCTCCTGAACACAACGATTCTGCTTCCGATGCCGCAGAATAAGGCCAAGGTCAAGTCTGCCAAGGCTACCGAGTAACCCAGGCCCAGGCCGGAGAATACAAAATCCAAGCGGGACGAGATGTCAGACATTCAGTCAGATCCCTTTCATTCCCCATTCCTCCCCACGCTCTTTGACTGCACGTCCTCCTTCAAAGGCCAAGAAGTTTACAGCTAATAAGCCCGACAGGCGTAGTGCCAACGGTAAAAGCGGCGCCCATACAAGGTAAGTAATACATTGTTTCCTTGATCTTCAGTTGATGTTAACACTAAGAAGACGATACTTGTTTCACCATGTTTGTATCGATGCCGAGTCATTTTATATTATTGCATAAAAAGCAGTGACGCACGTTATCAATAGCTGTGCAATAACCGGCGAAAAGCCGTGGATTAACAAGGCAATTCACGCGCTGTTAATGCACGGCTACGCAACTTTCAATATGCCGGTACTGGGGCCACAGATTAGCTGCCGTCACGTGATATATAGTGCCCGGATGTCCGTCTGTCCTAGAATGAGCATAGTCCATGAAAATTGCGTTTGCGAGACATCGGTGAAAAGGCGAAGCAAAATAGTGCAAGAAATAACGCGACTAGTAGCAAATGTTTTCAGTTTTTATGCAATAATAGCGATCGAACATGGTTTTTCAATGCATTAACATTCGCCAGGTCCCTAGGGAGGTGTTGAATGTTAATGCATGAAAAACTATGTTTGATTCCTATATTGGATTTCTTCAAACAGTCGATCATTGTTTGGTGCAGCAGTTTCAGCTGTAGGTTCTTCAGCCAGTTCGAACCTAAACATTTCGAAATTTTGAAAATAATAAGACCTTATGAACATTGAGGCGCTTGCAAAACAATACTTTATGCTTGTATTTTATATTTATTGTATCGTTTATTATTAAATTGTATGAAAAGCGCTTAATGAGAAACTTCTGACTTAAAAAAAAAAGTAACACCGGTTAACACGTTACGAGATTTGATATCACTTTTGGTGTTATCGCGATTTAAATCTTTTAGCTACTGTTCAACATTAGAAAACGTACCTTCTGACATATGCGCTAAACGAAGACTCAAAACAGCCTGTGCGTCCATGCAGTCTGATTAGAGTCTACGTTATCTGCCCGTTTGTGCTCTTGAATAAAACTTTGCCTCGTTTACCATAGCTAATTCGAATACGTTTTGGAGACCCTATGAAATTCTTCCGACCGCACAAGAAAGCAAATATTTAGGTATGTTTTAGATTTTCTTTCTATTTATTCTAAAATATATGATGTACTCAATAGAATCGCCTCATTGAATCGAATCTAATGAGTACACTGAACATACCATTATTGTGTAGAAGATCAAAAAGGTTATCGCCGTTTGCTTCCTGAGCTGGCGCTATAATTTACCCTCAGTAGTTTTTTTGACTAACCCATATCTCGAGCAAATTTTTATGGTTCCAAGGATGTTGGATTCACCTAGTATTTACCTTCTGACCATTCCGAGGCAGTTCCTCTGTTGCAATATAGGGATCAAACATGTTTTTTTTTTTTGTTGTTTTTTTTTTGTTGTTTGTTTTTTATTCATTAACATTTGCGAGGTCCCGAGGGAGGCGTTGAAAACCTTGACCGGATGCCGAAGTTTTCAAAACCTTCCAAGGGACCTGGCGAATGTTGATGCTTTGAAAAAACGTATTCGATCGCTATTATTGCATAAAAATTGAAAAACATTTCCAACATTTCTAACGTCATAACTAACGTCACCAAACAAAACCTGAACGTCATAGCGTCAACGTTCAGTGCTTAGCATGTGAAGCGCTGGAATGACAAAAACAAAAAGTTTCGGCGAATCAAAATAATCTTGTTACTTAAATGTTCCTTACGTTCTAACTAAGAAAAAATGCATATCAACACTTGACAATTTAGGTCAGAAACAAAGAAGTTAGAGGTGTTCAAACATCTGAAGTGGAGGTAACATCCGCTTTTGAAACAATGAAGAAAACCGCAGTCATCCAAAGTGAGGAGTGAGTTTTTATTTTCTTAAGTTTTGAAAATATAAATCGTATCGGTCACTAGTGAAATGATACGATATCATTTCACTAGTGATTTTTGCATAAAAATCAGTGCCGCACGTTATTAACAGCCGTAAATTAACCGGCGAAAAGCCGTGAATTAACGAAGCAATTCACGCGCTGTTAATGCACGGCTACGCAACTTTCAATATGCTCGTACCGGGGCCATATAGTTGCTGCCACAAAGAGATGTGTACTGCCCGGCCTTAGAACGAGCATAGTCCGTAGAAATCGTGTTCGCGAGACATCGGTGAAAAGGCGAAACAAAATAGTGCGAGAGATAACGAGAAATGTAGGAAGTGTTTTTCAGTATTTTTTATGCAATAACAGCGATCGAGCATGGTTTCTAACATCTTCCTCGGGACCTGGCGAATATTAATGCATAAAAAACCATGTTTGATCCCTATATTGATATCACTTTTACTTTCACCAGATACACTTATTTCACCGATAACAATAAAATAAAGCTGAGTCTGTGATTTTCCGAATTTAATTTGTTCAGTATTTCCAAAAGCAGAAGCTGTCATTAAATGCTTGCACAGAGGCATAAAATGTCACTATGTATCTTGATATAGTGCTAAAATTATTGTCTAGTGCTTAAGTAATATTAGTCTCATACATTTGAAAATTGAAATCAACTTAAAGCTGCTAAAGGCGTGAGAGATGTTGCATTTCTCATTATGTCTCATGAACAGACCCTATAAACCCGAATTCGCTGTTTATTGACTTTGATTACTTCAGTGCATATGTATTTCCAAAGGATACTTAATATAGAATACTCGTAGGTTGCTGAACGCATGAATATCTTTATTTGTACTTCAAATACATGTAACGGTTTATTCAACTGTGTAAAATGATGATTTGGGCAAGTCATTTGATTCTTGATCTTAAATTGTAAGGAAGTTCGGTGGAGAGTTTTACACTCTAAATTACAGTCATCTCTCGTTATCTCGAATTCCAAAGGACTCTCTGAAATTACTTCGAGATATCCGTACCTCGACATATCAGATTTGCAGAATTGAGGAAAAATAATTCGATTAACCACTTTTAACAAATATACATGTAATTACTCTTGAAGTTAGAGATATAGTGAAAATATTGTGGCAATTTCGCCTCTTTTCCACAATATTTTTACCTGTTGTTGGATTTTTGTGTTTAGGTAGGGACCAGATTTTCACTTCGAGATAAGTGGTTATTCGAGATAAGCGAGTTCGAGATAGCGAGAGTCAACTAAAAGAAAAACCGCATTGGAATGGTCAGAAGCAACTACTGAGAGCTTAAACTAGATTTACAAGATCCCAACCTTGCCCTTAATTCTGATACAGCTAAAAATTATACATATGTATTCCGTAAGCTTTGGGAATGAAAAATCATGATTGTGACAGAAAAAACAACTCATCACAAAACTGCAATGAAACTAAAAATAAAAATCTAAAAGTTTGCCTTTGGAAACAAAGAAAACATAACAGATAGAAAATGGGAGTCTCGGTTTTATTGAGACTCCTCATAAGAAATAATGTCAAACTAAAACCCATCTGGACTTAAAATGCAGCACTGTTTCACTGTTTACAATTTCTTCACTCACTAAATGTCATGGCACAGGAAAATTATTCATTCTTAGCGTCTTCTGCCATCTTGAATAAACAATTTTGAATGAGTGACATCTCCGATAAATTCAAAGAACTTTTCTGACCTAATATCCGCATAAACAAGTACATTTGTATTATTTGAGTAGCTGTGTCAAATCATAACGCTTTCTTCTGTAATGTATTGCTACACAATTCCACCATTCTGGTCCTTCACTGTAAGAAACATCTGGTAAAACTGGTAAAAATCAAGTAACCCGTCTCTGAATAGTTTAGGTTAATCCATTTACTTTGAGTGGACTATTTTACAACAACGTTTTGGACTGGACTATTTCCAATAACAGGATCGTTCTGTTATACGAAATAAAAGGGTTCCAATAACACTTATTTCCAATAGTTCAAAGTAAATGAACATGTATTAGTTTGTGAAAGGAAATAGAACATTATTTCAACCAGAATAAAGCCTGTGTGGTAGCAGTTTAAATGCAGATCTAGTCCAAGTTATCATTATTCGTTATTCAAAGTACAGTTGTGATGTTCTGTTCGAAAGCGCCAAACACTATTTCATCGAATGCAATCTTTACAACGCCCTAAGACGAAGATTATTGCAAACAATACACCAAAATCAAAACATTCTTATTGTCTCATGTTGTTCTTTTTACGACTGAAACATAGAAAGTTATCACACTAACGGTTTTATAATTCATTTAAGATACCAACAGATTTGATTTATACTCCATTCCTGTTTGCTAATATTCCAAATATTTCGTTCTTGTTCTTTCTAAATGTTAATATCAGCACATCGAAACGTTTGCACTGTCGAGGAACACAACTTTTTACTCGTAAGTACGGTCTTTCTATCTGTTTTGTTTTGTAAAAGAGTTCTTTGCATCATTGTATCTTTAAGTGAATGTATTTCATGCTGCAGGGAGAGGACTATCTAATGTTGGTATAACTTGGGCCCAATTCCTTTGTTTAACATGCAATGAAATAAGATTAATCCAATCTATAGCGGGGTGTTTGATTAGGTTTTATTATTACTGTAACTTTGTTTATATAGAAAATACTCTATTTAATGCAGACAGTGTAGACACAGATCGGACGCCGCGTTCTGTAGCATCTGATATTGGTCTGCAATGTTTGTCAGTTGCCCTTTTGGGCTTTCCAAACTAAAATGGATTAACTTTTTTTCTTATTAGTTCACGGATAATATACAATATTGTGTTGGGAATCGTCATGGTTTGTTATCAGTTTTGTAAAACCGACTAAACATCGGCTAATAGTGAACTTGTAGAAATATATATGCCTTCTTATTTAAGATGCAATATAGATCATACTAAACTCTTATTTAATATTATAATGACTTACGGAAATGATAGTTCCTGCATAAGCAAAACTTTCTTAATTCAAAATCACCTATGCACTCTGACTCACCTCCATATATGTTTATTCTGCTGATGTCTCCTACTACTTTATAATCACCACCGCCGGCGTCGTATTTCACCGTCGCTTCAAACTTTGCACCTCCTGGAGTTGTAGTAATTACTATTTGCAATAAGTTTACATGATCTATGTCTGTACTGGTATAATCCATACTGTTTTTGTTAGAGCTTGTAGTGGTGTCTCCAGTTTCATTAGAATCAATAAGGAGCTCTGCCTCGTCGATTTTATGAAGATTATATGTTTCGCATAGGCCATGGACTGCTTGTAACATGTGATTAATACGTTTGACTAGAGATCTACCTGATCTTGTTACGCTGGGATGATGAACAGACAGCGGATATCGCTCTGGACACGTACACCAGTGAACAGATACACTTGCACTCTCACAGGTTCGATTGAAAGGAATTGGCTGAAACAAACTTATACCCCTTGAAAAAGACTCATTTTTCTTCTGTTGTTGACCAAAATTCAAAATGTTCTTTAATGTCTCATTCACATCAAATGGCGATGACAGTCTGTGTTTGTTTATTTGTAAACTTTCTTCTAAGTACGGATATTTATTTCTAAGCCATTTAGGGACATACAGAAACATGACTGGAAGTCTGTCCTCATATCTACCAATTTTTCGTTGACGTATTCGTCCACTTCGCTGTCCGTGATCACTCAAAAGAAATAAAATTGTATTGTTTAATATTCCTGCATTATATATTCGCTTCAAGAAGTAATGATAATAGTCATCCGCGGCTTTTGCATGATTAATGTGTCCATGAGTAAGTTTGGATGACCATTGGAATGCGAAGAAATGTTTACGTCTGTATGTATCCAGGAACTTATACAAATAATCCAACGTAATTTGTATAGGTAGCTTATCCATAAAACATTTTCCGTTAAACCACAAGTGTCTATACTGTTCCAAAATAAGCATTAACGGTCGGTCAAAATACTCAGTTGGAGGGATTTTAAACCCTGGTTTTAAAAGATCGAAAATGGACGTATATATGTCGTCCTCAGAATAGAATGTTCTATAACCCTTGTGCGAAAACAGTTTCCAGATGAAATCAAATTTATCGAAGGACTCGGATGTACTTCGTGATAATTCAGACACAAATTTTCCTATAGTCAGTGGGACCACATTTGGAAATGTATTATCGGCGACTTTATTATATCCCATCATATTCAAGGCTCCCAATGTTTCCTCAAGATATTGCTTCGTGTTTTTCATGTGTCTGATAAACGCCAGTCGCGACACACTATCCATTCCCAGTATAATCACATTTAAATGTTCAGTAATATTATCCTCAACAACGTGATTTATGAATTTCGTTTGAAAAACTGAATCTAATTGTTTATACTTGGGAATGAAGGTATGGACATTTATGTATTTAGCTTTATTATACTTGTTATAGCAGAACACTATTATAAAGTCATGCTTGACTGTTATAGAGACATTGAAAGGCTTACTTTCATCGAGTAGTTTTACGAAATTGTTATATGTAGGTCTGTTCTTTGGTCTGTACAATGCCCTGTAAGTACAGAAACGTATTTCTCCGTTATATGGTGGCATATTAATAGCTGTCTTGTTTATAAACAATTCATTGCTTATACTATATGTCAACAGCACACGCGGCGGACAACCAAATATTTCAGAATCGTCATTCACGATGTCAGCTATAGATTCGTCATATGGATCAAAATACGGAATCTTACATGTCGGCGTGTTGACCAGAAAACGTTTCTCCTTTATGGGATGTAGCGCACCGTAACCTTTTTCACTGTCGTTTAATTCTATGTGCTTGTAGGACTCGAACTGTACATTGTTTACTTTGTCTCTCTCTCGTAATGACGAAACATGAGGGTTACTGATTTCACCAAACTTTTTGTTTTCGGGGTAAAATGAATCAAAAGCTGAGGAAGACGTGTCTTCTAAAACTCCTCCCTCTGAAACGTCTCTGAGCGTCTTGTCAAACTCAGGTTTAGTATCTAGTATTAGTATAGACTCTTCCTTTAATGAAATGTTCAATTTAGAATCGTAGTAGGTGTCTTTAAAGGGCGCCTTGGTCATTGAAGTATGCGGTAAGTCGTAACGAAAATTAGATAAATTGTATATGTAATATAGACAGAACGGGAAGACTATGCAAATAACACTCAGTATTTTTGCTACGCAACATCTTTTCTTCACTCTCTGAAAAACACAAATAATGCTATGATAATGCTGTTAAATACAGATAATGCTATGATAACACTGTAAGCTACTGATAATGCTATGATAACGCTGTGAAACAAATACAATGTAATATCCGTGGCTTTTTAAGAGAAAGGCATAGTTTCTTTCTGAGGCGTCTGATCTGGGTCTAGACTTTTTTGCAATGGACCTTTTTATGGAACACTAGGTATAAATGGGTTAATTACAACGTCTTAATCATCTCGCATGACTCACATTTACTTTTCGGAGTGGCTGCTGCCAGACGTCTACGTGTTCTAGTCTCCCAACCGAAGTTGGGAGACTTGTTGTTTTCAGCCCAGTTTCTTCTTCTTCTTCTTCTTCTTCTTCTTCTTCTTCTTATTATTATTATTATTATTATTATTATTATTATTATTATTATCATTATTATTATTTCTGCCCAAATTTTGTCCGGACGAGTTCTCAGTAACCTATGGAGCAATTTGATCAGGGTTTACACTGTTCGCCATTCTGTCAGTACTTGTAGACACATCAAAGGGCAGTGAATCAGACTAGGTGAAAAAAATTTTTGACTTATCGTGCTAAATCCAAATGTATCTGGTAATTATGGTATACTTCTACATAAAAAAGTAACTGTTTATGGTCACTTCCTGAATTTCTAACATCCACTTACTCTTTATAGAATAAATCTGCAAAGAAATCATAGCGTAGGACAAACAAGCCCATTTCCATATATTGTTAGTTTAAGTTTTTTTTTGTTTTTTTTTTTGTTTTTTTTTGTTTTTTTTTTTTTTTTTTTTTTTTTTTTTTTTTTTCATTAGAATTCGAAACAATGAGAAATCGTTTTTATGTGGAAACCAATCACTAAAATATACTTATATAATTTTGACACCCTTAAACCCCATTTTTAAACAGCAAAACTGGGGTTTAGAGGGGTTTACATTATTTTTCTTATTTCAGCTTAAAATGTAGATTGTGGGTTCTCGTTAGAAGCGCCCCGCCGAGACTGTTCTAACGAATACCCACAATCTATGTTTTGAGCAGAAATATGAAACATACGTATCAGAATTTGTATCTGAAAACTTTCAGTTTTTGGTGGTGAAATTTTTCAAAATATTTGAATAGGCATGTTTTCGAAATGTTGTAACAAAACAACAGCATAATCCATCGATTTCCTAGAATACAGTATGTTGCTATGCAGAGTGGAGGTTGCTTTTTAAGTTAAAATCATTATCTGTGCTGTTGAAAAAAAAGATTTAGGCTTCCTTTATACTTTCTTTTTTATCTTTATATATATATTCCCAAGCAATCACATGGGTAAAGTATTTTTCATGCGTAAAACAGTAATGCTCCCATGCCTAGAGTCGAAACAGGTTTCATTTTATATCAGAAATATAAACCTTCAACATAGGATCGGTTTGCAAAAACAAAATCCCTAGTAGTTGATGGTATGAGCAGGGTCAGACTGCCCCACCAGGAGTCAAATCAATTCTCTTTCATTACGAAAACACTCCTATTCAATTATATAGAAAATTTCATCTCCAAAAACTGAAAATTTTCAGATAAAAAACCTGATATTTTTCATATTTCTGCTCAAAACATAGATTGTGGGTACTCGTTAGAACCGCCTCGCCGAGGCGGTTCTAACGAGTACCCACAATCTATGTTTTAAGTAGAAATATGAAAAAAATGTATACCCCTGTAAACCCCAGTTTTACTATATAAAAGTGGGGTTTAAGGGGGTCATAATTATATAGGCATGTTTTCGTGATGTTACTATTATTTTGTCACAGTAAATACGTTATCATGTTTGCAGAAATGACAGAGAAATGTCTTAACTGCGAATTTTGCCATAAATGAATCACATTCGTTGCAAAACTGCAAAATATTTTGAAATTATGCTTCCTAATTGAATGATTTGTAGTAAATTCACCTGTAGGTAACGTATATAACCGGTCATAACACGGTAATGGTCAATTGCAAGAGTGCAAACAAGTCTAATTCGAGCAGAAGTGAATGCTGTTTTATATAAGATACAACTGTTAATTTCCCTAGAGATGTTGGGGGGTGTTGGGGGCAGGGATAGGGGGAGGGTCTGTTGGCACTTCAAGGTCTGATGCTTTTCCATTGGCCATAACAGTTACACGTGAGTAGTTCATTCATTCATTCATTCATTCATTCATTCATTCATTCATTCATTCATTCATTCACCAGCAAACTTGTGATCGCTATAGTGTAGAGATATGCTTGTCCTTCTATTGTATGTTAGTAATCTCTTTATATCAATTTTATATATGTGTTTATGAGAGCTATTGACATTCAACAACTGTTATTAAAATGCGTCACTCACCAAAACTATTCTGTTTCTAAACCAGAAACTATTAACTGGTTATGTTATCTTTTTAATATATTCCTCTGTCCATAAACAAATAACCGAATCCGACCTAATTACTGTACATAACCAGTCAAGCGATTCCGTAGACTTCAGAGTACTGCCAGTGTACTTTTTTTTTTTTTGTATACTTCTGTATAATGACATATGCAGTGGGTACCCATTTGAAATGCATCGGCTTGTCGATGGAATTCAAATACGTACCCTTAACATATTCACCATTATATAAGGAAGACCAGGAAAAAAATCCCATAGACATCATCAAATGAGTCATTGCTGATATGTTTTAAAGTGTACCCTTAGTAGATAGATGCAGTCGACTCTCGTTATCTCGAATACTAAGGGCCTCTCTGAAACACTTCGAGATATCCATACCTCGAAATATCAGAGTTGCAGAAATGAGGAAAACAATAAATCGAACAACCGCATTTAACAAATGAAAATGTAATTTGACTTCTGAAGTTAGAGACATATTGAAAATTTTGTGGAAAAGAGGAGAAATTGCTCCTTAGGAGCAATTTTTCCTCTTTTCCACAATATTTTGTTACCTGTTCTTAGATTTCCATGTTAAAACAAGGACCAGAATTTTACTACGAGATAAGCGATTATTCGAGATAAGCAAGGTCGAGATAACGAGAGTCGACTTACATATTTTACCACAAGTTTTCGCAGTAATTTCTAAAAATATAAGCGCACAGTACACTGCGCGGTAATTAGGTCGAACACAGTACATGATCATATAAAGGCATTCTACTAAATCCAGTTGAATCATATGCCTAGGCCAGTATTTTTTTAATTTCTAAGTAAACGGGAGAGCCTGCCCTATGATTGTAGCCCCGACTGAGAAGAAAGAGGTGCGTTTTAAATTTTATGTCTATTTCAAGTCCCTACCCTTCATGTCTGGGGCTAAAAAATGCAGTATTGCAATTGTGCATGTAATTTTGTTTGAAATGTATTTTATTTGACTGACCCAAGCTTTTCCATGATTTTACTTTTGTTTTTATTTCATTCCGTTCCGGCCCGGTCAACCCAATGGGGTCATGTTTAGCGCGGTCAGTTTACCTAACTATACATTTACTGGGAAGGCTTAGTCCACAAAGCGGTTAACCAGTATTGTGCACTTTCTTTCTCGAGAAACTGCTTTTCTTTAATCAGCAGGAGGGACAAAATGACCGTAGAAATATTTCATGATAAAATCTCCACGAAAGAATGTTGCCGACCCGGTGAGGTCTAACCCGCAACTTCCTGATCACCAGTCGGACGCGCATCCAACTGAGCCACCGAGGTCGGCTCCCATATATAGTGAATAAACCTGTGCCACTGCTCAACTGGAAAGTGTCAAACGGGGAAGGCCTACAGCATGATGTGTAAATATTTCATTTCGAGGGTTGAGCGCAAGACTATAGTAACTCAAACATATTTTTGAAACCCTTGTTTAGGGGCAACTTGGACCCCTTTGTAAACAATGCAAATTTAGGTGCCATTGCTCATACGAGCAATGGCACCTAAATTTTCATTGTTTACAGAAAGAAATGTTGTAATCTTCATTACGCCTTCATGGCGAGGAGATTAAATTTGGGGAAAACAACCATCTGACTTACGCCAGTCTTGCGCTCAACCCTCGATTTGAAATATTTTCAGTAGTGTTTTTTTTTTTTTTTTTTTTTTTTTTTTTTTTTGTTTATTTTTTTTTTCCCTAGAAAATAGACTTATACTCCATGAAAATTTTCCTCTAAAGACACAATTTGCATGAAATGTCAAAGCTTTTTTTTTCTTGAAAATAAATTGAGGTTAATGCGTCCTGGGTATAAAATACAGGAGCCATTTCCTGAGAGATTTGCAAATCCGATAAACAAACGAGTGCATTAGCACGAGGTTTTAGTATTATTATTAGTAGTATAGGATGTCGCTTTGGAAATGACATCCTATACTACTATTATTATTATTATTATTATTAATATTATTATTATTATTATAAGATTTGCGAGTGTCCAAAGAAATTTGCCTTTATTTTAAACGCAAAGTGAATTAACTTATATATAACAGATAATAAAAATGGTATTTTTTCTCCAAAGTTTGTGTTTTTTTATACTATTTTGACGTTTTCAAATGGTTTCACATCACGTCTTTTACACTCTTCTCGCAGCGTGATATCGTTCTGAACGAAATATTTCCTCCGATGAATTATAAATTATATTTCCCGCAGAGATTACTAAAATAGCGTCAGATAGTCATGTGATATAAGAAAAAATATGATCAATTTGTCGTCTGCTGAATTAGCCTAGAGAGTGTTAAAGGTTAATCAAGTCTCCTACTTACAGTGAGTAATGCTTTAAACCACATCATTTTGTGTTAAGTAATGAGAAAGACCTTATTTGTTACAAACCTTTTGGCTGTTAATTGTGTTATGGTTGAGCTGAGCCGGTTTACGATAGCCTGATGATGTCATCCTTCTCGTATAGCGATCAGTGTATCAAAAGCGTAGATTTTTTATGAAAGAGCGAAAATGTTCATATCCTAGCAAATGATATTTAATACAAAAAGCGGGAATTCATAATCCGTGGTCCCTTTAGGAGAACTTAATACTAAGCATGATGGGTAAAAATATCTGCAGACGACATTCATTCTGATATATAAGCGAAAGCCTAATTTTATATCAGCGGAACTGAAACATTGATAGAATGCACAAAAATAATAATTCCGTCCTTCCTCGTATAATCCCAGCTTTGTCATCAACGTGTTACAAGCGTTGCTACAGAAGACAATGTTTTGAGATGGCAGAAGGGAAATAGATCGTACGTATTCCTGCTCTTGACTTTATTCAAGGGTAAAACTTTTCCTTCAACCAATAAAATTGCATGAATGCATATAAAGACGAGGAGATGATGATGTCAAGCTCACGTGATATGAACGTCAAACTCATGCGATATATCGTAACAATCATGGCGGGAGTCAACTTACCCAGAGTGATAACCCAGCGGGCACATGACGTTTATGCAACGTCGGCTCAACGTCGATGCAACGTCGCATCGACGTTGAGGCGACGTTGTATCAACATCATGGGCCTGCTGGGAAGGCCATGTTTATAAGAGTATGTTCTGAATCTTCAGTGTCAGAGCTATTAGTCCTATTTTATTGGGTCGATTGTTTACATTCGAACCAAAGTAAACATACACCAAATATTCCATAAGGTTACTGTCCACGTGTCTATCATTGACCAATGTAATCAAACCGCGCGCTTATACGGGGGAATACTTTAAAGGTTTGTAATAAAAATATGGTTGATAAAACGTAACACTGAAGTAATCCGAACCCAGTGACAAAACTTTTTGCAGGACCCTCGTAACACGTTAGCGCTATGCGGCGTCTTCGGTGATGATTCTGGTTAGTCTTTACATTTAGATCTAGGCCTTCACGGGGACTAATTTGCTTGTAGGATTCGCAGCGCCCGGGCCCATTCTTCAGGATGATAACATGCGTTTTACATACGCCAACATAAATTAATACAAAGGTAACTACGTGGCAGACTATGAGAACTCTGATTGTTAACGACTTTATTTCCCTTTGTCGTTAGATATGTTTATCTTGTATTTAGAGTAATATCCCCGCCCCCTCTCCAACCGCTATCTACCTATCATTTCTGCGGGCACACGGTGCTAGGGCGGAACTGTATCGAGGTCAATCCAACATTGCAGCATGGAATTGATGTTGTATCAGCGGTGCATATTAAAGATTTGTGTGCCCACCGAAGTTTCTCTAGTTAATTCAATATTTCCCATGTACCCAATTTTCAGTAGTCCCTAGTTCAGTGCCATATATGTATTCTATTTTAAAATGTATTGCCATGTCTTGATGTTTCTATTGTAATCAGCTCGATGATTATGACCGGAGTTTTCTCAATAAAGTATATCGCATCGTGTAAAACTTGGACTGAGACATTGGCAAACAGTGCAGACCCAAATCAGACGCCACAGAACGCAGCGTTTGATCAAGGTCTGCACTGTTTGCTTAAATAGCAGGAAGTTAAGGGTTAAATGAAACAGTCTTAAGTCCCCGTTCAGGACCATTTTCCCAGCAAACACTGAGAGACAATCGACCCACCAGTGCTGTCAGTACTTTAATTTTCTGCGCAGTGTCCATCCTTCAATTATCTTTGAAAATCATGTAGGGATAAGGAAAATCATATAACGTCAATCTATCGTATGTTAGATTATTTTAATTGTTAGATCTTTTACATTGTTACGATCGTGGCCATTTTAACTGGAAATTCATTTCGAAGATAAGATTACATCTGTTCTCTTTGTATTACTGTGGACAAGAACTTTGATGCCCACAGACTCTACTTTTATGTCACTATCTGAGTAACCAATATACCTTATGCTCTTTTCGTCCGGTAATTAAAGAAACTTTCGCACACGCACGAGACTTATTCACTTAAAGCCTACATTTTCAATTGTGTTTGTGCAGTAACGATTTAAAAATGATAAATAAAATGATATACAGTTGACTCTCGTTATCTCGACCTCGCTTATCTCGAATAACCGCTTATCTCGAAGTGAAAAGCTGGTCCCTGCCTATACATGAAAACCCTAACAACAGATGGAAAATATTGTAGAAAAGAGGAGAAATTGCTCCTAAGGAGCAATTTCTCCTCTTTTCCACAATATTTTCAATATATCTCTAACTTCAAAAGTCCAATTACCTATCAGTTTGTTAAATGTGGTTAATCAAATTATTTTTTCCTCAATTCTGCAAACCTGATATGTCGAACTACGGATATCTCGAAGTATTTCAGAGAGTCCCTTGGAATTCGAGATAACGAGAGTCGACTGTAGGTGAAAAGTTTGATAATTTATATCGTTCAGGGCATGTATAAGCTCATGGCTGTTAAAATAATCATTTTACTGATTAAAAAAGAAAAAAAGAGATATAACAAAAAAAAAAAAAAAACAAAAAAAAAAAAAGAATATAAATGATAAAATAAAGAAAGAAAAATATAAAAAAACGGAAAAAAAAAAAAAAAAAAAAAAAAAAAAAAGAAACTGAAATCATGTGACAGAGCTGTAAAGATGGCTGAGTGTCGATTATTATTGGTCATAAACAAAGATTGCGTCACAAGTCACGTGTTCCCCACCTGGTCCTCAACATGGTTGGGATATATCTTTTACTGTCATAGGCCTAACTGTATCACCATGATTATAATCAAAGGACTGATAGTCCTAAGAGTCTGCTACCTTGTAAAGTATTGATGGAGTGCTGTGTATCTTCTATGCAAACACAATACATGCAAAGAAGATAGGTGGCATTCCAATGCTACCAATACTACACCATAAGATGGATCTCTATGGAATATATCAAGCATCTGGGCATTGTAAGTCCTGAAAAGAAGACTTTCTTTAAAAACTCTATCAAATGTACTTCAAGCGAAGACTGCATATGGGTTGAATGAGAAAGTCATAGCGAGTGTTGTCTCTAAATCAAGGAAAGGATACTCGTATAATTTATCTCCTGCAAACAGAATTTTATTCATGTTGTTCACATTCCACATGTTGGTACAGATCCTTTTCTGTACAGCTTTCACCAAAAATACTAAACAACATGGTAGGCATTGATGCCCTCTTGAATCAGGACTAAATATCTCATCTCCTTGATGTAAACTTCCTTGCAATAATACAGATGCATTTTCTTGTAGATTTATATGATTTGATGGACCTGGATTTTGCTCTATATCCATATTTTCACACTTGCTTACAACCAGTGGCTTCATCCAATATTAAATTTACATTCAGAGACAAGGCTTTGTGAGAAAATTTACTATTCCTTGAAAAACAACTAACATGAACACTCTGTACTACATGCTTTCACTATCAATTTCTCAGAATCAGTCAGATGGAAATGCATTTTACTTTTTTTAATGTATAAATAAGAATGGGTCTTTACTGAGGCATCTGTGCAAAACAGATATACATATATAATCTAACCATGTACTGAAAAACTAAATACAATTATTTTTCTCTTCTGGTTTGTTTCTTTCTTCACAAAAAATCCATTTTATTATCTGCATATATAGGCCAATGCAGTGATTGGAGTAATGAATCTCTTTATTTTCCAATGAAGTTTATCACCTGATTATTCCAAATGAGTGTATCTCCAGCAGCAATTTCCAATTTCTAGAATTATTAAAGTTCAACTCTAGATATGCTCCAGTTCATACAAATTCAACACCTGATGTAGCTCCACGATTATTCTAGTACAATTTTATAAATTTACTCTATCAACTTATTATTAAGACAAGAGCAGATTAAATAAATTTGAAATGGCTATGTTCAGTCCAGATTGGCGTTAATAACTGATTGTCATTTGCTAGTGCTTCACCTAAGCATCAACAGATTAGCCCGACCAGATATGCCTACCCTTTTCAAGAGATTTTCAGATGTCCAAAAAAGAAGGGTCATAAACCTATAAATGGGCCAGCAGTCGTAAAACAACTCCGTGTCACTGAGGTGTGAATAAAGTTGAATATAAAATGCAATTTTAAGTTAAAACTTATTTTTGATAGACTATCAACTTACACCATTGGTCTCTTTGCTATATTTTAGCGTCAGTTTGAATCTTGGTGTTTAGGCGCCCCGAGATAATCGCTTGAAGTAAGGTTAATATGTCTTAAACTATCACAAAAACAAATTTGGATACATAAAACTAATACCCTGGTGTAATTTCAGCATTCAATTAATAAATACAATGAAATAATTTAGTACCGTGGGGTGCCTTGGGATATCGTGGGGTGCCATGGGGTGATTAGTAGGACCCCGTGCCGAATTAACGCCTTGACAAAAGTAGCTCATGTATTACTACACCGAATTTTGAAGTCTATGTTTCAAACTGCATTATCTAAATCGATTTCAGTTACAGTTATGTTAGCGAAATAAAAAAGCCATACAAAATTCCGCTACTTCACATTCAGTTCACCGTAATAGTGCCGCATTGCGTCTGATTAAGAAGTAGTGCGCGTATAAATATACGCATAAATAGCTGTGATGAGAATCCGCTCGTAAAACCCCATGCGATTGCAAGGAGCCTGCTAGCTGTCGCTAGCAGACTCAAAAACGCAGCGTGACGTCAGAGAGACAATAATAATGGCCGCGGCGTCATGTGTAAATGTCTCCGGGATTATGCGGCATACGCAGACACATTACGAAAACACGCCTATTCAAATATGTAGAAAATTTCACCTCCAAAAACTGAAAATTTTCAGATAAAAAAAACTGTGATTTTTTTTCATATTTTTGCTAAAAACATAGAGGCGGTTCTAACGAGTACCCACAATCTATGTTTTAAGCAAAGATAAGAAAAAATAATGTATACTCCTGTAAACTCCAGTTTTACTATATAAAAAGTGGGGTTTAAGTGGGGTCAGAATTATATAGGTATGTTTTTTGTGATGTGGCTTGATTGTTTAACAAACATGGACTCGGAAAAGTATACAATGCATAATTTTAGAAGACGGTGGCTGATATGAGGTGATGAGTAAAATAAAGTAAATAATTAACCAAAGAAAATGTAATAAGATAATAATGGAATATCCTGCTGGCCTTAAATTAGCAGCAGGTTAGTTGGTGAATCTTCTGGTATCCTTAATAAATGTTAGGACGGCTGTGAAAATAATAGTATTTTCGTCAGTTGTCAGATTTTCATCTCCAAACAAAACATTATAAATATTTATAGATAGAAATCCATAGTAGCTCGCAAAAATGCATATCTTTCAATACTGACGTTTGAGCAACTAAAGAAATAATGATCTGCATCTTCAACTTCTTCAGAGCAACTACAAGTAGGACTAAGTGACAAATGGTTTATATATAAACCAGATAGTAAATTACTATAATTGTTTCTAATTCTAGCGTGTTAAACTGAAAGATATCTGATGCCAGTTCGATAGTATGTTGGAACACTTGAATTATTTTGATGCTTTTTCAGCTGATACGTAAAGGTTGCCAGAGATGGTGAATTACGTAGTTCTATGTCAAGAGAATTCCATGCAGAAATAGATGATGGAATACATGGTTTACATGAAATTTCAGTCCTGCAGAAGGGAACAATAACATCATGTTGATTTCATAGAGTATAGGTACTTATTTCTCCAACTGAAGGAAGAATTAAGTCAGATATGTATGTAGGAACAAGACCTTTGATTGATTTGTACCTGAAAATAAGTTTTTGCTGCCTGCGTCTTTCAGCAAGTGACACCCAACCTCATTTTCTGTAGAGATTTGCAAGTGTCGAGGGAACTATTTCCTCTGTTTTATTGCCCATTACTACGGAATGAAAGATCTAAATGTTTTTTGTGTTTATTTTTTGTTAGAAATTTTATGGGTGAACAGTAAAACCTATATTAGGAAGAGATTCAATAGGTATTAACGTAAAAAGAATAACTTATCAAAAGAGTTATAATTTATTAATCACCGTGCTGCCCAACTTAAAAGCATGCGTAAATCGTGTTGATAATACATTCGATGTCTTTAGTAGTAGCTGCAGAATAAAACAACGAATAACGTAGTAAGACTAAGAAGTGATTCAGCTATATCGTTAATAAACACTAAAAATAATAGAGGGTCTAGTACAGACCCTTGAGGATCCCCAGCTTTTACTCTCATTAAGCTTGATAAGATATTTCATAGAACAACCTTTTGCTTCCTAGCACTCATGTAGTCACTAATCCATTCGAGTAATTCACCGTCTATGCCACTTTGTTTTATTTTGAAAATAAGCACATCGTGTCATATACTCTATCGAAAGATTTGGAAACTAAGAAAAACCATACAAGAATACCACTGTCAAAAGTTTAGCAAATATGATGACATATGTCTATGTTGGGAACTTTTAGAATAGTTGGGTAAAAACCCAGACTGATATTTGTAAAGTAGATCATTTTCAGGCAAAAAGTTATAGATTTATAGTTTAAAAACCATAAATTCTTTCTTGTAGTTTACCATTACTTAAAAGTGAAACATGTAAAAAAATGAAGGATTAGAGTTGTCTCCCTTTTGGGGTAAAGTTATAACATTGGAATGTTTAAAAATCTCTGCAAACTTGCTTTCTCTGAAATATCTAATAAAAAGTATGCTCTGATGTACAGCTGCGTCCTTTGCTACAGTTTTAAACATTTTGTTACTTATTCCATCTGGCCCTGTTGCTATGTTTGGATTTATAAGTTCGATGAGAGATTCAACATCATGCGGTGTACATGTAATGATGGACAATCTATTTTTGACAGTTATATTCGAAGGCAGGCAGCGCCACATTTTCATCATTAACAGTGGCGTGAAATATGAGTATTTGTTTAACAATCATGCTTTATCTTCAGATGAAAAGCAAAATTCGTTTTGACCAGTACCTGGAAATGAGTTTAGGGGTGGAATTGAAGAAGTGGTACAATTGCCTTTAAAGAAGTGATCTACAGCCTCCAAAAAATTATTTCTTATCGTTTGCGTGAAAGTCAGAGACAGACAACTCCAGATTGTTATAAAAGTGCTCTTTTGCATGTCGCTTCAAATTGTTAACCATATTTCGATAAAATTTATACCTTGCTAAAATGTTTGGATTGCTCGATTTGTTGAATTTCCGTTTTAGTGTGTCCCTTTTCTAGATACACGTCTTATTTCAGAATCATACCATAGTTTGTTGTCGGGTCTTATAAGTATATTTTTGATGGAACACTGGAATTAACAAAGTCAAGAAAAATAACATTAAACTTAGAACACGCTTCATCTAGAGTTCCCTCCCTTAAACAAGTCCAATCATAATTGGATAATGTTTGTTTTAATAATGTAAAATTTGCATTTTTATGTAAATAGATTAATACATTGTATCCATTGCACAGTGTAATAATCAAGAACTTTGGTTTTGGGTCTCAATTATCCGTCTCACAACTGCATCTAACATTCAGCCAGCATGACAATGATAAAAGAAACTTATTTGGGATATGTATAACAATGCTGAATACCATGAAGTAAGAAAGAAAAATACGAGAAACATAAACGTGATAGTAAACTTGGAAATTACAGGGAAAAATAGTGATAATGTGAGAACTATAAGTTTCATCGACTATTACACCATCTCGGACAATAAGACATTCACAATCAGCTACAGTGAGTTAGTATTATTCAGATCAGTTGAACATCATTTTTGTGGGCAGGAGAAAAAAGAAATGAAAAGTACTTTTACTTACACCAAGTTCATGTGACGAAATGACATACAATGACTGTATAGATGGCAAACTAGATGGCAATTTCAGTAGATCCCTGTCAGGCTGCTTCTATAAGAAATGTCTGACTGTTGTTTGCAAAGTTTGGTTAAGGTTGTTCAAAAATCTATCTTATGTTAGGTTAATTATAAGAGAAGCACAAATGAATGTCGTACTAGAAAGCCAGGCAAGTGATTAACATTGAATATTGAACAGTGCAGATCTCAGTCAGACTGCTTCCAGTTGAGCGGTACGATTTGGGTCTTCAAAGCTTAGATATAACTGTGGTTTACAGTTTATTACAATAATAAAAGAGAACTAGACTCATAGGTTTAAAGTGCATAGTGGTTATCAGATAAATAGTTGTTGTTTTTTTCCCATTTCTCGACGAAAACACGTTGCTGGCACTCACAAAACACACCCTCGTCGAGAAATAAGGGAAATATGGATACTTTTTAACCAGCTCGGGAATCGCGCTGGTCTCTTAATATAGCTTTGGATTTTTACATATGGTAGACTATTCGATTAGCTCAATGAGGACGTTTTATACGTCCGTTTGTGACGATCCCGGAAAAAAAATCTTATAACTAACTGCGCAGATTAATGTCTATTTTATTTTCATTTCAATCAAGAAATATCATAAAGCTTAATAAAAGCAAACATTAAATCTGTCGGTGCCAAATTTCAGACGACATTTGTCATCTGCTTTTCTTTTTTAACAGCTTATCGCTTGAAAAGAAGTTTATACGTAAAGTTGAAAGACTGAATGTCAAACAACGTAGATCCGGATCAGACGGCATATTAGCCGTCTCATCTGGATCTATACAGTTTGCAAAAGCCTATTATTATCGCCTGTGGCAGTGAAAGTTAAAGAATCACATTGTTGATCGATTTTACTTGTTACATTGAAAATTTATTAAACTTAAGTATACCCTTGTCCCATATCTCTATGTAAACATGAACAAAATTTGCGCCGGCACTTAGACGTTTACGTCTAAATATTGTATGTTGTTGGCTGTAAAAGCGCCTTATCTAGACCGATGTAGACACAATAATTCCATACATTACGAAAACAGGCCTATTCAAATATATAGAAAATTTCACCTCGAAAAACTGAACATTTTCAGATAAAAAACTCTTGATATTTTTCATATTTCTGCTCAAAACATAGATTGTGGGAACTCGTTAGAACCGCCTCGCCGAGGCGGTTCTAACGAGTACCCACGATCTATGTTTTGAGCAGAAATATGAAAAATAATGTATACCCCTGTAAACCCCAGTTTTTCTATATAAAAGTGGGGTTTAAGGGGGTTAAAATTATATAGGCATGTTTTCGTGATGAAGCGGACAGCGACCTGAGTGTTTGATTGTACCTGGTGTTACTGAATTTCGCTGTTCGTCTGTGACCCATTTTCACACGACAGAACCATTATCATTACAAACATACACAAGACAAAATATATAGACGTAAACGTATAAGTACCGGTGCAAATTTTGTTCAAGGAAGTAGGAACTGATACCTATATTAAGCATGTACCTCTTTTAAGCAACCACCTTTTTTGGCTTTCTCATAGGTGCTTGCTTAACACAGGCCTGATTGCATATGGGCCCAGTTAAGCGAAAAAGAAACTGACATCGAACATGCGCAATATGTGCAGACCATCTTGCGCATGCGCAA
Organism: Anodontia alba; assembly: GCA_964016985.1. Taxonomy (NCBI): domain Eukaryota; kingdom Metazoa; phylum Mollusca; class Bivalvia; order Lucinida; family Lucinidae; genus Anodontia; species Anodontia alba. The sequence continues at coordinate 33,500,138 of OZ024838.1, forward strand.
AGTATCATCGGAGCCTTTGCTCTCGTCATATATTCTGTCGTACCCAATGATTCTATTATCGGAAAGTGAATGCTCAGATCAGACTGCGCTTTTGCGCAGTCTGATCTGGGCCTTCGCTGTCCGCACATGGCCTGGATACATTTTCGCCTGTTGGGACTCGTATCCAAAAGTCGTTATCAGGTTTTACGGTTTTGCTGGCTGGTCTGGGTCATATGGCCGAAGACGCGTTTTCCTCATGGCCATCACGTGACAGAAATATTCTTGTTCCCGTTTTCTGAGGAAACAAAAAAAAAAAAAAAAAAAAAAAAAAAAAAACAGAAACGCACATGGGTGTATTAAGGAACAGTGTACTAATAAGGGTGGAGAGGTCTGGAACTAGCAAAAGGTATACGGATGCCAAGGGCTATTTTTGATAAAAACATCACGAAAACATGCCTATATAAAATTAACCCCCTTAAACCCCACTTTTATATAGTAAAACTGGGGTTTACAGGGGTATACATTATTTTTCTTCTTTGTGCTCAAAACATAGATTGTGCGCCGAGGCGGTTCTAACGAGTACCCACAATTTATGTTTTGAGCAGCAATATGAAAAATATCAAAGTTTTTTATCTGAAAATTTTCAGGGTTTTTTTTAGGTGAAATTTTCTATATATTTGAATAGGCATATTTTCGTAATGACTTGATTCTGAATTGATAATAATAAATGGGACGGACTGAATTTGTCAGTTTTGCACAAAAATATATTTCATTTAACTGCAGATCAAATTTAGATTTGACAAAGGTTTTGTTTGTGTTGAGGTTTTACGGCCCAGTCAACGCAATGGGGTCATGTCGAGCGCGGTCAGTTTACCTAACCACACGTTCACTGGGCAGGATTAGTCCTCTAAGCGGTTAACCAGTATTGTGCCTCCGTGGCTCAGTTGGATGCACCGTCCGACTGGAGACCAGGAGGTCGCGGGTTCAACCCCCGCCGAGGTCGGCAACATTCTTTCGTGGAGATTGATCATGAAATATTTTCTTTGGTCATTCTCTCCCTTCCGCTGATTCAAGAAGGGCAGTTGTCAGTTTCTGGCGAAAGAATGTGCACAATACTGGTTAACCGCTTAGAGGACTAAGCCTGCCCAGTAAACGTGTGGTTAGGTAAACTGACCGCGCTCGACATGACCCATTGGGTTGACTGGGCCGTAAAACCTCAACACAAACAGTATTGTGCACATTCTTTCCGCCAGAAACTGACAACTGCTCTTCTTGAATCAGCGGAAGGGAGAGAATGACCGTAGAAAATATTTCATGATCAATCTCCACGAAAGAATGTTGCCGATCTCGGCGGGGGTTGAACCCGCGACCTCCTGGTCTCCAGTCGAACGGCGCATCCAACTGAGCCACCGAGGCCGGCAGATTTGGTAAAGGTATTTTTAAGCGTGCTAGTGTTGATTAATACAAAACGGTAAATTTCCTTGTTTTCCAACAAAATGAAATAGGTCAAGTGCAGAAAAACGCCGAAACATGCTGAAAGATCCCATCTTTTTTTGTGATGTGTTTTGCCCAGCTAGCATTCTACGTAAATCTACATCGGGCCGTCATCGGCCCGTCAGCTACCCTGACGGACCGATGACGGCCCGATATAGATTTACATAGAATGCTGACTGGGTTGTCAGTCTAAGGCTAGTCTTTGATTTGAGACCAAAATTGGAAGGCAGATAATACTATGAGGGTCAGATTTAAGCCAAATACTGCGATGTAACAAGGGGGGAGAACCTACGTCACACAGGAGAATGAAAAAGACTATAAGTTATAGTGAAAAACACCCTTTCAAATAAGTAAGTTGCTGTCGATTCCATGTTGTTATTCTGACAAAAACCAGGATAGGCTCAGAGAATTAGCAAAAAACAAAGCAAACTTGATGCATAACTGTATTGTCATTGTTGAGAACAATCGCAAACAATTTTCTTAAAATATAATCAAATATTGTGCTTGAGTGTTCTCAACGATGACACTACATTAGTACATAAAATCTGCAAATATAAGTACTTTCATCCTTGGTACATACGCTGAGATTATTCTATTTACAATCAAAACAGCGAAAAAAATAATAAAAATGACTAATTGATTTGAACAGGCCCATTTCACAAATATCTATAGTCTTTTTCACTCTTTACTATGACGTAGGTTCTCCCCCTTGCTGTAAGCCGATGGAGAAAGTCCAATAGAGTACCTTCACAGTTCGCCGGTATTTAAATTAATTAACCGCCTTATATTGTGACACATAAAATTCTAAGCAAAAAAAAAATGGTACTAGACGATATTCATGTTTTTATTATTTTTCAAAGAAAACATGTCTTGTTTCATGGTCTGCCTTAGTTTCTCAGAAAAATACAAATCAATAATAATAATAATAATAATACTAATAATAATAATTATAATAATAATAATAATAATAATAATAATAATAATAATAATAATAATAATAATAAAATAATAATAATAATAATAATAATAATAATAATAATAATAATAATAAATCAATAGATAAATAAATAAATAAATAAATAAATAATAAATAAATAAAATATAAAAATGAAAAAGAAAAGTCGCCTGCGGCAGTTTCAAAGAGCACTTTACGGATTAATAAGTTTTTTATTGTCATGAATAGACTGCGCGGTTGCACATTCCAGAAGGCACACAACGCCAAAACAAGTCGTTTCAACGTTGACGTTGTTTCAACGTCGTGTGCCCTGTTGGTTCCTCATCTGCGACTTCCTGTTTCGTGTATCAATGCTAGAAAATAATTTCAGTGGACGAGTTTTTTTTTTTGTTTTTTTTTTTTTTAATTTTTTCTTATTTTTCCCTGAAAAGAGGGGTTGACATTTCTAACATTTTTTTTTCAGCAAACAGGATTGGACATTTCATACAACTTGTCTCCTAGGGAGATTATTTGCATGAAATTTGAAATCCTAAATAGGTTTGTTGTCACGGAAAACAGGATTTGACATTCCATGCAAATTGTCTCCTCGAAGGAGACAATTTGCATGAAATGTCAAATCATGTTTATATCATCATTTTGTCGTCTGCTGAATTTGTCGAGAGGATAGTGAAGGTTAATACTTGTATATTTGTAATGTATTTGTTTTCTGTGCAGTAAACCATTTTTAATGCTATACGTTTGTATTGTCCGTTTGACGTCATGGTTGGCTGTATTGAATTTTCCAGTTGACGTCATACCTGTATTGTGTTATCTAGTTGACGTAATGTCAGTATTGTATTACACCTGTATGTAGTTGACGTGATGTCGGTATTGCATTAGGTTTACAGAACTATACGTGGAGATACACGTGAAACACGACAATTGCTAAAAGAAGACGAGATGAGAAACAATTAACAAAGTGGGGTGGGGAGAAACCGCAGAGCCTGTCTATACAATATGTACCCGACTTATTCAACTACAATACACAGCTGACTCTTCTTAACTCAACTACTGATAATCAAACTATTGTTTGTTATATACAGTCAACTCCCGTTATCTCGACTTTGTTTATCTCGAATAACTACTAACCTCGAAGTGAAAATCTAGTCCCTGTTTAACTATGAAAATCTAACAACAGGTTACAGAATATCGTGGAAAAGGAGCAATTTTTCCTCTTTTCCACAATATTTACAATATACGAGTATCTCTAACTTCTGGAGTCATAGTACTTACTGACTTGTGAAATGTGGTTATTCGATTTTTCCCTCAATTCTGCAGATCTGATAGGTCGAGGTACGGATATCTCGAAGATGGATATCTCGAAGAGGTATACGGATATCTCGAAGGTATTTAGGAGTGTCCCTCGGACTCGAGATAACGAGAGTCGGCTATGTTAGGTTTTCTACATTTTCCTAACTATTCAACACCTTTTCTCTCAAAGAACTGTTATCTCAAAACCAAAATTATGGAGACTTTGAGTTGGAAATAATGCGAGTCAACAATGTATTGGAAAACGGGGCCTGCAGAGGTCTACAATAGGCTCGAACGTCTTTGGAACCATGTAAATGTGTTCTAGGTACGGGTAGTTCGAGCCACTGAGGGTTAATCATAGCGCCATGTCAGCAGGCCATTACGAAAACACGCCTGTTCAAATATATAGAAAATTTCACCACCTTTAATTTTCAGATTAAAAAACTCTGATATTTTTCATATTTTTGCTTAAAACATAGATTGTGGGTACTCGTTAGAACCGCCTCGGCGAGGCGGTTCCAACGAGTACCCATAATCTATGTTTTTGAGCAAAAATAAAAAAAATAATGTATACCCCTGTAAACCCCAGTTTTACTACATAAAAGTAGGGTTTAAGGGGGTCAAAATAATATAGGCGTGTTTTCGTGATGCAAATGTGGTTTATTTAGGGAGGTATTTTCGATCTACGATAAAATAATGGTATGCTGTGTGTACTCATTAAAATCGCCTCGATGAGGCAGGTCTAATAAGTAGACACAACATATATGTATATTTTCATGATAAAATAAGAAAATTTCCCAAAATGTCCAACCCCATCAACATAAAATTTCAACAACTTTGGTTTCGCTACCTGTCGATCTGTCTAAAACTATTTGCAACATGGGTAGCGGCGTCTGATCTTAGTCTACAACTGTTTGCTCAGACCGGTCTGTCCCAGTCCTGAGGATTTTTTTACGATAGATCGAGTTTCATGAGAGGCAACTCTACGAAAAATTCTATGTCTAGTGTTTACTCTAAAAACTTGAACTTGTATCTTCTCTGCGGGAATTCTCTCTTTTCAGAACAGAACCTTTTTTCGTCGATTGTTTACGATTGTATATAAACGCCAAATTTCCTTAAGGTCCATTTGATTAACATTGACCAACGTAATCAAACCGCGCGTGAGACGGAAGCAAGGTAACGATTATTTATAGCCGCGCTAGTCTTGTCGCTGTGACGTCAGAGTGTTGTTGATAGAGGGTCATCTGTACATTGGCACACAGTGCAGACCCAGATCCGACCCCGCAGAACGCGACGTCTGATCAGGGTCTGCGTTGTTTGCTTAAATTACAGGCAGTTAAGGACTGAATGAAACAGTCTTAAGTCCCCGTTCAGGGCCATTTTACCAGCCTTCACTCAGAGACAATCGACCCACTAGTGCTGTCAGAACTTTGATTCAGAATGGCTTCAAGGGAAAAGGAATAAGGAAATTGCAATAGCTGTCTTCCTTGTATAAATGACAGGCATGTCACTGGGCTACTAAGACAACGCCGGAGAATTGATCAGATGAACTGACTGCTTCTAATGTGTACAACATACGTTTTTTGTAAGGAAATAAGAAAAAAAAATATGGTTGTTTTGACGAGTATTTTAGAGGCAGTGATAAACAACTCTATGCATTAATTGAAAATAGATTTATTTCTTTACCGTCAACATCCATGTCAATATCCTAAACTAAATACCTTCATAACCGCGGAGTAGGACACGTCCTGTATTTCTCTCCGTACATACTAAGATGCTATAATTTGAAATATATATATATATATAACCGGATCCAAATACTTCACTAAGCTTGATTTGAGGAGCGGTTACTGGCAGGTTGAAATAGATGAATCGTATAAAGAGAAAACGGCCTTCCAAGTGGGAACACTCGGATTTTTTGAATTCCATCGTATGCCATTTGGCTTATGCAATGCTCCGGCAACCTTTCAGAGACTGATGGAACGATGCATGGGTGACATGAATTTGAGGGAGTGCTTAATATACCTGGACGACGTAATCATATTTTCTTCAACGTTTGAGGAACATCTTGACCGCATGGATTGGTATTGGCCACATCCATATATATATAAGATGCTATAATTTGAAATATATATATATATATATATATATATATATATATATATATATATATATATATATATATATATATATATATATATATATATATATATATATATATATATATATATATTTTGGAAAGGTGGTTTTCATACAAGAACCCGGTATACACAGAATGTATCCTAAGTATTGGGACAATGCAGGCCCAAAGCAGACTTCGCAGAAGCAAAAAATGCAGACCCAGATCAGACGCCGCAAACTGCGGCGTCTGATCTGGGTTTACATTGTTTGTTTAGTGTCTACACTGTTTGCCAATTAAACAGCAGTTTTTAGACACATCATTAGGTAGTAAACTGGACTTGTTGATACATTCCACTGACGAGTTAGGAAGCCCATTCGCAGAACCAAGAACAGAGCCGGCCCGGGTCACAGCATTTCCTATAAGATTGAATGTGCGCCAGCGAAGACTCAGATCAGCTGACCAGAGTCTTCGCTGTCCTCCGAAGACGCTTTCGGTGCTTGTTTGTTCTCTGTGCTCTGCGAATGCTCTGTTCAGACTTTGCGGATGCGCATGCTGGTATGAGTCTTCGCTAGACGCAAATGCAGTCGTGTATGAAATGATGTGCTCCGGAACAAAATGCCGCGGCCTCTGATCTAGGTCAACAGTGTTTGGTCAGGTCTGTCTGCCCAAATGTTTAGGGAACATACGGTTAACATTTCTATTTTTCAAATTCTCATTATCAAGTGATAACTAATTTTAACCCTTAACACGCCAATCACAACTGTACCAGACGACACTTTGTTGTTGTTTTTTTATTATTATTATTATTATTATTATTTTGTTTTATTTTGCCAGAGAAAATAAGGCTTATTATTTCGTATAGATCGTCTGTCTAGCAGACAAATCACATGAAATGTCGAGTCTTATGTTCTCTGAAAAATAATTAAAATAAAGAAAACAATACAATGTCGCCTGTTTCACTCAAAGTTTGCTTTGCATTTCAATACTCTTGTCACTGCCATATGCGATAATAGTAGGCTTTGGCAAACAGCGCAGATCCAGATGAGACGGCTCATTATGAGCCGTCTCATCAGGATCTACGCTGTTTGATAGTCGGTCTTTTAGCTTTATATATAAACTCCTTTCCAATAGATAGTTTGTTAAAAAAAAAAAAAAGAAAACAAGTAGATGACAAACGTAATCTGAAATTTAGCGCCGACAGAGTTATGGTCTAATCTTAACCCTTAAAACGCTAAGAAAACCTGCATCTGAAAATGTCGTCTGTTTATGTCGTCTGCTGAATATTCTTGCAAACGTTTCAAACCTATTTTTGCAGGCAAACAGTGTGGACCCAGATCAGACTGCTCTCCGAGTCCACACTGTTTGCAAAAATGACTTAAAATCACAAGCAGATGACAAAGCAGACGACAATTGTTGTGACTGGCAGTTTAAGGGTTAATATCGTGTTGGTTGAGTAGCCTATATTGTATGTTACTCTCATTTGCAAAACTCTTGATAAAGAAAACATACCAGAATGAGAGAAATTTTCGTGCTACTTCTACTCTCATCCTTCAGTATTGCCTTCTCTTTTATATTTGAAACTTCCGGTTTTCCTTCTACAACTCCGGAAGTATTCTCTACATGGACCACAACGTCTACAAACTCATCAACAGTGAACACGAAATTACCAGCAACGTCTTCTAACTCGTCAACAGTGAACACGAAATTACCATCAACGTATGGAACAGCCAAGGAAACGTCAACGGCATCGATGGGCAATGAATACAAGAAGATGTTAGATTTGTTAACGGAAGAAACTAAAGAAAGTGTCAAATTTGAGGGTCGACTAAAAAATCTGAAGCAAAACATTTCCGGTGTTTTGGCTTCTCTTGAAGAAAAACTAACGAATGACACTAAAACTGTACAAAATCGGATACAAACGGTAGGTTCCAGGATGGAAGAAGCTCTTAAACATCTTCAACAAAACATGAGCAGGTTAAGTGCGGGGCTCAGGAAAACAGAGATAAAAATAAGTAAGAATATCTCGGCGATGTCTGAGTTAATAAAGGGAAGGGGTTCCGAACTATTGTTGAAGCTAAACAATATTTCCTTGGTGTCGCAGATGGACAATTTTGATTTGCTGAACCAGACTGCAGGTAAATATTTTTATTTATGTATCGTAATAACCCTTGATATTGGGACACACAGGCCTGAGCAAACAGTGTAGACCCAGATCAGACGCCAGCATCTGATCAGTGATCAGATCAGGGTCTATAACTCTTGCTCCAGAGTAAGACTGGCTCCAGTCTCTAGTGACAAAATATTTTTTTCTTATAATCTGTTTAATAATCCACTAAAATAAAACCAAAGTAATATCATGACCATAAAGGCTATCACTCTAGTGATAGTCATGATATTTGTTTTTGGTTTTATTTTAGTGGATTATCAAACATGATTATGAGAAAAATATTTAGTCACTGGAGACTGGAGCCAGTGTAGCCCCAGAGACAGCACTGTTTTAGACGCATTAATAGATAGTAAAGTAGATTTTTTTTCAATTTTTAGGACAAGGATGGTAAGGGGTTGCGGTGTCCCAATATTGAGGGTAAGTGCGGTAGTCACGAAACAACGCCTATATCATTTTGACCCTCTTAAACTCCATTTTTATATAGTAAAACTGGGTTTTACAGGGGTATACATTATTTTTCTTATTTCTGCTCAAAAACATAGATTGTGGGTACTCATTAGAACCGCCTCAGCAAGGCGGTTCTAACGAGTACCCATAATCTATGTTTTGAGCAGAAGTTTGAAAAATATCAGATTTTTTTTATCTGAAAACTTTCAGTTTTTGGTTGTGAAACACACACACACACACACACACACACACGCACGCACGCACGCACGCACGCACGCACGCACGCACGCACGCACGCACGCACGCACACACACACACACACACCTCAACCCCATTTGAATTGGGAGATAACTCTGATTCATGAAATTTTGCATAAGGGACTTGATCAGTTTGGAAACTTTTCCGGAATATTTTACAAGAGAGAAAACTTTTATGTATTTTTTTAACTTTACTGGTCAAAAGTCTATAAATGGTCTATTATAAAAGCTACGGGAGAGAATTATCTCCTTTTTGTGTTTTATTGTAGTGGATTTTCAAACAGGATTATAAGGATAAATATTTGGTCACAGGAGACTGGAGCCAATCTACGACACAATTCTACAGATTTAGGAAAGCATTTGTATTATCATTATTATCATATTTAGTAGTAGTAGTTGTAGTATAATCGTCATTTTTTAATTATTATTATAAGTAGTAGTATTTTTTGTAATTATTATTACTGTTAGTAGTAGTAGTATTTTATAATAATTTATAATAATAATAATAATAATGATAATAGTAATAATAATCTAAATAATAATTCAATAATTAAATTATTATAATTATAATAATAATAATAATAATAATAATAATAATAATAATAATGATGAAAAAAAAATAATAATGATTATTATAAGAATTGTAATTGACCGGCGCGGGAATCGCGCCGGTCTCTCAATGTAGCTTTATATATGGTAGACTATTCGATTAGCTCACGACGGATGTTTTATATTTCCCGGGATCCTCGGTGTGTGACGATCCCAGCAAATATAAAAAATCTTATAACAAACTGTGTTATAAACAGATTAATGTCTATTTTATTTTCATTTCAATCGAGAAATTTCATACAGCTTAATTAAAGCATGCATTTAAAAATCACTGTTATTCTTTTTTACCTGTTACGTGATTTTTTATTATTTATTTATTTATTTATTTATTTTGACTTGGGTTTTACGGCCCTTTCAAGAATATTTCACTTATATCGAGCCGATCATTCATCAAAGGTGGGCGAAAACCGGAAAATCCGGGGAAAAACCACTTGACCATCCATAAGCAGAAGTTGGCTATCTCACATGTGACCCGAGCGAGGCTCGAACCATAGCGGTGAGAAACTTAATGGATTAAGAGTCAACTCTCCTATCCACTAGGCTACAGGGACCCGCGTACCTTCTGACAAATGCGCCCGAAGAAACCTAAAATAAGCCTGCGGATCCGCGCAGTCTGATCATAGTCTTCGTTGTCCGTATTCAGAACCGTTGCATCCTTGAGTATCCATCACGAAAACATGCCTGTATAATTTTGACCCCCTTAAACCCCACTTTTATATAGTAAAACTGGGGTTTACAGGGGTATACATTATTTTTCTTATTTCTCCTCGAAAATATAGATTGTAGGTACTCGTTAGAACCGCCTCGGCGAGGCGGTTCTAACGAGTACCCACAATATATGTTTTGAGCAGAAATATGAAAAATATCAGATTTTTTTGTCTGAAAACTTTCATTTTTTGGTGGTAAAATTTTCAGTATATTTGAATAGGCGTGTTTTCGAAATGCCAAAATGCGCCCAGGGAAGATTCTGATCAGACTGCATAATTGCACACAAGAACGAAGGTTAAGTTGTCTGAAATTGCGACTTTTCTTTTCATCTTCTTCTTCGTCTTCTTCTTCTTCTTCTTCTTCTTGTTCTTGTTCTTGTTCTTCTTCTTCTTCTTCTTATTATTATTTTTATTATTATTATTATTATTATTATAATTATTGTTATTATTATTATTATTATTATTATTATTATTATTATCAATCATTACTATTGTTTGTTTTCTCTCTACAGGATTTACGTCAGGCTTCACTGTTTCCTCGGCCGAAAGTGGTTTAACGTCCACAACGCTTAAATTCAACAAAAACATCTTCAGCATTGGAGACCATTACAACGCCACCACCGGAGAATTCGTGTGCGAGTATCCCGGAACTTATGTGTTTTTCCTGTCCCTTTATAAGCGAGGTTTCGCTAATTCCGTCTATTGCAATATCAGGCACAATGGAACCAATGTTGTGGAATCATATTTGAACCCCAACACTCAAGTGGATTATGGGTTTTATTCTTCCGGTACGTCTACGCTGTTACAGCTTAAGCGAGGGGATATTGTTGATGTTGGTGGGTGTAGTGATGTGAGATTGCTGAATCCCTTGAACCACCGGACAACTCTCACTGGTTTCCTGTTGCAGAGCGATTAGATACAGAGGTCCCTGGATAGCAGTCAATAACTGCATTGTTCAAGTTCATTGAATATGGGTGGTGCCTAACTTTGGGCAAGCACATTAGAGAGATTCCGAAGTTGAAAGCTTAAAATTTAACCGACTGACTGTGAATAAAGCAGACATAATAATCGCTTTTTTTTCTTTTCTTTTTTTTTCACAATAATTAAGACTTGCCTAATTAAGACTTGCCATTTCTTGCAGTTTTTCTTCGAAGGAGGCATTTTGAATGAAATGTCAAGTCTAATTTTCGAATTTCTTGACAAATAGGAATCAAAGCACTGACATGACTTATGGGTCGATTGTCTCTGAGTGTAGGCTGGTAAAATGGTCCTGAACGGGGACTTTACACTGCTTTATTTGATCCTTAACTTTCCGTATTTTAAGCAAACAGTGCAGACCCTGATAGACGCCGCGTTCATCAGCGTCTGTTCTGGGTCTGCACTAATGCCAATGTCATAGTCCAGGTTTTACTCCTTACACAGCCCTGTGACATCACAGTGACAAGAATAGCACGGCTATAAATAATCGTTACCTTGATCTCGTACATACGCGCGGTTTGATTTCATTGGTCAATGATACTCGTAATCACGTGGACAACAACCTTAAGGAAATTTTGGCGTATTTATACTACGGATAGATTGTAAACAACCGAACAAAAATCACGACTTATACATAGTTACTTTGAAGGCATTCAGCTGAATCCAGAAAAAATGGTTAAATACATAAATATAAGATGTTTCTCGGTCATTAGTCGTATCACTGATAAGAGACTAGGCACAACAAACTCTACTATACTGTCAATAAACGATAGACAAATAGGGGCCCAATAGCAAAATTTATTACAGGCTCATTTATCTAATCCATAGGTAATATCCCCTCAAAAAAATATTTATTACCCCTCAGAAGGCCTCTTTAACACCCTCCTGCTGGGATCTCATAATCACCTCTTTATGACATGCCTTTGATCTCTCTTGCCTAGTGCCTTCGAAGGGGTAATAAAAATTAGTGAGTGGTACCACTTTTGGTCTCAATTTAGTTATGTCAGTCTTCACGAAATCTTTCCAACGGATGCAGGACAGCTGTCAGACAGACTAGAATTTCTGGCGTGACAAAACAAAATTCTGCAGGACAGAAGGCTTGTCTGCTTTCAATTTACTAGCTCTTTTTGCTAGAAATCACAGGACATTTGCCAGACAAACTGAAATTTTCTGTATAATATAGTATCAACCTTAAAATGTTTGATTAGTCCTAGCTAACTACCATACAAAACAACAAACTTAAACCTTTTCTTTTTTCTTTTGCATATAGCGAGGTTTATCGATAGACATGACAACGTGTTTTCAGATGGAAGTAACAATATAGCAATAACATTTTATCACAGTTTTACATAACCGATATAATGTAAAATTTTGATAGATCTTTAAAATGGCTATTTCTAAATTCAATGTGTGGTCGACTCGCCCAGGAAAAACAGAGATAAAATATGCTAAAAAACTTTGAAACCTGTACCGTTTGTCAATGTCTTACCACAGAATGACGGGCCGCATTCGTACAGCTATACAATTATTGAACACCAAATAAGAATATACTGAGCAAGTTTAAGTTTCTAGTCAACTTCCTGTCTGTAAAAGTAGTCCCTCTTTGCAAAATGGCGGTAAAATCTTTCACGTTTGTCTATTTTACTGAGTTTTCCACCTTAACTAATGGACGGAGTTCTAAGACAAATTGATAGCCCATCAAAAGTAGATCATTCCCCAGTCAGCATTCTACGTAAATCTATATCGGGCCGTCATCGGGCCGTCAGGGTAGCTGACGGCCCGATGTAGATTTACGTAGAATGCTAGCTGGGTTCTGACCAAAGTATTTGTCTCACTTCCCGAAGTCGAAGGGTGTGGGGGAGGGGGGTGAGGTGGAGGAGGGGGTGAGATTCTGATCTAAAATGAAATATTTTGTGCTCTCTTTTAGAGGAATCCATATGTCAAAGTGTTGGAAATCGGCCAGAATTTCAAAGTCGATCATCGATTCTGAAAACTGACTGATCATCAACTAATAATCGATTTGTTAAAAATATAATCTTTTTTTTTATCATTATTATTATTATTATGTTAGCCCTCTTCCAGACATTTATACATAACTCCAGATTGCATCACGAAAACATACCTATATAATTTTGACCCCCTTAAACCCCACTTTTATATAGTAAAACTGGGGTTTACAGGGGTATACATTATTTTTCTTATTTCTGCTCAAAAACATAGATTGTGGGTACTCGTTAGAACCGCCTCGGCGAGGCGGTTCTAACGAGTACCCACAAAGAACCGCCTCGGCGAGGCGGTTCTAACGAGTACCCACAATCTATATTTTGAGCAGAAATTTGAAAAATATCTGAGTTTTTTATCTGAAAATTTTCACTTTTTGGAGGTAAAATTTCTATATATTTGAATAGGCTTGTTTTCGTAATGGATAAGAGATATACGTCTTCTTATTTCTCCACAAAAACATATGTTGTGGGTACTCATTAGAAGCGCCTCGCCGGGGCGCGTATAATGAGTATCGACAGCATGTTTTCATGAAAAAAAAAAAATATCCATATGTTTCGGTTGAAAAAAAAGGGCTTTATTTCAGGTTGTTTTATTAAATATCTTAACCTTTATTGACCACTAAATTAAACTGACTGAAACAGACTGGTTAGTATTTCAATTTTCACAACTTGACCATTAAAATAAAAAGTGAGAAAATATGTTTCTGAAAAAAAAAAATCCATTGAGTCGACTATAAAATTCTTTCCGATCATCAGTCTTAAGAGCCAAATGTGACTGATAATTGATTATAATCGATCATCGGTTGTACATGTAACACTAATATGCCGGTGAAGTTAATTCCTTCTGCTAGTGTGGTCTTCTTTTAAAAGGAGCGTTTAGATCCCTTTTCATAGGGGCTTATTCTGCAGAAAGGCAAAGCAGGAAGTCATGGAAGTTGTCTCTCTTGTTCCTTATTTCCAATATTATATGGTGAAACTGACTATAGCTCTTGATAAGATGGCTGTCAAAATAAATACAGTCAACTAACTCTCTTTATACCGACTCGATACAACGACAAAATTCGTTATAATGACAATTTGAATGTCACGAAACCTTCGCTCAAGAGGTTACAGTTAATGAGAAATTATGAAATAATTTTGTATTAAAACTTCAAGTAACATATGTTTTGGATATTTGTTAGAATTACCTCAGTGAGACGATTCTAACAAATATCCTAAACATATGTTCTATGAGGAAAAAAGAATAAAACAAGGTCCGTCTTACATATCATTATGTCCACTAAGGATTCTTTACAACAGCAAATTCATTTTAATGACATGTTTGAGAACAAACGCCTTCGTAACGAGGGTTCACTGTAATTTCGTGATCACTACCAGGAATTATCGTACTACAGGAACTGTCACTCAGGTTATCGATATTCCAATTTAGATCGGTTTCGATTAATTCCCTTTGACTGGAGGCCCGTAAGCGTCGTCTTACCTGTGTAGCTGGTGTGTAATCAACCCAGTGTCACACACCTACACTGCTACTACAATTCAGATTAAATCATGTGTGGATGCATTGCTCTTGGACCCAATATACACTGGAATAGGTCCGAGTTAGAATGAATGAATGAATGAATGAATGAATGAATGAATGAATGAATGAATGAATGAATGAATGAATGAATGAATGTCAGCAGATTATTCAGTATGATTTTCAAAAGAATATCAATTGTTTAACCTAAGAATTGATTAATAATGATAATAACAAAATATTAATTAATTGATAAAAATAAATTATTATTACTATTATTATTATTATTTCATTATTTCAAATCGAATAAAAAGTGTTGTATTTAGTTATAGATAATTCAATATGATTTTTAAACGAATTTAAATAGTTTAACCTAAGAAAACAAAAGCAATTAATAAATTAAAAAAGTGTTATATTTAATGAATGGTAATTCAGTAAGATTTTAAAATGAAGAACAATAGTTAATCTAAGAGAACAAATGAGTTGATTAATTAAGGTTGTATTTAATTATTGATGATAGTTTGGTACAATTTTGAAAGAAAAACGATCATTTCACCTGGAGAAAACAAATGGGAAAATTTAATTAAATATAAGTAATTTGGAAAAAAAAATGAATGAATGAATAAAAAAAGTTACTTTATGATAACCATAAACTAAAAAAAGAAAGAAAGAAAGAAGCCTATGGATAATGAATACGGGAGAAAGACCTATGTCATCCACTTCTTAACATCATAGGATAGTCTGCGTACCTCCGTTATTAAGTTATCCTAAGACATTTGTTGTTACAATACGAAAGAAAGGAAGAAAGAAAGAAAGAAAGAAAGAAAAAAAAAAGCATATGGATAATGAGTACAGGGGAAAGGCCTATGTCATCCACTTCTTAACCTCAAAGGGCAGTCTCCATACCTCCGTTATTAAGTTAGGTTATCCTAAGACATTTGTTAGTACAGTAATTAAAGCTACCTACTCTTTAAGGTGATCTAGGTAACCTATTTCACATCAGTACTATTACCACAGATTAAAGAAACCTATTAATCAGAATGCAATCAAGTGTGTTTAATCAATGCTCACCAGACACCATGATATGCGGCGTCTGATCTGGGTCTAAAGTTCTTATCTATTTGTCAATATCCCTTTTTTAGCATAAATGAGTAATATCAAATATTACTGTGTTTTAAGCAACCTTCAGGTATGTGCCCTTTGTGGACCAAGACCCCATTGCGTTTTCTGAGCAAGGTTATGCTCTTTGCTTAATGTGTGTTACAGATCTGATTGTTAAGATCAGTATGTGCAGATGCTTATGCTAAACAATCCTACTGGCCATTCTGTGCCTGAGCATAGTAGTAGTATTAGGGTACATACATGATTAGAAAGTAGTATTAGGGTACATACATGATTAGAAAAAAAAAAAAACAAGCAAATTTAGAGGTTTAAATTATTGGTAATTTGATAATTTAGTAGTTTGAAACCAGTCTGCAAAGCTCACACAGACCATCAGCTGGACAGAGGTGTACAAACAGGACATTTCTTTCAAGAGAGGTACATAAATAGCTTTGGGCTATTTGTTCACAGCATAAAGACAATTAGCTATTTCATAAACTTAGGACCCATTGGTGGCGCGAATTTTTTTTTTTTTTTTTTTTTTTTGGGTTTTACGGCCCTTTCAAGAATATTTCACTTATATCGAGCCGATCGTTCATCGAAGGTGGGCGAAAACCGGAGAACCCGGAGAAAAACCACCTGACCATCCGTAAGCAGAACTTGGCTTTCCCAATATGACCCGAGCGAGGCTCGAACCACAGCGGTGAGAAACCTAATGTATTAAGAGTCAACTCTCTTGTCCACTAGGCTACGGGGGCCCGCAGATGGCGCGAATTAGCATAGTACTTATCAGTTAGCACTTTGGGTAAAAGTTTTGCAGACAACATAAATATGGGACAATTTTCTCCAGTTCTCCATTAAAACATATGTTGTAGGTATTAATTTGATGCACCTCGGTGAAGCAAAAACATGTTATGAGTACTCATTTGAAGAACCTTGGTGAGGCTCATCTAATGAGTACCCACAACATATGTTTTTATGGAGAAAAATTACAATCACCAAATACTTATCCTGAACAATTTTCCTCTGTATGTTTTATTTTCAAAACAGGATTTGACATTTCATGAAAATTGTCTCCAATGAAGACTATTTGCATGAAGTGTCAAATCCTATTTTCTGGATAAACTAAGACAATAACCACTTTATCGCATGCTGAATTAGCCCAGAAAGTGATAAACGTTTAGGGATCAAATATCACCCCCACCCCAAAAAAGGAAATGGTTTGACATTTCTTGCAAAGCATCTCCATTGCAAACAATTTGCATGAAATGTCAAATCCTTTTTTCTGGGGAAAATTCAACAAATATCACCAGTTTTTGCTGCTGAAGTAGCCCAGAGAGTGGAAAAGGTTAAGGGTTAAAATTTTTACCCCTCCCACACCCCCACAAAAAAGAAACCAACAAAAAATAAAGTTTGACAGTCCATACAAACTGTCTCTGTTGGAGACAATTCGCATGACATGTCAAAGCCTACTTTCTGGGAAAAATAAGAATATCATCATCACTTTTCCCTTGATGCATGAACGTTGTTTAACAATCATTTAAACTTAAGGAAAAAAAATCGACAAACTGTCAAAAAACTTTCATAAAAATTAATGTAGAATACGCTATTTCTAGTTTTATCTTATCATCTCAAGAATTGCAAGACCATGTGACCTGTCTCAGATAAAGGGCAGTTGTGTCAGATTATGAAAAAAGGGAAATTATGTATTATGCAAACACTTAAGATCCAGATCAGTCTGCGCATCTGCACACTCTGATCAGGATTTTAAATCTTAATCAATATATTCTACAGTAATTAGTGTTTATCTAGTTACACGGTTAAAGATGGTGCTTTGTTTGCCCATATTCCTTGATCATAGTTATAATGGTCCTTTTCAAATGTTGATGTTCATTTGATATTTTGACCACTTTGTTTTTATTGCATGAGGTATAGATTAAGCTATTATTACATTGTCCAGTGGCCCGAGGCTTCTAGTTCCCACGGGATAATAATAATAATGGAACCAGAAAATAAACAACGTGCTGTTATTTAACTTGTATTTATATATGTTTGAACAATTTTTTAAAGCTTATACAAATGAAAGTAAAATGTTTTGTTGATCGTTTCAAGAACTTTGAGATGTCTTCAAGTAACATAAGAAACAATTATGATTGAATCTTTTTCAAAAAAAAAAAAAAAAAAAAAAAAAAAGAAATGGGCCTTATGAATTATGCGATCAATGTAGACCCGATTAGTCTGTGTCCGCTGAAATACATTGATCAGTCTATACTGCATGTTGAATACAGCTTGCACAATCTATCAAAGAAAAATGTATGCACATGCTGATCTGGAACTACAATGGTTGCTGCTTTTATTTGGAGAGACCCGTGTTATTTTTGTGTTGGGTAGTTAGCAAATATGGATAAAATGTCGTTTTCCTTGGATTATGACTGTTACTACTATCCTAGATTTTTAGACAGAGAGGTCTGTGCCAACGGTGTAGACCCAGATCAAATGTCACATTACGCATTGTGTGTTCAGGGTCTACACTATTTTACACTTACCCAGCAATGTTTAGACAAATCAGCTGGTTCTGTAATGACATTGTTAAAAAGATAGGGCAAGTGTTGTAAAGAGTAGAACTTGATCGAATCATCTGGTATCCCAGGTTTGTTTTTGAAACAATTGTCTTTAGAGTAATGTTTGAAAAGGTGTGTACTGAACAATTTTTTGAATCTGACTGAGAAAGTGGTTTATAGTATTTAACCTCGAAATTCTGATAAACACACCATAAGAAAAGGCAGTGACCCTGATCAGACATTGCATCACAGAGTATCTTAACAAAGGTCTACACTGTTTGCCACTCAGATAGCAGGTATAAGCTGTGTCAATAGGTAGCCAAACGGACTTGATCAAATTTCAGTATGATAGTAATTTAATGTGTCTAATAGGGTTTATTCGGTAATTACCAATATTTTACCCCTAAATACACATGTACGATAGTATAAACTGTCCATGTGGCTATTTTACAAATAAAACATTTCGAATATGATCAGCTTAATAATATTTATTCTTCGGATTTGTGATGTACAACATACTAATAATAATAGTAGTAGTAAATACTACTACTACTACTGATAATAATAATAATAATAATAATAGTAATAATATCATTAGTATCATTATGTTTTAATTTCCTAGATAACCATTTTATGAAACAAACTTTCTGAAAATAATATCAATTATCATTTTGTTTTAATGTATTTTGTTTTAAATATTATATTTTTTTTTTTATTAAATATACATATTTAACACCGCATGTTGAATAGAGTTTGCACATTCTATCAGAGAAAAAAGTATATGCACATGCTGATCTGGAACTCCAATGGTTGCACGTCATATTTAATGCTGCTTTTATTTGGAGAGACTCTTGTTATTCACAGATTTAGAGAACGTTTGAGAGAGAGAGACTCAATCTCATTCATTTAGTCCTTATTTGTGTACAGGAATCTAAAATGAGCAAATCGTGTCAATTAAAGTGCTAGTTTATGCAAAAAGATCAAGTATTGGATTTGATTCTGTTTGTGCAATTAAAATTGCGCATAAGCATGTATGTCAATTATATAAAAAGTGATTTCGTTGTTTTCTTTTGTCAAGATAAGGACATAATTGGCATTCATTAGCAGTAATTGTTATTAAGAAAACATCGCAAGAGTGGCCGCGCATTTAGGTATTTTTCTTGTATCCCGACAAAGCATTTTTTTTTCATCATTAAACAAAAAAACAAAAAAACAAAAAAAAAAAAAAAAAAAAAAACAAGTAATTAAGCAGTTTGTAGTTTTCCTATGGTCAAAAGTAATTATATCAAATTTTCATTAAAGCTTCAATAAATTGCCGAATAAAAACATAATTCGACACAAACAAAAATTAAATAAATAAGTTTATATTATCATTAATATATATCTTTGTTTTCCTTTTTGAAGCTAAATAATCTTTATAATACTATCAATGGATACCAATTCTTTTTTATTTTCCAATTCTTACAACCTCTTTTGCAATTCGTGCTAGTATCATGTGTACACAAGACCTGCGTCTGTGTAATCATTACACATTTTCTCTCCGCATTTTTAAAATATAGCTATATTCTGCAACCTGTGGGCCATTTTTAATAAAATAATTTATTCAATATTTTATTGCATAACTATAGATATTAAATAGATCTATCGAATGAGAGGTTATAATGAACGGAGAAATTTTAAAAAATATGACTTTTGGGCGATTGAATCAAGGCAATTTTTCATTTTTGTTGTAAAATACAAAGACGTTACAAGGAAAAACCCTTGTAGCATTCATTACAATCTGGGCCATTTTAAAATTTATCTTATTTCAACAAATTTGGTATCAAATTGAAGCAGATACATTTTCCCATCTATTGCGAGGTTATAACAATATCTCGTATTATTGAAAATAAATGATTTTATTAGTTAAATGATGGGCTCCTATATAATTCTATACATTTCCACACTAGTACCTGTCTGAGAACTAGCGACATACTGTGACGTCACAGAAGGAACCGATTGGTGCGGATTAGTACCTGTAGTACGAGAATTCCTGCATATGTTCTGCACAAAAACATATGTTGAGGTACTCAGCTCATTAGAAGGGCCTCGCAGAGGCGCTTCTAATGATCGCCCATGACATATGCATGCAGAGATTAGATATATGTAGTTAAAATTTGCTTATTCAGGGATATGGTTCGGAAGAGTACAATTTACATAGGTGTGTTAAGGTAATGTTTCTATCATTTTCTAATTTACTTCATTTGTGTCCTCCGTGTATCTTTATTCTGAAGATAACATACCTCAGTTATTGCAATCTTTACATTAATGATGACAAACTGAATTTTAAACCATGTCAGACAAAAGCGGTTTTAACGCGCGCAAGCGTACAAGTACTCCCAGGTCAGTCAGAACATCAGCGCTTTCATATTTTTATTTGCTTTTGTTTTGTTTTTGTGTTTGTGTTTGACAGAAGCGACTGCAGCCGCTGCGGAAAAATCATTGACAGCAGCGGCTGCAGTCGCTTCTGTCCAAAACAAAAACTATCAGGAGACAAAAATTCTTCTTATTGGACTGTAAGAATGCGCGGTAAAATCTATGACATCCCTTTTTTTTTTTTTTTTCGACAAGTTAATCAAATATCAAATTTCAATAAAATCAAACGTATCGGCCAAAACATTTACAAAACGTTACAATTAGTTGGCAACGGACATAAGTGTAGCACTCAGTACGCATAAATCGCATAAACGAAAGGGAAATGTTTTGCAATGAAGAGAAAGTGCCTGATACAGATTGAGACGCATCCTCAGAAAACGTACTTACGGATATGTGCGCCCAGCGAAGATTCCGATCAGCCTGCGCTATCGCGCAGTCTGATCGGAATCTTCCATGGTCGCATTTTGGATGCAATGTTTCTTCATGCGAACAACGAAGACGCTGATCAAACTGCGCGGAAGCGCAGGCTATTTTGAGTTTTCGTTCGGTGCACATATTAGAAGGTACGTTTTCTCACACCGCGGATCAGATTTTGCTCCCAGAAGGACGCAAATTATTTCTTGTGAGAACAGTTCTCATTTTGGATGCGAGACTATATTTTTATGGGAGAATTTTCTAGTTTATTTTCCAAGGAGTGCGTAAAGATTATTTCCGTTCTGCCAACGTCACTAAAGGATCGTTTGCAAGAAGAATTACACTGACAACGTAGGGAAAATGTTGACACTAAAGATTACTTGTTTCACAATCTTTATAGCAAATTTTGAAATGTGTATTTGTTTTCTGTTTGAACCGTCCAATTCTTCAACACCAAACCCCGCCCTGCCTACTAAGCTAATCGCAACAACGGAGAAATTACCACCAAAGTCAACTGAGCTATCCGCAATGACCTCAAAAGTATCGGTAACGTCTAGTGTTGTTACAAATGTAAAAACTACGGTTCCAACTACGGACTATCAGCAACTATTGGATATGCTTACAGAAGAGCGCCGTAAGCGTGTTTATCTGGAAAACCAACTTGCAGAGATTGAACAAAACTTTACTGCAGCAGTTGCCGCTTTAAGCGAGAAGATGCACAACAATTCTAACTCAGCTGTAAATCAGATAAATGTGGTAGAAGTGAAATTTGAAGAAACAGTTAAAACACTAGAGCAGAACGTAAGTAGCACAGAGGAGGCACTGAACAAGTTTGGTGTGGAAGTCCGTAATTTATCCAATACATGCACTGTTATAGCTGCCAAAAATGAGGAAATAGATGATCGACTTGACAATCTGACAATGACGCTGATGGCTGATCAGGCGGAGATTGCCGGGGTAAAACAACAGATAGGTAAGCAACGGATTTACGCTGCGTATTCGAAAAGTCTTATCTCATTACAGAACTTCTTCGAAAATTTAAATACAGTCGACTCCCGTTATCTCGAATTCCAAGGGATCTCTGGAATACTTCGGGATATCCGTACTTCGACATATCAGAATTGAAGAATTGAGGAAAAAATAGATGGAACAACCTCATTTAACAAATATATATGTAATTGGACTCTTGAAATTCGAGATATATTGAAAATATTGTGGAAAAGAGGAGAAATTGCTCCTTGGAGCAATTTCTCCTCTTTTCCACAATATTTTGTTTCCTGTTTGAGATTTTCATCTTTAGGCCGGGACCAGATTTTCACTTCGACATATGCGGTTATTCGAGATAAGCGAGGTCGAGATAACGAGAGTCAACTGTTTGCCTATTTCTCTACCTGTTGATGTGTCTTAAACGGATGGACGAGTGGAAAACAGTATAGAATCTGATCAGACGCCGCGTTCTGCTGCGTCTGATCTGAGTTCACACTGTTTGCTCTGACCTGTCTGTCCGATTACATATATAAGTGTATATATTATATGAGGTTCACTGATGAGGCCTAATTGACCGATCATTACGAAAACATGCCCATTCAAATATACTGAAAATTTTACCACCAAAAAATGAAAATTTTCAGATAAAAAATTGTGATATTTTTCATATTTCTGCTCAAAACATAGATTGTGGGTACTAGTTAGAACCGCCTCGATGAGGCGGTTCTAACGAGTACCCACAATCTATGTTTTTGAGTAGAAATAAGAAAAATAATGAATACCCATGTAAACCCCAGTTTTACTATATAAAAGTGGGGTTTAAGGGGGTCAATATTATATAGGCATGTTTTCGTGATGTACTAATCTTGCCTAGAAAACTTGACAATTCAGCTGTTTTCAATTTTGCGAGTGTGTTCATTGCTCTGAAGTGTTATTCCAATAAATCTTCTCGACCTTAAATTTCAACGATTCCACTACACTACCTCTTGCTATGTCTAAAACTGATGGACCAGTGACAAAAAGTGTAGACCCTTATCAGACGCCGCGTTACGCGGCATTTGATCTAGTCTACACTGTTTGCACAGGCCCGTCTGACCAAACATTTACTATAGGCATATCGATACACCTCATCATCTTACAATACTTGTTCTAAAACTTCAACACGCCTATTTCTTGTACACAAGATAAGGAAATCCTGGATTTAACCCTGGGACAGAAATTCTTATCCTACACAGGTTATCCTACCCAGGGTAAGATAAAAAAATAATCGAGAATTCTCACATGTTTGATATGCACTGGTTGTAATGGACGTCACTGAACGTAATGACATTATCAAACGCCACAGTAATGTCATCACAATATGGCGGACGTCAGCAATCGAAGTGACTGAATTATTAAAAAATCTACGCTCAGAAATGAAAGGTGTGCAAGAAAAAGAATCTATCATGGGAGTGAGGGGTAGATAGAAAAATCCGTCCCCCGCGATCACAGGCATCACGAGGCCTTGCCGGGACGGATTTTTCTATCTATTCCTCACACCAATGATAGATCCTTTTATTATATACAAAGTAATGAAATATAGAGAATTATTAATGAAACAAAATGCATATTTCGAAAAAGTTATTTTTTCACTAGTGAAAATATAAAACATATTTTCACTAGTGAAAATATAAAACTTATATTTTCACTCCTCTGAGCAGTGAAAAATATAAGATCCGGAACTACTTTTTTTCTTATTTACATTAATGGTCAAAGGGAAGCAACTCAAATTTTGCAAGATTTGCAAGATTTGCATCTCTACATCGCGTATATAATAAAAAGAAAATTCAAATGTTTGTCGTGAATATGACTTTTATTTCATCTCGTGAAGTGAAAAAATGTATATTTCATTCGTGCTTTCGGCACTCATGAAATATACATTTTTTCACTTCACTCGATGAAATAAAAGTCATATTCACTCCAAACATTTGAATATCCTCTATATATTACCAGTTGATGTGTCTAGAACTCATTGAAGAGTGGCAAATTGTGTAGCACCTGACCAGACGCCGCGTTTAGAATTGAACAAGCTATCTTAGTCTACGGCTCGGGCAATTAAAGAAGGCATAAGAAATGGTTTATTATTACTGGGTCATTACGAAAACACGCCTATTCGAGTGGGGCTGGGTAGGGAAACAAACTGAGCAATATCTGCACGCCTTTGTATACACTACTAGGAACCAGTCAAGTGGTAAAAGTAGGTCACAAGGTCAAGGTCACAGTCTGATAATGGTTCTCGATGAGAACTGAAACTGTCACAGTAAGTGAAACTGTTCTTCGGGATAACGAATACATGAAACTACTATTAGCTTTTACAAAAGCTTGGTCTACAACGAGCACACAATGTGCTAGACCAAGCTCTTTTGCGAAAGCTAATACTTGGTTGTAATATAACATTGAGTTAATCGGAAATAGTATTGGACCAGTCCATAACCTTTTATAAAATGCTTTCGGAGCAGTGACAAATATTCAGATTGTACAATAACTCTTTGCAAAGGGTCTTCAGCCCATATTTTTTGTTTGTTTGTTTTAAGTTCAGCTGGTCAATACTTGGAACTTGCCTGCTAGCTGTCCGTCTAAAATCTTTAAAATAGAATATCAGAATAGTAGGTTATGTTACATGTAATGAACTTCCGCCTCTTCGAAGACACTAACACAGGTCTTGTAGGAGATCAGGGCAGGTGTAAGTGTAAATTATACCCAAGATGATTTTCTAATTTCATATTCAAAGCTATCACCCAAAACATAGAATGTCGTGCTCATATCTACTAACTGCAGAAAGTGCAGATTTGTACATTTTGACAAATTCTGGCATCAAAGCAGATAAAAAAAAAATACACTGTAGTAATAGGCGAAAATGTCATTATTTAATGTGGAACTATGTTAGTAGGGAATCAACTAAGGCTGGCTAATGGGAGCTGAAAAGATAATCGATTATCAGTCCTGCCATTGTGATCAATAATCGATTAATAATCACTGAAGATTTGGTCATAATTTTACCTGTCAACATATGTTATACTTTATTGCATATATTCTGTCAACCAGGTCTGAGCAAACAGTGCAGACCCTGATGAGACGCCGCAAATGCAGCGTCTCATCAGTGCCTACACTGTTTGCCACCCATCCAGT
The DNA here is from genome assembly GCA_964016985.1 of Anodontia alba. NCBI lineage: Eukaryota > Metazoa > Mollusca > Bivalvia > Lucinida > Lucinidae > Anodontia > Anodontia alba. The sequence continues at coordinate 33,525,308 of OZ024838.1, forward strand.
TATTTTTAGATACAACAATGTGTAGTAAATTGTACTTTGTTCTAAGTTTAGATTATGTATGGTAAGGAGTTTAGGTGTCTGAATACTAAGGGCAAATATGGTCAAGTAACAAACACAGAAATCAAATGATCGATTATTATAAATCAGTTATGATAATCATTTTTGTGGAATTTATCGATAAATTAATAGATTATCCGATTAATCGTGCCAGCCTTAGAATCAACCCGGTGCTCTGTAAATTGGTCAGTCCGTGACCACAAGCCGTCATATAGGTTGCGGTCCGACCCATCGTTGTCATGAAGTTAGAGAGGGCATCTTAATCAGCAACACACAGTCGCGGCAAGCACATATATACAAAATAAAAGTCAAAAAGGACTACATTTGGAAACAAAGAGCACAAAAAATCATGAAAATCGGAGACTCGGTTTGACTGAGTCTCTTCATAGGCAAAATTGTAGTTTGTAACCTGATCTTCAGTATGAAAATTATTAAATTAAAATATGAATTTTTTCCATCTTTCACACAAATGCTATAATTCAGGAGCAATAACTCCTGCAAGAATACACACACACTATATGTTAGAAGCATCTCTTGTGCGCAGTCTGTCCTAACAAGTTTTCATAAAAAGTTTCGTCTTATCTTAGAAATTGATTGTTAAGATATTGCATTATTACTAAGTTAAGTACACTTTTTCCATATAGCACAATATTAAAAATAGTATTCAGGGGCAATAACCCATGTTAGAACAAAACACTTTTTGTCTTAATATGATTACATTTCAAATGTCAAGTCAATGTATATATACAAGTTTCAGATGAATAGGGTAATAGATAATCATGTTATATGGCAAAATGTGAGTTTGTCTTGCAAGAGTTATCGTTTTTGATACCAGAAGTGACCTTGAGACGAATCGATAAACTTGTCAGATTTTCCGCCAACTTTACAATTGAAACAGCTATTAAAATTCCCTTTTAAAAGTTGTTTACTCTAAACGAAAAGAATTTGCTTGCTCTGAAGGGGAGCAAATGATTTCCTTTTAGAGTAGACCCCTTAGGGGAGCAAATTCTTTCCTTTTAGAGTAGACCCCTTTCAGAAGGGAACACAATCATTTTGAAAGAGTCTGCTCCGTTGAAAGTGCATCAATTGCCCTTTCTTGAGAACTGCATGATCAAGCTGCTGGAATCTGACACGTATACCCAGTAAATTGTGCAATATAAAATATCTTTAGGTTCTGATTTCTGCTTTTCTTTCTTTTCAGGAAAAAGGTCGGGATTTACCGTCTCCTCGCCGAGAAATGGACCAAGTTCGGGAACCATCACCTTCAGCAAGGTTTTAACTAACATTGGAAATCACTACAACGCCACTTCCGGGGAATTCACGTGCAAATACAATGGCATTTACGTCTTCATTCTGTCCCTCTGCAAGGACGGTCTGTCAGATTTTGCCTATTGCAATATTAGACTCAATGGTATGGATGTAATGGAGGCGTATTCAAACCCTAGTCACGAGGGTGATTACGGATTTTATTCATCCGGGACTTCGTTGTTGATTCATCTCCGTATTGGAGACACTATTGATCTTGGTCATTGTACAGACGCACAAACATTGAACTATCGTACAGTGTTCACTGGTTTTTTACTGAAAGCTGACTGACGTATAATAAAAAGGTTTTTTATTACGTTTTGTGGAGTTTACGCCGGAGTTAAGTTTGACCGGGCGGAGTTTTTGGTGTCGTGAATATGATTTTTAATTCATCTCTTGAAGTGAAAATGTGTACATTTCATTTTTTTCTATAATTCATTAATTTGTATCTGATATGATAAAATAATAATAATAATAATAATAATAATGTCTTTATTTAGCGAGGTCAGTACATTTAGCAAAGTCGCTAGTCCATCACATGGTTCTCGATATCTAGACTGGCTCCATACGTTTCTCATTACGAAAACACGCCTATTCAAATATACAGAAAATTTCACCTCCAAAAATTGAAAATTTTCAAGTAAAAAAACTCTGATATTTTTAATATACCTGGTTAAAACATAGATTGTGGGTAATCGTTAGAACCGCCTCGGCGAGGCGATTCTAACGAGTACCCACAATCTATGTTTTTGAGCAGAAATAAGAAAAATAATTTATACCCCTGTAAACCCCAGTTTTACTATATTAAAATGGGGTTTGAGGGGGTCAAAATTACATAGGCATGTTTTCGTAATGTGATCTTGTCTTTTTGACATTCTTTCTGTCATTTGCCCTAGTCGTATATGTCTCTTTAATCCCATTTCATAGTTTTTAAGACTGCAAAATCGGCTCTAAGGGATATAACAGACAGGAATATTCAGCCATATCTGATCGTACACCTTGAACGAAAAGAGTCTGAAGACAGACTACTCGATAACATCAAGCTTAAAATGCAAATAAAAATGATTCTTAAAATTACTCAGAAATTTCTAACATGTAAAAGATAATAATAATAATAATAATAATAATAATACTAATAATAATAATTATATATTGTTCTATATCCCACTTTATATAGGGAATAGTTGGGTATACAAAGGTATACTTTATTTGTTCTTATTTCTGTCCAAAATATAGACTGTGGATGCTCGTTATAAATGCGCCATTGAGGCGGTTCAAAAAAAAGTCAGAACGTATAATCTAAAATGTCATTTATCATAATATATAGAAGAACAATTACATATTGCTATTACACAACATAGGTATGTTAACGTAATGAGACTCGCCCACGTACGACCACGTTCAATATGACAATTATCTGAAATAATAGAATTTATTGCAGAAAAAGCACTGTCGCACCATATTAACAGCCGTGCATTAACCGGCGAAAAGTCGTGTATTTACAAGGCAATTCACGCGCTGATAATGCACGGCTACACAACTTTCAATATGCTCGTACCGGGGGCCCAGATTTGCTGCCGTTACGAAATGTGTTCTGCTCAGCTCTAGAACGAGCATAGTCCGTGCAAATTGCGTTCGCGAGACATCGGTGAAAAGGCGAAACAAAATAGTGCAAGAAATAACGCGAAATGTAGCAAACGTTTTCAGTTTTTATGCAATAATAGCGATCGAACATGGTTTTTCAATGCATAAACATTCGCCAGGTCCCTAGGGAGTTGAAACCCGCAGCCTCCGGCCTTGGTTTTCAACACCTCCCTCGGGACCTGGCGAATGTTAATGTATGAAAAACCATGTTTTATCCCGATCATGATAATACCAAACCGACTGCAAGAACTATAAAAATCTACTATAATTATTGAAATATAATGGGACAATTATTTATTTGGCAAATTCAGGCTAACAGATATTAACAGATATTCTTCTGCAGCAAGTACGAATAATAATGGCTTCAATAAATAAATACATTTTTTTAAAATGAATAAATTAATAACTCATTTTTAAATCTTTTTATGCATTTTTAATTAAATTTAGTTTTATTTTCTTTTTATTTATTTTTTTTATCTGCAATGCATTTCCAAAGTTTTCTTCTTCTAAACAGTATTCAGTTTATACGATCAATGGTTCTCATTTCGAAAACACGCCTATTAAACTATATTGAGAATTTTACCACCAAAAAATGAAAATTTTCAGATGAAAAATTCTGATATTTTTCTTATTTCTCCTCAAAACATAGATTGTAGGTACTCGTTAGAACCGCCTCGATGAGGCGGTTCTAACGAGTACCCACAATCTATGTTTTGAGCAGAAATAAGAAAAATAATGTATACCCCTGTAAACCCCAGTTTTACTATATAAAAGTGGGGTTTATGGGAGTTAAAATTATATAGGTATGTTTTCGTGATGATAAATAAGTAAACAAGGACGTATCATACTTCTCTCAAAAATAGCAATAACATTATGTTCAAGATGAATAGATTCATGATATGTATACCCAAAGAAATAAACATTTTTCGGCTTCTCACGAGCTTGCCCATGATCACTCAGTAACAGTCCGATAACTCGTTGAAAGTGTAAGGTACAATAATTTCTAAGGTAACCTGGACAATCAAATCAGTCAGTACGAGTTTCTTTTCTTGAATTATCTCGAACTGGCCATGGGACTCATTGTTGCATATGATGTATTTGGCATGATATTGTTTATTGTCTCATATTTATATGTTTGTTCCGAGGATGAACAGATGTATGCTTAACCATTGCCTTGCTGAATAAATTCAGATGTCCCATCTACTTCTAATTTTCGGCCAGTCAGATTATTGGATCCAGATTGTTAATACAAAATTCACATACTTAATGACCAACGGTGTAGATCCCGTTAGTGATACAAATTCACATTCCTAATGACAAACAGTGCAGAGCAAGATCAGTTGGATTCTCGGCAGCCAAATGTTCTGGATTTACACTATCTGCAAAGACAGGGCATATCCGGGTCATCAGAACTACAAAGTCGTGTCGGCGCTTGACGGCTCTTGCCACTTCCGAGCAGCATCTTAAATAGTTAGGCCAAGCACACATCAAATACGGGAATATTATACCTAACCCAGCTTAAGATGTATTCATTAAGATGTTGAAAGAAGCAGCTTATTTCTTCCTCAAATGAAATTATGCTTCCGCAAGTAAGAGAATTCATCAAGATGTTAAATAAGCAGACTATTTTGCCATCAAACGAAATTATGCTTCCGCAAATAAGAGAATTCATCAAGATGTTAAATAAAACAGACTGTTTCTCCCTAAAATGAAATTATTCTTCCGCAAGTAAGAGAATTCATCATGATATTAACTAAGCAGACTATTTCGCCCTCAAACGAAATTATGCTTCCGCAAGTACAAGAATTTCATCAAGATGTTAAATAAGCAGACTATTTCGCCCTGAAATGAAATTATTCTTCCGCAAGTAAGAGAATTCATCAAGATATTAACTAATCAAACTATTTCGCCCTCAAATGAAATTATGCTTCCTCAAGTAAGAGAATTCATCAAGATGTTAAATAAGCAGACTATTTCGCCCTCAAATGAAATTATGCTTCCGCAAGTAAGAGAATTCATCAAGATGTTAAAAGAAACAGATTGGTGCTTGTAGTCATGGAGTACGACAGTTCGGTTGGCACTCCCAAGGTGTAGTCCTGCAGGAAGAACTGGTAAGAGTGCAAAAGAGCACAGACACTTAAAATGATTCATAATTACCTTATTATTCTTCTGCCTTGTGCTGTCGAGAAATCTCTCCAAGCTTCTATATACAGTCGAACTTGAATGGCTCGAACCCCTTTGGGACCATGAAAATTTGTTCGGAACAGCGGTAGTTCGAGCCACGGAGGGCTACTATTAGTGTCATACCAGGATGCATAATGGAGATAATTGTGGGATATCTTTTCGGTGTTCTATATTATAAAAGTATGTTGTGTGTACTCATTAGAATCGCATCGTCGAGACGATTCTAATGAGTACACACAGCATACATTTGCAAGATAAAAGAAGAAAATCTCCCTAAATTATCCGTATATCGTATTTGGACGAAATCCCTACGAACTCAAGAACGTGTTCGACTCATCTATGGTAAACGAGCCATCGGGGCTCGATCCATTGAAGTTCTACTGTACGTGTTATCTGCTTGATGTCTAAGCGTGCCCGGGTGGGATGGATGAGCGCTTCTCACATCACGTAGCAGGTATCTTAATAACCAAACCGTCGACCAGTGGACAATGTTCTTGCTGTTGTTGATATCCGGCCGATGAAATCGCACCATTACACTTCCTCGACACCCCGCACGCACCCCCCCCCACCCACCCACACACACCCTAACTTTATAAAAATACGCTCCACCCTACATGAAGAAACCCTTGGGCATTTGTTGATACAGCTTGAACGAAACATTATACGTCAAACCTCGATAGCTCGAACACCGATGGCTCGTTTACCATGGCTAATTCGAACTCGTTTTTGAGTCCCTACGAAATTCTTCCGATAGCTTAATAAAAAATATTCAAGGCAATTTTCTTATTTTATCACAAATTGTATGTTGTGTGTACTCATTAGTATCGCCTCTTTGAGGCGATTCTAGTGAGTACACTCAACATACAATTATTGTGTAGAAGATCGATAGATTTCCCAGAATTAGCGATATTTGCTTCCCGACCTGGCGCCATGATTAACTTTCATTGGCTCGAACTACCCATGACTCGAACATTTTTCCATGGTCCCAAAGGGGTTCGAGCCATCGAAGTTCGACTGTATTTGGATTATGTTTAAAATGTCCTTAATAGTGCTACAGACATCTGATGCACAACACCTGCACTCGTTAATATTTGTTATCTAATAGTGCAACAGACACGGGTGGTGAAGCGATTTCCCTTAAATATCAAGTGTCTTTATTCACAGTATTGGACCATTCTTTTTGGTCTCTTTTTAGTTTTGGTATTGCGTCAATGATACCTGTATTTTCAATAGACATCTTGCAATTATAACATCATGCCGTCTCAATAATTTGAACCATAGCTCCGTGGAGTAACATTATAGAACCATACCATTACCATATCAAAGAACCGTTAAAATATATAACCATTTTCATGCCATAGTACCATTACCATACCGTAGTATCATTATTGTACCATCGTACCATAGTACTGCTACCATACCATAGTACCGTTCCAATACCATAGTACAATTTCCATACCTTAGTACCATTACCATACCACAGTACCATCACCATACGATAGTACCATTTTTATACATTAAGATAGTTCCACTATTGTACCATAGTGTTATTACCACACCATAGTGCCATTTTCATGCCACAGTACCAGTACCATCATTGTATCATAGTATCATTACCATACGATAGTATCATTTTCCTGTCATAGTACCATTACAATGCATTAGTGCCATTATTGTACCATAGTACAATTACCATAACATAGAATTATTTTCAAACCAGAGTACCAGTATCATACAATAGTACCATTATTGTACCATAGTGCCTTTATCATACAAGAGAACCATTTTCATGCCATAATACTATAACGATGCCATAGTACTATTATTGTACCATAGTAGCATTACCATACTATATTACCATTTTCATACCATAGTACTAGTACCATACCGTAGTACTATTATTATACTATAGTACCATTACCATACCTAAGTACCATTTTGATAACAAATTACCATAACCATACCATTGTAGCGTTTGTATGCCATAGTTTCAGTACATACCGTGGTGCCATTATCATACCATAGTACAATTTTCATACCAAAGTACCATTACCCATACCATAGTACTATTTCTGTGTCATGGTACCATTACCATACCGTAGTGCGATAAATGAACCATAGTACCATTACCATACCAAAGTACCGTTACCATACCATACTACCATTTTCATGCCGTGGTACCATTATCTAACCGTAGTATCAGTAATGTACCATATTACCATTTCCACAAAATAGTCCCATTTCCATAACACTGTACCATTTCCATACCATTGTAGCATTATTATATCATAGTACCATACCATAGTACTATTATGTACCATAGTACCATTACAATACCCTAGAACCAATACCATACCATAGTACCATTTTCATGCTATAGTACCATTACTATACCATAGTATCAATATTGTACAATAGTACCATTGCCATGCCATACTACTACCTTCATGCCATAGTGCCGGTACTATATTTTAGTACCATTATTGTGCTATAGTACCATTACATACAATAGTATCATTTTTATTCCAAATTGCCATTATCATACCATAGTACCATTTTATGCCATAGTACCAGTACCACAATGTAGTATAGTTATTGTACCATTACCATACCATAGTACCGTACCTTAGTGCCATTACCATACCATAGTACCATTACCATACCATGGTATTATTTACATACCACAGTACCGGTACCATACGTAGTATCATTATTGTAATATAGTACCATTACCATACTATAGTACCATTTTCATACCATAGTGCCATTACCATACCAAAGTACCATTTTCATGTCATAGTACTAGTACCATTCCGTAGTACCATCATTGTTCCACAGTACCATTACCTTACCATTGTACCATTCTCATACCATAGTACCATTTCCATACCATAGTACCAATTTGACCATAGTGAGACAGTTAAGTGCTGTATTGACTGCATGTGGCGTTTGAGGGCTGTCTCTGGGCGTGTTGACTCGAGGCCGATTCAGTTTTTGGAGATATTGATCATGAAGTGTACAGTCAGCATGTTCAGTTGTAATTCAGGTCGATTTGTAGAACGGTGTTAAGATTGAGATGATCAGGTTGTAATCGCGAAAGTCCCATCTCCTAATCTATGAAAACAGACAAATCACAGACAACGCCCACAGAGAAGCAAAAAAGAGGACACACCGAGACATCCGGAAACCACCAGGCTACCAAACAGCACCATTGGAACACTGGCGCAAAAGAAAACCACCAGCTGAACCACGGTGAGCCGAGATACATACACAAGAGAAGCAGAAACAGGCACATGCTACCAATTACTATATGATCCTATAGATCAAGTAGCCATCTACATTACCAATGTTCAGATGTTCGGTTAATCTTGAAACTGGACTGTCCCTTCTCTCTCGTCCATTTCCGGCACTTTTCGGCAATCGTAAGTAGTACCGTATAGTCTTACAGACCAAATGGCCATCTATAATGCTAGCAGATCTTCTTTGGTCTTGAGGTTAATAGAAATAACCTGGTTTCTTCATTTTAGAGCAATGGCTAGAAGTGCCATATATACAAGTTCGCGACAAAACCTACATTAATGTTTGTGCGACCAGCGAAGACTCAGATCAGACTGCGCGGACGCGCAGTCTGATCAGAGTCTCCGCTGATCGCATGTGCCTTCTACAACCACCAGGCTATCCAAAGACGGGTAAAGCAGAGCACTTGCCATAACGAGTGGATGTACAGGCTGATCTGAGTCTTTGCTGGATACATTGGTCTTATTGTCGGTTTTGTCATGCGCTGGCTCATATGATCATATATAGACCAAGTGGCCGTATGCATTGTTTGTATATCCGCCCTTAACCCTTTAGTCAGTATAGATACTTATTATTCTCCACAGGGTACGGTCCTCGGGTCTTTGCTTTTCTTGGCGTTTATTATATAATGACCTTCCAAAATCAACAAAACTCTCGGATGCCAGGACATTTACAGATGATTGTCTTCTTTACATTCACATACAGTCAAGCCGAGACTGACCCCTCCAACAGGAACATCTATTAGCCCTAGAGAGCTAGGAAAAACATGGCAGATGAAATTCCATCCCGAGAAATGCAGCGTCATTAGGATCGGCACCAACAGGCGATAGATCATCAATACAGCTAATAACAAATCCACGGCTACACACTAGAGGCAGCAGACAGTAGCAAGTTCTTGGGTATCACTATCAGCGAGAACTCACTTGGAGAAAGCATATAGACAGCAAAGTCAAAAAGGCCAACAGAACACTTCCCAGTCAGCATTCTACGTAAATCTATATCGGGCCGTCATCGGCCCGTCAGGGTAGCTGACGGGCCGATGATGGCCCGATGTAGATTTACGTAGAATGCTAGCTGGGTTGGTTTTATTTGCCGTAGCCTTTGAGGTTGTCCAGCGCCGGTGGTCAGCCGCCTATACAATAAACGTCAAAAAGATTGTCTTTGGAAAAAGACCACACTACAGATTAGAAAATGGGAGTCTCGGTTAAATTGAGACTCTTCATAAGCATCAACGAGATGCAACAATGCTTTCGTCCTCTACTTTAGTGCGACCCGTACAGAATATTCCTCCACTGTTTGGGATCCTCACCCAGCGACCGACAGTCACAGTCTGGAACAAGTATACCCTGTAAGCATTCTACATAAATCTATTGCGGGCCGTTATCGGCCCGTTAGTGTAGCTGATGGGTCGATAACGGCCTGCTGTAGATTTATAAAGAATGCTAGCTGGGTACATAATATGGCAGCCAGAGCCCAGTTGTTCAAAGCGTCATTAGCTTAACGAGCTCGTTAAGGGTCATTTCGTTAACTGTTTTAGCGGATTCAATGTACAATATTCTGATATTTTTTGCTGAAAAAATGTGGGTAGCTTTTGCACTGCAAAAGCTACTCACATTTTTTCAGCAAAAAATTTCAGCATATTTGCGTATCACACGATGTAAATTTTAACGAATCGTTAACTAACGACGTCGTTAGGTTTGAACAACTGGGCCCTGATTTACGCAACGTGACTACACTGAACACACTCTAGGATGTATGGCCAAGAGCATTGAAATGGATACCCTTTAACATTGGTGCTATCTTGACAGGCTTGCTGTGTTGTTCCGTATCCAACATGGTCTAGTTGATATTCACACCGACATTTTCCATCCCAATGACAGCCGTACGCGGAGATCTCAGCGTCTGCACCAACTACCGCATCACGAGAACATACCTGTATAATTTTGACCCCCCTTAACCCCACTTTTATATAGTAAAACTGGGGTTGACAGTGGTAAACATTATTTTTCTTATTTCTGCTCAAAAACATAGATTATGGGTACTCGTTAGAACCGCCTCGCCGAGGCGGTATTAACGAGTACCCACAATCTATGTTTTGAGCATTAATATGAAAATTTTCATTTTTTGGTGGTAAAATTCAATATATTTGAATAGGCATGTTTTCGTAATGGCATCCAAAGACGTCTGTAAGTAACACGGGTGTGGGTGGGGGTGTGATGTGGGGCGTGCTGCTGGTCATCTTAGTACCGATGTGTGAACAAAAAAAATGAGACCCGGAGTTGAGGCACTTGCTGGTCAGCTTGGTACCGATGCTTGAAAATAACATTGCGAAATATACCCTAAACAGTGTGCTCAAAATAGTCAAAACTGATGTCCACTTTCACAGTGTTCTCTTAAAAAAGTAAGCATTTTCACTGTGTTCTCTTAGTAAAGTAACCATTTCCACTGTGTAATAAGAAAAAGAACCCCTTTCCATGCAGATATTTAAAACACTCTGGCGACCCCTACCTCCTACCTATAACCGACATCCATACATTCCAAGGATTCAGGGAAGGCATCATCAACTCTCCTTCCTCTCTCCAGCAATCTAGGCAGCCTGCTACCTGTACATAATTTAACCGGGGACGCAGAGCATCATATCTGTTTTATCGGGCATCGCTGTTCAGTGGAAGAAAAAGAAGCCAGATTCGTAACAAGAAATTATAATAACGAGCTTAAGTGACCTGCGAAGCTTAAGCTCGTACTATAGGTATCGTGAGTCTCTCACATACTATGCAGAAGAGTTCGCATGCAGCGGTTGACTGGTTTCCCATATCTACAGCGGAGTGTATCGGCCGATTACCAACGCTAATAAGGCCGGAGCAATTGGCCTGGTTTCCGAAAAATATGATGATCAGATACGCTCCGCTGTAAACATGGAAAGCCAGTCAGCCGCCGCAAGCGATCTCATCGGCTGTAAAGAATCGTGTAGCCAATGAAATAGAAGGATACATTTTTACGTCATTGACACGTGATCTGCGTTTTAACCGCCATTTTTAATCTGAGATTTCTCTCGCATTAAGCAACATTTTCGTGTAGAGTAAATACTGAAGTATTGCTGTAAAACATGGATTACATTCCTACAGCACATACGATATATATGGACCATATATTACCATTTGAGAGAAATTTGATGTTTTTAGAACCTTTTCAGAAGTCATAGAATATGATTATATTTTATCAGCAGTGTTTCTGTTGTACTAAAATACAAAAATAACTAGAGAAAAAATATATACAAGATATCTTTTTGGGGGCCTGCACAGCCCTACTGACCCCAAGTATCTGTACATATGTCATGATGTGTGGACTGAGAGTACATGCATTTGCTATTTAAAGCTAATACTTGTAATAATTTTTCGTTCGATACGCAATTTACTGAAACCCACTTTTTGATGACGTTTTACCCAGTAGTGGAAACAGGAAGAAGACTGAGACAATTATCGGGAGAGATTGTTGATAATTGTCATCGAATTCTTACCAGATAAAATGATGCATGAGTGCAGTCGAGACAATACTATTTGCTTTAGATAAACGATGCAGTAGAAAACCTCCCGGCTGAAAATAGAATGTAAGTTTTTGAAAATGTAAAACGGGAGACTGCGTTCAACTTTCGATTTGGCACCCGAAACTGTTGTGAGGATTCTAAAAAGTCTTAATCAGCTCTGCACAGGGCATACAGTATTTTAAGTATTCAGGCACCTCAACTCATTACCAGTCTTGTTCTAAACTTTGGACGTTTTACACAAGTACAATTTACTACCCACTGTTGTGTGAAAATTGCTGGATGAGTGGCAAAGTGCAGACCCTGATTCTGCGGTCTCATCAAGGTCTACCTTATTTGTAGAGGGGTTCGTAGAAATACCAAAACACCGGAACACACTGGTAATTATCGGAACACACTTTAATTTTTTTTATTTTATATTATTAAAGCTCGTTTTTATAACTTAATTGTTGTTTGTTTGTGTGTAGGATGTTGTTAATAATAAATTTGATTTTAGCACTCAATAAATTAACCCATTCCAGTGTTTTATAAAAAAGTGCTCTGGTCCCTTTATGATAATGTCTTAAATGTTTAATGTCAATACATTGTTCACTCTCATTATTAATACTCCCTTAAGAGGTTTAATGCAAGCTAACACCCATTATTATAAAATTAATCACCATCGTATTATTTATTAATGATTTAAATGACATTTTTGCAACTAAAGTAAATATATAATTTATAACTTTCTAATACCAAACTCATCATGACAAAAATTTACCGGATCACACTGCATATGATAATATTAATTACTTGATGCTTATAACTGAGCTAATGATTAAATGTTCACGCGTTACAAATGGTCAAAATAAGACACAGAATATATAAACGGACCTCATATTCCCCCCAAAAGCAAAAAAAAATTTGAGTGTGTTTTGAGGTGTTCCGGTATTTCTATGAACCGTTTGTAGAGGCCTGTCTTTCCGAAAATATATGCTAAATATGATATTAAACTCGTGCCAACATGTAAAAGCTGATAACCAATAAAACAAGAACAAAACTGCAGGGGTAATTATTTGATTTGCTGTTTCTGATTGTGGAAAATAAACCTTTATAAATCCTGAATAATTTTGCATTTTAATTCTTAAATCATAAAATTGTTTGTCCATTTTTGTAGGATAATATAAGTAGAATGTTTTGCAAACAAAAAAAAAAACAATGCTGAAGTTAGTGATTACTCTAATAACCCTATGCAGGGATTACCCTGGAAAATTTTGGAGAGGGGCCGAAGGCCCCTCTCCAAAATTTGGAAGGGCCATTTGGCCGGGGGTGTGGGGGCCGCCTAGGCCCCCACTGGGGTCCAGGGGCAACGCCCCGGTAGGGGGTCCAGGGGGGCGAAGAACGATTTCATTATCTTTTCATTTTCCACTTCTTCATTTGGGCCTTCCTCATTTGTATCTGATATCGTCGGAACTGTCTGTGTCAGATCGGTATTAATGCCGTTGTTTGTTTGTTTTTTGATGAAGAAGCCATCGAGTTTTTGTTGCTTCGCACTGGAAGCCATTTTGATAGTTGAGATGAATACCGCGAGTATAACGGATACCGATTGGATGTTTCAGCAACAATAAACCAATAGAAACGATTGGCACAACTTACCGGGATAGACGCTTCCGAGTCGAACCGAACCGAACCAAAAAACGTATCCAGCCTTTTCCGGGCGCACCGATGATTTTCTTTCGCGGCATCGAAATTTTCGGTGCGTCAATTCGGCGCACTGCAGAAATTTCGCTGCGGCAATGGAAAATAAATAGCGTCATTGGCGCAAGGGCGCGGTCTAAAGTGATCCCTGCCTATGTATTGGGAAACCTTATCTACTTACCATACTTGTCCTAAAATTCGAAATAGTCCATTCTGTTACCTCATAATGTGTCTAAACTATTGATCTATGGCAAGCAGTGTAGATTATGATCATACACCACATCTGTTGCATCTGATCTGGGTGTACACAGATTGCAAAGCCTATCTGTCCCAGTACTTAGGCTTATTATGGTATATCCAGCTGGCCTCGGTGGCACAGTTGGATGCTCATCCGAATGGAGACCAGGAGGTCATGGTTTCGACCCCCGCCAACGCGGGCAACATTCGTTCGTGGAGATTGATCATGAAATATTTTCTGCGGTCATTCTGTCCCTTTTGCTGATTCAAGAAGGGCAGATGCAGTTTCTGGCGAAAGAATGTGCACAATATTGGTTAACTGCTTGGGGGACTAAGCCTGCCCAGTAAATGCTTGGTTACGTAAACTGACCACTCTCCACATGACCCCATTGGGTTGACTGGGCCATAAAACCTCAATACAAACAAACACACTGGCCATCCAGTTATATCTTTCCAAAGGCCAGTGCATCATCCTTGCTATTGGTGCTGATGGAGCCTGTGTGTAGTGGATGTAGATATACTTGTACTGTGTAGCTGTACATGCCAGTTTTTACAGCACCATGGTAGAGTTGTGGAGTACTGTGGTACTGGTGTGATTAGTTCATTCCACTAAGCTAAACAAGGATGACAACTCCCCCTCTTCTGGTGCTAATTTAAGTTCACCTGAGCGAAAGGCTCAATGTGAGCTTTTGTGACCGGTCTTCGTCCGTTGTGCGTCGTCCGTCTGTCAGCTTTTTACTTAAAAGATACATTGTATCTCATAAACCGGTGAATGGATTTTGAAATAATTTTTCAGGAATGTTCTTTGGGTGACCCTCTACCAAAATTGCCTAAATGGTTCCGCTCCGCTAAACAAACTTTAAACAACATCTCTTCCCAGGCCACTGGCCCGATGTCAAAATAATTTCACAGAAATGTTCCTTTCATGCCCCTTTACCAGAATTGCTTAAATGGTTCCGCTCTGCTAAACAAAATGGCTGCAGGAGCTAAAAATAGAAAAACCATTAAACGACATGTCCTCCCAGGCTAATTACTCTATTTCAAAATAATTTCACAGAAATGTTCCTTTCATTCCCCTTTACCAAAGTTGCCTAAATGGTTTCACTGCCAAACAAAATCGCCACAAGAGCTAAAACTAGAAAAACCTTTAAACAACATCTCCTCCCAGGCCAATGGCCCGATTTCAAAATAATTTCACAGAAATGTTCCTCTCATGCCCCTTTACCAAAATTGTCTAAAGGTTCCGCTCGGCTAAACAAAATGGCCACCAGTGCTAAAAATAGAAAAACCTTTAAACAACATCTCCCAGGCCAATGGCCCGATTTCAAAATTATTTCACAGAAATGTTCCTCTCATGCCCCTTTACCAAAATTGCTAAAAATGATTCCACTCCGCAAAACAAAGCACCAGAGCTAAAAATAGAAGAAACATTTTAAACAACATCTTCTTCTAGGCCAAGGTCCCGATTTCAAAATAATTTCACTGAAATGTTCCTCTAATGCCCCTTTACCAAATTGCTAAAATGGTTTGGCTCCACAGAACAAAATGGCCACCAGAGCTAAAAATAGAAAAAGGGCATATACTGTCATGCGTCTGTCAACAATTTACTTAAGAGACATCTTCTCCTTATTTTGAAATAGTTTTACAGGAATGTTCCATGAGTGACCCTCTACCAGATTTGCAAAAATGGTTCTACCCCGCTGAACAAACTGGCCACCAGAGCTCAAAATAGAAAACCCTTTTAATGACATCTCCCATGCCATTGGCTGGATTTCAAAATAATTTCACAGAAATGTTCCTTTAATGCCCCTTTACTGAAATTGCTAAACTGGTTCCACTCTGCTAAACAAAATGGTCGTCAGAGCTATAAGTAGAAAAAATTGCTAAAACGGTTCTATGTGGCTGAACAAAATGGCCATCAGAGCTAAAAAAAGAAAATGGGCGTAGACTGTCATGCATCTATCAACAATTTACTTAAGAGACTTCTCCTCCTAAACAGGTTAATGGATTTTGAAATAATTTTACAAGAATGTTCCTTGGGTGACCCTTTACCAAAATTGCTAAAATGGTCCTGCTCTGCTGAACAAAATGGCCCCCAGAGCTAAAAATAGAGAAAAAAACTTTTAAAGGACATCTCCTCCCAGGCTAATGGCCTGATTTGAAAATAATTTCACAGAAATGTTAATCTGATGCCCTTTTACCAAAATTGCTAAAATAGTTCTGCTCCGCTGAACAAGGTGGCCACCGGAGCTAAAAATAGAAAAACCTTTAAACAACATCTCCCCTTAGGTCTATGACCGGATTTCAAAATAATTTCACAGAAATGTTCCTCATATGTCCCTTGACCTTTGGCTTAGCAAAATGGCCACCAGAGCTAAAAATAGAAAAGGGTGTAGACATTCATACATCTGACAACAATTAACTTAAATAACATCTCCTCCTAAACCGGTTAATGGATTTTGAAATAATTTTACAGGAAAAAAAAAAAAAGAAAATCTTTATACAACATCTCCTCCTAGACCAAGGGCCTGATTGCAAAATAATTTCACAGAAATGTTTCTCTGATACCCTTTACCAAAATTGTTAAAATGGTTTGGCTCTGCAGAACAAAATGGCCACCAGAGCTAAAAATAGAAAAAAAACCCTTTAAACAACATCTAGGCCTGTGGCCTTATTTCAAAATAATTTCGCAGAAATGTTCCTCTTATTAAGTCATATTCTCCTTGAGTGCTATGATACTCAGGTGAGTGATATAGGGCCATCATGGCCCTCTTGTACACATTTGTTAATGGAGAAATAACAGATCATTTCATAATTATCATCCAATGCTCCTTTGAAACTCCTTAGATCTCTTAATCTGATGTTCCAAACATTTAGTTTACTTGACCATAACCACCCTCTGGGCAAATTCAGCAGATGGCAATCTGAAATATTTTTAGCTCACCTGAGCTATGCTCAGGATGAGCTATTGTGATCACTTTTCGTCTGTCGTCCGTCCGTCCGTCCGCCCGTTAACATTTTCAAACGACTTCTCCTCTGAAGCCACTGAGCCAATTTTGCTCAAATTTCATATGGAGCCTCCTTAGGTTGGGGGAACAAAAAATTGCTAAAATGGTCGCGGTCCATTGACCAAGATGGCCGCCATGCCCATATATGGTAAAAACCTTTAGAAACCTTGTTCTCCAGAATGGAGGATGCCTTGGGACTGAATCTTTGCATAAGTCATCGGGGACGAGAGGTCTACTAAAATTGCTAAAATAAAGGTCGTATATTAACATTTGACCTTTTTACGGCAAGGTCAAGTTTGCTTCCCAGTGCATTCGTATGGGAAAAACCTTTAAAAATCTTGTTCGCCAAAACCGAGGATGCCTTATGGCCGAACCTTATCATATATCATCAGAAACAGGAGGTTTACCAAAGTAGCTAAAATAATGGTCGTACATTGACATTTGACCTTTTCACGGTAAGGTCAGTTTTGCTTCTTTATGCATTTGTATGGGAAAAATGTTCAGAATTTCAAACGACTTCTCCTCTGGAGCCTCTGGGCCAATTTTGCTCAAATGTCATATGGAGCCTCCTTAGGTTGGGGGAATAAAAGATTGCTGAAATGGTCGCGGCTCGTTGACCAAGATGGCAGCCATGCCCATATGTGGTAAAAACCTTTAAAAAATCTTCTTCTCCAGAACGGAGGATGCCTTGGGGCTGAATCATTGCATAATCAACGGGGACGGGAGGTCTACCAAAATTGCTAAAATAAAGGTCATGTATTGACATTTGATCTTTTTACGGCAAGGTCAAGTTTGCTTCTCTGTGCATTTGTACGGGAAAAACCTTTAAAAATCTTGTTCTCCAAAACCGAGGATGCCTTATGGCTGAACCTTTACATATATCATCGGAAACAGAAGGTCTACCAAAGTTGCTAAAATAATGGTCATACATTGACATTTGACCTTTTTACGGTAAGGTCAATTTTGCTTCCTCATGCATTTGTATGGGAAAAATGTTCAGAATTTCAAATAACTTCTCCGCTGGAGCCTCTGGGCCAATTTTGCTCAAATTTCATATGGAGCCTCCTTAGGTTGGGGGAATGAAAGATTGCTAAAATGGTCGCGGCTCATTGACCAAGATGGCCACAATGCCTATATATGGTAGGATGCCTTGGGGCTGAATCTTTGCATAAGCCATCGGGGACGGGAGGTATATTGACATTTGACCAAAAATTGTTCTGATTGGAAATCTAAGATTGCCGTCATCTTGTTTATATTTATTATATTTCCCTGCCACTGTGCTGTTTACATGTATAAAATCATGATTCTTCAGAAACCACTTAGCCAATTTCCACCAAATTTCGCATTGATCCTACTGTTGAAATGTGATTGATAGTTTATTCAAATGATTATGCTCCATTGACTGTCAGGCCCATATATTCTTCTTCAAAACTAAGAACTGCTCAAATGATGATCTTTTCATTGGTTGCGATGATAGGATTGGAAAAATGTTGCATAACATCTGCATATCTGCAGTGGTTATGTCACTCAGGTGAGCGAGTCATGGCCCATGGGCCTCTTGTTCTCATTTTCCAGTAAATAGACATCGACTTTTTATACCCAGCCATATGATAATGATAGTATTGGGGTATTATGGTTTCATGTTGATTTTCAAGGTGTTCATCCATTTGTCAGCCATCCATCCATCCATCTGTATTTTATTTTCGAGACAATAACTATAGTAAATGTCAATAGATTTTCACTAAACTTGGTATGTGCATTCATATTATTCATAATTATTGAGATGTGGTTTGCGACGGTTAATCAAATCAGGAGCATAACTTCTACAGGAAAAAAATTTGGGAAGATTTATAACTTGGTTACATGTAAGTTAAAATTTAACTAAAAAGTTACCTCCCTTCCAAAGTGTAAGAGTTAACTTTCCTTTGACTGATGATTAGGTTATTTCTCATAACTGCTTTCAGTTAATAAAGTATATTTGTTTTCATTAAATTCAAAGGCCCTGCATACACACATTTCTAGATAATGCTTACAAAACTTTACTGCTTGATCATGCCGGCCTCGGTGGCTCAGTTGGATGCGCCGTCCGACTGGAGACCAGGGGGTCGCGGGTTCAACCCCCGCCGAGGTCGGCAACATTCTTTCGTTGAGATTGATCATGAAATATTTTCTACGGTCATTCTCTCCCTTCCGCTGATTCAAGAAGGGCAGTTGTCAGTTTCTGGTGAAAGAATGTGCACAATACTGGTTAACCGCTTAGAGGACTAAGCCTGCCCAGTAAACGTGTGGTTAGGTAAACTGACCCCGCTCGACATGACCCCATTGGGTTGACTGGGCCGTAAAACCTCAACACAAACAAACAAACTGCTTGATCATAAAGTTGCTTATAAATCTTCTCTACAAAATTAACCACTTGCCCATGCAAAAGTGCTGTAACTCTACAATGAGAAGGTGAAAAATAGCACAAATTGAAAAAAAAAAATAATAACTAAACAAGTTAAATCCACAAACTATAGCAAAATTGTTATATCTCTTATGAGTTAAACAAAATAACTTGTAGAAGTTACTGGTATGCTTCTGACTGCTAATGGGCAAATTTTTCTACTTTTGACAGAGTTATCTGTCCATCCATTTGTCTTTCATTTCTCTGTTCATCTGTGTATAATTTTCGTTTCCTGATGATAACTTGAGTGAATATCAGTGGATTTTTAGAAAACTTGGTATGTGCATTGATATTGTGGAGATCTGATTTGGAATTGCTGATGGGCAAACTTCTTCACCTTTCGAAAGAGTTATAGAAAGTGGCTGGGTATTATTATGTCAAGTTCTTATTTCAAAATGTCAAAACTTATTTTCTGTGAAAATAAAAAAAATACTTTTGATTGTTGCTTGTTGATATTCTTTCCCCTTGGTAACTCCCCTCTAATGAGTACCAATAGTTTTGTCGAGAAATAAGAAAAGTAAGTTTCAATACTTAAGGGTTGAAAAGTGCCTTAACTGAATATTTTAATCCTTGTCATGCTGAATAAATTAAGATGGCATGTCCACATCAAATTTTCAGCCAATCAGACTACTTGATCCATGTTGTTGATACAAGTTCACAAACTGAATGGGGAACAGTGCAGATCCAGATCAGTTCAGAAGCCAACTGATCTGGATCTACACAGTTGGCAAAGGCAGGGAATATGCAGGTTCAGCAGGACCGGGGCTAACATTTGTTTTCTGTTTTTGCATAGATGGGTTTTGGGACTGAACTCCAAGGCCGGGAATCCCATGATGCTTTGCTGCAGATTCAGGACACAGAGATTCGTCTTCTGGAAAACATAAAGTCATGTCTTAACAAAAGAATAGAAGGTGATAAGAAGTATATTCAGGTGTTAACATCCTTTGTGCAAACAGCTCGGAAGCTTGAGACCACGGAATACCATGAATACTGTTCAGTGTTTAAGGTAAGGCCATTACTGCCATATTACTGCTCACTGTTTCTGGAAAGACCATTATTGCCATGAATGAATACTGTTCACTGTTAATGGTAAGGCCACTACTGCCATGAATACTGCTCACTGTTTAGTGTAAAGCCATTACTGCCATGAATATGGCTCACTGTTTAATGTAAGGCCATTACTGCCATGAATACTGCTCACTGTTTAATGTAAGGACATTACTGCCATGATTACTGCTGGCTGTTTCTGGAAAGACCATTATTGCCATGAATGAATACTGTTTTAGTTTACTGTTATTAGTAAGGCCATTACTGCTCACTATTTAATGTAAGGCCATTACTGCAATGAATATGGCTCACTGTTTAATATAAGGTCATTACTGCCATGAATACTGCTCACTGTTTAATGTAAAGACATTACCAGCATGATTATTGCCAATGTTTATTTTAAGGCCATTACTGTCATGAGCAGGGATAGGAAATAAATAGAAATAGTTTTTTGTTTGTGTTGAGATTTTACGGCCCAAATAGGAATAGTATGTAAGGAGTTGAGGTTTCCCTAAAGAATTGTCAATGATGGTAGTATGGTTAGGAGACAAGGTGTCCCTGTATTTAGTGAAAATGATAGAAGTACATTGTAATTAGGATAAGTCAGTGCTTGTATTAAGGGAAGTCTGGGAGTCAGAGACTCCCAAAAATTGCCCTGGGACTTCCAAAAATCAATGCCAGGAAGTCTGGGACTCCCAACTTTTAAAGATATTTAGTCATTTATAACAAAAATTTAGAATGAATTTATGAATTATTTAGCTTAAGTATGATGGTTTTACTCCATAAAGGTTGAATTTCTAAAGGGAGTGAAAAAATTTGATCACCAGGACTTCCAGATATTGGAGCTAGGAAGTCCTGGGACTTCCTGATTTTGACAGTTAGTGCAAGCACTGATAAGTAGTGTAAGGAGCCAAGGGTATCCCTCTATTTAGTGTAAATGATGGTAGTAAATAGGACGAGAAGTATATCTCTCTATTTAGTGTAAATGATGCTAGTAATTAGGACAAGTAGTGTGAGGAGCAGAGGTGTATTTAGTGTAAATGATAATAGTAAATAGGACAAGTAGTGTAAGGAGCCAAGGTGTCCCTGTATTTAGTGTAAATGATAGTAATAAATAGGACAAGTAGTGTAAGGAGCAGAGGTATCCCTGTATTTAGTGTAAATGATAGTAGTGAATAGGTCAAGTAGTGTAAGGAGCAGAGGTATCCCTGTATTTAGTGTAAATGATGGTAGTAAAAGGACAAGTAGTGTAAGGAGCCAAAGTATCCCTGTACACTTCACCCTCTTTATAACACGGTTAGTTATAACACGGTTTTGGATATAACACAGTTCAAAGATGGATCCTAAAAATGTATAGATTATATTGAAAAATGACCATAAATGGTAATAATGGTCATTTTTCAATATATTAATCTATACATTTTTGTTTGGCTATAACACGGCTGTTTGACTAACACGGATTTTGCTATGGACCCCAACAATAGTATTATAAATAGGTTGTGTTATATTTATTGTAAATGTTGGTAGTGAATAGAACAAGTTTGGTAAGGAGTCAAGATGTGCCAGTATTTAGTGTAAATGATGGTAGTAAATAGGACAAGTTTGGTTACTTTGGTAAGGAGTTGAGGTGTCCCAGTATGTAGTGTAATGTTGGTAGTAAATAGGACAAGTATGGTAAGCATTTGAGGTGTCCCAGTATTTAGTGAAAATGATGGAAGTACATGTAAGTAGGACAAGTTGGGTAAGGAGTCGAGGTGTCCCTGTATTTAGTGTAAATGATGGTAATACATGTAAATGGAAAGAGTATGGTAGGAATCAATGTGGTCCTGTGTTTAATGATGGTAGTAAATGGGACAAGTATGGTAAGCATTTCGAGGTGTCCCAGTATTTAGTGTAAATGATGGAAGTAAATAGGACATGTACAATGAGCAAGAGACTTTATCCACATTGCTTAGTACTGGTTTCTACCCAGGAAAGAAGAGGGCCACATGGATGATTAGTACTTGTTTACTAAATGTGTTACCCTCTATAAATAAAGTCGATTATAATTATTATTATTTATTTATTATTATTATTATTATTATTAATATTATTATTATTAATGGTCTGTCTTTCCATCTGTCCGTTAACTTTTCATGTCCACTTCATATCTCCTTAAAGGATCGATGAATTTTTGTTCAGATATTCACCATACTAAGGTGATGGGTACATCTACTACTAAAATGCCCAATGGTGTCCTGCAACAGCTCCCATTGCTTTGGATTGGGGCAATAGTTTTAAATCTTGTCCTGCTGAACCCGGATATACCCTACTTTGCAAACATTGTAGATCCAGATCATTGGCCTGATCTGGATCTGCACTGTTTGTCATTAAGGATTTGAATTTGTATGAACAACTTGGATCAAGTCATCTGAAACTGAAAATTAGAAATGGGCATGACATATTACATGCCTACCAAACGAATGAATGCGTAACCAACGGTTAAGAACAGGAAACGGCGGGACATCAATTAGGCATTCGATGACTCAAAAAGGGTAAACAAACTTTGCATTTTCTGTGTTCATGAGCGATATAAATGTTTTGAGGAAATTCTTTGAAAAAGGTGAAATTACATTCAACAGCCCATTGATATTGACGTCTGTGGAGTAAATCTCAGACTACCTACTTCACGCATATTGGCTGAATTATTTTTCGCATGCTGAAGATGTACCGAAAGCCATACATGTAGGAAACAGGTAGACATTTGTGGTGTCCATTATTTGATTTTGCGCTTTGCTAGAAGTTCGCATGATAGATGGAAAAATGTTGCTAGAAGTTCGCATGATAGATGGAAAAATGAGTGGTTATGCATTAGATCTAAATAAATATAAACAAAATGTACAACTTTAATGCGTATTGCGTAACCACTCATTTTAACTTCATAATACATTAACCTATAGATAATGTGCTATTCTATTCTGTTTTCACACCTTCCACAGAAAAAACGACCTTTCAGTCGTTAATTAAAGTCTTAAACCAGAAGGTCCCTTAGGCAGTTACCTGTGTGACGTAACTCTTCCCGCTCAATTGACCACGTGTCAGTTTCTTTTCTGTGGACAAAGAAATTCAACAAGGATTATTTACCTGTGATAGAAATTTGGATTATTTCTTTCCTCACGGATAAATTTATGTATCCTTGTGTTTCTTTTGTTTATTTATCACTCCTTTCACTTTCTGTGTTATTATTTAAAATTTTCAATTTTCGATTTCATGTATTTTTGACTGGTCTTTTTCCACATGCGTTTTGGCGACTCTCGCTTTTCGGCACAACGCTCGTGCGCGATCGTTCGATAGTCGTGTTTATATATGCAGAATA
The DNA here is from genome assembly GCA_964016985.1 of Anodontia alba. Lineage (NCBI taxonomy): Eukaryota > Metazoa > Mollusca > Bivalvia > Lucinida > Lucinidae > Anodontia > Anodontia alba. Next base: position 33,549,103 of record OZ024838.1, read on the forward strand.
TTTTTGTTCTTTTCGTAACAGGTTATTCAGCAATTACGATATGTTTTTTTCCTGGACTTTTGTTTGCAGAGATCTTCAGTTGGCTAAAGATTCTCATGGTGGAGAAGCTGATTGTAAAGAACTTGTCAACCCTTGATGGGTTATAAGACAATTCTTTACTGATGGGAGCCCCACCCCATATGGCTATACTGCCGGGGTAAGACCCATCAAGGTGGCATCTTTGGGTACTTAGTATCCTATAAAGTCTAAGTCCACCAGTCACCAGTCATCCAGTCACCAGTCACCAGTCACCCAGGCTCCAGTCAATCAGCTTCACCAGTCACCAGTCAATCAGGTGCCAGTCAACCAGGCACCAGTCACCAGTCATCCAGGTGCCAGTCAACCAGGCACCAGTCACCCAGTCACCAGTCACCAGTCACCCAGTCACCAGTCACCCAGTCACTAGTCACCAGTCAACTAGTCTCCAGTCAATAATTTAATTATTTTCTGGAAAGACTTAGTTTCTGACATATTTCACCGGACAAAATAGTCACGTATACTAACTTCCGGTCATTATGTCTAATTATTAAAAAAAAAAAAAAAAAAAAAAAATTTTTTCACTGGGCAAAGTATCAGTAATATTTCTGATGCTTATACCCGGTCATATTATTATATTATTTCTGATTTTTCACCAGGCAAACTTTTACAGAAAGTGTCTGGTCAATTTTTGCCTAATAATTAATTATCTTCGGGAAAAAGTTTCGAATACTTGTGCCCGCTCAGTTTTCATATATAATCTCCCTTTTTCATCGGACTAGAGTTACGAATACTACTATCCGATCAATTTGTCAAATTACTTGTAACTTTACCGGGCAACAGTTACGAATATTAGTGTCCGGTCATTGTGTCGGGTAACTAGTGTCAAAATAATGATTACTAATTCCCGAACAATCTATTATCGTTCATAGAGCTCCATTCACGTTTAAGTCAATGGATATAGGTTATTAAGTGAAATACATAATAACTTTTTATACAAAAAAATTCTGTACAGTCTTTCCCAAATCAGACTAGAATTTTTAATATTCCATTGACTTATTATAGGTGTGTAATTCCATTAATATTTTAAATTAACTTATGTTTTATCTCTTTTATCCGCTAGAAAGAGTTAAACTTCCGACTATAACAAAATTCTTACCGGGCAGCAGTTCGTAGACTAGTGCCAGGTCATTCAAATGATGTTTTTATCTCTTTAATTCGCTAGACAGCGTTTAAATTCCGGCTCTAACGAAAATTTCATCGGGAGGCACTTCGTAGAGTAGTGCCAGGTCATTCTAACGAAAAACCTTCGCAATTCATTCACTAAGTGTAGAAGATACTTCCAGCTATAATTATATCTCGTTTGTTCGCTACAAAGAGATTAACTTCTTACATATTCACCTTATTCGGCTCTAGGGCAAAGGTGAACTATAAAACTATCGTTATTTATAAGAAGAAAAATATACACGAAATATAAAAATTTTTCTTCTTTCCTCCCCTGTTTTTCTTCTACATGCTCCGATATGTAATCAGCATGTAATCTAAGGAGTAAATTGACAAGAAAGTAGCAATCGATCTTTTCTACTTTCTATTAATTTTTCATTCTTAAGGTATCGGAAAATTACACCAACCAGATAAATAAATTAACAGTTTATTTATTTATTCGCTACCTCTCTAGATTACTACGATTTAAAATTCTAGTTGAGGTACATATTTTCCTTTTGCCTTTTCTACATGGAAAATAGTTGATCCGATAAGCTATTATTCTATTTTATACTATCTTTTGATTGATTATATTAGAGTCTAGGTCAGTCGTGCTCTGTCTAAACTCTGCTATAAAATAATAAACAAGAAAAAAATCTTATATTTAGGCATAGATATAATTCGATACGTTCTTTACTTTGCCTGTTTTATTTTTTCTTCTGGATCATTTAAGACTACGATAGCAATATACCAGATATTTTTGCCTCAGTAAGAATCTATTACGCTGAAGATTCTTCATATTGGAATACTAATTTTATTATGATTATAATTCTAGACCCAATTAATCCTCGTATATTATAGGTCTACTTTATCTTATTGAGGAATAGTTTTGCTTCGACTAGCTCTATACCTCTAATATTTTATTTATAACTAGAGTCCATGTCAATCAAAATTTTCTTGCACTTTGGTATTGACAATGGATACATATTTAGTAAAGGCATTAATTATTCAGTACGTGACAGATTATTATTGCCTAAATTAGATTTTATATACAATACTTTCCTTTTGATATTTTGTTTTATTGACTTTGTAACTATTCAGAAACTGCCAAAGTCAATCATTTCCTTCCTCTAAACTTACCGAAGCTCTAGATTATGTTGATATATATTTTTGATATATGCTTAGAGGTTAATTAACGAGAGTTTACCTCATAATAGCAGATATTATTATAATTATATTAATCAATCTATAGTCTAGGCTTAGACAAAAGGGAAAACATCCTTAATTATTAGTATACGAGCCGGTAAAGAATTAAGACACTCTTAATTTTCTCTTTACCCCTCCTTTATGTTTACATTCGTTAAAGGGATCATAGTAATTCTCGCTAAGAGTTCAAGTTCAGTTTGCGAAGAATGCAAAGATTAATATCTTGATTTCCAGTCCGCATCAAAAATGGTCTATATATATAGATAAATATCTTTCCGAAACTGGATATTTATTTATTTTTCCACACAATAAGTCATTTCAAGATGTCGATGATTTTGAAATGCACTGCTTCAATTTATAATATAAAATATGTTTATATTAACTTCACAACTTAGTAAGTGCTGCACCTACGTTCCTGGTCAGATCTTACTTTTGTGATACGTTTTTGAACATACTGAAAGTTTTTCTCCGATTATACATTCGGTAAATAAACTTTCGAGTAGTATTTATGCCTTTAAACATTCAGATTATTTGATAATTGTTGGAGATAATATATTATTCCGATATTTATATATCTATCTTCATTATTTATCTTTCTCATCTTACTTTTAAATTAGATTGACCTTCTCGCTACGTTCCAGGTTTAAATCTAGCTAACATTGTGGAACAGTCACTTTTTTATTTCCTAAACAATATTTTAACATTTTTCGCAGTATTCAGAGCATAACGACTTCATGAATACTTGAAAATAATTCAGTTCTACGCTTGTTAAACTAAGCCTAAAACAAGCCCTAGTTTTTTGGAATGGATATTATCCTTCGATTCAGTTCATGGAGATACATCCTTTTAGATCCCATTATCTCTATTTCAATCATTCAAAATTCTAATGACTAAGTACTCCTTTTTCTACGTACGAATACAGAATATCGAGTCACTGTTGCTGCATATTGGTTAAAGATTAAACAAATTTTTATCTTAAACCTATATGACGTTAAATTAATTATTATCTCTTTCATATACATGTTTTTACCCTTCCGTCAGGGATCGCGGTAATAATATTATTACTCTCTATGGTTTACACATAGATCTCGAGAGTATATATATGTATTTTCTTCCTGAACTCATTTGCGAGTACGTAATTTGATATTTCAGGAATTACCAATTATGCAGACATAGATTTTATTCTATTAATATTCAATTCTAAAAAAATTTTGATTGAATGTTTATCTATAAAATTTCCGGGCAGTAATTTTATAGAGAGTTATATGTTTAATAATTCCTTGCTTAAATAATAGTTACGCTTAACCTATGATTTATAGCGGGAATTTTGTTCAGTAGTATAATTTTTATTTAGTATTAATATTTTTCTTACTATTCTTAAATATGCGTATAGAATAGTAATACTATCTCTTAACTTTTAAATTAAGTGTTTTTTGAGATTAATAATCAGTATTATTGTATAATCTTTCTTCAGAGATTATCACACTATTACTTTTTCTCTGAGTCCTTCTCTTTTTATGAACATTTTGATTCGTATCAAAGTGGATTTTTAACATTTCTTGATTTCCATGATTATTTACTCAGGAGTACTTTTCATGGCAATCTTCTGGTATAGAAAGATTCTATCCAGCTTATTTATTATTGTTTAATCTTATCAATACGGTAAGATTTAGCCAAACTATGACCGTCATACAGTTTGCTGCGATCAACCTTATTCTTATCTCTCTTATTCTCTGTCAAACTCTTTAGTTATGATGTTGACAGTTTATTCTTTATTTTTTGTCAGGACATCAAACGCTTTTATATGTCTATGACAAAACTAATTATCAATGGTTTAGGTTGTTTTTTCTTCCCAGCAGTTATATGCAAACTCTGTATTATTTTATTGCTTGACTAAAAATTCGTTATACAATTAGTCTAGCAATAGTTTTAACCATTATGTTTGTCTATACTTTTTTTTCTTCTGATGGATAACTTAGTTATAGTTAAGTTAACTCCATCTACTTTTATTATCTCCCCTTCTTTAATTTGATCAAGGGAAATAATTACACATTATGGTTATTTTAAGTCTGTGTCTGTTCATCGGAAACTGTCCTGTCGCTCCAATTAACAGAATTTAATTAGTTTATAATTCTAATAGCTTAGACTATTACAATTACATAGCTTCACATATCTAGAATTTTATCCAAAATATCTACATATGTCAGTTATCTATAGGAAACTCCACCGAGTAGACTTTTTCTCATTTATTCAAGATCCTACATAGACTACTTACAGTGTATGGTCTTGGCTTTTTGTTTTACAAATTTTGTTTTCAAAATTTTCTATATTCCTAGCTTACTTTGCGATGGAATATTTATGTTATGTTATGTCTCAATGACTCCCTTTTCTTTTTGAAGCCAATTGTTGTTTCCCAAAAAGAAAAAAAGAGGGGGGGGGGGGGGGGGGGGGGGGGGCCAATGTTAGGTCTCTGAGACTTAAGAACTGGCTTCCTCTAGAGTCTACTAATATATATAAGGTTGTTAGATCATAACACCTTAAAGCTATTTTGTGAATCTAGACCATTCTTTCTATTAAATATAGAATTAGAATGTATCTGATTCCTTTGAGTTTCCTGAGTCTTAACCAGAAGTGGTGAGATATTATTGGTGTTAGAATTAGGAGAGCACCTCCCTCCTTTTCTGCAAATTCTAGCACATTATCTATAGGTTAATGTATTATGAAGTTAAAATGAAGTTTTTTAAAAGTAAAACATATTTTAACGAGTAATACTTAACCTATAGATAATCAATTATCTCCCTCCGCCCACCCTCGCTTATCTCTCCTAATTGTGTCTATTGTTTTACACATAAAAGAAACTGACACGTGGTCAATTGAGCGGGAAGAGTTACGTCACACAGGTAACTGCCTAAGGGACCTTCTGGTTTAAGACTTTAATTAACGACTGAAAGGTCGTTTTTTCTGTGGAAGGTGTGAAAACAGAATAGAATAGCACATTATCTATAGGTTAAGTATTACTCGTTAAAATATGTTTTACTTTTAAAAAACTTCATTTATAACCATTCCGGTGGCAATTTCTCAACAATGCTGCATTGACAGCCAAAATATCCATAACACAAATAGTCATACGTGTCTGTCGTGTGGGAGTGATGATATGCTGAACTTCTAGCAAAGCACAAGATTAATTAAAGAACAATAAACACCACAAATTTCCATGTATTTTCTATTGCTTTCGGTACACCTTCAGCAAGTGAAAAATAATCCAGCTGATATGGGTGAAGTAGGTGGTCTGAGATTTACTCCACAAACACCGATGTCAATGAACGGTTGAATGTAATTCCCCGTTTTTTTTTTTTTTCCAATAATTGTTTTTTTTTTTTTTCAAATAATTGTTGTTTTTTTTTTTTTTTTTTTTTTCAAATAATTTACTCAAAACATTTGTATTGCTCATGAAACACAGAAAATGCAAAGTTTGTTTAATATATTTTTTGAGTCATTGAATGCCTAACCAATGTCGCTCTAATTGTTTTACGTTCTTAAGCGATGATTAAGCATTCATTCATTTGGTAGGCTTGTATTAACTTACTCAGCATGACAAGGTTGTGGTGTACTTTTCAGTCGGACATCACGAAAACATACCTATATAATTTTGACCCTCTTAAACCCCACTTTTATATAGTAAAACTGGGGTTTGCAGGGGTATAAGTTATTTTAACTTCATAATACATTAACCTATAGATAATGTGCTATTCTCTTCTGTTTTCACACCTTCCACAGAAAAAACGACCTTTCAGTCGTTAATTAAAGTCTTAAACAAGAAGGTCCCTTAGGCAGTTACCTGTATGACGTAACTCTTCCCGCTCAATTGACCACGTGTCAGTTTCTTTTCTGTGGACAAAGAAATTCAACAAGGATTATTTACCTGTGATAGAAATTTGGATTATTTCTTTCCTCACAGATAAATTTATGTATCCTTGTGTTTCTTTTGTTTATTTATCGCTCCTTTCACTTTCTGTGTTATTATTTAAAATTTTCAATTTTCGATTTCATGTATTTTTGACTGGTCTTTTTCCACATGCATTTTTCGCGACTCTCGCTATTCGGCACAACGCTCGTGCGCGATCGTTTCGGTAGTCGTGTTTATATATGCAGAATATTTTTGTTCTTTTCGTTCCAGGTTATTCAGGAATTACGATATGTTTTTCCTGGACTTTTGTTTGCAGAGATCTTCAGTTGGCTAAAGATTCTCATGGTGGAGAAGCTGATTGTAAAGAACTTGTCAACCCGTGATGGGTTATAAGACAATTCTTTACTGATGGGAGCCCCACCCCATATGGCTATACTGCCGGGGTAAGACCCATCAAGGTGGCATCTTTGGGTACTTAGTATCCGATAAAGTCTAAGTCCACCAGTCACCAGTCATCCAGTCACCAGTCAACCAGGCACCAGTCAATCAGCTTCACCAGTCACCAGTCAATCAGGTGCCAGTCAACCAGGCACCAGTCACCAGTCATCCAGGTGCCATTCAACCAGGCACCAGTCACCCAGTCACCAGTCACCCAGTCACCAGTCACCGATCAACCAGGCACCAGTTAACTAGTCTCCACTCAATAATTTAATTATTTTCTGGAAAGACTTAGTTTTTGACATATTTCACCGGACAAAATAGTCACGTATACTAACTTCCGGTCATTATGTCTAATTATTAAAAAAAAAAAAAAATTTCACTGGGCAAAGTATCAGTAATATTTCTGATACTTATACCCGGTCATATTATTATATTATTTCTGATTTTTCACCAGGCAAACTTTTACAGAAAGTGTCTGGGCAATTTTTGCCTAATAATTAATTATCTTCGGGAAAAAGTTTCAAATACTTGTGCCCGCTCAGTTTTCATATATAATCTCCCTTTTTCATCGGACTAGAGTTACGAATACTACTATCCGATCAATTTGTCAAATTACTTGTAACTTTACCGGGCAACAGTTACGAATACTAGTGTCCGGTCATTGTGTCGGGTAACTAGTGTCAAAATAATGATCACTAATTCCCGAACAATCTATTATCGTTCATAGAGCTCCATTCACGTTTAAGTCAATGGATATAGGTTATTAAGTGAAATACATAATAACTTTTTATACAAAAAATTCTGTACAGTCTTTCCCAAATCAGACTAGAATCTTTAATATTCCATTGACTTATTATAGGTGTGTAATTCCATTAATATTTTAAATTAACTTATGTTTTATCTCTTTTATCCGCTAGAAAGAGTTAAACTTCCAACTATAACAAAATTCTTACCGGGCAGCAGTTCGTAGACTAGTGCCAGGTCATTCAAATGATGTTTTATCTCTGTAATTCGCTAGAAAGCGGTTAAATTCCGGCTCTAACGAAAATTTCATCGGGAGGCACTTCGTAGAGTAGTGCCAGGTCATTCTAACGAAATTCCACCGGGCAGTAGTTTCGTAGACTTTGTGTCGGATTACTAGTGTCCGAGTAGTAGTCACTAGTAGTCGCTCAACATATATTTATTTAATAACCACTATAGACATGTATAGTCTTGGATTATAGGTTACTGAATGACAGCGATGGGTTCTAATACCTAGTAGCCATTTATATTGTTGAATTCTGTCCAGTCACTTTTGAACTTGACTTAAATTCTATATATATATTTATTATTGAAAATGAATTAAGAATTATCGGTTACGATCAAATTCGCAATTCATTCACTAAGTGTAGAAGATACTTCCAGCTATAATTATATCTCTTTTATTCGCTACAAAGAGATTAACTTCTTACATATTCACCTCATTCGGCTCTAGGGCAAAGGTGAACTATAAAACTATCGTTATTTATAAGAAGAAAAATATACACGAAATCTAAAAAAATTTCTTCTTTCCTCCCCTGTTTTTCTTCTACATGCTCCGATATGTAATCAGCATGTAATCTAAGGAGTAAATTGACAAGAAAGTAGCAATCGATCTTTTCTACTTTCTATTAATTTTTCATTCTTAAGGTATCGGAAATTTACACCAACCAGATAAATAAATTAACAGTTTATTTATTTATTCGCTACCTCTCTAGATTACTACGATTTAAAATTCTAGTTGAGGTACATATTTTCCTTTTGCCTTTTCTACATGGAAAATAGTTGATCCGATAAGCTATTATTCTATTTTATACTATCTTTTGATTGATTATATAAGAGTCTAGGTCAGTCGTGCTCTGTCTAAACTCTGCTATAAAATAATAAATAAGAAAAAAATCTTATATTTAGGCATAGATATAATTCGATACGTTCTTTACTTTGCCTGTTTTATTTTTTCTTCTGGATCATTTAAGACTACGATAGCAATATACCAGATATTTTTGCCTCAGTAAGAATCTATTACTCCGAAGATTCTTCATATTGGAATAATAATTTTATTATGATTATAATTTCTAGACCCAATTAATCCTTGTATATTATAGGTCTACTTTATCTTATTGAGGAATAGTTTTGCTTCGACTAGCTCTATACCTCTAATATTTTATTTATAACTAGAGTCCATGTCAATCAAAATTTTCTTGCACTTTGGTATTGACAATGGATACATATTTAGTAAAGGAATTAATTATTCAGTACGTGACAGATTATTATTGCCTAAATTAGATATTATATACAATACTTTCCTTTTGATATTTTGTTTTATTGACTTTGTAACTATTTAGAAACTGCCAAAGTCAATCATTTCCTTCCTCTAAACTTACCGAAGCTCTAGATTATGTTGATATATATTTTTGGTATATGCTTAGAGGTTAATTAACGAGAGTTTACCTCATAATAGCAGATATTATTATATTTATATTAATCAATCTATAGTCTAGGCTTAGACAAAAGGGAAAACATCCTTAATTACGCCTTAATTACGAGCCGGTAAAGAATTAAGACACTCTTAATTATCTCTTTACCCCTCCTTTATGTTTACATTCGTTAAAGGGATCATAGTAATTCTCGCTAAGAGTTCAAGTTCAGTTTGCGAATAATGCAAAGATTAATATCTTGATTTCCAGTCCGCATCAAAAATGGTCTATATATATAAATAAATATCTTTTCCGAAACTGGATATTTATTTATTTTTCCACACAATAATTCATTTCAAGATGTCGATGATTTTGAAATGCACTGCTTCAATTTATAATATAAAATATGTTTATATTAACTTCACAACTTAGTAAGTGCTGCACCTACGTTCCTGGTCAGATCTTACTTTTGTGATACGTTTTTGAACATACTGAAAGTTTTCTCCGATTATACATTCGGTAAATAAACTTTCGAGTAGTATTTATGCTTTTAAACATTCAGATTATTTGATAATTGTTGGAGATAATATATTATTCCGATATTTATATATCTATCTTCATTATTTATCTTTCTCATCTTACTTTTAAATTAGATTGACCTTCTCGCTACGTTCCAGGTTTAAATCTAGCTAACATTGTGGAACAGTCACTTTTTTATTTCCTAAACAATATTTTAACATTTTTCTCAGTATTCAGAGCATAACGACTTCATGAATACTTGGAAATAATTCAATTCTACGCTTGTTAAACTAAGCCTAAAACAAGCCCTAGTTTTTTAGAATGGATATTATCCTTCGATTCAGTTCATGGAGATACATCCTTTCAGATCCCATTATCTCTATTTCAATCATACAAAATTCTAATGACTAAGTACTCCTTTTCTACGTACGAATACAGAATATCGAGTCACTGTTGCTGCATATTGGTTAAAGATTAAACAAATTTTATCTTAAACCTATATGACGTTAAATTAATTATTATCTCTTTCATATACATGTTTTTACCCTTCCGTCAGGGATCGCGGTAATAATATTATTACTCTCTATGGTTTACACATAGATCTCGAGAGTATATATATATATGTATTTTCTTCCTGAACTCATTTGCGAGTACGTAATTTGATATTTCAGGAATTACTAATTATGCAGACATAGATTTTATTCTATTAATATTCAATTCTAAAAATTTGATTGAATGTTTATCTATAAAATTTCCGGGCAGTAATTTTATAGAGAGTTATATGTTTAATAATTCCTTGCTTAATAAATAGTTATGCTTAACCTATTATTTATAGCGGGAATTTTGTTCAGTAGTATAATTTTTATTTAGTGTTAATATATTTCTTACTATTCTTAAATATGCGTATAGAATAGTAATACTATCTCTTAACTTATAAATTAAGTGTTTTTTGAGATTATTAATCAGTATTATTGTATAATCTTTCTTCAGAGATTATCACACTATTACTTTTTCTCTGAGTCCTTCTCTTTTTATGAACATTTTGATTCGTATCAAAGTGGATTTTTTAACATTTCTTGATTTCCATGATTATTTACTCAGGAGTACTTTTCATGGCAATCTTCTGGTATAGAAAGATTCTATCCAGCTTATTTATTATTGCTTAATCTTATCAATACGGTAAGATTTAGCCAAACTATGACCGTCATACAGTTTGCTGCGATCAACCTTATTCTTATCTCTCTTATTCTCTGACAAACTCTTAAGTTATGATGTTGACAGTTTATTCTTTATTTTTTTTGTCAGGACATCAAACGCTTTAATATGTCTATGACAAAACTAATTATCAATGGTTTAGGTTGTTTTTTCTTCCCAGCAGTTATATGCAAACTCTGTATTATTTTATTGCTTGACTAAAAATTCGTAATACAATTAGTATAGCAATAGTTTTAACCATTATGTTTGTCTATACCTTTTTTCTTCTGATGGATAACTTAGTTATAGTTAAGTTAACTCCATCTACTTTTATTTTCTCCCCTTCTTTAATTTTGATCAAAGGGAAATAATTACATATTATGGTTATTTTAAGTCTGTGTCTGTTCATCGGAAACTGTCCTGTTGCTCCAATTAACAGAATCTAATTAGTTTATAATTCTAATAGCTTAGACTATTACAATTACATAGCTTCACATATCTAGAATTTTATCCAAAATATCTACATATGTCAGTTATCTATAGGAAACTCCACCGAGTAGACTTTTCCTTATTTATTCAAGACCCTACATAGACTACTTACAGTGTATGGTCTTGGCTTTTTGTTTTACAAATTTTGTTTTGAAAATATTTCTATATTCCTAGCTTACTTTGCGATGGAATATTTATGTTATTTCTCAATGACTCCCTTTTCTATTTGAAGCCAATTGTTGTTTCCCAAAAAGAAAAAAAGAGGGGGGGGGGGGGGGGGGCAATGTTAGGTCACTGAGACTTAAGAACTGGCTTCCTCTAGAGTCTACTAATATATATAAGGTTGTTAGATCATAACACCTTAAAGATATGCTATTTTGTGAATCTAGATCATTCTTTCTATTAAATATAGAATTAGAATGTATCTGATTCCTTTGAGTTTCCTGAGTCTTAACCAGAAGTGGTGAGATATTATTGGTGTTAGAATTAGGAGAGCACCTCCCTCCTATTCTGCAAATTCTAGCACATTATCTATAGGTTAATGTATTATGAAGTTAAAATGAAGTTTTTTAAAAGTAAAACATATTTTAACGAGTAATACTTAACCTATAGATAATCAATTATCTCCCTCCGCCCACCCTCGCTTATCTCTCCTGATTGTGTCTATTGTTTTACACATAAAAGAAACTGACACGTGGTCAATTGAGCGGGAAGAGTTTCGTCACACGGGTAACTGCCTAAGGGACCTTCTGGTTTAAGACTTTAATTAACGACTGAAAGGTCGTTTTTTTCTGTGGAAGGTGTGAAAACAGAAGAGAATAGCACATTATCTATAGGTTAAGTATTACTAGTTAAAATATGTTTTACTTTTAAAAAACTTCATTTTTCTTATTTCTGCTCAAAACATGGATTGTGGGTACTCATTAGAACCGCCTCGCCGAGGCGGTTCTAACGAGTACCCACAATCTATGTTTTGAGCAGAAATATGAAAAATATCACAGTTTTTTTTATCTGAAAATTTTTAATTTTTGGAGGAGAAATTTTCTATATATTTGAATAGGTCTGTTTTCGTAATGAAAAGTCCATTATCTGGGGCTTCTTGTTACCACATGTTTTTGTTCTTCAGGCTTGGGACACTATCATCAAAGGAACAGAGAAACTGTCAGAATTGCTACAGTTTAGTTTTGACGGCCTGTCTACGAAAGTTTCTGAAAAATTAACAACTTTAATTACTGATAAAAAGACAACAAGGAAGAATTATGAAGATGAGAGAAATAGGATGGAAAAAGAATTTTCTAGGGTAGGTTTTCTGTTAGCTCAACTGAGCACAAAGTGCTAATGGTTAGCTACATGTGATCAGGCAGTGTCAGTCTTCTGCTGTTCAGCATGCCGCATCAAACATTTCCTTTAAATGACATCTGCTACTTAACCCTAGTCCTGCTGAACCCGGATATACCCTACCTTAGCAAACAGTGTAGATCCAGATCAGTTGGCTTCTTCAGCAATCTGACTGGCTGAAAATTAGGAGTGGGCGTGGCATCTTAATTTATTCAGCAGGACAAGGGTTAAGAGAAAAAAAAAAATTAAAACTGTCATCTTCTGCAGTTGTGATCAGCGGTTTAAGACATAACATTATGGTATATTGTAGATTATGGCAGACAATTCACATGAAATGTGTAGCATTATTTCCTCTAGAAAATACAAAACAAAAAAAAAAAAAAAAAAATAAATAAAAATTAAAACTTAATGTCTGCCACAGTTATGATTTGCAGTTTAAGGCATAAACATGGTTCCAGATAAGCTGTTCCCAGCAGGCACACAACATCAAAATGACGTCGTATCAACGTCGATCGATGTGACGTGATCACGTCGCATCGACGTTGATACGACGTCATTTTAACTTCATAATACATTAACCTATAGATAATGTGCTATTCTATTCTGTTTTCACACCTTCCACAGAAAAAACGACCTTTCAGTCGTTAATTAAAGTCTTAAACCAGAAGGTCCCTTAGGCAGTTACCTGTGTGACGTAACTCTTCCCGCTCAATTGACCACGTGTCAGTTTCTTTTCTGTGGACAAAGAAATTCAACAAGGATTATTTACCTGTGATAGAAATTTGGATTATTTCTTTCCTCACGGATAAATTTATGTATCCTTGTGTTTCTTTTGTTTATTTATCACTCCTTTCACTTTCTGTGTTATTATTTAAAATTTTCAATTTTCGATTTCATGTATTTTTGACTGGTCTTTTTCCACATGCGTTTTGGCGACTCTCGCTTTTCGGCACAACGCTCGTGCGCGATCGGTTCGATAGTCGTGTTTATATATGCAGAATATTTTTGTTTCTTTTCGTTCCAGGTTATTCAGCAATTACGATATGTTTTTTTCCTGGACTTTTGTTTGCAGAGATCTTCAGTTGGCTAAAGATTCTCATGGTGGAGAAGCTGATTGTAAAGAACTTGTCAACCCTTGATGGGTTATAAGACAATTCTTTACTGATGGGAGCCCCACCCCATATGGCTATACTGCCGGGGTAAGACCCATCAAGGTGGCATCTTTGGGTACTTAGTATCCTATAAAGTCTAAGTCCACCAGTCACCAGTCACCAGTCACCAGTCATCCAGTCACCAGTCACCAGTCACCAGTCACCAGTCACCCAGGCTCCAGTCAATCAGCTTCACCAGTCACCAGTCAATCAGGTGCCAGTCAACCAGGCACCAGTCACCAGTCATCCAGGTGCCAGTCAACCAGGCACCAGTCACCAGTCACCAGTCACCCAGTCACCAGTCACCAGTCACCCAGTCACCAGTCACCAGTCAACTAGTCTCCAGTCAATAATTTAATTATTTTCTGGAAAGACTTAGTTTCTGACATATTTCACCGGACAAAATAGTCACGTATACTAACTTCCGGTCATTATGTCTAATTATTAAAAAATTTTTTCACTGGGCAAAGTATCAGTAATATTTCTGATACTTATACCCGGTCATATTATTATATTATTTCTGATTTTTCACCAGGCAAACTTTTACAGAAAGTGTCTGGTCAATTTTTGCCTTATAATTAATTATCTTCGGGAAAAAGTTTCGAATACTTGTGCCCGCTCAGTTTTTCATATATAATCTCCCTTTTTCATCGGACTAGAGTTACGAATACTACTATCCGATCAATTTGTCAAATTTCTTGTAACTTTACCGGGCAACAGTTACGAATATTAGTGTCCGGTCATTGTGTCGGGTAACTAGTGTCAAAATAATGATTACTAATTCCCGAACAATCTATTATCGTTCATAGAGCTCCATTCACGTTTAAGTCAATGGATATAGGTTATTAAGTGAAATACATAATAACTTTTTATACAAAAAAATTCTGTACAGTCTTTCCCAAATCAGACTAGAATTTTTAATATTCCATTGACTTATTATAGGTGTGTAATTCCATTAATATTTTAAATTAACTTATGTTTTATCTCTTTTATCCGCTAGAAAGAGTTAAACTTCCGACTATAACAAAATTCTTACCGGGCAGCAGTTCGTAGACTAGTGCCAGGTCATTCAAATGATGTTTTATCTCTTTAATTCGCTAGACAGCGTTTAAATTCCGGCTCTAACGAAAATTTCATCGGGAGGCACTTCGTAGAGTAGTGCAAGGTCATTCTAACGAAATTCCACCGGGCAGTAGTTTCGTAGACTTTGTGTCGGATTACTAGTGTGTTCCAGGCTCAACATATATTCATATATAACCACTATAGACATGTATAGTCTTGGATTATAGGTTATTGAATGACAGCGATGGGTTCTAATACCTAGTAGCCATTTATATTGTTGAATTCTGTCCAGTTACTTTTGAACTTGACTTAAATTCTATATATATATTTATTATTGAAAATGAATTAAGAATTATCGGTTACGATCAAATTCGCAATTCATTCACTAAGTGTAGAAGATACTTCCAGCTATAATTATATCTCGTTTGTTCGCTACAAAGAGATTAACTTCTTACATATTCACCTTATTCGGCTCTAGGGCAAAGGTGAACTATAAAACTATCGTTATTTATAAGAAGAAAAATATACACGAAATATAAAAATTTTTCTTCTTTCCTCCCCTGTTTTTTCTTCTACATGCTCCGATATGTAATCAGCATGTAATCTAAGGAGTAAATTGACAAGAAAGTAGCAATCGATCTTTTCTACTTTCTATTAATTTTTCATTCTTAAGGTATCGGAAATTTACACCAACCAGATAAATAAATTAACAGTTTATTTATTTATTCGCTACCTCTCTAGATTACTACGATTTAAAATTCTAGTTGAGGTACATATTTTCCTTTTGCCTTTTCTACATGGAAAATAGTTGATCCGATAAGCTATTATTCTATTTTATACTATCTTTTGATTGATTATATAAGAGTCTAGGTCAGTCGTGCTCTGTCTAAACTCTGCTATAAAATAATAAATAAGAAAAAAATCTTATATTTAGGCATAGATATAATTCGATACGTTCTTTACTTTGCCTGTTTTATTTTTTCTTCTGGATCATTTAAGACTACGATAGCAATATACCAGATATTTTTGCCTCAGTAAGAATCTATTACGCTGAAGATTCCTCATATTGGAATAATAATTTTATTATGATTATAATTCTAGACCCAATTAATCCTCGTATATTATAGGTCTACTTTATCTTATTGAGGAATAGTTTTGCTTCGACTAGCTCTATACCTCTAATATTTTATTTATAACTAGAGTCCATGTCAATCAAAATTTTCTTGCACTTTGGTATTGACAATGGATACATATTTAGTAAAGGCATTAATTATTCAGTACGTGACAGATTATTATTGCCTAAATTAGATTTTATATACAATACTTTCCTTTTGATATTTTGTTTTATTGACTTTGTAACTATTCAGAAACTGCCAAAGTCAATCATTTCCTTCCTCTAAACTTACCGAAGCTCTAGATTATGTTGATATATATTTTTGATATATGCTTAGAGGTTAATTAACGAGAGTTTACCTCATAATAGCAGATATTATTATAATTATATTAATCAATCTATAGTCTAGGCTTAGACAAAAGGGAAAACATCCTTAATTACGAGCCGGTAAAGAATTAAGACACTCTTAATTATCTCTTTACCCCTCCTTTATGTTTACATTCGTTAAAGGGATCATAGTAATTCTCGCTAAGAGTTCAAGTTCAGTTTGCGAAGAATGCAAAGATTAATATCTTGATTTCCAGTCCGCATCAAAAATGGTCTATATATATAGATAAATATCTTTCCGAAACTGGATATTTATTTATTTTTCCACACAATAAGTCATTTCAAGATGTCGATGTTTTTGAAATGCACTGCTTCAATTTATAATATAAAATATGTTATATTAACTTCACAACTTAGTAAGTGCTGCACCTACGTTCCTGGTCAGATCTTACTTTTGTGATACGTTTTTGAACATACTGAAAGTTTTTCTCCGATTATACATTCGGTAAATAAACTTTCGAGTAGTATTTATGCCTTTAAACATTCAGATTATTTGATAATTGTTGGAGATAATATATTATTCCGATATTTATATATCTATCTTCATTATTTATCTTTCTCATCTTACTTTTAAATTAGATTGACCTTCTCGCTACGTTCCAGGTTTAAATCTAGCTAACATTGTGGAACAGTCACTTTTTTATTTCCTAAACAATATTTTAACTTTTTTCTCAGTATTCAGAGCATAACGACTTCATGAATACTTGAAAATAATTCAATTCTACGCTTGTTAAACTAAGCCTAAAACAAGCCCTAGTTTTTTAGAATGGATATTATCCTTCGATTCAGTTCATGGAGATACATCCTTTTAGATCCCATTATCTCTATTTCAATCATTCAAAATTCTAATGACTAAGTACTCCTTTTCTACGTACGAATACAGAATATCGAGTCACTGTTGCTGCATATTGGTTAAAGATTAAACAAATTTTATCTTAAACCTATATGACGTTAAATTAATTATTATCTCTTTCATATACATTTTTTTTACCCTTCCGTCAGGGATCGCGGTAATAATATTATTACTCTCTATGGTTTACACATAGATCTCGAGAGTATATATATGTATTTTCTTCCTGAACTCATTTGCGAGTACGTAATTTGATATTTCAGGAATTACCAATTATGCATACATAGATTTTATTCTATTAATATTCAATTCTAAAAAAATTTTGATTGAATGTTTATCTATAAAATTTCTGGGCAGTAATTTTATAGAGAGTTATATGTTTAATAATTCCTTGCTTAAATAATAGTTACGCTTAACCTATGATTTATAGCGGGAATTTTGTTCAGTAGTATAATTTTTATTTAGTATTAATATATTTCTTACTATTCTTAAATATGCGTATAGAATAGTAATACTATCTCTTAACTTTTAAATTAAGTGTTTTTTGAGATTAATAATCAGTATTATTGTATAATCTTTCTTCAGAGATTATCACACTATTACTTTTTCTCTGAGTCCTTCTCTTTTTATGAACATTTTGATTCGTATCAAAGTGGATTTTTAACATTTCTTGATTTCCATGATTATTTACTCAGGAGTACTTTTCATGGCAATCTTCTGGTATAGAAAGATTCTATCCAGCTTATTTATTATTGCTTAATATTATCAATACGGTAAGAGTTAGCCAAACTATGACCGTCATACAGTTTGCTGCGATCAACCTTATTCTTATCTCTTTTATTGTCTGTCAAACTCTTTAGTTATGATGTTGACAGTTTATTCTTTATTTTTTTGTCAGGACATCAAACGCTTTTATATGTCTATGACAAAACTAATTATCAATGGTTTAAGTTCTTTTTTCTTCCCAGCAGTTATATGCAAACTCTGTATTATTTTATTGCTTGACTAAAAATTCGTTATACAATTAGTCTAGCAATAGTTTTAACCATTATGTTTGTCTATACCTTTTTTCTTCTGATGGATAACTTAGTTATAGTTAAGTTAACTCCATCTACTTTTATTATCTCCCCTTCTTTAATTTGATCAAGGGAAATAATTACACATTATGGTTATTTTAAGTCTGTGTCTGTTCATCGGAAACTGTCCTGTCGCTCCAATTAACAGAATTTAATTAGTTTATAATTCTAATAGCTTAGACTATTACAATTACATAGCTTCACATATCTAGAATTTTATCCAAAATATCTACATATGTCAGTTATCTATAGGAAACTCCACCGAGTAGACTTTTCCTTATTTATTCAAGATCCTACATAGACTACTTACAGTGTATGGTCTTGGCTTTTTGTTTTACAAATTTTGTTTTCAAAATATTTTTATATTCCTAGCTTACTTTGCGATGGAATATTTATGTTATGTCTCAATGACTCCCCTTTCTTTTTGAAGCCAATTGTTGTTTCCCAAAAAGAAAAAAAAGAGGAGGGGGGCCGATGTTAGGTCTCTGAGACTTAAGAACTGGCTTCCTCTAGAGTCTACTAATATATATAAGGTTGTTAGATCATAACACCTTAAAGCTATTTTGTGAATCTAGACCATTCTTTCTATTAAATATAGAATTAGAATGTATCTGATTCCTTTGAGTTTCCTGAGTCTTAACCAGAAGTGGTGAGATATTATTGGTGTTAGAATTAGGAGAGCACCTCCCTCCTATTCTGCAAATTCTAGCACATTATCTATAGGTTAATGTATTATGAAGTTAAAATGAAGTTTTTTAAAAGTAAAACATATTTTAACGAGTAATACTTAACCTATAGATAATCAATTATCTCCCTCCGCCCACCCTCGCTTATCTCTCCTAATTGTGTCTATTGTTTTACACATAAAAGAAACTGACACGTGGTCAATTGAGCGGGAAGAGTTACGTCACACAGGTAACTGCCTAAGGGACCTTCTGGTTTAAGACTTTAATTAACGACTGAAAGGTCGTTTTTTCTGTGGAAGGTGTGAAAACAGAATAGAATAGCACATTATCTATAGGTTAAGTATTACTCGTTAAAATATGTTTTACTTTTAAAAAACTTCATTTTAACGTTGTGTTCCCACTGGGCTGTTTTTAACCGAAAAGGACATATTTTTTTTTATTTCTTCATGAAAACCTATGTTGTGGTTACTCATTCGAAGTGCCGTCATGAGGCTTTTGTAATTAGTACCGACAAATTAATGTTTTCATGGAGAAATAAGAAAAAATATTTTGTGGATATCTCCTTTTAACAGGAGCTAGTTTTGGCTCGGAGGCACTGGAGACCAGGAGATCGCGAGTTTGACCCCCGCCGAGGTCGGCAACATTCTTTCGTGGAGATTGATCGTGAAATAATATTCTCTGGTCATTTCTCCCTTCCGCTGATTCAAGAAGGGCAGTTGTCAGTTTCTGCTGAAAGAATGTGCACAATACTGGTTAACCGCTTAGAGGACTAAGCCTGCCCAGTAAACGTGTGGTTAGGTAAACTGACTGCGCTCGACCCCAGGGGGTTGACTGGGCCATAAAACCACAACACAAACAAACAAAAATCAGGAGTAGTTTAACATTAAAGTTAGTGTTGGGAATTGGCCAGAATTTCATAAATAATCAACGGTTTTGTAAAACCAACTAATCATTGATTAATAATCGACTTGTCACTTCATCTAGGTACTTATTCATTCCTCCATAGCAATGAGAGGGGTATCCAGATAATGTTTTTTTCTTATTTCCCCATGAAAACGTTGTGGGTAATTATTAGAAGCGCCTCTGCAAGGCGCTTCTTTTGAGTACCCACAACACATATTTTCAAAGAGAAATAAGAAAAAGATCAGTACTTTGGGGTTGACTTTTTAGCAATTTTATCAAAATTTTCACTTTTGTTGACCACAAATCTAGAATGTCCCAAATAAACAGCTTTAAATTTCATTTCTGTATCACTTGCCTATAAAACTAAAACATGAGAAAAATATGTTTAAAAAAATAGAATTTTCTGATTAGTTGACTATAAAAAATCTTTCCAGTCATCGGCTAGTGGAAGGCAAGCTCTTGGCTATCAACCCTCATGATAGACATACCTGGAGATCTGGTGTCCATCCATCTGGAATGGGGCTCACTGATGTGGATGTTGCCCCTGTATACCTGCATGTTAATCAAAAATCTGATTTTGATATTATGATTGAATCATCAGTCACAAGGGGCAAATGTGACTGATGATTGATTATAATCGATCATCAGTGGCAACACTAATAAGATACAGTAAATTTCCACTATAAAGTCCACTTCTGGGACTGCCTAAAAGAAATCTTACTAGTGAGTTAGTCTTAATATTGAATATAAAATACTTTAAATTCCTGCCGGCCTCGGTGGCTCAGTTGGATGCATGTCTGACTGGAGACCAGGAGGTCGCAGGGTCGCAGGTTGGCAATATTCTTTCATGAAAATTGATCATGAAATATTTTCTACGGTCATTTTCTCCCTTCTGCTGATTCAAGAAGGGCAGTTGTCAGTTTCTGGCAAAAGAATTTGCATGATACTGGTTAACCGCATAGAGGACTAAGCCTGCCCAGTAAATGTGTGGTTAGGTAAACTGACCACACTGGACGTTGGGTTGACTGGACCGTAAAACCTCAACACAAACAAACTTTAAATTCCTGAAAATTTTAACTTCATAATACATTAACCTATAGATAATGTGCTATTCTATTCTGTTTTCACACCTGCCACAGAAAAAACGACCTTTCAGTCGTTAATTAAAGTCTTAAACCAGAAGGTCCCTTAGGCAGTTACCTGTGTGACGTAACTCTTCCCGCTCAATTGACCACGTGTCAGTTTCTTTTCTGTGGACAAAGAAATTCAACAAGGATTATTTACCTGTGATAGAAATTTGGATTATTTCTTTCCTCACGGATAAATTTATATATCCTTGTTTTTCTTTTGTTTATTTATCACTCCTTTCACTTTCTGTGTTATTATTTAAAATTTTCAATTTTCGATTTCATGTATTTTTGACTGGTCTTTTTCCACATGCGTTTTGGCGACTCTCGCTATTCGGCACAACGCTCGTGCGCGATCGGTTCGATAGTCGTGTTTATATATGCAGAATATTTTTGTTCTTTTCGTTCCAGGTTATTCAGCAATTACGATATGTTTTTCCTGGACTTTTGTTTGCAGAGATCTTCAGTTGGCTAAAGATTCTCATGGTGGAGAAGCTGATTGTAAAGAACTTGTCAACCCTTGATGGGTTATAAGACAATTCTTTACTGATTGGAGCCCCACCTCATATGGCTATACTGCCGGGGTAAGACCCATCAAGTTGGCATCTTTGGGTACTTAGTATCCTATAAAGTCTAAGTCCACCAGTCACCAGTCACCAGTCATCCAGTCACCAGTCACCAGTCAACCAGGCACCAGTCAATCAGCTTCACCAGTCACCAGTCAATCAGGTGCCAGTCAACCAGGCACCAGTCACCAGTCATCCAGGTGCCAGTCAACCAGGCACCAGTCACCAGTCACCAGTCACCCAGTCACCAGTCACCCAGTCACCAGTCACCAGTCACCGATCAACCAGGCACCAGTCAACTAGTCTCCAGTCAATAATTTAATCATTTTCTGGAAAGACTTAGTTTCTGACATATTTCACCGGACAAAATAGTCACGTATACTAACTTCCGGTCATTATGTCTAATTATTAAAAAAATTTTTCACTGGGCAAAGTATCAGTAATATTTCTGATACTTATACCCGGTCATATTATTATATTATTTCTGATTTTTCACCAGGCAAACTTTTACAGAAAGTGTCTGGTCAATTTTTGCCTAATAATTAATTATCTTCGGGAAAAAGTTTCGAATACTTGTGCCCGCTTAGTTTTCATATATAATCTCCCTTTTTCATCGGACTAGAGTTACGAATACTACTATCCGATCAGTTTGTCAAATTACTTGTAACTTTACCGGGCAACAGTTACGAATATTAGTGTCCGGTCGGGTCGGGTAACTAGTGTCAAAATAATGATTACTAGTTCCCGAACAATCTATTATCGTTCATAGAGCTCCATTCACGTTTAAGTCAATGGATATAGGTTATTAAGTGAAATACATAATAACTTTTTATACAAAAAAATTCTGTACAGTCTTTCCCAAATCAGACTAGAATTTTTAATATTCCATTGACTTATTATAGGTGTGTAATTCCATTAATATTTTAAATTAACTTATGTTTTATCTCTTTTATCCGCTAGAAAGAGTTAAACTTCCGACTATAACAAAATTCTTACCGGGCAGCAGTTCGTAGACTAGTGCCAGGTCATTCAAATGATGTTTTATCTCTTTAATTCGCTAGAAAGCGTTTAAATTCCCGGCTCTAACGAAAATTTCATCGGGAGGCACTTCGTAGAGTAGTGCCAGGTCATTCTAACGAAATTCCACCGGGCAGTAGTTTCGTAGACTTTGTGTCGGATTACTAGTGTGCGAGTAGTAGTCACTAGTACTCGCTCAACATATATTCATATATAACCACTATAGACATGTATAGTCTTGGATTATAGGTTATTGAATGACAGCGATGGGTTCTAATACCTAGTAGCCATTTATATTGTTGAATTCTGTCCAGTCACTTTTGAACTTGACTTAAATTCTATATATATATTTATTATTGAAAATGAATTAAGAATTATCGGTTACGATCAAATTCGCAATTCATTCACTAAGTGTAGAAGATACTTCCAGCTATAATTATATCTCTTTTATTCGCTACAAAGAGATTAACTTCTTACATATTCACCTTATTCGGCTCTAGGGCAAAGGTGAACTATAAAACTATCGTTATTTATAAGAAGAAAAATATACACGAAATATAAAAAAATTTTCTTCTTTCCTCCCCTGTTTTTCTTCTACATGCTCCGATATGTAATCAGCATGTAATCTAAGGAGTAAATTGACAAGAAAGTAGCAATCGATCTTTTCTACTTTCTATTAATTTTTCATTCTTAAGGTATCGGAAATTTACACCAACCAGATAAATAAATTAACAGTTTATTTATTTATTCGCTACCTCTCTAGATTACTACGATTTAAAATTCTAGTTGAGGTACATATTTTCCTTTTGCCTTTTCTACATGGAAAATAGTTGATCCGATAAGCTATTATTCTATTTTATACTATCTTTTGATTGATTATATTAGAGTCTAGGTCAGTCGTGCTCTGTCTAAACTCTGCTATAAAATAATAAATAAGAAAAAAATCTTATATTTAGGCATAGATATAATTCGATACGTTCTTTACTTTGCCTGTTTTATTTTTTCTTCTGGATCATTTAAGACTACGATAGCAATATACCAGATATTTTTGCCTCAGTAAGAATCTATTACGCTGAAGATTCTTCATATTGGAATAATAATTTTATTATGATTATAATTCTAGACCCAATTAATCCTCGTATATTATAGGTCTACTTTATCTTATTGAGGAATAGTTTTGCTTCGACTAGCTCTGTACCTCTAATATTTTATTTATAACTAGAGTCCATGTCAATCAAAATTTTCTTGCACTTTGGTATTGACAATGGATACATATTTAGTAAAGGCATTAATTATTCAGTACGTGACAGATTATTATTGCCTAAATTAGATTTTATATACAATACTTTCCTTTTGATATTTTGTTTTTTTGACTTTGTAACTATTCAGAAACTGCCAAAGTCAATCATTTCCTTCCTCTAAACTTACCGAAGCTCTAGATTATGTTGATATATATTTTTGATATATGCTTAGAGGTTAATTAACGAGAGTTTACCTCATAATAGCAGATATTGTTATAATTATATTAATCAATCTATAGTCTAGGCTTACGAACCGTTAAAGAATTAAGACACTCTTAATTATCTCTTTACCCCTCCTTTATGTTTACATTCGTTAAAGGGATCATAGTAATTCTCGCTAAGAGTTCAAGTTCAGTTTGCGAATAATGCAAAGATTAATATCTTGATTTCCAGTCCACATCAAAAATGGTCTGTATATATAGATAAATATCTTTCCGAAACTGGATATTTATTTATTTTTCCACACAATAAGTCATTTCAAGATGTCGATGATTTTGAAATGCACTGCTTCAATTTATAATATAAAATATGTTTATATTAACTTCACAACTTAGTAAGTGCTGCACCTACGTTCCTGGTCAGATCTTACTTTTGTGATACGTTTTTGAACATACTGAAAGTTTTCTCCGATTATACATTCGGTAAATAAACTTTCGAGTAGTATTTATGCCTTTAAACATTCAGATTATTTGATAATTGTTGGAGATAATATATTATTCCGATATTTATATATCTATCTTCATTATTTATCTTTCTCATCTTACTTTTAAATTAGATTGACCTTCTCGCTACGTTCCAGGTTTAAATCTAGCTAACATTGTGGAACAGTCACTTTTTTATTTCCTAAACAATATTTTAACATTTTTCTCAGTATTCAGAGCATAACGACTTCATGAATACTTGAAAATAATTCAATTCTACGCTTGTTAAACTAAGCCTAAAACAAGCCTAGTTTTTTAGAATGGATATTATCCTTCGATTCAGTTCATGGAGATACATCCTTTTAGATCCCATTATCTCTATTTCAATCATTCAAAATTCTAATGACTAAGTACTCCTTTTCTACGTACGAATACAGAATATCGAGTCACTGTTGCTGCATATTGGTTAAAGATTAAACAAATTTTATCTTAAACCTATATGACGTTAAATTAATTATTATCTCTTTCATATACATGTTTTTACCCTTCCGTCAGGGATCGCGGTAATAATATTATTACTCTCTATGGTTTACACATAGATCTCGAGAGTATATATATGTATTTTCTTCCTGAACTCATTTGCGAGTACGTAATTTGATATTTCAATAATTACCAATTATGCAGACATAGATTTTATTCTATTAATATTCAATTCTAAAAAAATTTGATTGAATGTTTATCTGTAAAATTTCCGGGCAGTAATTTTATAGAGAGTTATATGTTTAATAATTCCTTGCTTAAATAATAGTTACGCTTAACCTATGATTTATAGCGGGAATTTTGTTCAGTAGTATAATTTTTATTTAGTATTAATATATTTCTTACTATTCTTAAATATGCGTATAGAATAGTAATACTATCTCTTAACTTTTAAATTAAGTGTTTTTTGAGATTAATAATCAGTATTATTGTATAATCTTTCTTCAGAGATTATCACACTATTACTTTTTCTCTGAGTCCTTCTCTTTTTATGAACATTTTGATTCGTATCAAAGTGGATTTTTAACATTTCTTGATTTCCATGATTATTTACTCAGGAGTACTTTTCATGGCAATCTTCTGGTATAGAAAGATTCTATCCAGCTTATTTATTATTGTTTAATCTTATCAATACGGTAAGATTTAGCCAAACTATGACCGTCATACAGTTTGCTGCGATCAACCTTATTCTTATCTCTCTTATTCTCTGTCAAACTCTTTAGTTATGATGTTGACAGTTTATTCTTTATTTTTTGTCAGGACATCAAACGCTTTTATATGTCTATGACAAAACTAATTATCAATGGTTAGGTTGTTTTTTCTTCCCAGCAGTTATATGCAAACTCTGTATTATTTTATTGCTTGACTAAAAATTCGTTATACAATTAGTCTAGCAATAGTTTTAACCATTATGTTTGTCTATACTTTTTTTCTTCTGATGGATAACTTAGTTATAGTTAATTTAACTCCATCTACTTTTATTATCTCCCCTTCTTTAATTTGATCAAGGGAAATAATTACACATTATGGTTATTTTAAGTCTGTGTCTGTTCATCGGAAACTGTCCTGTCGCTCCAATTAACAGAATTTAATTAGTTTATAATTCTAATAGCTTAGACTATTACAATTACATAGCTTCACATATCTAGAATTTTATCCAAAATATCTACATATGTCAGTTATCTATAGGAAACTCCACCGAGTAGACTTTTCCTTATTTATTCAAGATCCTACACAGACTACTTACAGTGTATGGTCTTGGCTTTTTGTTTTACAAATTTTGTTTTCAAAATTTTCTATATTCCTAGCTTACTTTGCGATGGAATATTTATGTTATGTCTCAATGACTCCCTTTTCTTTTTGAAGCCAATTGTTGTTTCCCAAAAAGAAAAAAAGAGGGGGGGGGGGGAGGGGGGGGGCCAATGGTAGGTCTCTGAGACTTAAGAACTGGCTTCCTCTAGAGTCTACTGATATATATAAGGTTGTTAGATCATAACACCTTAAAGCTATTTTGTGAATCTAGACCATTCTTTCTATTAAATATAGAATTAGAATGTATCAGATTCCTTTGAGTTTCCTGAGTCTTAACCAGAAGTGGTGAGATATTATTGGTGTTAGAATTAGGAGAGCACCTCCCTCCTATTCTGCAAATTCTAGCACATTATCTATAGGTTTATGTATTATGAAGTTAAAATGAAGTTTTTTAAAAGTAAAACATATTTTAACGAGTAATACTTAACCTATAGATAATCAATTATCTCCCTCCGCCCACCCTCGCTTATCTCTCCTAATTGTGTCTATTGTTTGACACATAAAAGAAACTGACACGTGGTCAATTGAGCGGGAAGAGTTACGTCACACAGGTAACTGCCTAAGGGACCTTCTGGTTTAAGACTTTAATTAACGACTGAAAGGTCGTTTTTTCTGTGGAAGGTGTGAAAACAGAATAGAATAGCACATTATCTATAGGTTAAGTATTACTCGTTAAAATATGTTTTACTTTTAAAAAACTTCATTTTTGTAACTCAATACATTTTGGCCAAAATGTTTGCATTTATGTCGTTCTTCCTTAAAATACTATGTGAAATGGCAAATAGTATGGATCCTGATCAGACTGCTCCTGATCTGGATCTACACTGTTTGCACATGCCATTTTGTCAGAAACCTTGGAGTGCGAAATTTATTGTGCACCACAACCTCTTTATAACACATTTGTTGGGGTCCATAGCATAAACCGTGTTAGTTAAACAATAATGTAATATCCAAACAAAAATGTATAGATTATATTGAAAAAAAATGACCATTTATGGTCATTTTTTCAATATAATCTATACATTTTTTGGGAGCCCTCTTTGAAACATGTTATATCCAAAACTTTGTTATAACAAACTGTGTGAAAAAGAGGTTGTAGTGTAATAAGAGACTTTGGGACTGACAAAAACTGGTCTTAATAGTGGACTGGTCTTAAAGACTCTATATTCCACAAAAGTAGACATTTTTTTTATCCAAGAAAGGTTTATTAAATTGACATATAGTATTAATACGATCATAAATTGTGGCATCTGACAGCCTGTAAAATTTCAGTTAGTGTCTCGTTTTTTTTTTAAATGGATCAAAAAGAAATTATTTTTTATTGTATCTCTGAATTAATGTTGGCAACATTAACTCAGAGATACGATAAAAATCATTTCATTTCAAGAACAAGAGGCAAACTGAAATTTTACAGGCTGCCTGGTGCCACATTTTATGATTGTGTTAATACCATATACCAGTTTATTAAACCTTTCTTTGATAATAAAATGTCTATTTTTAGCGAATATGGAGCATTTCATTTCGAGTGGTCTTAATCCTTCTCTTGCTAAACACGTCATGCCCTGATTTATGAAACAGTGTAGATCCAGACAGTTGGCAAGCCAACTGATCTGGATCTGCACTGTTTGTTATTAAATATGTAAATTTCTACAAAAATTTCAAAAACTCGAATCAAGTAATCTCATTGGCTGGAAATTAGAAGTGGGCATGGCATCTTAATTTATTCAGCATGAGAAGGGTTAATAGTGGACTTTAACTGTATATTGTAGATCAAGGATGATTTTCAGAAGAACAAACAGGAGTACACGAAATGTGTAGACAAAGTGAGGGTGGATCGAGCGAAGTATGAGGATACTTGTGCAAAAGGTAGCTACAGGAAATGTCCCAAAATTTTGAACCTTTTATTCCATATTTTTTTTAGTATGTTTTACTACTTATAGTTTTTTCTTAGAAAAAAAGTGACAAAAAAATTCATGCTCAACTGATAATTCAACCAGATGTTTTATGGCTACTGCCCTCAACTCTCCTACACTAATGAGTCTGTTCACAACAGGTGATATTACCAGATTTACATGTACCTGGGGAACTACTTTTCTTTGATAACACTGGTTCCCTGCACTGCAAAATATAGTCTTAAAATCTTTATTTTTTTAACATAGGAAACCATTGAAATTTTTTTATTTGATTAATTTTTTATGCAGATGTAGATTTTGGTATCAGTTTTGAGCTTCTTCATTGTGTTATATATTTAAGAATTTTGTGTGCATGTTTCTAGTTTACTGTCTTATCAGTATTACTTAACTAATTGCATAACAGAGCATCATTTTATTGGCAACTGGGCAGAGTTTTATGGTCTCAGTCACCAAAAACATTTGAGAAAGCAATACCCCACTAACCCGACTTTGATACTAGTTGGGTTAGTTGGGGTCAGATTCTCTAAGAGCAAAACATGGCATGTCCCCATGCCTTAACCAAGGGGATATTTTAAATGCAGTCAATCTGTCCATCCATCTGTCATGCTATTTCCTCATAAAGCACTGAGCAGAACTATAACCAAACTTGCTACATGACTTCCTAACATGGTAAGGCTACATTATGAAGCAACATTATTTTTCACTCCTCCATGTGTCATTTGGGTGGCGAAAAAAGGTCACTGTCCATTCGTTATGCTATCCCTTCCTAAACAACTGGGCAGAATTTAACCAAACTTGGTACGTAACTTCCCCTTGTGGTAAGAGTAAGTGAGAGCAACATTCTTTTCTGTCCTTCCATCTGTTGCACTCCAGGTATAGCAATATTAGCATCTAGCATGGGGATATTGCGATGACTTGCCATCTCTAGGACATTAACTGTAACATGATGTCCAGGGTTGAGCGCAAGACAATGGTAACTCAAACATATTTTTGAAACCCTTGTTTAGGGCAAATTTGACCCCTTTGTAAACAATGCAAATTTAGGTGCCATTGCTCATACGAGCAATGGCACCTAAATTTTCATTGTTTACAGAAAGAAATGTAATCTTCATAACGCCTTCATGGTGAGGAGATTAGGTTTGGGGAAAAACAATCATCTGACTTACGCCAGTCTTGCGCTCAACCCTCGATGTGTAACGCAAGATAACTTTTCTTATTGCATAATTATGAAGGCCAAGATCAACTTATGTATTCACTACTCACTAACAGAATCTCTGGGCCCAGTTGTTCAAAGCTAACGACGTCGTTAGTTAACGATTCTTTAAAATTTACATCGAGTGATACGCAAATATGCTGAAATTTTTTGCTGAAAAAATGTGAGTAGCTTTTGCAGTGCAAAAGCTACTCACATTTTTTCAGCAAAAAATATCAAAATATTGTATATTGAATCTGCTAAAACAGTTAATGAAATGACCCTTAACGACGTTGTTAAGCTTACGACGCTTTGAACAACTGGGCCCTGGCTATTTAACTCTTTGCATGCTGGGTAATTTTGCTTGCTTTTTCATCATCTGTGGATTTTTTTTTCTCATATTAACTTTTTCAAAAACAAATCTTCAGGAATACCATGAGAGTGTCAAACAGTTTGGATCCAGATCAGGCCCGACATTTTGTTGGACCTGATCTGGGTCCAAACTGTTTGCAAAGTTTATCAGCAGACTAAAAAAGTAGCTTTCAGCAGGGAATGAGTTAACAATATATTGACAAAAAGAAACAAGAGGCCCATGGGCTACAATTTGCTCACCTGCATATTTGCAAATGCCATGCAACAGTCTTCAAGTATTGCCACAGCAACTGGGACACAAATTTGACCATACCATAAAAAGGTTAAAGGTCATCCTGGTCTCATCATTTTAACAAATTTGGTAAACCTTGTGTCCCCGATGCTGTATACCAAGATACAGCCTTAAAGCTTTCTTAGAACTGGAGAAGATTTTTAAGTGTTTTTACCATATATGGGCATGGCAGCCATCTTGTTCAATGATGCAAAACCATTTGAACAAAGTGTCAACATCCCTTCGACAGAAGGCCACATGTGAAATCTTGTGAAAATTGGTCAAGTGGTTTCAGAGATATTTAAAGATTTCATGGTTTTATACCTGTATATAGCAGAGGAGCAAGGGCAGATAACCCCCAGGGTGCAAAATCCTAAATAAAATGTTTTACTACATGTACTTGTATCATACATTGTAAGTTTCAACCATTAGTCTTAAATGCATATTAAAAAAATTGAGCCCAATCGGACCAGTCGTTCCAGAAAAGAAGATTTTTGAAGGTATTTTTAGTTATTTTTTGCATTTTGGTTACCATGGCAACCAATAATGATAAGCAGTGGCATAAAAGCATATGGCTATTAGAAGAATATTAAAAGAAACATTTTTAAAAAAGTTTGGTCAAAATATCTTCAGCTATTTGGCAGTAAATGCCATTTTTCAGTTTTCTCCATTATAAGTCAATGCAAACTTCAAGTTGCCATAGCAACCTAACTAATTAACCGATTTTCATAAAAAAAAACACAAACTATCATTCCCTAAGACCAAGGATGCTACATATTAAATTTGAGCCCAATTGGCCCAGTGGTTCCGACAAAGAAGATTTTTGAATGTATTTTTAGTTATTTTTTGCATTTTAAAAATAAGCAGTGGCATAAAAACATATGGCTATTAGAAGAATATTAATACGAACATTTGTATAAAAGTTTGGTCAAACTAACTACAACTGTTTAGAAGTTAATGCAATTTTTCCATTTTCCCCATTATAAGTCAATAGAAACATATGGTTGCCATAGCAACCAAACTAAAAAGCCGATTTTCATAAAAAACACAAACTTTTGTTCACCATGCCCAAGGATGCTACAAATAAAATTTGAGCCCAATCGGCCCAGTGGCTTCAGAGGAGATGTCATTTGAAAGTGAGGACGACGGACCACAGACGGACGGATGACGGAACCTTGCTTTACTAATACCTCACATGAGCCTTCGGCTCAGGTGAGCTAAAAAGTGCTTTTCATATAGTTCAGATTGAGGTACATTTTTTTCAGTCCTAAAAGTATTTGTAAATTTTATTTCTTTTTAGAGATTGATAATTTTCATGATAACCAACTAATGCATATGCATACCTTTGGGCAGATAATGCTCTCTGGGTTTGCTACATCAAGTGGTAACCAAAACACAATGTGATAATCTCAAACTGTATCATTAACAGAGCTCCAGATAAGTATTTTGCTCCCTGATTTTCATGTGGTCTCATGAGTGATCTCTGATTCTCATGTGATCTTATGAGAGTGATTTCTGATTATCACATGATCTCATGAGTGATCTCTGATTCTCACACAATCTAGTAAGTTATCTTTGATTCTCCTGTGAACACATGCATGCTTTCTGATTATCACAAAATGTCATGGGTGGATCTCTGATTCTCATGTGATCTCATGAGTGGTTCTCATAGGTCTAGATAAGAGTGGGTATCTGGTAAATAGTTTTCTTATTTCTCAATGAAAACATATGTTGTGGGTACTCATTAGAAGCCTCGGCGAGGTGCTTTTAATGAGTACTCATAACATATGTTTTTGTTGAGAAATAAGAAAAATAGAGATACTTTTTGGTTGAAAAAAGCACCTTATCAAGAGCTATGGTTTCTGTTTCTCATGCTGCCATTGCTCCAGATAATAGGACTGTCCAGAAAATTATTTAGAAATTAGAAGCATGTCATAGTTAATCCATTTATGCCAAATGGACTCTTCTGTTTGGACAGGTCCATTGCTTACAGAAGGGATGTCTGGCTACTTGTTTATTTCTTCATAAAATCTGTTGAAAAATGGTGTGAAAATCCTGTGAAATTTGTTTTTAGCTCGCCTGTACAAAGTACAAGGAGAGCTATTGTAGTCACCCCGGTCGTCTGTGTTTGCGTTTTTGTTTGCGTTTGCGTTCCCGTTCCCGTCACACTGCGTTAAAGTTTTTCAAATGCTTATATCTCAACAGTCACACAGAGGCATCAAATTTGGAACTTAGGTACCTTGGAGGGTCTTCTGAGATTCCAAGAGAATAAACCCCTGGGTGGGGCTAGGGGTCAGAATCTAGGACACCTTTGTAATACTGTGTTAAAGTTTTTCAAATTCTTATATCTTGACTTTCACTCCTCATAGAGCATTAATATTTAGAATTTGGGTACTGGAGGGGTCTTCTGAGATTCCAAAAGAACATACCCCTGGGTTCATACCTCAGGGTGGGCCTTGGAGTGGGGCTAGGGTTCAAAATCTAGGACACATTTGTAAAATCTTATATGCCTACAGGTTATAGACACAACTGGTTATACATCAGCTAACTATGTGACATCGGTTTAAGTGTAAGAGAGTGAAGGTCATGGTGACCTACATTTTATGGTCCAGGTCACCTAGATTTCACGGTCCAGTGATTTTGCCTTATATCTTGAATACTATTTGTTGGATAAATGTCACACCTGGGATATTAGTTCCATGTGACCCAATAAATGACCACTTACTATATCTAGGTCATTGTGACCTATATTTCATGCTTCAGTGATTTTGCTTTTTATTTTTATTACTATTTCATGGAGAATTGTCATACCTGGATTATTATATCTATGTGACAAAATGATTTACATACAAATACATCTAGGTCAGTGTGACCTATATTATATGGTTGAATGATTTCGCCATATAACTTGAAAATTATTTCATAGAAATATGTCATACCCATTTGACTTAATCATTCTAGGACACTGTGACCTATATTTCATGGTTCACTGATTTTCCCTTATAAAGGAAGACAGTGTGATGCAGAAATATCATACCTGGATTATAATTTCCATCTGACCCGAAGGAGCAAGAACTCATGATGGGTTTGTGTTTTATTATTATTATACATTTTGAATTTCTTAATGATAAAAATGTTACAATATAAAATGTACCCAGCAGGCGAGCTACGCTGTCCTACGACATGATAATGAAAGGTGCTGGAATGAAGCTCCGGTACGTAGAGTCACTAGCTGAATTCTGTGTCCTGTGGGATTCAAAACCCGGTCCTTCTGATCTGAAGTTGGTATATCCAAAGTTGGGAGCGATCAAAAGGACAAGACTTTGAATCCTAGGATGACCTTTGACCTTTTTACAGCAGGTTCAAATTTGTGTCCCAGTTGCTGTGCAATACTGGATGCTTTAACAACTTTTAAGACAAATCAACAGGGTCAAATTTTAGATCAGCCAGGGTAAGGAGTTATACTGTCCCCATAATAAGGTTAATCCATTTATGCCTTGGGTCCCAAAAAAAGGACATTGGGAAAAAAAGTGAAGACCCAGATCAGATGCCGCAGAACCCTGTGTGACTCATACATGCCATATCTCACACTATGAGAAAACCTCACAGTATTAAGCCCATCATGAAGGCAATTCCCCACAAAACAAGAGCTGTCGTAGGACAGCGTAGCTCGCCTGCTGGGTACATTTTATATTGTAACATTTTTTATCATTAAGAAATTCAAAATGTATAATAATAATAAAACACAAACCCATCATGAGTTCTTGCTCCTTCGGGTCAGATGGAAATTATAATCCAGGTATGATATTTCTGCATCACACTGTCTTCCTTTATAAGGGAAAATCAGTGAACCATGAAATATAGGTCACAGTGTCCTAGAATGATTAAGTCAAATGGGTATGACATATTTCTATGAAATAATTTTCAAGTTATATGGCGAAATCATTCAACCATATAATATAGGTCACACTGACCTAGATGTATTTGTATGTAAATCATTTTGTCACATAGATATAATAATCCAGGTATGACAATTCTCCATGAAATAGTAATAAAAATAAAAGGCAAAATCACTGAAGCATGAAATATAGGTCACAATGACCTAGATATAGTAAGTGGTCATTCATTGGGTTACATGGAACTAATATCCCAGGTGTGACATTTATCCAACAAATAGTATTCAAGATATAAGGCAAAATCACTGGACCGTGAAATCTAGGTGACCTGGACCATAAAATGTAGGTCACCATGACCTTCACTCTCTTACACTTAAACCGATGTCACATGGTTAGCTGATGTATAACCAGTTGTGTCTATAACCTGTAGGCATATAAGATTTTACAAATGTGTCCTAGATTTTGAACCCTAGCCCCACTCCAAGGCCCACCCTGAGGTATGAACCCAGGGGTATGTTCTTTTGGAATCTCAGAAGACTCCTCCAGGTACCCAAATTCTAAATATGAATGCTCTATGAGGAGTGAAAGTCAAGATATAAGGATTTGAAAAACTTTACCACAGTATTACAAAGGTGTCCTAGATTCTGACCCCTAGCCCCACCCAGGGGCATGAACCCAGGGGTTTATTCTCTTGGAATCTCAGAAGACCCTCCATGGTACCTAAGTTCCAAATTTGATGCCTCTGTGAGGAGTGACTGTTGAGATATAAGCATTTGAAAAACTTTAACACAGTGTGACGGGAATGCAAACGCAAACGCAAACGCAAACGAAAATGAAAACATTTTGAATTTCTTAATGATAAAAATGTTACAATATAAAATATACCCAGCAGGCCAGCTACGCTGTCCTACGACAGCTCTTGTTTTGTGGGGAATTGCCTTCCAGATGGGCTTAATACTGTGAGGTTTTCTCATAGTGTGAGATATGGCATGTATGAGTCACACAGGGTTCTGCGGCATCTGATCTGGGTCTACACTGTTTCTCCCAATGTCCTTTTTTTGGGACCCAAGGCATAAATGGATTAACCTTATTATGGGGACAGTATAACTCCTTACCCTGGTTGATCTAAATTTTGACCCTGTTGATTTGTCTTAAAAGTTGTTAAAGCATCCAGTATTGCACAGCAACTGGGACACAAATTTGAACCTGCTGTAAAAAGGTCAAAGGTCATCCTAGGATTCAAAGTCTTGTCCTTTTGATCGCTCCCAACTTTGGATATACCAACTTCAGATGAGAAGGACTGGGTTTTGAATCCCACAGGACACAGAATTCAGCTAGTGACTCTACGTACCGGAGCTTCATTCCAGCACCTTTCATTATCACCTTACCACAGAGCTCTAGATAAGAGGGAGTAATAAGTATTTCAGCATTGAATTTTTGAAAATCAGCATTGAAATTTAAGTTGATGAGGGTAAAAATACTTGATAAAATTTTGGATTTCGGCATTGAAATCAAAAGAGGGTCAAAATTTTCATTTAACTTCACATCTTTTAACATAAAGCAATTTTCTTCACATTGATTCTTTTGTGAGCAGTAGCAGTACACTAGATCAGAAGGGTTTAAACCCTAGAGCACCAATGACAAATTTACCCATTCTAGGTTGTTTTGCTGTTGTCAGTGCTCCAGCTAGCCCAAGATGGAGGGGTGGGTTGCCCCTCTTGCCATCTCCTGCCACCGTCTTCCCTTCCTTAGCTGCCTACTGTCTAATTTCAAATCGAGACATAAAACCTTACATTCTGGTGAAAATTTCATGAAAATCGGACCAAAATTAAAAAAAAGTTATCAATGTTTAAAGGTCAGTTTTATGTGTACACTATTTTTGAGGTATTTATTGTGGAATGGGATAATATTTTGTATTATGTCTTGATACTAAGTACATCACATGACTCATGCTGCCCTCATTCTTGTATGACTGTGAAAAAAAGTACCCTACCCAGCATCCCTCTGCACTCAAATCCTAGCTGGAGCACTGGTTGTTTGTGTTTTTCAGAGAAAATAAAGCTTGGTATTTCATGTGAATTGTCTGCTTAGCAGACAATTCACATGAAATGCCAAGCTTTATTTTCCCTGAAAAAAAAAGTAGAATTTTGTATGCTACACTAAAGTCTTGCGCTTGGTGCTTTAAGAGTTAAGCATTGCAAATGGGCATTTAAGTATTAAGCTTTAAAGCAGAGGGCAAGATACTTACTGTACCAAGATCTTATCTAGAGCACTGTCACCATGATCTCACTTTAATTTAAATACATAATTATAAAAGTTATGTAAAACAGCAAATCATCATCATTGTCTTGAAAGCTGCAGGGATGGGAAGCAGCATAGCCCCTGACCAGGATTGAAATATGTACAAATGGTCAGGGCCCATTAATCAAGATGGTTGCCATGCCCTTATATGGTAAAAACACTAAAAATCTTCTTCTCCAGAACCAAGAAAGCTTTAAGACTTTATCTTCGTAAATAGCATCAGGGACTGGAGGTCTATCAAGTTTGTTCAAATGATGATTAAGATCAAGTTTGTTCAAATGATAATTAAGATGTCCTTTAACATTTTTATACCCCGCCACACAATAGTGGCGGGGTATTATGGTTTCACGTTGGT
Source organism: Anodontia alba (assembly GCA_964016985.1). Lineage (NCBI taxonomy): Eukaryota > Metazoa > Mollusca > Bivalvia > Lucinida > Lucinidae > Anodontia > Anodontia alba. Next base: position 33,585,882 of record OZ024838.1, read on the forward strand.
CGTCCGTGTGTCCGTCCGTCCATCCATCTGTCGTACGTCCGTCCGTCCGTCCATTTTTCGTTTCCGGATGATAACTTGAGTAAACATCAAAGGATTTTCACCAAACTTGGTATGTGCATTGATATTTTGGAGATCTGGTTTGGGATTGCTACTGGGCAAATTTCATCAAATTTTTACGGAGTTATCTGCCCGAGACACGCCCATGTTTTCATTTCCGGACTTTTACTTCAGTAAATAACAAGCGATTTTCACCAAACTTGCTGTATGCATTGACATTAACGAGATCTGGTTTGGGATTGCTAATGAGCAAATTTCGTCAAATTCTTATGGAGTTATCTGCCCAAGACACACCCATATTTTCGTTTCCGGACGATAACTTGAGTAAATAACAAGGGATTTTCACCAAACTTGCTATATGCATTGACATTAAGGACATCTGGTTTGGGATTGCTAATGGGCAAATTTTGTCAAATTTTTACAGTTATCTTCCCGAGACACGCCCATATTTTCATTACCGGACAATAACTTCAGTAATAACAAGGGATTTTAACCAAACTTGCTATATGTATTGTCATTAAGGAGACCTGGTTTTGAATTGCTAATGGGCAAATTTCGTCAAATTTTTATGGAGTTATCTGCCCAAGACCCGCCCCATATTTTCATTTCTGGATGATAACTTGAGTAAATAAAAAGGCCTTTTAACCAAACTTGCTATATGCATTGATATTATTAAGATCTGGTTCAGGATTGTTTTCTGTCACTCTGCCATTCATTCCAGACATTTTCGCAACGATAACTTTAATTCATAAACAAATAATTGCTATAGCGGGGTATTATGCTTGCGGTGCTTTTATTTAGGACAGAGTCAAATTTATGTCCTAGTTGCTATGGCAATACTGGAAGAATGTTGCATGGCACCTGTATATAATTATGCAATGGCAGTTTTACTCAATATATTCAAGTGAGTTAATCGTGGCCCTTAGGCCTCTTATTATATGGAATCATGGCAACAGATAAGGCACTTTTTCCATCCGAAAAATGCCGATATCTTTCTTATTTCTCCACAAAAACTATGTAGTGGGTACTCATTAGAAGCGCTTCGGTGAGGCGCTTCTATTGAGTACCAACAACATAGGTTTTCGTGGAGAAATAAGAAATATATTATGTTGATAGCCCCTCTTATCTGTAGCTATGTCCAGGAATGATGGATATTCTTGTTTTTGGCAGGTAAAGGGGCAACAAAGCTGGATGAGGCCAAGGTGAAGTACTGCCGTTCCAGTATGCAACTACACAAAGCGCATAACAAATATATACTGTCATTGTATGAGGTGAAGTCTCATCAAGAAAACTACCGCAAGAAGACACTGCCTTGTTTCCTTGACCATCAACAGAAAACACAGGAAGTTCTTGCACAGCAATGGTGTGTATATTTCCTTAACTTTTGATAAGGTGCTTGTTTTGTTTTGAACCAAAAGGTATTGATATTTTTTAACTCACATGAGCCAGCTATTATGATCGCTTGCCAACCGTCTTCCATCATCTGCACCTTTGAATGTCTTCTCCTCTGAAGCCCCATGGTAATTTCCTTCAAGCTTCATGTGAAGCCATCTGTTATAGGGGGATTTAGAATTTGTACAAATGGTCATGGTCCATTAATTAAGATGGACGCCATGCCAGTTTATGGTAGAAAAACTTAAATCGTCTTCTCCAGAACCTAGGAAGCTTTGGGGCTGATCTTTGTATATAGAATTGAGGACTCAAGGTCTACTAAGTTTGTTCAAATGATTATTGTAAAGTTGACCTTTGCATTTGTATGGGGAAAATGTTGAAAAGTAATTTTCTGAAAATGTTTTAAAAACTAATGACTGAAAATTACAATGAAAGATTAAAGTTGCAAAACATTTTAGTAGAAATCAAAATTTTATCACTTGGGGTTATCTACCCTTGCTGCTGGGCTATATACATGTATAAAATTGTGTAGTTTTTAAATGTTTTCTTCTTTTAAACCGATTGAGCAATTTTCACATGGGGTCTTCTCTCAGAAGGGTATTGCCAGTTTGTTCAAATGGTTTCTGGTCATCGAAAAAGATGGCCGCCATGCCCATATATGGTTAAAACACTAAAAAATCTTCTTTTCCAGAACCAAGAAAGCTGGGGCTGAATCTTGGTATATAGCATCAAGCACTCAAGGTCTACCAAGTTTGTTCAAATGATGACCGTCTTTGACCTTTTTGCTGCAAGGTCAAATTTACATTCCCATGTATTGTAATGGGGGAAAATGTTGAAAAGCCATTTTCTCAAAATGAATTAAAGACTAATGGCTGAAATTTACTACAAAAGATTAAAGTAGTATATAATTAAAATTTTGTCCCCTAAGGGTTATCTGCCCTTGCCCTGGGCTGTATATATGTATAAAATTGTGTAATTTTTAAAAGACTTCTTCTCTGAAACCCCATTGAGCAATTTTCACTAGATTTCACAAGGGGGCTTCTGTCAAGAAGGTATTGCCACTTTGTTCAAATTATTCTTTGCCATTGAACAAGATGACCATGATTTATGATGATTATATAAACAACAAAGGTAATGTAGCATGCCTAATGGATGTCAGACTGAATGGGGCAAGTTTAAGATGTAAAAACATGAATGCACAAAGTAAACTAACATTCAAGAAAGTCACTGGACCATTAAATATTGGTCAAGGTCAAATTGCAATGACTACATTGGAGAGATTCATGATGATTGGTTCGAGCCACTGAGGGTTAATCAAGGTGCTAGGTAAATAGGAATACTTTAGGTATGTCTTTTTGGCTTTAAATGAAATAGTGGTTTATTGAATGCACTCCTAAGAATAATCCCAATGAGGTGACTTTAACAGGATGTCTTTTCAGCCTTCTATAAAATAGTGGTATGTTGAGCGCTCTCCCAAGACTAGCCTCTATGAGGTGACTCTAATGAGTACACACTACATACAGTTTCATGATAAAATAAGAAAGACTCTCTCAAATATCCCTCAATGTTTGTTTTCTTGAGCTATTGGAGGAATTTCCTAGCAAGAAAAAAAAGAAAGATATCAAATCAGACACGGTCACTAGAGAGCATTGTTTGAGTCAAGGGAGTTAAACTATAGATCATTGACTGTGTTGGGGTTTAACAACATGTCAACCCTTGTGGATCATGATGCTTTTGATTTAGCCAGGTGATTTAGTTTTCAACCCAAAGTGACCCAGAACTTGACCTAGAAATCATAAAGACAAACATTTTGAGCTATGTTCATGATGATTACTTAGACAATGTGACCTCTAGAGTTTTTGACCCCAAGTGACCCAGTTTCAAACTTGACCTAGACATCATCAAGGCAAACATTTTGAGCAAGATTCATGATGATTACTTCAAAATATAACCTTTAGCTTAATAATAAGGTTTTCCTTTGATTTGACCTGGTGACCTAGTTTTTGACCCCAGGTGACTGAGTTTTGAATATCCTAGAACTCATCAAGACAAGCATTTTGAGCCATATTCATGATGATTACTTAAAGTGACCTCTAGAGTGTTAACAATGTTTTCCTTTGATTTGGCCTGGTGACCTAGTCTTTGACCCCAAGTAACCCAGTTTTGAACGTGTGACCTAGATATCAAGACAAAGATTTTGAGCAAGTTTCATTAAGATTGACTCAAAACTTTGACATCTAGAGTGTTCACACTCTAATTGTTGATGACTGATAAATGGTGATCACAAAAAGCTCATCCTGAGCAATTTTGCATTCTGGTGAGCTGAAAACTAACCAGACACCTTTTGTTGGAAATAGACCAGTCCAAAGAGTTGTGATAGAAGAGTCCACTTGATGTAAATGGGCTAAGTTGTCAGAAAATTTACAGTAAATACTGTATAAGACATGATATTTCATATATCTTATTTGACCTAATTACTGCCCGTGCATGAAGGATTTTCAAAATTACTGGGAAAACTTGTGATAAAATATGTATCTACCAACTAAGGGTACACATAAAAAAAAAAAAAGGAAGGATCGCAAAGGACTAAATTTGATGATATTTATATGATTTTTTTCTTTTTCTGATTTCTTTATAAAATCATATGTTGTGAATACTCATTTGAATTGCATTGACAAGTCGATGCAATTTAAATGGGTACTAACAACATAGGCCTTTATAGAGAACTAAACAAATAATACACTGTCTGTAATCTGAAGACTACTAAATTGTGTGATTGTGCGCTTATAGGGGTATGTGTGGTAATTACATGTAGGTCAAATTCTGTATTTTCTCATAAAAACAATAGGCTTATAAAGAGGTTGAAAATGTGTCTCGTTAATTTGGAGACATGTTTAAGTTATTTACAAGTACTTAACCCTTAAACTGCCAATCACAACAATTGTCATCTGCTTTGCCATCTGTATGTGATTTTAAAAAACATTTTTGCAATCAGTGTGGACCCAGATCAGACTGCTCTTCTTGGAGCAGTCTGATCAGAGTCCACACTGTTTGCCTCTATGCAAAAATAGGTTTGAAAATTTTGCACGAATACTCAGCAGACAACATAAACAGATGACATTTTCAGATGCAGGTTTTCTTGGCGTTTTAAGGGTTAAACTGGGTTTGCTTCCCAAAACATTTTCATGGTGAAAATTCTTCCTTTTAGAATAAACCCCACAATTTGTGAGCCATGCTTAGCAAAAATGTGCCTTTAGGAATATGCTGACAGGGAAGGCCCAGATCGGCCTGGACATCCATGCAGTCTAATTATGAAAACATGCCTATTCAAATATACTGAAAAATATACACCAAAAAATGAAAATTTTCAGATAGAAAATTCTGATATTTTTTATATTTCTGCTCAAAACATATATTGTGGGTGCCTGTTAGAACTGTCTCAATGAGGCAGTTCTAATGAGTACCCTCAATTTATGCTTTTGAGCAGAAATAAGAAAAAATAATGTATACCCCTGTAAACCCTAGTTTTATTATATAAAAGTGGGATTTAAGGGTTCAAAATTATATAGACATGTTTTCATGATGTTCATAGATTGTCAGTACTCATTAGATCTGCCTCAGTGAGGTGGTTCTGATGAGTACCCACAATCTATGTTTCGAGCAGAACAGATGGGTTTAAGGGAGGTGGTTCTAATGAGTACCCACAGTCTCTGGTTTTCAGCAGAAATTAGAAAAATAATATAAACTCCTGTTTTACTGTATAAAAATGGTGTTAACATTATAAAGGCATGTTTTTGTTATGTTCTACCCAAAACATAGATTGTTGGTACTCATTAGAACTGCCTTGATGAGGCAATTCTAACGAGTGCCCACAATCTATGCTTTTGAGCAGAAATTAGAAAAATAATGTATACGCCTGTAAACTCCTGTTTTACTATATAAAAGTGGGGTTTAAGGGGGTCATGTTTTTGTGATGTTCTGCTTAACACATAGATTGTGGGTACAAATTAGAATTGCAATCTATTACAATCAATTACAATCTATGTTTTGGGGCAGAAAAGAAAAAAATAATGTATACTCCTGTAAACTCCTCTGTTTTACTATATAAATGTGGGGTTTAAGGGGTTCAAAATTATATAGGCATGTTTTTGTGATGTTCTGCTTAACACATAGATTGTGGGTACAAATTAGAATTGCCTGGATGAAGCCGTTCTAAAGAGTTCTCACAATGTATTTTTTCGGGCAGAAATGTGAAAAATAATGTATACCCTTGTAAACCCTAATTTACTATATAAAAGTGGGGCTTAAAGTCAAAATTATAAAGGCATGTTTTTGTGATGTTCTGCTTAAAACATAGATTGTGGGTACACATTAGAATTGCCTGGATGAAGCAGTTGTAAGGAGTTCTCACAATCTGTGTTTTCTGGCAGAAGTGTGAAAACTAATGTATACCTCTGTAAGCGCCAGTTTACTATATAAAAGAGGGGTTTAAGGGGGTCAAACTTATAAAGGCATGTTTTTGTGATGTTCTGCTTAACACATAGATTGTGGGTACACATTAGAATTGCCTGGATGAAGCAGTTCTAAGGAGTTCTCACAATCTATGTTTTCAGGCAGAAATGTGAAAAGTAATATATACCTCTGTAAACCCCAGTTTACTATATAAAAGAGGGGTTTAAGGGGGTCAAAATTATAAAGGCATGTTTTTGTGATGTTCTGCTTAACACATAGATTGTGGGTACACATTAGAATTGCCAGGATGAAGCAGTTCTAAGGAGTTATCACAATCTATGTTTTCAGGCAGAAATGTGAAAAATAATGTATACCTCTGTAAACCCCAGTTTACTATATAAAAGAGGGGTTTAAGTGGGGTTAAAATTATATAGGCGTGATTTCGTGATTTTGATCAGGGCCTTCACTGTCCCCTAACAGACTCATCATGAAAACATGCCTAAATAATTTTGACCCCCTTAAACCCCACTTTTATATAGTAAAACTGGGGTTTATAGGGGTATACATTATTTTTCTTATTTCTGCTCAAAAACATAAATTGTGGGTACTCATTAGAACTGCCTCAGTGAGGCAGTTCTAACAAGCACCCAAAATCTATGTTTTGAGCGTTTTTATCCGAATTTTTTTTTTAGTTTCTGGAGGTGAAATTTTCTATATATTTGAATAGGCATGTTTTTGTAATGCTACAGAATGTATGAATGAAGATTATTACATAAAAAGCAGTGTCACACATTATTAACAGCCGTGTATTAAGTGGCGAAAAGTCGTTATACTTACAAGGCAATTCACGAGCTGTTAATGCAATTTATGCAACTTTCAATATGATCTTACCGTGGTCACAGATTTGCTGCCGTTACAAAATGTGTACTGCCCAGCCCTAGAACGAGCATAGTACATGGAAATGGCATTTGCAAGACATGGTGAAAAGCAAAACAAAATAGTGCACGAAATAACGCCAAATGTAGCAATTGTTGTCAATTTCTATGCAATAATAGCGATCAAACATGGTTTTTCAATGCATTAACATTTGCCAGGTTCCTTGGGAGATATTGAAAACCACGGCCACCGGCCTTGGTTTTCAACACATCCATGAGACCTGGTGAATATTAATGTATGAAAAACCATGTTTGATCCCTATAGTAAAGCCCCAGATGATTCTTTGTGTGTACACAGAATACTCTGAATCTGCGCATTCTGCACATATTCCATGTTCCAGGCCCATACGCAGGGATGGGGGTTCAGGAAAATGGGGGGGTGGGGTTCTGAGGGGGTGTACCCCCCCCCACCCCCCAATTTTTGGGCAAATTCAAAATTATGCAGTCTTTGACTCCAAACTCACTTTACATGCCTAATTTAGCCCCAAAATCGGCATTCGCTTAGCATTTGCAAACCATTTTCTGAATAGGTAAAATTTTGTACACCCTATTTCGAAAGTCCACAAACGGGCCTGTGTTCGAAGACACCCTTTTTGTTTGATGTGGCCAGTATAAGGCTGTAATATATTTACTTAATAATATACTCTAAGTATTTGGACATTTTATCTATTTACCATACTTTTCCAAAATATTGAATTAGTCCATTCTGCTACATGCTTTTGGCAAATGGTGTGGACCTGATCAGATGCCAGGTTTTGCGACATCTGATCAGAGTCTGCACCATCTGCAAAGTCTTATCTGGGTTACTGTGGCAGTATACAGTATGTACAGTTTATGTTGATTTAACCTTTAGCACTCTCTGAGCAAATTCAGCAAACACCAAATTGGATGTATGTTTTTTTTATTTTACTCAGAAGATATGGTTTGACATTTCATGCAAATTGTTGAAAATTTGCATGAAATTTCAAGCCCTGTTTTGCAGGTAAAATAAGAAGAAAAAATATTTCAAAATGTCAAAAGCCTAATTTTTGCCCAGCATGTTAAATGTTCAATACTGGATGCAGATATCAGAACTATAGATATGTCAACAGTTGAGCGTTATTATATACTTAGCAGTGAAATATAGGGATTTCTAATGGGCAAGGCTTTTCTAATGAGTAATCACAACAGGTTTTCTTTGATAAATAAGAAACGTGTTTATCTGATACCCTCTCTATCTAGACATACAGTCTATTGCAGTCTAGAACCTTATAAGACACCAGTTTCTGCAGTGCCAGATCTTGTCAACACTGGTTGCCAGTGTATCTTTAATGGGATGTTAGGCATAACGTATTCCACCTAATTACTGCACTGTGAGTTTAGGTTTTCAAAATTACTGGACAAACTTGCAGTAAAATCTCCACCTAATAAGGACACACTTTGAAGAAGATCGGCAGAGGACTTCATGAGGAGCGCATTTACAGATGCTTAAATTAGCCCAGATGCTTGCTGTATAAAAAGTGCCGCACGGTATTAACAGCAGTGCATTAATCGGCGAAAGGCCGTGTATTAACAAGGCAATTCATGCGCTGTTAATGCACATCTAATCAACTTTCAGTATGCTTGTACTGGGGCCACAGAATTGCTGCCATCACGAGATGTGTAGTGCCCAGCCCTAGAACAAGCATAGTCTGTGGAAATTGCTTTCGTGAGACATCAGTGAAAAGGTAAAACAAAATAGTGCAAGAAATAACATGAATAGTAGCAAATGTTTTCAGTTTTTATGCAATAATAGCAATCAAACATGGTTTTTTAGTGCATTAATATTTGCCAGGTCCCTAGAGGTATGTTGAAAACCGCGGCCTCTGGCTGCAGTTTTCAGCACCTCCCTGGGGACCTGGCGAATGTTAATGCATGAAAAACCATGTTTGATCCCTATATTATTTTATGATTTTCTTTATAAAAACATGTTGTGGGTACTAGTTTGAATTGCCTCAACTTGTCAAGGCATTTCAAATGAGTACCAACAACATATTTTTTTTACAATGTAGATAAAAGTACACTGGTTGTAATCTAAAGGCTACTAAACTGCTCAACAGTGTGCTTATAGGAGCGTGTGCGGTATGGTAAATTAATTAAGAAGCTGGCTTTCAGTGAAATTTCCACTTTTTAGAAGTTTTGGTGGGTGGTTGGGTGGTGCGAAGGTGTCATGTATCTTTTGTCACCCGGGGCGTCCAGCTGATATTGGCTGATAGTTGGGCAAGGCCTGCTATCCTTGTAGCAGGTAAGGGTAGGGAGGTGATGTTTTTATTTCTTCTGTTTCTTCACTTTCATTCCTGTTTCTCTTTCTTCCCTGTCCCTCCCTTTCATCTCTTCTGCTATCTCTTCTGTCTATTTTCTCCCTTTCTCTGGGAGACGACACAAAATGACCCACAAGGGTTGACGTGTCGTTAAACCCCAACTCAATAAATTTAGAAGTTTTGGCTCTTTCAAGATTGTTTCCAGCTTATAATTATGATTTAGCTGTTGAAATTATACAGCCTCATTTGCTGTACACGGAGTTCTAATAATTGTATCGTTATTTCAGCAAAGATTTTTTAAATGAATACCAAAGACTTACAAGTTTTGGTTCCAAAGAACATATAGAAGTTTACACAAATATAGAGAAGAGTGTTAAAAGTATAGCGCCTGATAAAGAATACACAGGAGAGTTCATGACTAAACACAAGTAAGATTTTTTATTTTATACTTAGTACAGGTATTCATCACGAAAACAAACCTATATAATGTTGACCCCCTTAAAACCCACTTTTTTATAGTAAAACTGGGGTTAACAGGGGTATACATTTATTTTACTTATTTCTGCTCAAAATATAGATTGTGGGTACTTATTAGAACCGCCTTGTCGAGGCGGTTCTAACGAGTACCCACAATCTATGTTTTAGGCAAAAAATATGAAAAATATCGGATTTTTTTTATCTGAAAACTTTCAGTTTTGGGTGATGAAATTTTCAATATATTTGAATAGGCGTGTTTTCGTAATATCTCAATTAGTTATTTTCTATAATTCACAGTCTGATGATACGATGACAGTAACTAGCGAATTATTTCACAGTGTCAGAACTGCTTTTATAGACAACTACCCATGTTACTGCAATCTTAGCATCCTCTACAAAGCAACATAAAGCCAACCATTACGAAAACACGCCTATTCAAATATATAGAAAATTTCACCTCCAAAAACTGAAAATTTTCAGATAAAAAACTCTGATATGTTTCATATTTCTACTCAAAATATAGATTGTGGGTACTCGTTAGAACTGCCTCAGAGAGGCAGTTCTAACGAGTACCCACAATCTATGTTTTTGAGCAGAAATAAGAAAAATAATGTATACCCCTCTAAACTCCAGTTTTACTATATAAATGTGGGGTTTAAGGGGGTCAAAATTATATAGGCATGTTTTCGTGATGCAAATGAAAGACGTTATCATTACATCATGAATGTGTTGACGTTTCTTATGTATATTGTTCTTCCAATCGAATTGAAATAATTTTTGTGAAGCTTTCATGAATACAGTACTATCAAAACAGTATAGACCTTTTTAAACACTACGTCACACATTAAACACCATTCAGAACCACTCGGTCTTTAATGCAGGGTATGTTTTAGCCTAGTTCCTATTGGATGACAGAAAGTTGTTGTTTACATTTATCACACAATATAATTGCCGATATTTCTTTAGAAAAATAAAGCAGTTTCATTTATCAAAAGTTTCTTTTCAGAAGAGATTCTCATCAACACAGATATTGAAATATGTTTTGACAATATAGTAGCTAAAACTAAGCGTAAAGATGGTCACCATAAAGCAATATTACGGTTATGTGGGTGCCTGCGAAAAATCAGAAAATATCATTGAATCATTTGTATTTGTCTTAGGAAATGCAGTCAGATTGATTTTAAAGCTTTATTTTAAAACCTTTGATAAAATTTAAGATTAGATATTAACCAAAAAGAATTTATTATCCAAATCAAATTTTGCTTGTATCAATTGGTATCAATGGAACCGGAAATGTTTTTGCCATCCATAATTTTTGGTCAAGTGACATAACATGTAACATTGTAAGCACGTGATCAGTAACCTGGATGAAAACAATAACATTAAAAAGGTCTATACAATAAATTATTGCATAAAAAGAAGTGTTGCACATTAATAACAGCCAAGCATTAACTGGCGAAAAGCCATGTATTAACAAGGCAATTTACGCGCTGTTGATGCACAGCTACGCAACTTTCAGTATGATCGTACAGAAGCCACAGATTTGCTGCCTTTACGAGATGTGTACTTCCCGGCCCACGAAGGAGCATAGTCCATGGAAATGACGTTGGCGCGACATCGGTGAAAAGGGGAAACACAATAGTGCAAGAAATAAAGATCGAACATGGTTTTTTAATGCATTAACATTCGCCAGGTCCCTTGGGAGGTGTTGGAAACCGCGGCCTTTGGCGTTGGTTTTCAGCACCTCCCATGGGACCTGGTGAATGTTAGTGCATGAACAACCATGTTTGATCCTTCCTATATTGAATAATGAACAGTGTTTACTTGATAAGAAAAATCTGTCAATCAGGGACGTAGATAATTTGGTAAATACTAGTTCTTTTGGAACTTGTCTGTACCGAATTACCACACTGCTTCGTAATGGATTATTTATGTCAGTCAAACACTGTTGATAATTCTCTATATAAAAACTTACACAAGTACAGAGAAGACAGTTAACCCTTAAAATGCTAATCAAACTTCAAACTTATCCTAGAACTCATCAAGACAAATATTTTGAGCAAGATTTATGATGATTGCTTCAAAAATGTGACAGCTAGAGTGATAACAAGGTTTTCGGCTGATTTGGCCTGGTGACCTAGTTTTTGACCCTATGTGACCCAATCTTGATGAAACGCTCAGAATGTTTGCCTCTGTGAAATCTAGGTCAAGTTCGATACTGGGTTACTTGGGGTCAAAAACTAGATCACCAGGTCAAATCAAAGGAAAATCTTTACATTAGAGGTCATCATAAATCTTGCTCAAAATGTTTGTCTTGATGATTTCTAGGTCAAGTTTGAAAGTGGGTCACATGGGGTGAAAACATAGGTCACCAGGCCAAATCAGCAGAAAACTTTTGTGACACTCCAGAAGTCACATTTTTTGAATAATCATCATAAATATTCCTCAAAATGTTCGTATTGATGATTTCTAGGTCTAGTTTAAAACTGGGTCACTTGATATCTGAAAACTAGGTCACCTGGTCAAATCAAAGGAAAACCTTGTTGATGTTCTAGAGGTCACATTTTTGAAGTGATCATCATGAATCTTGCTCAAATGTTAGTTTTGATGATTTCAAGGTGATGCATATTTCTCTATCCATTGACTTTCTTAAGTTTTACCGTTTAGATCAGTTTCTCAGTAATTATTGGTCCTACAGAGTGATATTTGGTACTTGTGAAGTGTTTGTGTTTAGGTCAGTTTCTCAATAACTATTGCTCCTACAGTCAGTGATGCTTAGTACATGCATACATTTTAGCATGGCCTCTGAAGTGCAGTCATCCATATTTGACCTTGACCTTTTTCACAGTCCATTAGACATGCTACATTGTCTTACTTGTTAAAATAATCATAATGAATTTTAATCAGAATGTTTGCCTTGATCAGTTCTAGATCAGGTTCTCAAAGTGCTATAATGCTCAGGTGCTATAATGCTCTACGGTCATTCTCTCCCTTCCACTGATTCAAGAAGGGCAGTTGTCAGTTTCTGGCGAAAAAATGTGCACAATACTGGTTAACCGCTTAGTGGACTAAACCTGCCCAGTAAGCGTGTGGTTAGGTAAACTGACCATGCTAGACATGACAGCAATGGGTTGACTGGGCCGTAAAACCTCAACACAAACAAAAAACCTCAACACAGGCTCTTTAATTGCTGTGATACTCAGGTGAGCATTACAGGGCCATCATGGCCCTTTGTTTTATTTTTCCTAGAAAATAAGCGTTGATACTTCTTTGGAATTGTTTGCCAGTCAGATGACTCACATGAAATGTCAAGATTTTTTCTCTCTGAAAATAATAAAAAAAAAAAAAAAAACACACAAAAAAAAAGCAATAGAACGTTGTCTGCTACAAATTTTGCTTGGCGCTTCAAGAATCAATAATATAGAGCCTATTAAAAACATACACTGGAGATTATAGAATTATTATAAATTATAGGCTAGAAACTCTGGTAAGATCTTAACACATACAATGTAGATAAGAGCAGGTATCAGGTAAATATTTTTTCTTATTTCTGCATTAAAACATATGTTGTGGGTACTCATTAGAAACCCATCATGGAGAAATAAATATAAATATCAAAACTTCAGCATTGAAAAAAAGAAAAAAACACATCTTATCAACAGCTATGGAAGAGAAATATTCACAAACATACAGTAGAATCTATCAAAGAATATGCATGAGATTACATGGCTGAACACAGGTAAGATCCTATAAAAGTTTACACAAATATTGAGAAGAATATTAAAAGTGTAGCACCTAAAAAGACTACCAGTATACATGAGATTACCTGACTTAAACCTTAAGACAAATCTTTAAGAAGTTTACACATATATTAAGAAGTACACCACAACCTCTTTATAACACTATTGTTGGGGTCCATAGCATAAACCATGTTAGTTAAACAACCGTGTTATACCCAAACAAAAATGTATAGATTGAAAAATGACCATAAATGATCAGTTTTCAATATGATCTACATGTATATAATTTTGGAATCTATCTTTGAACCGTGTTATATCGTGTTATAACAAACCGTGTTATAAAGAGGTTGTAGTGTATGTCACATGACCAAACACAAGTTAGATCTTATTGAAAAAAGGTAAGAGAAAAGTCCAGGGAGTGCCACAATCACAAACCGCAGCCCTACTCAGACCCCAAGAGGAAGAGGAAACTGACAAATCTAAACAAGCACAAACCGAACAAACGTACGAAAAGCACTAAGATTAGCTCTCTCTTCCCCAAGCGAGGTAATCGCAATACTAAAAGGACTGAAAAACACAAGAACAAAATGACACACGGAAAGGCATACAAGGTTTATCGTAGAATAAACCACAAAGCAACAAAGAATAAGACTAACACCGGGACCACCGCTTTAGAATGGTCGGTAGAGCAAACCACCGGGGGGTTTAAAGCACTTTTACAGCTAGCTAACTTCACCCTGGGTCCCGATGCTACTCTTAATACAGAAGTACATAATCAAAGGACTGATAGTCCTAAGAGTCTGCTAGCTTGTAAAGTATTGTTGGAGTGCTGTGTATCTTCTATGCAAACACAATACATGCAAAGAAGATAGGTGGCATTCCAATGCTATCAATACTACACCATAAGATAGAGTTCTATGGAATATATCAAGCATCTGGGCATTGTACTTCCTGAAAAGAAGACTTTCTTTAAAAACTCTATTAAATGTACGTCAAGCGAAGACTGCATATGGATTGAATGAGAAAGTCATAGCGAGTGTTGTCTCTGAATCAAGGAAAGGATACTCCACTGAAGGTATGATATTTTTTTTCACTTTCCAGTGATAATGCTGGTTGTCAAGTGAAAAATAAGCTGGCAAATCACATGGCTCTAAATAGTCATGATATGCCTTGGAATTCTTTTTGTTTTCATACTTGTATATTTTATCTCCTGCATACAGAATTTCATTCATGTTGTTAACATTCCACATGTTGGTACAGATCCTTTTCTGTACAGCTTTCACCAAAAATACTAAACAACATGGTAGGCATTGACGCCCTCTTGAATCAGGACTAATATCTCATCTCCTTGATGGATACTTCCTTGCAATAATACAGATGCATTTTCTTGTAGATTTATATGATTTGATGGACCTGGATTTTGCTCTATATCCATATTTTCACACTTGCTTACAACCAGTGGCTTCATCCAATATTAAATTTACATTCAGAGACAAGGCTTTGTGAGAAAATTTGCTATTCCTTGAAAAACAACCAACATGAACACTCTGTACTACATGCTTTCACTATTAATTTCTCAAAATCAGTCAGATGGAAATGCATTCTACTTGTTTTAATGTATAAATAAGAATGGGTCTTTACTGAGGCATCTGTGTGAAACAGATATACATAAATAATCTAACCATGTACTGAAAAACTAAATACAATTATTTCTCTTCTGTTTTGTTTCTTTCTTCACAAAAATCCATTTTATTATCTGCATATATAGGCCAATGCAGTGATTGGAGCAATGAACCTCTTTATTTTCCAATGAAGTTTATCACCTGATTATTCCAAATGAGTGTATCTCTAGCAGCAATTTCCATTTTCTAGAATTATTAAAGTTCAACTCTAGATATGCTCCAGTTCATACAAATTCAACACCTGATGTATCAAACTATATGGATATTTATCATAAAATATGTTATAGATGGACAAGTATACTTTTGCAATACTCGTCTTCATCTTAATAAACAGAGATTTATATTGATGATGATGACTTGTGTTTGATTTAAAATATTATGTCTAAAACTCTCGTAATTTTTTGCACCCCATGCCATCAAAATATATGTATATTTATCATAAAATACGTTTTAGACGGCAAGTAAAAGTTTTGTATTACTTGTCTCTATCTAAATAAACAGAGTATTTATACTGATGACTTGTGTCTGAACTTGAATATAAAATGTAATTTTAAGTTAAAACTTATTTTTGATAGACGTCAACTTACACCATTGGTCTCTTTGCTATATTTTAGCATCAGTTTGAATCTTGGTGTTTAGGCGCCCCGAGATAATCGCTTGAAGTAAGGTTAACGTCTTAAAACAAATTTGGATACATAAAAAAACTACTACCCTGGTTTAATTTCAGCATTCACTTAATAAATACAATGAAATAATTTAGTGCCGTGGGGTGCATTGGGATGTCGTGGGGTGTCATGGGGTGATTAGTAGGACCCCGTGCCGAGTTAAAGCCTTGACAAAAGTAGCGTGTGTATTACTACACCGAATTTTGAAGTCTATGTTTCAAATTGCATTATCTAAATTGATTTCAGTTACAGTTATGTTAGCGAAATAAAAAAGCCATACAAAATTCTGCTGCTTCACATTCAGTTCACCGTAACAGTGCCACATTGCGTCTGATTAAGAAGTAGTGCGTGTATAAATATACGCATAAATAGCTGTGATGAGAATCCGCTCGTAAAACCCCATGTGATTGCAAAGAGCCTGCTAGCTGTCGCTAGCAGACTCAAAAATTCAGTTCGCATAAAGGCTCCCAACTCAGTCAATGCATCAAAGTGAAAACATAAAAATCAAATTAATCACTATAATAAACAAGGACGAGTACTCATGGCTAATTCTACTGTATGCCAGAGTAAATGAAAACCAATAGTTGAACCACGGCGGGCCAAGCCAAAGACATAAAGTCAAGCCCCAACCCACTGGTTAAAGTTTTACGAAGAGGCAGTCATTGAGTCTGAGGCCCGAACAACCATCGTGCAGTTAAAGAGTGAAGCATAGCCATTGAAATTGCTAATTTGGTTTGGTGTTAAACGGCCCAGTAAACACTATTAAGGGGGCCCCCATAGCCTAGCGGATAGGAGAGTTGACTCTTAATCCATAAGGTTTCTCATGACTGTGGTACCAGCCTCTCTCAGGTCACATCTGGGAAAGCCAAGTTCTGCTTACAGATAGTTTTCCTCCAGGTGCTTCGGTTTTCGCCCACCTTTGATGAAGGATCGGCTTGATAGAAAGGGCTGTAAAACCCAAGTAGAAAAAAAAAAAAAAAAAAAAACTCTTAAGGGCATGTGGAACCAGTCAGTAACTTAACTACTCTTCCTGCGCAGGCTTAGTCCTCTATGTGGTTTAAAGTAATTGTGCATAATCTTTTGCCAGAAACTAACAACTGCCCTTCTTGAATCAGTGGAAGGGAGAGAGAGCCAGGAAAAGGCAACACAAGATTACTTGACCAAACACAGGTCTTATAGATCCTATGGAAGTTTACAAAACACACGTGTTATAGAGCTTAGAGATGTTCACAAAACACATGCTATTGGTCTTATTGAAATTTACAGAAGATCATTGTTATAGATCGTACAGAAATTTACAGAACACAAGTGCTACATGTGGATCTTATATAAATTAACAACAGACAAGTGTTATAGATCTTACAGAAACCACTTGTGTTATAGATTTAAAGATATTTATAGAACAAAACAGTTTTAGATCTTTTAGAAGTTTACAAAACACAAGTGTTATATATCTTGTAGAAATTTACAAAACACAGGTGTTATAGAGCTTATAGAAGTTTACAAAACATAAGTCTTGCCGGCCTCGGTGGCTCATTTGGATGCGCCGTCCGACTGAAGACCAGGAGGTCGCGGGTTCAACCCCTGCCGAGGTCGGCAACATTCTTTCGTGGAGATTGATTATGAAATATTTTCTACGGTCATTCTCTCCCTTCCGCTGATTCAAGAAGGCAGTTGTCAGTTTCTGGCGAAAGAATGTGCACAATACTGGTTAACCGCTTAGAGGATTAAGCCTGCCCAGTAAACGTGTGGTTAGGTAAACTGACCGCGCTCGACATGACCCCACTGGGTTGACTGGGCCGTAAAACCTCAACACAAACAAACAAACATAAGTCTTATAGATGTCATGGAACTTTACAGAACACAAGTGTTATAGACCTTTAAGCTAGTTATGGAACACAAGTTTATAGATCTTATAGAAGTTTACAAAACAAAAGTTTTATAGATCTCATATGTGTATACAAAACACAAGTGTTATAGATTATATAGGAATTGACAAAACACAATTGTTATAGATCTTATAGAATTTTATAGAACCACATTGTTATAGATCTGTTAAAGAGCTTATAAAGATTGACAAATCACAAGTGTTTTAGATCCTAAAGAATTAACCAAGCCCGAGTTTGAGAGTTTTAGATCTTATAATTTACAGAACACATCTTTTATAGATCTTATAGAAGTTTACAAAACACAGGTGTTCCTGCCGAGGTCGGCAACATTCTTTCGTGGAGATTGATCATGAAATATTTTCTACGGTCATTCTCTCCCTTCCGCTGATTCAAGAAGGGCAGTTGTCAGTTTCTGGCGAAAGAATGTGTACAATACTGGTTAACCGCTTAGAGGACTAAGCCTGCCCAGTAAACGTGTGGTTAGGTAAACTGACCGCGCTCGACATGACCCCATTGGGTTGACTGAGCCGTAAAACCTCAACACAAACACAAACACAGGTGTTATAGGGGGTGGTCGGGTGGTGCGAAGGTGCTGTGTATCTTACATCACTCGGGCGTTCAACTGATATTGGCTTACAGTTGGGCAAGGCCTGCTATCCTTGTAGTGGGTAAGGGAAGAGGGGGAATGTTTTTATTTCTTCTGTTTCTTCACTTTTATTCCTGTTCCTCTTTCTTCCCTGTCCCTCTCTTTCATCTCCTCTACTCTCTCTTCTCCTCTACTCTCTCTTCTATCTCTTTTCTCCCTTTCTCTGGGAGACGACACAAAATGACCCTCAAGGGTTGACGTGTCGTTAAACCCCAACACAATCAAACACAGGTGTTATATATTTTATAGAATTTTATAAAACACAGGTGTTATAGGTCTGAAAGAAGTTTACAAAATCATAAGTCTTATAGATGTCATGGAAGTTTAAAGAACATACGTGTTATAGACCTTTAAGCTGGTAATGGAACACAAGTGTTATAGATCTTATAGAAGTTTACAAAACACAAGTTTTATAGATCTCATATGTGCATACAAAACACAAGTGTTATAGATCTTATAGAAATTGACAAAACACAATTGTTATAGATCTTATAGAATTTTATAGAACCAAATTGTTAAAGATCTGATATATGTAAACAAAACACAAGTGTTATAGAAATTGACAAAACACAACGGTGTTATAGATCTATAGACGTTTACATAACACAAGTGTTATATATCTAAAAGATGTTTACAGAACACGAGTGTTATAGATCTTATAGATGTTTACCAAATACAAGTGTTATATATCTTATAGAAGTTTACCATACACAAGTTTTATTGCTTATAGAAGTTTACACAACAAGAGTTATAGATCTGATAGAATTTTACAAAACATACGTATTATAGATCTTGAAAAAAAAATTACAGCGTAAAAGTGTTATAGATCTTACTGACATTTACAGAACACAAGTGTTATGAATCTTATAGACATTTACAGAACACAAGTCTTATAGCTCTTACAGAAATTTACAAAACACAAGTTTTGTACATCTTAAGAAGTTTACTGAACACGTGTTATAGTTCTAAAGAAAGTTTAGAGAACATACGTGTTATCAGTTTTATCAAAATTTACAAAACATAAGTTTTATAAATTTTATAGAAGTAAACAAAACACAAGTATTAGAGATCTTATAGAAATTTACAGAATACCAGTGTTATAGATCCTGTAGAAGTTTACAAAACACAAGTGTTATAGATCTTATAGCAATTCACAGACTACACATGTTACAGATCTCATAGAAGTGTACTACAGAACAAGTATTATAGATCACATAGAAGTATACGAAACACAAGTGTTATAATAGATCTTTACAAAACACAGGTATTATAGAGCTATACATGTAGATGTTTACAGAACACACGTTATAGATGGTGGAGAAGTTTTCTAAACACAAGTGTTATAGATATTATAGAGCTTACAAAAGACAAGTGTTATAGCTCTTATAGAAGTTTTCAAAAAGCAAGTGTTATAGAGCTTAGCAAGTGTACAGAACACAAATTTTATAGATTTTATAGAAGTTTAGGAAACACAAGTGTTATATATCTGATAGAAGTTTACACACAATTAGAGACAATGCAGCATTATGTCAGGTTTTATTCTGATTCTGCATTGTCATTTACTTATTTTCATGTCCTCCCCAGTTTCTCTCCTGTCATTTATTAGCTATTCTTGAAATCCTTCTTTTTCTTTCTTTCTCTGGGAGATGATAAACGATGACCCACAAGGTTGAACTTATTGTTAAATAAGAATAAAGGTCAAAAAGGATTGCCTTTGGAAACAAAGAACACACAAAATCATGAAAATCGGAGACTTGGTTTGATTGAGTCTCACTATAGTTTGCAAGGCTGCATACTCCACCCCCTCCCCCCCCGCCCTTCCCCCCTCCTCCGCCCCCCGCACTAGCGCCAGCTTAAGCGGTATTTGCTTTTCAAATTAACCAGGATTGGCTCAGTGATCCGAAAAGAAATAAATATAACTCAAACAATCAAAAGAGAAGAGTGTTGAATAAGAAATCAAAAAATCAAAATAGAAAAATGTTAAATGTACAGTACACCATAAAGAATATAGATGAGATAACATGGCCAGACACAAGTGACAAATCCTATAGTATAGTTGTTTGTACAAATTTATTGAAGAGTGTTAAAAGTCTAGTACTCAACAAAGAATATGCAGGAGATAATATCACTAATTACGAGTCAAATCTTATAGAACTGAACCAATAGAAGGAAGAAAGTTTAAAATATAGCCCTGGATAAAGAGTATATGACAGATTACATGACCAGACACAAGTACGCTCATACAGACATTTACACAAACTTAGTGAAGAATGTTAAAAGTATAGTTGCCAATAAGAATATCCAGGTGATTACCTGACCAAACACTATCTATACAGTTCAATTTTATCATAACTCTAAATAAGGTGCGTGTTTCAACAAGACAGTACTGATATTTATATATATTTTTATTTCTCCTTGAAAACACATGTAGGTACTTGGCAAAATGCTTCTAAGGAGTACCAACAATGTTCCATGAAGAAATGACAAAAATATCATGTAAATGCTTCCCTTCTCTGGAGCTATGCTTTTTTCGAAACAGCCTCCACTGCTCCAGCTAGCCCTACACAGAGTGGCGGGCCGCCCTTCTTACCTTCTCCTGACATACATCTGTCCTTAAGATTCCCTCTGCATTCAGCTCAAGACATAAAACCCAACATTTTGGTGAAAATTTCATGAATCAGGAGACTCCAGACATAAAACAATACATATTGGTGAAAATTTCATGAAAAAAGGAGCAGAATTAAAAAAGGATATCAATAAGTAAACTTTACCATTCTCTTGGCTAATTCTGCATGCTACAAATTGATATTTTTCTTATTTTGCTCAGAGGAACAGGTTTTGACATTTCATGCAAATTTGTATGATATTGCAAAACCTGTTTTCTGGGAAATATAAGAAAAATACCTCTGAATATGGTCTGCTGAAAATTTTACCGAGAGTGCTAAGTATTAAAGTCATTTTACCGGTAAGTGTATGCTGGTTTGAGGTTTTTTATTGTGGAATGTGATTATATATCGTGATATGTATTGATTCTAAACCACATTGCCCATATTCTTGTCTGGTAGCACAAAAAAGTGGTCTATCAAGTATCTCTCTGCCCTCAAATCCTAGCTGGAGCACAGCATCTTTGAGGACATTTGAGCAATATACATGTAATTGCACTGTACATCATCAATTGTATTCATTTTAATCTTTTCTGACAGGTCAGACCCATTCGAACCAATAGTATTTGAGTTTGACAGTAATATCCTTGGTGAATATAAGGGCACATTAGTAGCTAATAAACTGGCATTAGACGACTTCACAGATGAATCACTGACACAAACGTAAGTACAGTATTTAGCTTTAATATTAGGACACCTTTATCTCCTTGCCATATTTGTCCTTAAATCTGAAAATTGCCTGTTGATGTATCTAAAATAGTGCTGGATGAGTCACAGTGCAAACAGTGTAGAACCTGATCAGATGCCTTTCTGCAGCAATGGATATAGGTCTAGACTCTTTGCTTAGGCCTGTCTGTCCCAATATTTAGAGTTATTATGGTAAGAGCAGACCTCTGTAGCCTACTGGATAGGAGAGTTGACTTTATCGATCAGGTTTCTGACCATTGTGGTTCGAGTCTTGCCCGGATCATATACGAGAAAGTCAAGTTCTTCTTACAGATGGTCAGGTGGTTTTTACCTGGGTTCTTCGGTTTTCACTCACGTTTGATGAACGATCAGCTTGAGATACCTGAAATATTCTTGAAAAGGCCATAACACACAAATTAAAAAAGAAAAAAAGAAAAATACAGTATGTTGTAACTTGGACGAATCAAACACCTATTCCTCTTTTACCGTGGCTGATTCTAATTCATTTTTATAGGAAATTCTTCCAATAGCTCAGGGAAACAAATATTTAGGGATATTTTAGAGAAATTTTTTTATTTTACCATGACTCATTGGAATCATCTCGGGACAGTTCTTATGAGTATACTCAACATACTATTATTTTATGGAAGATCAAAAAGACATCCCAAAATCAGTCACATTTCTTTCCTTACTTGGCACTATGATTTACTCTCATTGGCTCGAACTACCTGTGTCTAGAACACATTTCAGAAGGGTTGGGGGCTGAATGGTTAGCACCCCTAACTTCGGATCATGAGTGTTCAAGTTCAAATCCTGCTGGAGGCAGAATTCAGCTCATTACTGTATGCAGGGTTTACACAGACCTGGAAAATTCATGGAAAACAGTCTTTGTCTGGAAAAGTCAGGGAATCTTGGTAATTTGGATTTTCTCATGAAAAAAAAATCACGAAATTTTAAGAAACAGCATGGAAAATTGAAAACTGGTTTTGGTAATCAAAAAAAAAAAAAAAAAAAAAAAAAAAAATTATGAACATTAGGTTCCATTGCATTAGTCACGCACAGTCTTAGATGCGAATATATATTAGAGTATGAACATTCTTTTTATAATTACCGTTTGCACTATTCCACCGATTCCTTTAATTTAGAAATTTTGCCTTTCACGCTTTATTTGCACTAAAAATGAATATATAAATGGATATTCGTGAACAACTATTATGAGCTTTGTATGGTAAAATGTATTATGGAAAACTGAGCAATATCATGGAAATATTATGGAATTATCATGGATTTTTTTGTTGCCTGAAGTTTGTATAAAGGCTTTCATTGTCACCCTTTCGTCATCTTGATATGACTGCAGCACCTTATTTAATTTTTGGTGGCGGTTTACCGCCGCCAAATTTACTATACGGAATTTCAACAATCCGTCTTCTCAAAATTGCAAACCTAATAACTTCCTAAAAAGTAGTTCCATACTGACGCTGATGTCGCTTAATTCTGCATTCAAACATGTAAGCCTTCTACTCTCTGATAATTATAAAGAGCGACCGAATATACAAAACAAAGAAAACTTCAAACTTTTGAAGAAATAATAATTTAATGATGTTGAGCGCAATCTCGGCAGACGAATATAAACAGAATAAACAATTAACTGGTTTCCTGTGTTCTATATGCGAAGTATTGAGCTATAGGGTGAGGGAACCAGTCAAAATAAGCAAATGGTGGAACGATTCAGCCTCCAGAACCTTCTGAGGCGGAGAATTTGAAAATTGATGCAAAAAATTATCTGAAAGTCTCCGAAAGTGTATCAAAGAAAGGTATAAATATGTGATAAAGCATCAGCAGTTTTTTTGGCTATTCACCATAAACAGTTTCGGCCGAAATCACTTTGCATGAATATTTTCGAAAAAGTAAAGTACAGTGCGGTTACATATGTATTTAACAGCACGTATTTCCTAAACGTTCGCTTTGATATATGTTTTTATGAAAATTATCTATAATAGTTTTTTGACAAAATAAATAAATTAAAAAAAAAAAAAAAAAAAATAACGTTTTATTTACATTTTTGCGGTATTACTTTCCTGCGGCCACCAGGCCACTGTGCCTGTCACTTTGTGCCTTCCAGATATACCGGATACTAAGAAAACTGTGAATCAAGTCCAACCCAATCACGCTGATTTCCGCCATAGTAATAATTTTCTTCGATAGAAATTATATTTTCTCAAAGATTTTTTGTAGTTCATGTATAGGCTGGCTAAAACTAACGTCCAAAAAGCAGAAAAGTTTCAAGATCTCCAGCAAAATTCCTGAAGCAGTAAAATGCGTTTCAGGAGGCCAACGGTTAATGTATCGTCAGTGAGATGCCTATTACCGAGGTTCATTAATTATCGGATATTCAGGAACCACGGCCCCCGCCCATTGGGGCCCGCAAAGTAGATGGGCTGCCTGAAGCCTCCAATGCAGACCTGCTTAAGCAGGGCCTGAGTTCATCATGTGATCAGGTTGGGTAAAAGTCCCACAAATCTGGAGGCAATGTCGTTAATGACTGAAATATTGTTGACCCACATTCTAATTTTCAGTTATCAGGAAAAATTTATGAGCTTTAAAAGTACAAAACAAAATTTGGGACCCTCAAAATCTAATTGATACCGCCCATGAGAAAACAGGTAAATGGCATTTTATATGGAATGTTTGGAGTTGTTATCGTTACATATACCCCGAAGATTTTTTGTGTTTATAAGGGGATTTTATTTTATCACTCATCTTTTGCTAAATTTATGTGACAAGAGTTATTGTAACCGTCTGTAAATCTGTGAAAGTTCTATGAGTTTAAGGAACTTCAGTGAATCCGTAAAAACTCCATGAATCCATGAAAGTTCCGTGGTCAAGGTCTGTCAGTCATTTAAATTTTGTATCAGTGATATGATAAAGTTCCATGGAAGCTCCGTAGTGTGTCCGAGATAAACATATGCATGAAAAGTATTAAGTGCAAGGCCGGGAAAAAGAAGCATAATCAGTCGCTAGAAAAGACATTCAGTAGTAGTATTAACAGAGAATTTGAAAGGAAATAGATCCATTAGAATAAATTGATAACATTTACTCAGTTGCTACATGCAAGTTTTCATTTTAGTCAACATTCAAAACATCCAACAGTTCTTGAATGTTTCAACTGGCACGCTTTCAGTTTGATATCTTGGCACTCTGGAACCAATGCTGACATTTTGTGCACTGGAACATCAGATTGTAGTGGGATCTTGTGGGCCTGTATATAAAGACATTTTTTTCTCGATTCTGGCTTGCTTGGAAATTCAGTGAAAGCACTGCTGTTAATATCAGGATTCCCACTGCATTTTGAAACTGGAGGTAAATCTGCTCTGTTCTCTTTTTTTTTGTACGTCCATTGTAAAGCAGTATACTACTCTTTTCAAATTTAGGGGTATAAGACCAATTTTGAGGGGATAAAAAACCCTCTGCAGAGGGTAAATGGGAATACTGAATACAATTTGGAAGATGCAACAGTGCCAATGTTTTCATGTTTTGTTAACTCCATGTACAAGGCTTGGGACCATTTGGGTGACTATAGTCCAATACTACGGACATTTCAGTACTTTTTTCGGAACTTTCCGTTAATTCCATGAATCCATGACAGTTCCATGTTTTGTCAACCTCTAGGCCCCAAAACTGCACACATATATGCATACAAAATATTTATAATATAAACTGATACTAAAATTTCATCATTTCTCACTGCTGTGGTTCGAGTCTCGCTCGGGTCACGTCACGTGGGAAAGCCGTGTTCTGCTTACGGATGGTCAGGTGGTTTTCCCCCGGGTACTCCGGTTTTGGCCCACCTTTGATGAACGATTGGCTCGATATAAGTGAAATATTCTTGAAAGAGACATAAAACCCAAATCAAAAAAAAAAAAAAAAATCATCAAAACACACACACACACATTTATTCAGGCGTCAAAAAACCCTGGTGTGGTGATTGGGGGTACAGCCATCTGGTTAGCTCAGTTGGGTAGAGCACTTGCAAGCTAGAGGTCACAGGTTTCAGTCCTGCATCCAACACACTTTCCTTCCTTAGTTTCCTTTAATGGTGCCCAATGTGAATAACTCACTGCAGCCGACATTGGATTTATGGGGCACCAGGATCAGGCATAAAACAGGGTGGGGTAGCACTGGTCGATGGTTTTCCCTGTGTAATCTGGGTTCCTCTAACACACATTCACGAAACACCAACATCCTTGTCTTATAGAACAAGTGCATAAGATTGCTGAGCTTTCTGTGCAATCGAAGTAAAAATAAATAATGTGTTAACTTTAAAATCGATAACTTATATGTGATTATGCCTCAATTTGTAATATTTTGTCCAGATATATCAGTATAAGTGACCCTGTCCACTTGTTTGAGGTATATTAAGTGTACATTTTTAAGATAAACTCATACTAAAATTTCATCATTTCTCACCGCTGTGGTTCGAGTCTTGTTCGGGTCACATGTCACATGTGGGAAAACCATGTTCTGCTTACGGATGGTCAGGTGGTTTTTCCCTGGGTGCTCCAGTTTTTCGCCCACCTTTGATGAACGATCGGCTCGATATAAGTGAAATATTCTTGAAAGAGACATAAAACCCAAATCCAAAAAAAAAAAAAAAAAAAAAAAATCATCAAAACACACACACACATTAATTTTATTCAGGCATCAAAAAATCCTGGAGTGGTGATTGGGGGTACAGCCATCTGGTTAGCTCAGTTGGGTAGAGTACTTGCAAGCTAGAGGTCACAGGTTTCAGTCCTGCATCCAACACACTTTCCCTCCTTAGTTTCCTTTAATGGTGCCCAATGTGAATAACTCGCTGCAGCCGACATTGGATTTATGGGGCACCAGGATCAGGCATAAAACAGGGTCGGGTAGCGCTGGTCGATGGTTTTCCCTGTGTAATCTGGGTTCCTCTAACACACATTCACGAAACACCAACATCCATGTCTTATAGAACAAGTGCATAAGATTGCTGAGCTTTCTGTGCAATCGAAGTAAAATAAATAATGTGTTAACTTTAAAATCGATAACTTATAAGTGATTATGCCTCAGTTTGTAATATTTTGTCCAGATATATCAGTATAAGTGACCCTGTCCACTTGTTTGAGCTATATTAAGTGTACATTTTTAAGAGTAAGGCTATATTTTGATTTTTATTTGTTCATATTTATACAGAGTTTAACTCTCCAAATTGAAATGAACACAAGAAATCCTCAAATTGATTGTTTGTCTTGTGGAAATATACCTGAATATGCATAACGCAATACAGCTGTATTTTGTCAGATTTTAGCACATTTATTAAGATACACGTTGTAACTTTTTAAAGCAAACAGGTATTTGTTCTTATTTCTTGCCATTTATATAAGAGTTACATTATTAAATGAATTAGTACCAAGAATCCTCAGATAAATAGATTATCTGGTGAATATTCCCCATAATTTAAGCTTTTCAAGAAATGAATACATTAATTTATGACACATGCTAAAGTTATCTGATGTGTGTGTGCTTTTGTGTGTGTGTGTAAATAGGCCCAGTATTTTGTTTCTATTTCTTGCCAGGCAAAAACAGTAATGAATGCAAGGAATATAGACAGATTAGTTGTCTCATAAAAATTAGTCAGAAAATTATTATATTCTGATTTGAAGAAATGGTTACTTTTTTTACTGATTTCATAAGTAGACTTCCAAAATCCCGGACATAACACTTCTACCTACATGTCTTTTGTTCAGGCTTATGGGCATAGCTTGCTTACCAAGTAAGGCTTACTGTCCATGGATGCCTGATTATACCCTTTAGCCTGGGGTCCATGTCTGTTGGTCTGAACATTCTGATTCATCATTATTTTACAGATTTATGAGTTTGGAATAAGGTTTGTGTAATTTGTGTGTATCATGACCACAACTACTTAAATAATATGGTTTTGAATTAGCCCAGTTTCTCTTGCTGGTCAGATAATTTGTACCTTTTGAAATGGATAAAAAAAATCTTAAAATGTATTAACATCAAGAGAATCAGACAAGAAATGTCTACATTTCAGAGCTCCAGATTAAAGGAGTGCTTAGGTACATATTTTCTTATTTCCCCTAGTAAACATATGTTGTGGGTACTAACTAGGACTTCTAGAAACATCCTGGTAGCATGCTTTCATTGAGTTCCCAGAACATATCTTTTGAAAGAATTGAGGTGTGGCACATACAAGAACTACAACTCTAGGTCCCCCAGTTATTTAGTCATCTGCCCTGACAGTATTTAGTAATAGAAACCTTGTGCATTTGATAACTCCAACACCCTTTCAGATATATTGATTGAACTCAGTAGGATTGTACATGAGGTTGAGAAGATGTGTTGCATAAACTACAACTCCAGGTGCTGTGGTTTAGAATTATCTTCCCTAATAGAAACTTTGTGATCTTGGTAACTCCAACATCTTTTCAGATGCATTGATGATGCTTGGTAGGATTGTACAATAAGGTTGAGAAAGCATGTCACACAAAAGAATCACAACTCTAGATGCCACAGTTTTTAGTTATCTCCCCTGACAGTATTTGGTAATGGAAACCTTATGATTGCCATAACTTCAACACCATTTCAGATATAGCGATGATATTAAGGAGAATTGTACAAGACGTTGAGAAGACGCGTCTTGTACAAGATCTACAACTCTAGGTACTGCAATTTTTTAGGTATCTCCCCTGTCAGTATTTGGTAATAGAGACCTTGTAAGTCCAACACCCTTTGAAATATATTGATAGTACATGTACTAGGTAGGATTGAACAGGAGGTAAGAAGGTTAGTCGTATACAAAAACTGTAACTTAGAATACTGCAGTTTTTGAGTTCACTCCCCTGACAGTATTTGTCAGTGGAAACCATGTGATTGTCATAACTTAAGCGCTATGGAAGATACATTGATGATACTTGGTAGAATTGTACATGAGGTTAAAAAGGTGTGTTGCATGTAAGGACCACAACTCTGGATGCTATGTTTTTTTTTGTTATCTCCCCTGATAGTATTTGGTAGTAGAAACTTGTTTGCTGCATAGCTTCATCAGTTAAAATTGGATCTTCCTTAAACTTGCAGAAGTGGAGGACATGGATATTTTGGAGTTATATCCTCCAGATTAATGAATATTGTAGACATTGAGTGACCTTTTAGGCACAGGTGAGCGTTAATGACCACCATGGTCCTCTTGTTTATATATGAAGAGTGCAGAGAGCTGAGACAAACAAAAATCAAAGTTGAATTCGAGGCTTGATTTTGGATTTTGTGAAACCGTATTTTAACCACAAATATTTTTCATAAAGCAGACACATCCTCTTATTTCACTTTTGGTTGTATATGTGCTTAAAAGAAAGACATGTGACCAGCGAGTCAAATGGTGAAAACCTTACTGAAATATTCCAAATACTTACATCGTTGGTTTTTATGAAAAATTTAAAAAAATGTTTTAAAAACTTTAATTTGAAAATATTCCAAATACATGTACTTACAACAGTGGATCTTATGAAATTTATTTCAAAAATCTTTTAAAAAAATTTAATTTGAAAATATTCAAAGAATGTATACAGAGAGAAAAGGTCTCTTCCCTTTTTGTTAGGGTGCAGTGCTTATACATTTTCATATTTAGTTTTGATACAATTTAATTTTGAGAAATCAAATTTATGTCAAACTAAAATTTAAACTCCATTGTCTGAAGTTATTTTACTGAAGTTTTATGTGTATTTTGTAATGATCTTTGGAATGTAATTATCAAAAATAAATTTGTTCTTGGTAATTTTTTTTCCAACATAGTAACCTGTATCTTGCATTTTTCATATTTAAAAAAAATTTTTTTTGGAATTTAATTATATTAGTTTTCATAATTTAAAAAAAAAAATTCTAGCTTGAAATTTTAAGTCTTAATATCAATAGTAATAGAATACTTACTTTTTTTTTAATTAAAATTAGCAGTCTGGAATAAAATGATGAGGATTTAAAATCTAAAAGAATCAGTGACATCATAGGATAGTGTATTGTGGGATAGCTTTTTTACAAAGTATAATTAGCAATACCAGTTACTAAGACTTTGAACATTCAGGAATCTCTAAATGGGGTTTTCAACATAATTTTCATTTTGCCAATATCTTTACCGTAATTTGAAATATTCTGAAATTAGGGGATGCATCTGAACATCTTTAAACTCACTACTGTTTTTATTATACTCGTTTTTCAAACAGGGCGTATTAGGTTATGGGGTCTGAAGCCATAAACTTTTTTGTTTCCAGCTAACTCCTCCTACAGTTTACATCCCATCAGGCTGAATCTTGGTTTATAAATTGACCATGATGTGGAGCAGCACATAATGTCTCGGGGTTACAGTCCACCAAATACTAACAGGGTTATGCCCCTTTGAAAATTCCTGTAAGTTTTTTGTTTCCAGCTAACTCCTTCTACAGTTTACATCCAATCAAGCTGAAACTTGATTTATACTTAGACCATGATGTGGAACAGTGCATATTATTTCAAGGTTACAGTCCACCTAATATTAGCAGAGATATGTCCCTTTGAAAATTTCAGTAAACTTTTCGTTTCTGACTAAATCCTCCTACAGTTTACATCGGATCAAGCTGAAACTTGATTTACAGTTAGACCATGATGTGGAACAGTGCATATTTGTTCCAGGTTACAGTCCATCAAATATTAGCAGAATAATGACCCTTTGAAAATTTCGCTAATTTTTTTTGTTTCTTGCTAGCTTCTCCTACAGTTTACATCCGATCAAGCTGAAGTTTGATTTATAAGTAGACCATGATGTGATGCAGCGCATGTTGTTTTGAGGCCACACTCCACCAAATATTAACAGAGTTATGTCCCTTGGAATATTTCGGTAAACTTTTTGTTTCTGGCCAACTCCTCCTACAGTTTACATCGGATCAAGCTGAAACTTGTTTTATAGTTAGACCATGATATTGAGCAGCTCATATATATTCGAGGTTACAGTCCACCAAATATCAGCAGAGTTATTTTCCTTTGAAATTTTCAGTAAAATTTTCACTTCCCCAGCTAACTCCTCCTACAGTTTACATTTGATCGCGCTTAAACTTGATTTATAGTAAGAACATGATGCGGAGCAGCGCAATTATTTCAAGGTTACAATCCACCAAATATTGGCAGTTATGCCCCTTTGAAAATTTCTGTAAATTTTTTGTTTCCGGCTTATTTCTACTACAGTTTACATTGGATCAAGCTGAAACTTGATTTATAGTTACACCATGAAGTGGAGCAGGGGCATATTATTTTGAGGTTACAGTCCACCATATATTAGCAGAGCTATGCCCCTTTGAAAATTCTGTAATCTTTTCGTTTCTGGCTAACTCCTATAGTTTACACCTGATCAAACTGAAACTTTGTAAATACTTACACTGAGCTTAAACTCAGTTTATAATAAGAATATAATGTGGAGCAGCACATATTATTTTGAGGTTACCAAATATCAAATATTACCAGAGTTATGCCCCATTAAAAATTTCCATTAACTTTGCATTTCTGGCTAACTCCTTCTATAGTTTACATCCAATCGTGCTGAAAAGCGATTTATTGTTAGACCATGGTGTGGAGCAGCGCATATTATTAGGAGGTTACAGTACACCAAATATTAGCAGAGTTATGCCCCTTTAAAATTCTGTTAATCTTTTGTTCCCGGCTAAATCGTCATATAGTTTACATCCAATCAAGCTGAAACTTGATTTGTAGTTTGACCATGATGTGGAGCAGCACATATTATTCCAAAATTACAGTCCAACAAATAGTAGCAGCATTATGTCCCTTTGAAATTTTTGATAATTTTTTGGTTTCCAGCTAACTCCACTTACAAATTTACACAGGTCTGGAGCACAGAATCGCACAGTAGTCCGCATATGTGCTACATCTTATTACTTGCCAAGGGCGTATGATGCCTCCGCTTGTAGAGCTCTTGTTTGTTTCTAGATACAATATATATATATATAATAGAATGGACATAATGACTCCTCAAATGGATGGAATAACAGACGGTAAACGGTAAAAGGCCAGAACTATGTACATTGAAGCACTCTAGATGATTATCCAGATTATCTTTTTAATTATAATTTCTTCACAAAACATAAGTTGTTGGTACTTATTTGAAAGTTATTGATAGGGTAGTTGTAATGAATACCCACAACTTACAATCCTTTCAGTCCTTTAAGAAATAAGTAACATGTAAGTATTTCATACTTGAAAAATAAAAAACAAAAAAAAAAAAAAAAAAAAACTGTGTTATCTGATTATAAATAATGTTACTGTACACAGTACAGGTAAATTAAATAAAAATGTGGTTAAAAGTGGTTCAGAACCACAGTGATGTGGATCAAATATTCATGATACTGAAACTAGTTACTCTGAATTGTACAGAATGCACACATGGTGTAGCGAAAATGGCATTGCTTTAGTTACATATCAAGAAATATTGGACAAAATAAAAGTACAGATGATATGTAGTCTAGAGGCTTATAGAAATTAAGGAAACCGCCACCATCAGCACTCTCAGTGCTTTGATTATACCCCAGGCATACGTAGTATGCCAAAGGGGTATATAGTTTTTGTAGGTTCAATCCGTCGTTCGTCTGTTCGGGTAGATGCCAAATACATTCCGAGGTTAGCTTTTCTGTAGAATTTCACATTATAAGGTTGACGTCTGTTTATTCCGCCATTGTGGGGTTAATTTTGCATTGTGGGATTAGAAAGTTGGTGATGTAGGGTAGAAAAAGATCAAAGAAAGATCAAAGGGATAACCTTATAACGTCCTTCTCGTAAGTACGTCCGTCCGTCCTTCCGTCTATCTGTCCATGATTAACCCTTTTTATTACCAAGTTTTACTTTGAATTTTTTTATTAAGTTTGCAGCCACCGATCAGAATATTTAGTATGAGGGTACCTGGGAGTGTCCTCTTCCATTCTACATCTAGGAACCCCAGGGTCATGTCCCTGGGCGGGACTAGAGGTCAATATCTTGGGCACCCCAATAAAGTAGTATATTGCAGTTTGTTTTAATAAAGAAGGATTGGCATCAGACGTGTTTATCACATGAGAATTCAGTGAAATAAGGTCAAGGTCATTGTGATCTTATTTTCATGCTCCAGTGATCTTGCCTTATATTTTGAAGACTATTTCATGGATTAATGTGATACTTGGGATATTGGTTCTGTGTGACACGTAACAAATGTAGGTCATGAATGAAAGTAATCTGATGGTCCCACATACAATTTCTCTATTGTGTTGCCACAAGAAACCACTTTGTAGGCTAGACTTTTTAGCTCACCTGAGCATGAAGTGCTCATGGTGAGCTGTTGTGGTCAGTCAATGTCCTTCGTCCGTTGTTCATCGTCCGTCGTCCCTCGTGCGGCCTCAACAATTGTTTTAAAAGCCTACTCCACCTACACCCCTGGGCCAATTATCTCGGTACTTGGTGGAAGCATCGGGTTGACTTGTAGAACAAAAATAGCTAAAATCGTTCCGATCGGAAATCCAAGATGGCCGCCATCTTGAAAATCTATTTTATGCTTCTTCTCCTGAACTGAAAGGCCAGTTGACTCCAAACTTGGTGGGAAGTGTCGAGGTGACTTATAGATAAAAAATAATGGTGGCCATCTTGAAAATCTATTTTTTGATTCTTCTCTTAAACACAAAAGCCAGTCGACTCCAAAAATTAGTAGGAAGCACTGGGATGACTTATAAATAAAAAAATAGCTAAAATCGTTCCAATCCGAAATCCAAGATGGCCACCATGGTGGCCAGCTTGAAAATCTATTATTCACTGCTTCTCCTGAGATGAAAGGTTTTTTTACTTTAAACTAAGTAGGAAGCATTGGGGTGACTTGCAGATCAAAAATAGCTAAAATCGTGCCGATTGGAAAACCAGGATGGCCGCCATGTTGACCATCTTGAAAATCAATTTTTCACTTTTTTCTGAATCGAAAGGCTAACTGACTCAAAACTCGACAGGAAGCATTGGGATGACGTAAATCAAAAATAGCTAAAGTGATCCCGATCGGAAATTCCAGATGGGAGCCATCTTGAAAATCTAATTTTTGCTTTCTCTCCTAAACTGAAAAATCCAATTGACTCGAGCCTCGGTAGGAAGCATCGGGTTGACTAATAGGTCAAAAATAGCTAAAATCATTCTGGTAGGAAATCCAAGATGTCTTCCATGGTGGCCATCATGAAATTCAATTTTTCGCTTCTTCTCCTGGTAGGAAGAAGCTTATTGACTGTAAACTTGGTATGAACCATCGGGGTGACTTGTAGATCAAAAATAGCTAAAATCGTCCCTGTTGGAGATCCAAGATTGCCACCATGGTCGCCATCTTGTTTTATATATACGTATATAGGGAAATCCTTTAAAAATCTATTTGTCTGAAACCATCTTGTTTTATATATACTTATGCAGGGAAAACCTTTAAAAATCTTTTTGTCTGAAACCAGAAGGTCCTGGCCTTTATTTGGTTACAAAGCTTCATCAAGTTCACATGCCTGTTCAACAATAAGGCACCATGCGATCATGCTTCTGTCCAGCACCCCCAGCCTGTTATCTGAAAACATTCATTTTCAATGAGTTTTAAACATACATAGTCCTATGAAGAGAAATCATAGTCTTTTAAAATATACTAGAGAGTGATACTCAGGTGTGAGAATTAGGTCCATCTGGGCCTTCTTGTTTCTTGACTGACAGTATGAAACATCCAGTCTTGCGCTTGGCTTTTACAACTTTTACTGATCAGAAATCACAAGATTTGTCGACTGACAAGATTATCATCAATTCTGTAATGCAAACTTATCAGGACACTTGTGGTTTAGGTCTGCACTTTCAAAACATCCATTTAAACAAGTGAATAGACAGCCAATGGTTGTGTATGGATACAAGGTGACTTTAATTGATAACAGAGCACTTTGGAGGAGTGCTGTTCATTGGCCTAATAAAGTTTTGATGTCCACAATATCGGGTGCTTCAATAACAACTGATCCGTACTGCATATAAGCAATTAAGTTTGCATTTTGTTGTGCAACAGGTTGATTTTAATTGATTTGTTTTGGTATTTTAATTGGATAAATACGCAAATAAGCAGCTTAACTAAGCTGATCTTGACTAAAAAAAAATAATGAATAGGATGTTAAAAGCCAAATTATCATCATCTAGAAAAAAGTTCCATGGTATCAGAGATGATTGAGCCATTGATGTTTGACTGTATGTTGTACCTCCTGATGGCCGATTGGCTGATTATTGTATCTTTTTCTGTTTTTGGGGGTGGTCCAGAGTGGCAAAGGTGTGTGTATCTTACTGGGGCTTCCAAATGATATTGGCTTGTAGTTGGGCAAGATTTGCTATCTTTGAAGCAAGTAAGGGTAGAGAGGAACGTTTTTATTTCTGCTGTTTCTTCCATTTCATTCTTGTTCCTCTTTCTTACCTATCCCTCTCTTTCATCTCCTCTACTATCTTTCTACCTCTTTTCTCCCTTTTCTGGGAGATGACAAAGAATGACTCAGAAGGGTTGACGTGTCGTTAAACCCCAACACAATCTTTTTTTTTTTCTTTTTTCGCAGAAAAAACAGCCTTAATTCAGATATTGATGACATGAAGAAGAAATTAGATGAAATCCAAACAGAGAAAAAAGATTGCATGTCACGGGTCCGGGAACTTACCTCAAAGAAAGACAGTATAACAGATGATGAACATTCAGAGTAAGTGCCATACATTGTATTTAATCTAAAATTAAACCTTGTCCTGCTGAACCCAACTATGCCCTGCCTTTGCAAACAGTGTAGATCTAGATCAATTGGCTTCTGAAGAAGCCAACTGATGTGGATCTGCACTGTTTGTCATTAATCCCCCACCATGAAGAAATGGCCTTTATCTGTCCCCCTGTCTGTCTGTCCTTCCATAACACTTTCTTGTCTGCTCCATATTTCCTGAACCCTTTGAAAGATTTTCATTAAACGTTGGTCAAATATTCGCCTCAGTGAGTCGATGTGCAGAACGCGTAAGTCAACCATGCCAACTCAAAGTCAAGGTCACAGGTCAAGGTCATGGGTTTGAGCCTTGATTTTTGTGTCCGCTCCATATCTCCTATACCCCTGGAAGGATTTTCTTTAAACTTTGGTCATATATTTGCCTCAGTGAGACAAATTTCCTATCCGCTCTGTATCTCCTATACCAGTAGAAGGATTTTCTTTAAACATTGGTCAAATGTTTACCTTAGTGAGACGATGTGCAGAACCAATAACTCAACCATTCTGATTCAAGGTGAAGGTTATAGTTCAAGGTAACAGGTTTGAGCCTTGAATTTCAGGTCTGCTCTGTATCTACTTTACTCCTGTGAGGATTTTCTCTGAACTTTGGTCAAATGTTCACCTGTGGGACGATGTGCAGAACCCTATAACTCAGCCATGTGGAATCAAGGACAAGGTCACAGTTCAAGATGACGAGTTTGAGCCCAGAATATTGTGTCCATTCAATATCTCCTTTACCCCTGGAAGGAGTTTCTTTTAATTTTGGTCAAATGTTTGCCTCAGTGAAATGATGTGTAGAACCAATAGCTCAACTATGCAAACTGACAAGGTCACAGTTCAAGGTCACGGGTTTGAACCTTGAATTTTGTGTCCGCTTTGTATCCCCTTTACCTCTGGGAGGAGTTTCTCTAAACTTTGGTCAAATGTTCACCTTAGTGGGACAATGTGCAGAACCCACACTCAGCCCTGTAGACTTAAGGTCAAGGTCATAGTTGAAGGTTACGAGTTTGAGCCTCGAATTTGGTGTCGGATCCATATCGCCTTTACCCCCGGAAGGATTTTCTTTAAACATTGGTCAAATGTTTGCCTCAGTGAGATGATGTGGAGAACCTATAACTCAGCTATGCTGACTCAAGGTCAAGGTCACAGTTGAAGGTCACCAGTTTGAGCCTTGAATTTTAGCTCTATTGCCATTCAGACTGCCTTGTTAAATTTGGGTCAAATGTTCACCTTAGTGAGATGATGTGTAGAACCAATAACTCAACGATGCAGACTCAAGGTCAAGGTCACAATTGAAGGTTATCCGTCTCTTTCTTGTTCGCTCCATATCTCCTGAACCTTTTGAAAGATTTTCATGAAACTTTGGTCAAATGTTTGCCTTAGTGAGATGATGTGCAGAATTCATAACTCAAGCATGCCGACTCGATGTCAAGGTCACACTTAAAGGCCTCGTGTTTGAGCCTTGAATTTCATGTTTTAATCCATATCTCCTGAACCCTTTGAAAGATATTTATTAAATATGGGTCAAATGTTCACCTTAGTGAGATGATGTACAGAACCCATAACACAACAGTTCAGACTCAAGGTCAAGGTCACAGTTGAAGGCCACCAGTTTGAGCCTTGAATTTTGAGACCGCTCCATTGTCATTCTGCAGCATGGGATATAGCTGTCCTTCAGACTGCCTTGTTCAGTGTGTGAGTTTATATCAACAATCCGGATCAAGTAATTTGACTGGCTAAAAATTGGAAGTGGGCGTGGCATCTTTATTTATTCAGCATGACAAGGGTTGATATTGGACACCTTAAAGACATACTGTAAAATTCTGGTATTCAGACTACTGGTACTCGATAATAACACCACTCTGCTATTAAGTCGAGCTTTTGTTAGTCCCAGTTTGGTGTTTGTATTTACTCTACATAGCTCCAGCTGAAAAAAAGGATATCAGCATAGTATTCTTCTTATTTCTCTACAAATGGGTACTCATTAGAAGCACATTGGTGATGCACGGCTAATGAGTAACACAGCGGAGCCAGTCTAGAGCTCTGATATTATAGCAAAATATGATAATAATTGCATGTCTTTCCTGTTGCAGATTATTAACTAAAAAGAAAAGTATTGAGGAACACAAAAAGAAAATAGCAGAAAGTGAGAGTATAATAGCCACGAAATCATACCTGTTAAAAGAAGTGGATTCTCTGTTAACAACACTGGGAAATGAGCCAGCTCCAAAAGCTCTTGATCTCCAAGACATGACAGGTGATAATTTGGTAAGTTTACAGTTACCCTATCAAGAGTCATGGGAAACAGACTGGTTCCTGAACCTCTTAGTCTCTCATTTGTGGCAGATGATAATTTGATTAGTTCACAGTAAACCCTATTAAGAGCCTTGGGAAATGGGCTGGTTTATGAATGTTTAGGTTTCTCAGTCATGGCAGGTGATAATTTGGTATTTTCACAGTAATCCCTATTAACTTTTATGGGAAGTTGGCTGGTTCACGAGTATCTAGATATCTCAGATATGGCAGGAGGTAAGTTTACAGTAAATCCTATTAATAGCTGTGGGAAATGGACTTGTTCTTGAATCTTTAGATCGCTTATATATTTTAGGCTATAATTTGATAACAGTATATCTTATGAAAAGTCATGGGAAACAGACTGGTTCGTAAATCTCTAAGTCTGTCAGATATGGCAAATGATAATTTGATAAGTTCACCGTAAACCCTATTAGGAGGCCTGGGAAATGGGCTGGTTTCTCAAACTTAGGTTTCACAGATATGGCAGGTGATAATTTGGTATTTGCACAGTAAACCCTATTACTATATCCCTGAGGAGCTTGTCTTGTCACCTGGTAGTTGGCGTCGGCGTCTGTCCGCGTTGACATCGGTGTTAGCACAATGTTAAAGTTTTCAAAGGTATGGATATATTTTTTTATTTATTGAAAGGACTGCTTTTATATTTGGCCTACACTTACCTTATGGTAAGATCTTTCAATAGGACACACCCTTTCCTCAGTTTGACCTTCTGCCTAGGTCAGGGTCAGGTTATACTGTGGCATTTAAACCCACGTTCAAGTTCTATGTTTAGTTTTGAAAAGTGAACATAAACTGCTGAAGTATTCAAGATACTGCTTTAATATTTAGCACGTACCTTAGGGTAAATCTTTTCAATAGCACACATCCCTTCTTCAGTTTGACCTTCTGCTTACGTGAAGGTCAGGTTATACTTTGTCATTTAAACCCATGTTCAAGTTCTGCATTTAAGTTTTGAAATGTGAATATAACTGCTGAACTATTCAAGATTCTGCTTTAATATTTGGCTCATACCTACCTTAGGGTGACTTTTCAATAGCACTTACTCCTTCCTCAATTTGGCCTCCTACAGATGTCAAGGTCAGGTCATAGTTGTATTTAAGTTTTTACATGACTGCTGAAGTATGTAAGATATATTTTTCATATTTTATCCACCCCAACGTAAGGGATTCAGCATGTAACATATAGCTTTCATATTTCGTCCATAACGACCTAAGGGAAGATGTTTCAATGGCATGTTCCCCATCCCTCTGTTTGACATGCTTCGTACTTCAAATTCATGTCATACTCTGTCATTTACAGCTATGTTTAAGTTCTGCATTTCATCTTTAATATTTAAAGATTTTTGTTTAAATTTAAGTTCTGCATTTTATCTTTAATATTTAAAGATTTTTGTTTTCATATCGGATCA
Source organism: Anodontia alba (assembly GCA_964016985.1). Classification (NCBI taxonomy): domain Eukaryota; kingdom Metazoa; phylum Mollusca; class Bivalvia; order Lucinida; family Lucinidae; genus Anodontia; species Anodontia alba. The sequence goes on from OZ024838.1 coordinate 33,624,987, forward strand.
CCATTTTTAGGCGAGCTGTGTTGTCTTCTGACAACTCTTGTTTAAAGATTTTTTTCAGAAATGGCTTAGTTTCCGGATAACTCTTCCTACAGTTTTAGTTTAGTGGACAATAAGACTAAATAGAGGATATTTATTCTTTTGCTGTGAATACCATAAATATTGTCATTGAGTGAAATGAAAACATCAGTATTTTCACGAGTGCAAAGCACGAATGAAAATATGACTGTTTTCATTACACGAGATAAAAATTTTTATGGTATTCACTGAAAAAGAGTAAATTTCCTTTTTATTTTATTGTTTACACGTCAGTGCGCGTTTCTGACGTCATAAATAACGTCACCAAACAAAACATGATTGTGAATACTCTTTAGAACCCCCTTAGCGGTTCTAACGAGTACCCACAATCTATGTTTTGAGCAAAATTATGAAAAATAATGTATACCACTGTAAACCCAAGTTTTACTATACAAAAGTGGAGTTTAACTGGGTCAAAATTATATTAGGCATGTTTTTGTAACGGCAGAACAAGAGGTATACAACCCTATACCGTTTTCAAAACACAGATGGATTATATACAGTTGCTTTATAGCTTAACTCACTACATCGCCTAAGAGTATACATGACATTTAATTGCTTTAAAAACATATAAATCGTATCAGTCACTAGTGAAATGATACGATATCAATTCACTAGTGATTGATACCACTTTTATTTTCTTCAAATATATACTGATTTCACCGCTGACAATAAAATAAAAGGCGGTACAGCACATATTATTTTGAGGTATCAGTACACCAAAATTTGGCAGTCATTTATACTCTTTAAAGATTGTTCAGTATGACTTTATTCCCAGCTAATTCCTGCTACAATTATATTAGACTATTTCGAGGTAGCATTACACCAAAATTTGATAGAGTTATTATTTTTAAAGATAGTTCACACACAATTTCATTTTGGCTAACTCCTTCTACAGTTTTCATCTACCAAGCTGAAAGAGAGGGAACAGCATGTATTCTTCTGAGGTTACAGTACACAAAACATTAAGAATATTGTAATCCTTTAAAGGTTTTGAAAAAGTTTGAAAACTGCCACAGTCTGACACATAGAGTTATGTCCCTTGATATGATTAACCTTGTTTTCTGCATAGCTTTATTGGTGGTTTTAATAGGATCTTCCTATCTTCCTTAAACTTTCAGGTGAGGGGGACAGCAGTACGTTAAGAGGTATGTCCTCAAGTTTAATGAAGATTGTAGACATTGAGTGACCTTGACCTACTTTTCAGCACGTGAGCTTTAAGTACCGTCATGGTCCTCTTGTTTAAAGAGAAATAAGAAAATGATCAGTATGATTTAGTTGGGAAAAAAAGTACCTAATCTTGAGCTATGTTCTACTTATATTAAGATTCCACCCTTAATAAAAACCGATTTTTAGATGGTACCAAAGGTGGTCTTAAGCAAATTTTCTGTTCCTTTTTATCTATAGCTGTGATGTGTATATCCATGCAGTGTCTACATTATTATTTTAGGGGGCTTGATAAGCTTGGCACAGCCCATTCTCTTTTTTTTTCAGTCAAATACAGTTGACTCATCCTCTAAGAAACCTTTTTCACAAAGGCTCAAAGACAAGATACATGTGCCTTTTAAGTCTAAGTCATCAGGGGAAAATGGAATAACTCAGGAACCTAACAAAAACTACGAACATACAGATGGTGGCAATCCCTCGCCTGCAGTGAGTATTTCTTCTTGTTACACTCTGAGCCACAAGGCAAAAAATCTTCTGACTTTTACATCCAAGGAAGACTCAAATCAGCCTGCAAATCTGCACAGTTAGATCAGTCTTTGCATGGAGAAACTTTGCATCTTCAGCTAGCCAAAACGGGACCAGGAAAGATTCTGATCAAACTGTGCAAATGTGCAGTGTCATTTTAATCTTCAGTTGGAAGGTACATTTTCTTGTACGAACATACTTTTACTGACATTGTGATGTTTTATGACGTTAACTCTCTTTCCGCTAGTTGCAACTTTGTCATCTGCTGATAACCTTTGCAAACAATTTGGCCCCAGACCAGACCCAGCTTGACACTCTGATGGTATTCCTGAAATATTTGAAAATGTTTTTTTTTTTTTTTTTTTTTTTAATAAAAGTAACAGACAACAAAAGAGCGTGCAAAATTACCGAGCATGCAAAGAATTAAATGGAATTGATAGACTTTGTCAAAATGGTTTTAGCTGTCTTCTTTAGAAGGGTCTACTCTAAAAGGAAAGAATTTATTCCTCTTTTTAGAAGTTGATTCCGTTTCAGACAGGAACTAATATGAAGGGAAGCTAAAAGGAAGCCATAGTCATCTCCCTTGTAAATAAAATAAGGAAATTTACATAGTCTGTTAATTCCCCTTAGATATGAGCTAACGCACGACAAAATCTACAGTAAAACAAAATATATAATAAAAGACTCGGAGCAATTTGTGCATCCATCCAGTATGGCAAGGATTCTTGTTCACCTCTTTTTGGATAGCCCCGAGGCTGTAAAGGCATATGACTCAGCAAAAACTGATCAGTGCAGTCTGATTTGAGTCTTCTCCAGTCGCACAGGTCTACTGTGCCTTCAACATCTTTTAGAAAATGTTTTTTTTTTTGTTTTTTTTTTTTTTTTTTTGCTTGGCGCTTCACACAAAAGGAGAAAATTTGCAAACTTTTGTCATTATGACGCAAAACCTTTTGAGGTAACTACCAATGCAAAAAAAAGTTCTATTCTTGCCCTTAGCTTTTTAACAATCAAATATTTTCACTTTTTCCCATTGTAAAAATGAATGCAAATTATGCAGAAATCAGTAGGGTGGGTAACTTGGAGGCAGATTTTCTCCAAGTGCCACTTGGTTTTGATTTTCACAATAGTGTTGCAAAATATCAGTAATTTAAATTCAGCAAAAAAAAAAAAAAAAAGTGAAAAAAAAAAAAAAAAAAAATTCAAACAAAACCTCCATGAAATCATCTTACTATAGAAATTGCATAGGTCAGACTAATTTTTGACCGTAAATTTAACTTTACTGTAAATATTTAAGATAAAAAGCACAGAAACAGAAAAGACAAATGGTTTCTGATAAGATATGGTTGATCAGAACAAAATATTCTCATTTAAAATAAAACGCCAAACAAAAATGTCTTTCCAAGAGATGTTGAAAGGACAGTAATTGTACTTTTTGTCCTGTGCTGGCTCATATGTCGTGACGTCTTTGGGGAAAGTAGGATAAGGGTCTGATGTCCCTTAGGACAAGTAATTAACCCTTATCCGGCTGAAGAATTAAATCAGTTACACGCGTTTCTGACTATCAGCCAATCAGATTTATACATCGTATGATGTTTTCATTCAAAGTTGCACTGAATGACAAATAGTCTAGATCCTAATCAGATGGTTTCTTCAGAAGCCATCTGATCTAGAGCTACACTGTTTGCAAAGGTAGGGGTTGCCATGAACAGTAGGATAAGGGTTAAGGACTAGGTGCCCTTTACAGGATGGCCACTGGTAAGGGAAAGTCCAGGAAATTTAATTTTCTTCAAGGTCAGGGAATTTTGCAAAATGGTCAAGGAAATTTTAAATATCAACAAAGTCAGGGAAGAGTCAGGGAATTTCCCTATTTCAGCGCAAACTGTTTGGAACGACAGCTATTTAGCTCACCTGAGCTATTGTGGTCTGTCAATGTCCCTTGTCCATCGTTCATCGCCTTTATGCGGTGTCAATAAGTTGCTTTAAAAGCCTAGTCCTCTTTCACCACAGCCACTTGATTTGAAGCTTGAAAGGAAGCATGAGGGCGATTTGTAGATCAAAAATAGCTAATGATCCGAAATCAATATGGCCACCATGGCCACCATGTTGAATTAGGCGCTTCTCCTACTGAACTGAAATGCCATTTGACTCGAAACTTGCATTAGAGTGACTCTTAGATCAAAAATAGTAAAAAATATTCCAACTTGCCGATCATTGCTGAAATCATTCTGATCAGAAATCCAAGGTGGCCCCCATGGCAGCCATCTTAAAAATCTGTTTTACCGTTCCTCACCTGAATGAACAGGCCAATTGACATGAAACTTAATAGGAAGTATTGTGATGACCTGCAGATCAAAGATAGCTAAAATTATTCTGATTGGAAATCCAAGATGGCCACTGTGATGGTCAATTCGAAATCTGTTTTGAATTTCTTATCCTGAACCGAAAGGCCATTTGAAACTTCGTAGGAAGTATCAGGGTGACCTGCAGATGAAATATAGCTAAAATTGTTCCTACTGAAAATCCAAAATGGCTAAAAAATATTGATATTTTTGTCTGCACAAAAAAAAAATCATACAATGTATGTATTCACTAGAAGAGACCTTTCTTTTCATGGACAAATAAGAAAACTGTTATCTTGATACAGTAAAACCTGTGTAAGAGAGCCACTTTCTAGACTGACTTTAAATAGTGGCTGATCGGGAAAAAAATTGTCTGTCTTATAAAGGTACATGTCATGTAATTTTGCCAGCACATTTTGCTTTCCACATCAACCTCTAAAGTCAATTTCAAAGATGGCTGTCTTATACAGGTTTTACTGTACCCTCTCTTATCTGGAGCTTCGGTCCTTTAAGGTAGGCTACAGGTCAGTGTGTTCTTGGACAGGTAAGGTATTGCTAGACTGTTAATTAAGGCCACGAAGGACAAGACTGGGCCCAGTTGTTCAAAGCATCGTTAGCTTAACAAGCTCTTTAGTGATAAAAAGTTTAACTTTCTAGTAAGTACAATATCTGAATCACAGGTATTTTTACTGAAAAATGTGAGTAGCTTTTGCAAATGCAAAAGTTACTCACATTTTTTCAGAAAAAATATTGGCGTATAGGCCATATTTAATGATGAAAGTCTTGACGATACATTAAATAAGGACATCTTTAGTTTTGAACAACTAGGTCCTGGCCTTTGGGAGTACTAAGGTAAGGAGTTTAGTGCCCCTAAGGTGAAGTAGGGTAAATGCAAGGGTGTCCATTAAGTCTAAGCGAAATAAGAATTTGGGTGTTCTTATGAGCAGGACTAGGGTATTATTTTCGACAAGAAGAATAATGGTTAGTGTTTACTTAAGGAGAAGCAGATTAAGGACTAGGATGTACTTTTAGACAAGTTGAATAAGGGTTTAAGGGTCCTTAAAGAGTAGTTGGGTAAGGACAAGGGTCTGCTTTTGGACAAGTAAAATAATTGTTAGTGGCGCTGGCATGAGCATATGCGATGGCGTGCCATCGACTTGCTCTAGTTCTACTTGTCCAAAACCTCACCCTAGACCTTACCCTGCTACTCCTTAAAGACTAACCATTATTCTACCTGTCTTAAAGCACACCCTAATCCTTACCCTACTACTCCTTAAGGACATGCTAACCTTTATTCTACTTGTCCGAAAACATACCCTAGTCCTTACCCAGCTACTCTTTAAGGATATGCTAATCCATATTCTTCTTGTCCTAAAACACACCCTACCCTACTATTCCTAAACGACATACTATTTTGCATAAAACACACCCTAGTCCTTACCCTGCTACTCCTAATGGAAATGCTAAAACTTATTCTGCTAGACCTATAGCTCACCCTAGTCATTACCCTGCTACTCCAAAAGAACATGCTAACCGATATTCAGTTGTCCTCTAGCTCACCCTTGTCCTTACTCTACTACTCCTAACTAAAGGACATGCTAATCCTTACTCTACTTGTCCTAAAGCACACCCTAGTTCTACCCTGTTATTTCTAAAGGACCTGCTAACCCTTATTCCACTAATGTCCTGTAGCTCACCCTTTTGCTTTCCCTACTACTCCTAAAGGACATGCTAACCCTTATTCCACTAATGTCCAATGGCTCACCCTTTTGCTTTCCCTACTACTCCTAAAGGGCATGCTAACCCTTATTCCACTAATGTCCAATGGCTCATCCTATTCCTTTCCCTACTACTCCTAAAGGACATGCTAATCCTTTTTCCACCAGTGTCCTGTAGCTCACCCTAGTCCTTACCCTACTACTCCTAAAAGACATGCTAAACCTTATTACACTAATGTCCTGTGCTCACCCTATACCTTTCCCCTACTACTACTACTACTAAAGGACATGCTAAACCTCATTCTGCTTGTCCTATAGCTCACCTTATTCCTTACCATACTACTCTTAAAGGACATGCTAAACCTTATTCTACTTGTCCTATAGCTCACCCTAGTCCTTACCCTACTACTCCTAAAAGACATGCTAAACCTTATTACACTAATGTCCTGTGCTCATCTCTATACCTTTCCCCAACTACTACTAAAGGACATGCTAAACCTTATTCTGCTTGTCATATAGCTCACCCTATTCCTTACCTTACTACTCCTAAAGGACATGCTAACCCTTATTCTACTTGTCCTATAGCTCACCCTAGTCCTTACCCTACTACTCCTAATGGACACGCTAAACCTTATTCTACTTGTCCTATAGCTCACCCTTGTCCTAATCCTACTACTCCTAAAGGACATGCTAACCCTTATTCTACTTGTCCTGTAGTTCACCCTGTTTCTTACCTTGCTTCTCCTAATAGACATGCTAACCCTTATTCTACTTGTCCTATAGCTCACCCTAGTCCTTACCCTACTACTCCTAAAAGACATGCTAACCCTTATTCTGCTTTTCCTATAGCTCATCCTAGTCCTTACCGTACTACTCCTAAAGGACATGCTAACCCTTATTCTACATGTCCTTTAGTTCACACTGTTTCTTACCTTGCTACTCCTAAAAGACATGCTAACCCTTAATCTTCTTGTTCTATAGCTCATCCTATTCCTTATCCTGCTACTACTCAAAGACATGCTATCCCTTATACTACTTGTCCTATAGCTCACCCTAGTCCTTACCCTACTACTCCTAAAAGACATGCTATCCCTTATTCTTCTTGTCCTATAGCTCACCCTAGTCCTTAACCTGATACTCTGAAAGGACATGCTAACCCTTATTCTGTTTGTCCTATAGCTCACTCTAGTCCTTACCCTACTACTCCTAAAAGACATGCTATCCCTTATTCTACTTGTCCTATAGCTCACCCTAGTCCTTACCCTACTACTACTAAAAGACATGATAACCCTTATTATACTTGTCATATAGCTCACCCTATTCCTTACCCTACTACTCCTAAAAGAGATGCTTTCCCTTATTCTACTTGTCCTATAGCTCATCCTTGTTCTTTCCCTACTACTCCTAAAAGACATGCTACTCTTCTTGTCCTATAGCTCACCCTAGTCCTTACCCTACTACTCCTAAAAGACATGTTGTCCCTTATTCTACTTGTCCTATGGCTCACCCTAGTCCTAACCTGCTACTACTAAAGGACATGCTAACCCTTACTCTACTTGTCCTAAAGCACACCCTCGTTCTAAACTATTCACTGCTTCCATTATTCTACTTGTCCTAAAGCACATCCTAGTCCTAACAGTATTACTCCTAAAGGACATGCTAACCCTTATTCTACTTGGCCAAAGCACATGCTACAGTTCTTACCCTATTATTCTTTAAGAACACACTTACCCTTATTTTACGTGTCCTCGTCCTTACCCTGCTACTCCAACAGGACATGCTGACTAATATTCTACTTGTTCAAATGCACACCCTAGTCCTTATCTTATTACTCAAAAAGGACATGCTAACCCTTATTCTACTTGTCCTAATGCGCACCCTAGCCTTTACCCCATTACTCCTAAAAGACCAGCTTACCCTTATTCTTGAATGTTTGTTTGTGTTAAGAGTTTGCAGCCCAGTCAACCCAATGGGGTCTTGGGGAGCACAGTCAGTTAACCTAACCACATTTTTATGGGTGGTGTTAGTCCTCTGTGTGTCTTTCTTGAATCAGCCAAAGGGAGAGAATGGCCCTAGAAAATATTTCAAGATAAATCTCCACAAAAGGAAATTGCCAACCCGAAGCAGGGTCTGTCCCGCAACCGCCTGGAAGCACTTATTCAGTTTCTACATGCCCAAAAGCTCACCTTAGGGCTTAGCCTACTACTCCTAAGGGTCACACTAATCCATATTCTATTTGTCCAAAACCACATCCTAGCCCTTACCCTCCTACTCCTTCAGGACATATCGCATATCCCACAAATTTCAAGATGTGTTCCTCCAGTACTCATCCATAGAGCTATTACCTGTGATAATTTCAAGGTTCTAGCTCAAAAAGCCTAGTATGACAATCGAAAAAAAGGACACAAAGTCCCACATTTGACCCCCAGGCATGCCCCGGGGCAAAATTTTTATACCACTGTATTCTACTCTATTACCTTTGATTTGATATGTAACATGACCATGTTCGTACAAAATGGCTGTTGGATTCTGGGCTACTCTCCAGGCTCTGCCCCCCCCCCCCCCCAACCCCAGGGGTTACATCAAAATTTCGAAGGTGTTCCTCCAGTCCTCATCCGTAACTCCATAATAACGGAATAAACATAATGAACCTCATGTCAAATTCTGCTCAAACCCTAACCCTAGAATGTCATGTAGGCTTGTACAGCTGGCCGGACAGAGGGGTATCACAATAACCCCGCTTTTTCTTCGAAAAACGTGGGGTTAATAAGGGTTAGTGTGTCCTTTAGGAGTTACAGGGTAACGATAATAGAGTGTGCTTTAGGACAAGGAGACTAAGGGTTAGCGTGTCCCTAAGGAGTAGTAGGTAAGTACTAGAGCCAACTTTAGGACAAATCGAATAAAGCTTAGCCTTTCCTTTAGGAGTATTTGGTTTAGGACTAAGGTTTGCTATAGGACAAGTAGACTAGTCCATTGCTATAGGCGTGTCCTTTAGGACTAAAAGGGTTAGACTAGGTTGTACTTTAGAACAAGTAGAAAAAGTGTTAGGTTGTCTTTTGGGAGTATTAGGGAAAGCACTAGGATCAGCTTTAAGACAAGTAGAATATGGGTTAGCATGCCCTGTAGGAGAAGAGTATGCTTTAGGACAAGAGTTAGCATGTCCTGTATGTGTAGTGAGGTCTGGATAGTGTGTGCTGCAGGACAAGCAGAATAAGGGTAAGCATGTTCTGTAGGAGTGGTAGGGTAACGACTAGGGTGTGCTTTAGGATAAGTAGAATAAGTGTTGGCATGTCCTTTAGGAGTAATAGGGTAAGGATTAGTGTGTGCTTTGGGACGAGTAAGGGTTAGCGTGTCTGTAGGAGAAGGGCCAGGGTATGCTCAAGGACAAGTAGAATAAGGATTAGCGAGTGCTTTAGGAGCGGTAGGGTAAGGACTATGGTGTCGGTTAGGACAAACAGAATAAGGGTTAGCCTGTCCTTTACGAGTATTAGTATAAAAGCTAAGGCGTAGTTTTGGCATCTGTTTTGAGTCCAGGCTGTTTGCTCACGGCTGTCTGTCCAAATACTTAAGGGAAATAGGGAAAAGTCCTCTTTCTCATGTTGCATCCCTGCTATGTTGGAAATTAATTTATCATACGATGTTTCTTTTATTCAGTGGATAACATTTTGTCAAAGAAATGATATGACTACACATTATATAGTACGTGGTGACTGGTGCATAATGTCATCATGCCATCTGTGAGATTAGGTTTTATACTGAAAATGATGTAACCTCTGGTCATAAAGTACAGTTTAAAAGTCGGCTGGCCTCAGTGGCTCAGTTGGATGCGCTGTCCGACTGGAGACCAGGAGGTCGCGGGTTCAACCCCCGCCGAGGTCGGCAACACTCTTTCGTGGAGATTGATCATGAAATATTTTCTACGGTTATTCTCTCCCTTCCGCTGATTCAAGAAGGGCAGTTGTCAGTTTCTGGCGAAAGAATGTGCACAATACTGGTTAACCGCTTAGAGGACTAAGCCTGTCCAGTAAACGTGTGGTTAGGTAAACTGACTGCGCTCGACATGACCCCATTGGGTTGACTGGGCCGTAAAACCTCAACACAAACAAACAAACAAACAGTTTAAAAGTCATATGATAAACAGAATCTTGCATTTGTGGTTGTTTCATGTGAAATTTCTGAACTCGCTGAAGGCTGGTTTCATAAACTTTATATCATCACAAAAACGTATCTATATAATTTTTACCCCCTTAAACCCCACTTTTATATAGTAAAACTGGGATTTACAGGGGTATACATTATTTTTGTTATTTCTGCTCAAAAACATATATTGTGGTACTCGTTAGAACCGCCTCGCCAAGGCGGTTCTAACGAGTACCCACATTCTATGTTTTGAGCAGAAATAAGAAAAATATTAGCGTTTTTTTATCTGAAGATTTTCAATTTTTGGAGTTAAATTTTTTCTATATATTTGAATAGGCATGTTCTCGTAATTGGAATGACCACTCAAGTAAGATCCTGTATTTAAAATGTTTGTTTTATAGGAGATGAACAATCAAGAAAATCGTCTCGAGGATGAGGAATGGTTCCATGGTGTATTACCTCGGGAGGAGGTGCAGCGATTGTTAGCTAATGATGGTGATTTCTTGGTCAGGGAGAGCAAAAACAAGCGTACAAATGAGACGCAGTTTGTGCTTTCTGCCTATTGGCAAGGATATCGGCATTTTATTATACAATTTCATGAGGTGAGGAACGAAAGGTTTTAGTATAATATCATTGTATTTAAATAGAGTTTATTTGGTTGCTTACTGAGAAATAATTCACTAGTATTCTAAAGGTTTGTGCGTAAAAAATTAGTGAGCGAAGCAAATGAGGTTTTTTACAAGCAAACCTTAGAACATGAGAGAATTATTTCTCCGTAATTGAGCAAAACAACAAAATATACTGTTTATTACATATTCATTAATGTTCTACCTTTGAATTTTCAAATCCAGCCATTATGATTTCCTATCAAAATAGTTCCAGTCAGTGCATGAATTTCAGCAGGGATGGTTCAGTTTGAAAATCAGTCACCAACTTGTTTTCACTTTAATGCAAAAATCATCAGTGCTTGAAATAAAGACACTACAATGTCACAAAAGTTGAACTAGATTATCAGGAAAATCATAGTTTATATTTGTGTTGCAGGTCTTTCCGGAAAAACGCCAACTGGACTGAAAATTGCAGTCTGATTTCTATGATTTTATAAAATTTTCCGCGAAACAACAGCTATTGTTGTTGTTACCAACAATGTCAGCAACGTTGCCTAGCAGTTTTGACGTCAAAACATTCACTCGGTGCATTTTTTTATTATAATTCACTGAGAAATTTCAGTAAATCACTGCTGAAAATGTAATAAATGACAGATAAACTCTGCTGAGGTTTGAATCCGAGCTTGGCTACACATGAAATCATATTAGTGGTCATTCCCTCCCATTCTACTAATTCATGATCGTAATATTGTTGACTAGGCCATAATACTCCAACTCAAACAAACAAAATCTTAAGAATTCCATTAGTGACAAAATCTTTTGCAGACTCCCGTAATATTTATTATAAGCTCACCTGAGCTGATTAGGCCAATAGATGAGCTTATAATATAAACAGGTATCCATCATCTATTTGTCTGTCTGTCATCTGTAGGTAGACATTTTCAGACGATTTTTGCTCTGAAGCAGTAAAGCTGATATTTTACCATATTGCATATAAATATAACATTTTAGGTTGGGGAATGCAAAATTGTGGTTTTGTTCCAGTCGGATAAGCTCTCTTGTTGCCTTGTTACTATGGCAAAGTAATGTAGCCATTGACTTAAAATGTGAAAACCTGAGAATTGGCAATTATTGCAGATATTTTGACAAAAGTTTTACAGAAAACCTCCTTTAATTCTCTATGTCACAAATGAATTTTGTACGAACGAACTGCTGGTTTTGATTCATTGCCATGACAACCAAAATACTAAATTTGTGTGTAAAAAAAAAAAGAACTATTCCCCTCAGAAGCCATAAAGAAGGATGAAACAAACATTCAAGAAATGTTCATAACATTATCTTCTACAAAAAGTTTGTTTTCATTGCCATTGCTCATGTGCTGTTGTTGGTATGGCAACTTAATACGAGGGTGTGTCAATAAATAACCAGCCTATCCCATTTCCGATGGACGACGATGGCCACGATTTTCATGCTTTGTTTCAATATATGTTTTATACATGGGTACAAAATTGCACGCATATCGAGTCATTCTTTAATAAGATATTGAATGTCAAACATGGCTAGTGATGCAAAGGCATGCTTTTCATCTAAAGTTGAGTACGTGCTGTAATTTGGTACTTGTATTTAAAAGGTAAAACAGGCAAGGAAATACACGGCGAGTTAGCCGGTGTTTATGAGTCTCCTGCACTACCTTATGCTCAGGTTAAATTCTGGGTAGGGGAATTCAAACGCAGTAGAACATCTTTAGAAGATGAAGCCAGGTCTTGACGCCCACTGGATGCCACTGACGAAGAAATGTGTAAGAAAGTTCGGTATCTGGTATGCTCTGATAGGCAAATTCAGGTGGAAGAAATAGGGCAGGCATTAGGCATTTCACATGGTAGCATTTCAACAATCTTACATGATCGTTGAGGTATGCGCAAGCTAACAGCCCGTTGGGTCCCCAAATCCCTTAGCAATGAGCAAAGGGCAACCAGAGCATCAGTATGCAGCGCCTTGTTGAAGCGTTTTAGGTCAAAAGACGATTTTTGCGTCTGGTGACTGTAGATGAGACTTAGCTTCATTATTATGAGCCAGAGAATAAAGCAGAGTCATCAGTGGGTAGGGCCTGGGTCCCCGAGGCCAAAGAAGTTCAAGACGTAACCATCTGCTGACAAGGTGATGGCCACAATATTTTGGGACGCAAAAGGCGTTATTATGTTGGACCTTTTACCCAAGAGAAGTACAATAACTGGAGTGTACTATGCAAACTTGTTAGACCAGCTGAGAACCGCCATCCGTGAAAAACGCCGAGGTGAACTCTCTAAAGGTGTTTTGCTGCAACATGACAACGCGAGAGTCCACACTTGCAAAGTTGCAATGGATGCTGTAGAGTGAAACGGGTATGAATTAATACCACATCCTGCCTATTCGCCTGACCTAGATCCTGGCGACTTCGTCCTATTCCCAAACTTGAGAAAGGATATCCGTGGACTTCATTTCCGGTCTGATGAAGAAGTCGTGACGGCAGTTGAGGAGTGGGTCAATGGAAAGGACCCTGACTTTTTCAGTTGATGGCACTTGAACACCGTTGGTCTAAGTGCATCACACTAGAGAGCAATTACATAGAAAAAGAAGAGGTAGATCTCAACCGGATATAAGTTAGGCTGGTTACTTATTGACTCAACGTCGTATTTCTAAAGCTTTATAAATGGAAAAGTGAAAGTCCGCCTTTTCTTTTATCTTAAGCATTACAGATATTTTGACATTTTTTTCTGTTTTTTTTTTTTTTTTTTTTTGATGCAGCATTTGTTATTCAAACTAACAATGGCCCTCAGTTGACAAAAGTTCAAATTTATGCCTTAAACGTAATGTTTTTATATGTACAAATAATAACCCTGGGTTGACCTGCCCCTATTTTACTCAGGTGACCATAGTGGCAACTCTCTGGTTTTTGAATATTATTACTGATGTTTTCCAGGGTGGTTGGCGGTTTGAAGGTCCATGCTATCCTACAATATCAGAGCTAGTAAGACACCAGTGGAAGTCGGTAGAGCCGGTTACCAATAAATCTCAGACTATTCTTGCAAACCCGATTGTACGGGAATCTTGGGAACTGAATAATGATGATGTTGTCTTAGAAACAAAGATTGGAAATGTATGTTTATTCTATTACCTTAGCCACGCTGAATAAATTAAGATGCCACTCCCAGTTCTAATTTTTATAACCCGCCACACAACAGTGATAGGTAGGGTATTATGGTTTCACATTGGACGTCCATGTGTCCGTCAGTTGTCCGTCCGTCCGTCCGTCCGTCCGATTTTTTTCATTTCCGGATGATTACTTAAGTAAACATCAATGGATTTTCACCAGATTTGGTATGTGCATTGATATTGTGATAGTCTGGTTTGGGATTGCAAATGGGCAAATTTCGTCAAATTTTGACGGAATTATCTGCCCGAGACACGCCCATATTTTCGTTTCCGGATGATAACTTTGGTAAACGTCAATGATTTTCACCTATCTTGGTATGTGCATTGATATTGAGGAGATCTGAATTTTGATTGCTAATGGGCAAATTTCAAAAAAAATTTGACGGAGTTATCAGGCTTTCTAGCGGGCCCTACTTTTCTTACTATTTCTTACTTTTTCCTACTTTTTTTGTGTTCCTACTTTTCCCTACTGTTTTCTAAAAATGCCCTACTATCCCTACTTCTTAGTCCAAAAAATGTTTGAAGTGACCAAAAATTGTAATTTTTTTCCCTCACTTCCTCACTTGCTCGAAGTTTGTAAAAATTGGATCAACTTAATCTGAGCAGTCACGATGCAAATGTTTATGAAATATTTTTACTTCATTTCATATTTGTAACTCCTTTTTTGGAACATTTATTTTGGTGTTTCCTTACCATGGTGATTTAGTGTTATTGTTCAGAGAAAAATGTTTTCTTATTTTATCTTTTTCTAAGTCTGAAAACACTCAGAACATCCCTACTATCCCTACTTTTCATGATTTAAATTCCTACTTTTACCCTACTTTTTCAAAATTTTGAGCCCTACTTTATCCCTGTTTTTTCACTGGAGGGCACTTGAAAGCCTGAGTTCTGCCCTGGACACGCCCATATTTTTGTTCCCGGAAGATAACTAGAGTAACTGTCAAGGGATTTTAACCAAACTTGGTGCATGCGTTGGTGTGAAGGAGACCTGGTTTGGGATTTTTAATGGGTAAATGTCATCAGTGTTTGACAGAGTTATCTGCCCGCATTACGATAATGGTGAGGCATTATAGTTTAATGTTTTTATTCAGCTTACTTGAAGCCAACTGATCTGGATCTGCACTGTAAATGCATGGAATATCCTGATTCAGCAGAACCAGGGTTAAATAGATGAACCAGTGGAACTGGTGGACCTGAAATCATCTTAGCATTTTCAAGGAGAAATAAGAAAAATTACCTCTTATGACAGACTTCAACCCATGGCTGTATTGCACTTCCTTGCACAGAGCCTTTCATTATCATCCTTCCGTCATCTGGCTATGACCTAAATATTGTTGAAAGGGACAAAAAATACCAAGAAGATAGACTGATTATGATATTGTTTATTTTCGCTTTTTGGACGGGGACATCACTCGTGTAACTTACTTACATCCTATGTTGAATATATATCTCAATTTGGTCATGTCGCTATTGCATCTACACAAGTCAGTGACTTAAATAATCAGAATGGACATTTAACCACAGTATTTCTGAGTTAATTTCAGAATATAATGTTAGCTTGTTATGAAAGAAATTTTGTTTGTCCCTTTGTCAGGAGAACAATATTGTTGGAGCATTCAACTCTAGATATTTTGATGAATTACTTAATATTGATACTTTGTAATGAATATTTTGAACAAATTTTGAACAAATAGTCATACACTTTATCCTGCCGAGGTCGGCAACATTCTTTCGTGGAGATTGATCATGAAATATTTTCTACGGTCATTCTCTCCCTTCCGCTGATTCAAGAAGGGCAGTTGTCAGTTTCTGGCGAAAGAATGTGCACAATACTGGTTAACCGCTTAGAGGACTAAGCCTGCCCAGTAAACGTGTGGTTAGGTAAACTGACCGCGCTCGACATGACCCCATTGGGTTGACTGGGCCGTAAAACCTCAACACAAACAAACATACACTTTATCCAAACAAGCTTCAGTTAAATAAAATTAATGCATGTACCTCTGATATTTTTGAAGCATTATACCTGGACTTAATTTATCAATATAGGAATCAAACATGGCTTTTCATGCATTAACATTCGCCAGGTTGCCAGGGAGGCATTGAAAATTGAGGCCAGAGGTCGTGGTTTTCAACAACTCCCAAGGTACCTGGCGAATGTTAATGCATTGAAAAACTATGTACGATTACTATTATTGCATAAAAGTGAAAACATTTGCTACATTTCGCGTTATTACTTGCATTATTTTTTTCGCATTTTCACTGGTGTCTCGCGAATGCAATTTCCACGGACTATACTTGTTCTAGGCTGGGCAGTACACGTCTTGTGACCACAGCAATTCTGTGGGCCCGGTACAGGCATATTGAAAGTTCGTAACCGTGCATTAACAGCACGTGAATTGCCTTGTTAATACACAGCTTTTTGACAGTTGACGCATGGCTGTGAATAACATGCGACAATGCTTTTTATGCAATAATACCTAATTACATAATCTCTACTAAAATGTTCCACTTTTACTCGTCAAATATCACACTCCAGTCTGAAGCAACTCCTAATCACAAATGTATGTTCGGTCCTCATAGTGGTCCCATACTGCATCTGTGAAATATCACAGTGAATCACATATACCGGTGCTCACAAACACTGTGATGAAACAAAACTGATATGCCGATATGAAGCCAGAACATGAGAAAACCACATTCAGAACCACGATAGGCCCACCCACATAGATTGATAGTCAGGTGCCAGCCATCTGAAACAGATTGTGGAGGGAGCTATCCATGAAGAAAAACATGCCTATTCAAATATATTGAAAATGTTACAAGCAAAAAAGGAAAATTTTCAGATAAAAAATTCGGATATTTTTCATATTTCTGTTCAAAACATAGATTGTGGGTACTCGTTAGAATCGCCTCACCAAAGAGGTTTTTACGCGTACCCACAATCTATGTTTCTTAGCAGAAAAAAGAAAAAAAATGTATACCCCTGTAAACCTCAATTTAACTATACAAAAGAGGGGTTTAAGGGGATCGAAATTATATAGGCATGTTTTTGTGTTGATTTATTCTGAGTACAGTAAAGGTATTGAAATTTTGAACATCAGAGTTTCTGAGAACATGCCATATGTAAACAGAGCAAACCCAGATCAGAGTGCTCTAGTCTGATCAGGGTCTACATTGTTTACTATTCCAGTCAGCATTTTAAGAAACAACTGCATAAAAAGCAAAATTTAAGCAAAAAAGTAATGGAATAACGTGTTCGAAATTTTAATGTTACGACGCCATTATGCATTTAAAGAGGGAAGCAAAGTTTACAACCATAATTGGGTTAACAAACATGTATGCAGTTAACCCTGGAATACATTTATCCAATTTGTAACCTATATTTTAATCCTTTTAAATGTGATAGATCCAGTCATTCGTTTGATCATGCCGTGCCGTTCATTATTGCCCAGCTGGGTTCCATAGTGTAGTTTGTAGCTCATCTGACCAACATCACTAGATTTCAGGATTGATTACTAGCGACGATTCTCGTCCAGATTTGTTGCGGGTACTGATTAGAAGAGGCTCAGCGAGGCACTGCTAATGAGTACCACAACATATGTTGTTATGGAGAAATGAGATTTAATTTCTACAGGGCAATTTTGGTGAAGTATTCAAGGGTATATACAAACGAACCAATGCGATAGTAGCTGTGAAGACATGTAGGGATACATTATCAGAAGATCAGAGAAAGAAATTCCTGATGGAAGGCCGAATATTGAAACAATATAATCACCCAAATATCGTAAAATTTATTGGAATAGCTGCTCAAAGACAGCCAGTCATGATACTAATGGAGTATGTCCCAGGTAAAAGTACACATTTTTTTCACTTCTGGAGACAAATTGTCATATTCGCAATAAACATTTGAATTATCTTTTTATTATATGTAACTCACAAAAGGAAAAGTTACAAAGATATAACGGAAGCTGCTGAGAAAATACTACAATCACAAAGCACTGCCGTTCTGAGGCAACTTTAGAAGGAAAGATGAATATACCGTGAAAAGGTACACGTGAACTACTGACACACAAGCTGGCTCAACCAGCTCTTTCAACCAGCATTTTCAGCCATCTCTTTCAGACAATACTTTTAACCAGCACATTCAGCCACCACTGTCAGCCACCACTTTCAACCAGTTCTTTTAACCAGCATTTTCAGCCATTTCTGTAAACCAGCACTTTTAGGTAGCTCTTTCAGCCATCACTTTCAACGAGCACTTTCAGCCAGCTTTTTCAATCAGCACTTGCACCCAGCACTTTCAGCCAGCTCTTTCTCCCAGCACTTGCACCCAGCTTTTTCAACTAGCACTTTGTCAGCATATTAAGCTAGCTTTTTCAGCCAGCATTTTCTGCTAGCACATTATTTTTCCATGCATCAGCCCATCTGTGCATCCGTCAATCTGTCTGTCACGCTATCTTCTCCGTTACCAAGTGGCGGAATTCAACCAAATGTGCTACATAACTCCCTCATGGTAAGGATGTGCAAGAGCAACATTATTTTCCATGCGTGCGTCGTCAGTCCATCTGTCCATCATACTATATCCTCCTAAACGACAGGGCATGTCAACCAAACTTATTACATCACTTCCCCTCATGTTAAGAGTGAGAGCAACATTACTTTTTCATGCATCCGTTATCCGTACATCTGTTCGTCAGGCTATCTCCTCTTAAACCACTGGACAGAATTCAACCAAACTTGCAACATCACTTTCCTTCGAGAGCAACATTATTTTTCTGTCTGTCCATCTGGCGTCAGTCCATCTGTCCGTCAGGCTATCATCTCAAAAACTGAGCAGAATTTAACCAAACTTGCTACATGACTTCACCTTATGATAATGGTGTGGGAGAGCAAATCCATCTGACTGTCATGCTATTAGATACAGTAGCAAAGAGAGTGGGGATTTACGACGGCGCACCAATGACTGCATATTCTATTTTTTTCTTTTTTAACTGAAGGCACTGCCTGTTTAGACAGAAAGTGGGAAAGAGACCATCATAACATTACGAAAACACGCCTATTCCAGTATATAGAAAATCACATCCAAAAACAAAGTTTTCAGATAAAAAATGCTGATATTTTTTTCATATTTCTGCTCCAAGCATAGATTGTGGGTATTCGTTAGAACCACCTCAGCGAGTACCCACAATCTTTGGTTTTGAGCAAAAATAAGAAAAATAATGTATACCCCTGTTTACCCCAGTTTTACTATATAAAAGTGGGGTTTAAGGGTGTCAGAATTACATAGATATGTTTTCGTGATGTACTGTTTTTATTTTCTTTTTGAATAGGTAATGCCTTATTGCAGTTTCTACAGAAAGAGGGAAATAAACAACAACTTATACTGATTTAATTTTTTTAACAGGTTCTGCCTTATTGCGTAATCTACAGGCAGAGAAAAAAAAAATACTGTACCTATTTTCTTTTTTTACAGCTAGTGCCTTTCTGCAGTTTATACAGAAACACCAGTAAATACTTAACCTATTTTTTTTAACAGATTGTGCCTTATCGCAGTTTCTGCAGAAAGAGAGAAAAAACAACAATACTCTATTAAATTTGCTCTTTGAACAAGAGGTGCCTTGTTGCAGTTTCTACAGAAAGATAGAAAGAAACAAGAATACATATTTGCTTTTTGAACGAATAGTGCCTTATTGCAGTTTCTACAGAAAGAGGGAAAGAAACAACAAAAAATACTGATTCAACTTCGTTGAACATGTAGTTCCTTATTGCAATATCTACAGAAAGAAGGAAAGCAAAAACAAAAACAAAAACAAAAAAAAAAAAAAAAAAAAAAAAAAAAAAAAACAACTTAAAACTGTACCTATTTTCTTTTTTTACATATAGTGCCTTATTGCAGTTTCTACAGAAAGAGGGAAGAAACTATCAATAAATACTGTTCCTATTTTCTTTCTGTTACAGAAAGTGCCTTACTTCAGTTTATACAGAAAGATGGGGAAAAAAAACTGTATTAATTTGCTTTTTGAACAAGTCATGCCTTATTGCAGTTTCTACAGAAAAACAATAAGAAACAAGAAAACATACTGATTTTATTTATTTTATTTATTTATTTATTTTTTTTTTTTTGAACAAGTAATGCCGTATTGCAGTTTCTACAGGAAGACGGAAAGAAATAAGAATAAATATTGATTTTATTTTCTTTTTGAACAGGTAGTGCCTTATTGCAGTTTGGACATAAATAGAGAAAGAAACAATGAGAAATACTATATTTTCCTTTTTGAACAGATAGTGTTGTATTTCAGTTTCTTCAGAAAGAGGGAAAGAGACAACAATAATACTGTTATTATTTACTTTTTAACAGGTGATGCCTATTGAAGATTCCTGGTGAAAGAGGGGAAGAAATAATGATAAATACTGTATATGGATTTATTTTCCTTTTATCAGGTGGTGCCTTACTGCAGTTTCTGCGGAAAGAGGGGAAGAAACAGAGCCGGTTACAGGCAACACATATGTGTGTAGATGCTGCCTCAGGAATGAGCTACTTGTCGGAAAAGGGCTGTATACACAGGTAGCTATTCACTTTTTCAAGAAATTGATTTCATTTTCAGCTCTCCTGAGCTATGCGTAGGATAAGCTTAACTTATCACTTTTTGTCCATTGACCATCTGACCGACTGCCTGAACCCAAAATGTTAGAATGTCAGTGTGCGTGCATCTGTGTATTTGTCCGTCAACACGTTCAAATAACAACCCCTCGAAAGCCATAGATGTGATTTGTCCCTAACTAGGTAAGAATGTTCCTTGGTTGAGGGGATTTAAAAGTAGCTAAAATAATGGTAATCTGCCTCTTGCTTTGGTTGCCATGGCAACAGAAAGTTCTCATAGACTTATAATGGGAAAATTTTCTCCATAACCGTTGAAGTGATGTGAACCATATTTGGCACTTATGATCATTTGATGACAGTCTTCCCAGTGTATATGTTTTATGACAAGTGGCCATTTTGTTTGGTTACCATGGCAACATTAAATTTTAAAAACGGGAATTTTTTAACTACAACTCCTTCAAACGCACTGAAGCAGTATGACTAATTTACAATGACAGGATTGGGAAAATGTTGCATAAGATTTGTAGAACCTCGATTATTCAAAGTCCAAGGGACCAAACATTTTTGTTTGAATTATTGAGACTTTGAATAATTGAGGGTTAAAATGCATACATATATTCCAAATGGGACTTCAAAATAATTTTGAATTATTGAGAATTTTGAATTATTGGAGTTTAAATTATCGAGGTTCTACTGAATATAATTTTCTGCGTAGTTGACTGGGAAAACTCTTTCCGATCGTCAATCACAACAGGTAAGAATTACAATGATCACTAAAACAACACTAGTTAAAACTGTGAAACTCTTTAGGATGATTCGAACCACCGTTGTTAGCTCTACCATAGGTAGAGCTTATCCCACGGGGGTACTGTACAGCATCCTTTCATACTTCCGCACAGGCGTCCATCCATATTTCCAGCCATACATATGTAAATATTTTTTGTTGTCGCATCTACTTCCAGACCACTGGTTGGATTTTTTAAAAACTTGTCTGGGGTGTTCTTTTGAGGGTCTAAGTTTGCACGCCCAAATTTTATTTACAATCCGTGGCCGCTGTCTTTGAAATCATGATTTACCATTTACTTAACACTGTTACAATCTTGTTATTACATCTCCTCCCAGACCACTAGTCATTTTTTTCGAAACGTCTGGAAAGTTCTGGTGGTCTTTTTGTGCACCCCCAAATTTGATTTCAGTCCATCAATAAATATGGCAGTCAATGGCCATCTTGAATTCTCCCTAACCTCCACCCCCACCCTCACCTCTACCCTACCCGTGACCCTACCCATACCATACCCTTACCATAACACTACCCTACTCCATCTTAACCTACCCTACCTTATCATACCCAACCCTACCCTGCCCTACTCTAGCCTACTCTACCCTACTCTTTCCTAAACCCATCCCACCCCCTCCACCCATCCATAACCAATACCCTTACCCTACCCTATCCTACCCTACCCTGGGGTAGCAGAAGGGAAGGTAGGGTGTGGTAAAATTGGGCAAGTGAGCTCAAAATGCAGCTGTATTTGTAAAAAAAAATAATCAAAAAAAGTTGTTTCTAACAATTATTTTTTTTATTATTTATTTTTTATTTTTTTGGTCTTCTTTCTTCATTGAGTCCAGTCTGAACTTTATTCTATTTGTCTTCACTGTAGCTGGCCTTAGTGCAATATGGATTCCATAAAATTTGTCACTACCTCACTATAGTGTAGTTCATGTTTTCTGCTCCTTTGAGATCACTGACTTTCTGTTTTCACTGTTGCTGGCATTAGTGTACGCAAAAAATCATTTTGTACTTCACTAAAATATAGTTCATGTTTCCTGCTCCTTTATGAATATTGAGCCCATTTTGTGTCTTCTGACTATTTGTCTTCATTTTAGATGGCTTTAGTGCAATTTGGACGCTCTGAACTCACTTGTACTTCGCTTTGTACTTCACTAAAGTATATTTCAATTTTGAGAGTGTGTTTCTTGCTCTCAGACATCATTTGTTTCAGAATGTGTTTAATTATTGTTACTTGCAGGGATTTAGCAGCAAGAAATTGTTTAGTGGGTGATAAAAATTCTGTTAAAATATCTGATTTTGGTATGTCTCGAGAGGAAGAAGAATATGTGGTTTCAGATGGCATGAAACAAATACCCATTAAATGGACTGCACCTGAGGCTTTAAGTTATGGTAAGATATTCTTTTTATTTCTTGCACAGCAACTGCAAGCAGATTATTCTATGGGAACAATCTCCAACTGATGAAAGCACAAAGCCAAACCAGTGACTAAATTTAAATTGGAATCTGCTATAGATTTTTCCACCACAGATTTGTGCTTATGATTAAGACAGTATTTAGTATTTGTGGGCCAAAATATACCTCCTAGCATCTGCGAATAATTGCGGTGATAATTAAGAAAGTGTTGTTTCCTGCAGAAAATACGATAAACACGATTTTGATTTTGAGATTGTTATGTGCCATTACTTGGATGGGGATGTCTTGGACGGAAGGTGTTAGGTAAATGTATCGATCCCTGATCATTGCCTTCCTTTCTATTTAGTATTGATGGACATAAATAAATCACTACCCTCCTGGCATCTTAGGCAATAATTTAGATGATAATTAAAACAGAATTTAGTATTGGTGCACCACAACATATCACCATGCCTCCTGGCATCTAAGGCAATATTTTAGATGATAATTAAGAAAATAGTATTGGTGCCGAACAACATATCACCATGCATCCTGGCATCTAAGGCAATATTTTAGATGATAATTAAACCAGTATTTAGTATTGGTGCACCACAACATATCACCAGGCCTCCTGGAATCTTAAGGCAATAATTGAGATGATAATTAAGGTATTATTTAGTGTTGGTGCCTCACAACATATTACCATGCCTCCTGGCATCTAAGGCAATGATTGAGATGATAATTAAAACAGAACTAAGTATTGGTACACCACAACATATCACCACGCCTACTGGCATCTAAGCAATATCTGAGAGAATAATTAAAATAGTATTTAGTATTGGTGCACTACAATATATCACCATGCCACATGGAATCTTACGAATTAATTGAGGTGATAATTAAAACAGTATTTAATATCGGTGCAGCACAACATATCATGTCTCAGTGTCTAAGGAAATAAATGAGGTGATATTTAAAACAGTATTTTTATACCCTGCCACACAATAGTGGCGAGGAATTATGGTTTCACATTGGTCGTCCGTCCGTACGTCCGTCTGTCGTACGTCCGTCCGTCCGTTTTTCGTTTCCGGGTGATAACTTGAGTAAACATCAATGGATTTTCACCAAACTTGTTATGTGCACTGATATTGTGGAGATCTGGTTTGGGATTGCTAATGGGCAAATTTCGTCAATTTTTGACATTTATCTGCCCGAGGCACGCATATATTTTCGTTTCCGGACTATAACTTGAGTAAATAACAAGGGATTTTCACGAAACTTGCTATGTGCATTGACATTAAGGAGATCTGGTTTAGGATTGCTAATGGGCAAATTTCGTCAAATTTTTACGGAGTTATCTGCCCGAGACACGCCCATATGTTCGTTTCCGGATGATAACTTGAGTAAATAACAAGGGATTTTCATCGAACTTGCTTAATGCATTGAATTTAGGAGATCTGGTTTTCAGATTGCTAATGGGCAAATTTCGTAAAAATGTTTACGGAGTTATCTGCCCGAGACACGCCCATATTTTCGTTTCAGAATGATAACTTTAGTAAATAATAAGGGATTTTAACCAAACTTGCTATATGTAGTGACAGTAAGGAAATCCGGTTTGGAATTGCTAATGGGCGAATTTCGTCAAATTTTTACGGAGTTATCTGCCCGAGACACGTCCATATTTTCATTTCTGGATGCTAACTTGAGTAAATAATAATAAGGCCTTTTAACCAAACTTGCTATATGCATTGATATTATCAAGATCTGCTTTAGGATTGTTATCTGTCCATTAATATTATCAAGATCTGGTTTAGGCTTGTTATCTGTCCTTCCGTCATTTTCTTTCCCGACATTTTTGCAACGATAACTTTACTATATAAACAAATAATTGCTATGGCGGGGTATTATGCTTGCGGTGCTTTTATTTTTAATATTGGTGCAGCACAACAAATCACCATGTCTCATAGCATCTAAGGAAATAAATGAAGTGATAATTAATACAGTATTTAGTATTGGTGCACCACAACATATCAGCACGCCTCCCGGAATCTAAGGCAGTAGTTGAGATGATAGATAAGATATTATTTAGTGTTGGTGCCTCACAACATATTACCATGCCTCCTGGCATCTAAGGCAATAATTTAGATGATAATTAAACCAGTATTTAGCCGGCCTCGGTGGCTCAGTTGGATGCGCCGTCCGACTGGAGACCAGGAGGTCGCAGGTTCAACCCCCGCCGAGGTCGGCAATATTCTTTCGTAGAGATTGATCATGAAATACTTTCTACGGTCATTCTCTCCCTTCCGCTGATTCAAGAATGGCAGTTGTCAGTTTCTGGCGAAAGAATGTGCACAATACTGGTTAACCTCTTAGAGGACTAAGCCTGCCCAGTAAAAGTGTGGTTAGGTAAACTGACCGCGCTTGACACGATCCCATTGGGTTGACTTGGCCATAAAACCGCAACACAAACAAATAAACCAGTATTTAGTATTGGTGCACCACAACATATCACCACGCCTCCTGGAATCTAAGGCAATAATTGAGATGATAATTAAGATATTATTTAGTGTTGGTGCCTCACAACATATTACCATATCTCCTTGCATCTAAGGCAATGATTGAGATGATAATTAAACAGAACTTATTATTGGCACACCACAACATATCACCACGCCTACTGGCATCTAAGCAATATCTGAGACAATAATTAAAACAGTATTTTAGTATTGGTGCACTACAATATATCACCATGCCACCTGGCATCTTATGAATTAATTGAGGTGATAATTAAAACAGTATTTAATATCGGTGCAGAACAGCATATCACCATGTCTCAGCATCTAAGGAAATAAATGAGGTAATAATTAAAACAGTATTTTTTTAATTATGGTGCAGCATAACAAATCACCATGTCTCATAGCATCTAAGGAAATAAATGAGGTGATAATTAAAACAGTATTTAGTGCACATCAACATATCACCAAGCCCCCTATCATCTAAGACAATAATTGAGATGAAAATTTAAACAGTATTTTTAGTATTGGTGCATCACAACATAGGAAATGGCTCCTTGCATCTAAGGCAATAATGGAAATGATAATTAAAACTGTGTCTTTAGTATTGGTGCACTACAACATATTACCATGCCTCCTGCCATCTAAGGTAGTGATTAAGATGATAATGAAGACAGAATTCAGAATTGGTGCACCGCAGCATATCACCATGCCTTCAAGGTTCTAAGGCAATAATTGAGATGACAATTAGGACAGAATTTAGTATTGGTGTTCCAAAACATATCTCAACACCCCTACCCCTTTTCACCTAAGGTTATAATAGTGGTTATAATTAAGGGAGTAGTTGGTATTTTTGCACCAAAACATATATCTAGTGCACAAAATTGTCCCACTTAAATGAGCCGCACTGACTTTGTTGCCAGAGTAACATCCTGTAATAGGGTGTTACAATCTCTTTTAACTTTTATACTGAGTTGGGAGGACTTTAACAAGTGCAGTCTCACACTGTTCACATATGTTATACCAATTCGCAATCCCCAGCTATAGTGTGATAAAAGGACTGCCCAGTAGCTGGTATTTAGGATATGTTGATTGTCTTTTCTTCTTTTTCTATAGGAAAATACACAACAGCCTGTGATGCATGGAGTTATGGTATTTTAATGTGGGAAATATTCTCGAATGGTCAAACACCTTATCCTGGCTGGACTAATGCTCAAGCACGTGACAGTGTAGAACAAGGTATGTAAGAAAGTGAAAACTGCCCACTGTAATGAAACTGAAAAAAAAAATGAATACGCATTGTACAAAAAGATGTAATTTAAACGTTTACCTTATTATAATCCTTAACATTTGCCCCCTTTTTATCATAAAATTGTGTCCAAAACCTCATGGGATTTCATATAACTTACAAAATTGATCACTATATTGTCATAGTGTGCAGAACCCATAAACAGACCACGTTGGTTCAAGGTCAAGGTCAAGGGTATGTTTGTTTTTTTTGAAGAAATCAGGAAACTGTAAAATTTTGGATTGCAAGAATTGCTTATCTAAGGCTATGACTAAGAAGTATATATTTTATGTAGGTGTATTAACATATTTTATATAGGTCTATTAACGTATTTTATATAGGTGTATTAATGTATTTTAAATAGATGTATTAATGTACTTTATATAGGTGTATTAACCTAATTTATATAGATGTATTAACGTATTTTAAACTCCTAACTTCATGCCTTACTGCTGTTAAAAAAAATTGGATTAGATACTATGATACTGTTTACGAAAGGGACGGAATTAACTACTTTTGGTCAATTAAAAATTCTAATGATGTTCTCAATAAATTTAAATCTAAAAACTTTCAGGCTTCTGAATTGCCTACATATGATTTTTCTACACTGTATACTACGTTACCTCATCATCTTGTAAAAGATAAACTTATTGATTTAATTAACCAAACGTTTATTCGGGAGAATACCCAATATTTGGCCTGCAACGAAGAATGTGCTTTTTTCACTTCTGATGTATATAATAATCACAATTCATGGTCGTGCCCTTGTTTATCTTTTGGGTAATATTTTTATTAGATTTGGAACTAAACTTTATAGACAAACTATTGGTATTCCGATGGGAACTAATTGTGCTCCTCTTGTTGCAGATTTGTTTCTTTTTTGTTATGAGAGAGATTTCATGAAGTCTCTCTCACGTGAAAGTCAGGCTGACATTATTGAGGCTTTCAATTCAACTTCAAGATACCTTTACGATTTATTAAATATTGATAATATTTACTTTGACCAAATGGTGGACCGGATATTTCCTACAGAACTCCCAATTAAATAGAGCAAATTCTTCCGATACCGAGGCATCTTTTTTGGATTTGAATCTATGTATAGCTAATGGTACAGTTTCCACCAAAATTTATGATAAACGGGACGATTTTGATATTGATATAGTCAATTTCGTTTTTCTGGATGGCGATGTCCCCCGGCGTACCTCATATGGGGTATACATGTCTCAACTTATAAGATTCGCCAGAGCTTCTTCAAATCTTAATGACTTTAACTACCGTAATAAAGCCCTTACTGCCAAACTTCTTAGACAGGGCTATCCTTATTTTAAACTTCGTAAGGCGTTTTCGAAATTTTATCGCAGACACAGTGCCTTGTTAGAAAAATATAGCGTCAGTCTGAAAACACTTCCGCAACAAGGTATATCGGAACCCGAATTTTACGGTGACTTAGTGTACAGATTTAGAAAAATTATAGGTAAATCTAACTTTTCGGAGCAATTCAGAAAACTTATTAACCATTATAAAAGAATTGGCTATAGTCTGGATATTATGCGGCAGACTACATGCCTAGTTGTCAACCCAATCATTGTTGATGGCTATGCTTCACTCTTTAATTGCACGACGGCGGTTCGGGCCTTAGACTCAATGACGGCCTCTTCGTAAAACTTTAACCAGTGGGTTGGGGCTTGACGATATGTCTTTGGCTTGGCCCGCCATGGTTCAACTATTGGTTTTCATTTACTCTGGCATACAGTAGAATTAGCCATGAGTACTCGTCTTTGTCTATTATAATGATTGATTTGATTTTTATGTTTTCGCTTTGATGCATTGACTGAGTTGGGAGCCTTTATGCGAACCGAATTTTTATGTATTTCTGTATTGGGAGTGGCATCGGGACCCGGGGTGGGGTTGTGATGCGTTTTCTGGGTATCTTTTCATATATTTTTAAATATTTCATATTTTTATATCCTTAAAAAATCTTGGAAAAATAAGAAGAGTAAATATATGTGGATAGAAAATATAATCTTGTAGAGCTCTCTGTCCATTAACCGGTAGCATGTCCAAACCAATAAATCAGGAGGAAAACTCTTTGTAATGTAATGTTAAAATGTAGAGATTGTACACTTGCCCTGTGATATTTTTTTATGAATTTTGGAGTAATGAAAGCCAACCCCAACAAATATATATAAATCTGTAGAAATTTAATTTGAAATTTTGAGAATATAATTTGTCATGAGATAAATTTCTAATACATTCCAGGGTGAAGACAACCAGCCCAAACAAAGCACATAAAGTGTGTATAGAGTAATGTTAAAATGTTTAGAGTATAATTTGTCACAAGATAAATTATCTTTTGTAATCTAGGTAAATAATGCCAATCCTAACAAATATTCCAGAAAGTGTTTATAAAGATTTGTTAAAAGGTTGCAAATATAATTCATCACACGGTATTTATATAGATATACCAAAGTACAGAATACCAGCCATCTTCTAACACAAAAATGTGTATAAAGTAGTGTTAAAATGATAAAATATTCTGTCTTGAGATATATTTTCTTACATATTCCAGGGTACAGAATGCCAGCCCCAGGCAATACACCAGAAAGTGTATATAAAGTAATGTTAAAATGTTGGGAGTACAACCCTGCCACCAGAATAACATTTAAAGAACTTCATGAACAGTTAAAAGCTTTAACAGATAAACCACCGAAAGATGAAAATTGGAATTAAAACAACTGAAGGCAGGAAAATGCACAGGAAGGAAGTTAAGCCGTGATATTTATTTTAGCAGCAGTGACCTTGACTCATATGCACAGGCTGCTGCCACAGTGCTAGAACAAATTGTTCGAATTTGCCTTTATTTGTCATAATATTTAAAATATGCATATGTTCTCTGTAAAATGATTTTATATACCTGAAAGATTTTACTGTCATTTTGCAAAGGAGACTTCTTTTCCAGACAGGAAGTTGTCTCCCTTGTATTTGAAACCTTCTAGAAATGGACATTGTTTCCGAAGAAATACATTTACTTCCAGAGGGTATAAATTCATGTCTAGAGATGTAGCCATCCCATAGATCTAGATAAGAGTGGATGTCAGGTTAATAGTTTTCTTATTTCTCAACTAAAACATATGTTGTGGGTACTCATTAGAAGCGCCTCAGTGAGGTGCTTCTAATGATAACCCACAACATATGTTTCCTCGAGAAATCAGAAAAATAAGTACTTTGAAGATGAAAAAGCATCCTATCAAGAGCTACGTACCCTTCCTCCTCCACCCCCTCCCACCACCGCCCCCGTCACCTATTCCATGTGAGAGAGGAGGCAATCATGTCTATTTCAGAGTCAATTTTAGATAATGTCAAACTGAAGAGAGATGACTGACTGTCTTTATATTTCATAATGTCATGACTGTGTGAAATTCCATATACAGTATAACCTCGATGGCTTGAACACGAATGGCTCGTTTACCGTGGATGATTCGAACTCGTTTTTGAGTCCCTAGGAAAATTCTTTCGATAGCTATGTGATGCGCTAATTGAAAATGTGCCTTCGGGGCATGCGCGGTTCAGATCAGACTGCACATACTCACAGTCTGATCAGGGCCTTCACTGTCCGCTGTCAGAATCATTCGATATTATTGCATAAAAAGCTGTGCCGCATGTTATTAACAGTCATGCATTAACTGGTGAAAAGCCGTGTATTAACAAGGCAATTCACGCGGTGTTAATGCATGGCTACGCAACTTTCAATATGCCTGTACCAGGGCCACAGAATTGCTGCCATCACGAGATGTGTACTGCCCGGCCCTAGGACGAGCATAGTCCGTGGAAATTGCATTCGCGAGACATCAGTGAAAAGGCGAAACAAAATAGTGCAAGAAATAAAGCGAAATGTGGCAAATGTTTTCACTTTTTATGCAATAATACCGATCGAACATGGGTTTTTCAATGCATTAACATTCGCCGTGTTGAAAACCGCAGCCTCCGCCCTCGGTTTTCAACACCTCCCTCGGGACCTGGCGAATGTTAATGCATTGAAAAACCATGTTTGATTCCTTTATTATAGAATGTATCAGTGGAGAGCAACGGCCCGGATGAGACCTTGTGCACGTGCAGGATGGTGTGTATCTACTCATTTTGGTCATGCTCAAAGGTACTTATTCACTTGGCGTGGTCCATTTGAAGTTTAAACTTGTGTATAATACTGACATGGGCCAATGGGTGCAACACAGCTTTCCCCGGAATTATTGTTTAAACTGGAGACTTCTTTTGGCTTTCCTGTACACAGGGTCACTTCTGTTAAGGATTCTATAGATCTTTTTGATGTCATTGTTTTCATCCGGGCTACTGACCACGTGATAACAATATTATTTCAAGTGACCAATAATTGTGGATGGCAAAAACATTTCCGGTTCCATTGATACCAATTGATTCTAGCCAAACTTTACTTGGATAATACATTCCTTTTGATCAATATTCAATTGTAAATTTTATCTAGCGTTTAAAAATACAGCTTTAGGAATCAATTTGACTGCTGTTTCTAAGACAAATATAACTGTTTCAATGATATTTTTCCGATACAGCAGGCACACGCGCAGCCGTAATTTTGCTTTAAGGTGACCATTTTAACGCCTAGTTTTAGCTAGTGTATAGTCAAAATATGTGTTAATATTTGTGGTTGTGACATTTGAATGATCACTCGATGAGAATCTTTTCTGAAAAGAAATCTTTGACGAATGAAAATACTTTATTATTTTTTTTTTTGAAAAGAAAACGGCAATTGTACTGCCCGATAAACGTAAACAACAGATTTCTGCCATCCAGTAGGTACGAGCCTAGAACGTACTCTGCGTTAAAGACCGGGAGGTTCTGGATGATTTTTATCGTGGGACGTAGTGTTTAAAAAGGTCTATTCTAAAGGGGGAAAACATGTCTCCAAGAGGGAAAGTCCCTTTTTAGAGCAGATGACATCTCATGAAGAATGTTTGCTGGGGAGACACTTTGTATGAAAAGGCAAACCTCATTTCCTGGGAAAATAAGCAAAACAGCGTTATCCACCTGCTGAAGTGCCCTGAGAGTGCTTCAACTTAAGTAAAGTGAAGATAGCTAAGAAATGCCACAGCGATTCTTAGGCACAAAAAAGAGAGATGAGGAACAAACAATGACAAAACAAACTTCATATATGGAACCGCAGACACAAAAACAAAGAGGAACCAGAACGGAGGAAACGCCTATGAACTGTCACTAGATTAACTTCTATGGGGCTGAATGTTAGTGTGGTTCCCATCTGAACTGTTGTTAGAAGCAAATAGGAACCAGTTGGTGGAAATGGATTTGGAATTAATAACTGTGCTGTATCAGGAGAAACGATGCCATTGGAACACCATTACGAAAACATGCCTATTTAAATATATATATTGAAGATTTTACAACCAAAAAACTGAAATTTACACATAAAAAACAAAAACAAAAAAGAAAACTGATATTTTTTTCATATTTCTTCTCCAAACATAGATTGTGGGTACTCGTTTGAATCTATGTTTTTTAACAAAATAAGAAAAATAATGTATACCCCTGTAAACCCCAGTTTTACTATATAAAAGTGGGGTTTAAGGGGTCAAAATTATATAGGCGTGTTTTCATGATGCACAAAAATGGAATGTCCTGATCAACCCGCATACCACATGGCCTCACACTACATAGCCTCACAAAAATCATTGACTATTATGGAATATATTGATGGGCAAAGGTCCTAATCAGATTGTCTGGCCTGGTTGTCTGATGTAGATCTGTACTGTTGCATATGCCAGGAGGGATTGCTCATACATTACCAAATTCTGTTTTACTTAGTTTTATTATAGAAATATAACAATCATAATTTTCATGGATACAAGAGATGTATGTAATTAAACCCATAGAAATATGTTATATATAAAATATGTGTCTTTATTATCCTAAATATTCCAACAGATTTATGCAGGCAAACAGTGTAAACCCAAACCTGTGTAGACCTATAGGTTTGAACTGGGTCTGCACTGATTGCAATTCTTCTTTCTTTTAACCTTTTATTTTTTTGTCTAGCGTCCCATAAAAGGGACGTTGACAAACAATGTAGACCCAGATGAGATGCAGTGGCGTCTCATTACGAAAAAAAGCCTATATAATGTTTACCCCCTTAAACCCCACTTTTATATAGTAAAATTTGGGTTTACAGGGGTATACATTAGTTTTCTTATTTCTGCTTAAAAACATAGATTGTGGGTACACAATCTATGTTTTAAGAAGAAATGAGAAAAAATAACAGATTTTTATATGAAAATTTTCAATTTTTGGAGATGAAATTTTCTATCCATTTGAATAGGCATTTTTTCGTAATGTGATCAGGGTCTACAATTTGCATTAAGTACAGGAATTTCCTCAATAAGTAAACAGTGAAAACAAACTAGGCACTTCTTGAATTGGAAATGAACCTATGCAAAGAGGGAGGTGGAAGAATCCACCAGGCATCAGCCTGAGGAGGGAGGATAATATGTTTATATCAAGTTATTTCCCTTAGAAGTGTACCTACTATCTTTAAATTGCATGGAAATCACATAAAGAGTCTGAAGAAAACCTACACTGATTTTAGTTCTATTATGTTTGGGCCGCTTAAAGCGACTTTTTTTGCCTTCACGCATGCGCAAAATGCACAGCTTCAAATCATCCTGTGCATTCACAAAGTATTATCCTGAGCCATTGCTCTTCATTCGTACAGTCTGAAGTACCCAATGATTCTGCTAGCAGACCGTCAAGCCCCTGAGCAGACTCTGCAGGTCTTCATTTGTACAGTCTGAAGTACCCAATGATTCTGCTAGTAGTCCTTCAAAGTTCTAGTCAGATGCGAAAATACTGCGAAGATAATGCGAAGATCCGCATCTGTGCAGATGCGAAAATACAGTATTATGGGCCCTTGGCTGTACGCACAGACTCCAAAGCTTTTTTTTTTTTTCAATATGTTCTTCATCACGAAAACATGCCTATATAATTTTGACCCTCTTAACCCCCACTTTTATACAGTAAAATTGGGGTTTACAGGGGTATACATTATTTTTCTTATTTCTGCTCAAAACATAGATTGTTGGTGCTTGTTAGAATCGCCTCGTCGAGGCGGTTCTAACGAGTACCCACACTTTATGTTTTGAGCAGAAACATTAAAAATATCAGAATTTTTTATATTGAAATTTTCATTTTTTGGTGGTAAAATTTTCAGTAATTTTAAATAGGCTTGTTTTCATAATGTCATGTCCGAAGCAGAAGAGTTGTTAACCCTTGTCCTGCTGAACCCGGATATACCCTGTTTTGCAAACAGTGTAGATCCAGATCAGTTGGCTTCTGAAGATCTGGATCTGCACAGTTTGCCATTCAGTGTGTGAATTTATAGCAACAATCTGGATCAAGTAATCTGATTTGCTGAAAATTAGAAGTGGGCGTGGCCTCTTAATTTATTCAGGTTAAGGAGAAGTATTTGCTGATTCTTGAATAACTTTGCTTATTTCTACGATATTTGTTCTTATTTTAAACAAAAACATATGTTGTGGGTACTCATCAGAAGCGCCTCACAAAGTTTATACATTTTTTTTATGGAGAACTTTGGAAAATTATCCCATAATTATCACCAAATACTCCTCCCCAACAATTCCTCTACCGAAGGCAACGCTTTTAGATTTTATTTGACTTCATTGGGCTGGTATCATTACGAAAACAAGCCTATTCAAATACAGTCGACTCACTCTCATTATCTCGAATTCCAAGGGACTCTCTGAAACACTTTGAGATATCCGTACCTCGAAATATCAGAGTTGCAGAAGTGAGGAAAACAATAAATCGAACAACCATATTTAACAAATGAACTAAGAATTTGACTCCTGAAGTTAGAGACATATTGGAAATATTGTGGGAAAGAGGAGAAATTGCTCCTTAGGAGCAATTTCTCCTCTTTTCCACAATATTTTGTTACCTATTCTTAGATTTCCATGTTAAAACAGGAACCAGAATTTCACTTCGAGATAAGCAGTTATTCGAGATATGCGAGGTCGAGATAACGAGAGTCGACTGTATACTGAAATTTACCACCAAAAAATGAAAAATTTCAGATAAATATTCTGATATTTTTTTCATATTTCTGCTCAAAACATAGATTGTGGGTACTCGTTAGAACCGCCTCAGCAAGGCGGTTCTAATGAGTACAAAAACAATCTATGTTTTTTAACAGAAATAAGAAAACTAATTTCCACACCTATAAACCCCAGTTTTACTATTTAAAAGTGGGGTTTAAGTAGGTCAACATAATATAGGCATGTTTTCGAGATGTTAAGCGCTATAGGGCAGTTTTCATGTTCCTTGGAATCATTGAGCCAGATTTGTTATATTAAAAAAAATGAGTTACACTTAAGCTGGTGCTAGAGGGCATATACATCCCTACAAACTACATTGCTGTCTTATGTAGAGTTACATTACAACTCCGATTTTCATTCTTTTATATATTTGTTCATTACGAAGACCTGCCTATTCAAATATACCGAAAAGTTAATCACCAAAAAATGAAAATTTTCAGATAAAAAATTACGATATTCCTCATATTTCTGCTCTAAACATAGATTGTGGGTACTCGTTAGAACCACCTTGATGAGGCGGCTCTAACCAGTACCCACAGTCTATTTTTTTTGAGCAGAAATAAGAACAATAATGTATACCCCTGTAAACCCCATTTATACTGTATAAAAGTGGGGTTTAAGGGGGTCAAAATTATATAGGCATGTTTTCCTGATGTTTTGCCAAGAGCAACTTGTATAAATTTTATTGTTCAAAGTTTAAGATAAATACGGTAGCAAGTTACTGTGTCAAAATGTTTAGAATGAATGCAATACAGTGAGCCCTCGTTACAACGATAACTTTTGTTCCCAAAGACGTTGCCATTAAAATGAATTTGCTGTTGTACAGAATACTTAATGAGCAGATTGATATGTAAAAAAGGTCTTGTTTTGTTCTTATTTTCTCATAGAAGATATATTTTGGATATTTGTTTGAATCGCCTCAGTTTCTTTAAAGTATTAAATATAATACTCTAGCATAATAAGTGACTAATTGTTACTTCTTTAACAAAGGTTTAGTAACAATCAAATTGTCATTATAACGAATTTTGTGGTTGTATCGAGTGTCGTATAGGGGGTTGTCTGTTCTTGGTAAGAATGTGAAAACTTGTACCACTAAAGTTGTCTTTTTCAAACATTTGCAAGCATCACACATACACAAATACAATTATTACGTAGATATACCATGCATTTTATGAATAAATATTCTGTTACCTGTTGCTCTTCTGTAATGTAGTTAAACCGTATTTACCCATAAATTTTGACAACCTTACCCTTCATGGTACTTGTTCTGAAATTTGAGAATATTTGTGTTATTTGTGAACTACCTCGTGATGTGTTTAAAACAGAAAGGAAGATTAGCAAACAATGTAGACCCTGATTAAAGATCAGTTTGTTATGGCTGAATATTAGGGGAAATATAATATGGATTCATCATCTGTCTGTTCCATATCGTCATGGCGTAATGTTACCCTTGCTACGCCCACTGTTAATTGTCAGCCAACCAGATTACTTGATCCAGGTTGTTGATACAAATTCACAAACTTAATGACAAACACTGTAGATCAAGATCTGGATCTACACTGTTTGCAAAGGCAGGGTCTATCCGGGACAGCAGAACTAAGTTGAAAGACCCACTAAATGCATTGTATGTCTCTAGTTATTCAGCTTTAGAAAACAGCATTTCAGCACAAATTGATCAAACTCGGTTAAGAAATAAGAAATCTATTCGTTTTAAGTGTTGTTTGCATATCTTTGAGCCTAGGTGCCGCTATTTTAGAATATTTAATCAGATAGAAAAAAAAATATGTAAAAAAAAAAAAAAAATAGAACAAAAAATAAAGATGCCTCTTGGTTGGAATATGTTATGAGCTTTTTTTTTTTTGGCTAGTATATATTCTAAGGCGACATTTACATGTATAAAGCGATAAAATATTGTTACAAATTATATATAATATTTAATGGTAAAAAAAAGCTGTAGTTAGAAAGGTAAAATGATGTCTTTTACTGACACAAATGGCGATTTCAAAAAAAGCTTTTTCGTAGATCTTTAAAGTCCAAGCTTTCTTGTTTCTCAACCGATTTTCACAAAATTTGCACCAAACCGCTGTGCGATATACCCAGCAGGTACATAACGTTGAAATAAAGATGTAACATTGATTCCATGTCATGACGTTTCATCGACGTTGAAGCGGCGTTGTATAGACCTCGTGTTTGCTGGGTATTTTTTTTTTATGAAATGTTAATTGGATAAGGTGTGTTTTTCTTTATTATGTGACATAACATTACAGTTGGTCTACATGGAACCAAAAGCATCTTTAACGCTTAATATGCTGGGTAAAAAGTGCAGCAGATGACATTATGAAATATTGTTCTTATTTTCCCAGAAAGTAGACATTTCAGGCCTATTGTCTCCAAAGGACAATTTTCATTAAAAGTTAAAGTCTGTTTTCCGGGGAAAATAATAAAGATATCATCAAATTGTTGCCTGTTATATATGAAGGATAAAGCATATGTTGAAGGATAAAGCTTTTGTGGGCAGTCAGCTCTGAAAGTAGTGTTACACAGTTTGTGTACGAATGGAGTCCTTTACTAGGCTGTAGTTAGAAAGGCAAACATGTTCAACTCTCAACTGCAGGATAAAATAGAGTGCCGTTCTTTTACTTCTGAAGTATCAGTGTGGCTGTGAGTTTAGCACTTAAAGCTTGGAATCACAATGTCACGGGCTTGAATCACATTGGAGTCACATTAACTCGAAATAATTGAACTATTATTAGGAGAGAAATACAACACAAATAAATTATCATTCTCATTATCTTTAATACCCCACCACATGATAGTGGCAAGGTATTACCCATTGAGTGTCCATCTGTCCGTCCTTCTGCGCTTCATTTCCGCTCTCTGTTTTGTGTGTGTGTGTGTGTTTAATTTTCATTATAAAAGCATATGTAGTGGTTACTCATTTGAATTGTATCGACAGGTCGATGCAATTCAAATGGGTACCTACAACATATGCATATTTATAAAGAAGGAGACAAAAAAGTACACTGATTGTAATCTGAAGACTGCGGAATTGCTTGACTGGACAAGTCAGTGCAATAAAAATGGGTACCCACAACATATGCATTTATAAATAAGTAGACAAAAAAGTACACTTATTGTAATCGGAAGACTACGGAATTGCTGGACTGTGCGCTAATAGGGGTATGGCAATTGATATGCTCTCTGTGTTGATCTAATGATAACTTAGGGAACCCATATGAGGAGCTGACAGTTATATGTGGGTAGAACTGTATCAGATTTAAGGGCGAGAGTTGAGTGATAGTGATGCCAGGTTTAAAGCACCCAACAATTTTACTGTTGACTGTTCTAAGATGGTATTTCTGCGGCAGTTCCTCTTTGTTTTGTTAGCACGCCTGTATGACGTACAAGCAGAGCTGTTGTAGTAGCCCGATTGTTGGCATTCCCGTTTACGTCAGACTGTGTTAAAGGTTTACATGCAAGTTTTTCAAAAGTTTATATCTCAGTGTCATTTGTCAGAAAACAATCATATTTCAACATAGGCATCTCGGAGGGGCTTCTTTCATTCCATAGGTACTGAGCATTGGCGCATGCCTAGTGTGGGGAGACAGACCAAACTCTAGGACACCTTTGTAAAGATGTCACAGTGTGCAAAAATTGTGTGTACGAATTTTTCAAATGCTTAGATATTAGCAGACGATGTTAAATACAATCGTTTTTGGTTCATTGGTGCCTGGGAGGGTTTTCATTGATTCCATAGATACTGACCCCAAGGCTCATTCCCCTGGGTGGGGCTAGAGGTCAAACTTTAGGACACTGTTGGTTCCAATGCATTTGTGTTATGCAAAAAACATCTGAACACAGTAAGTCATATATCGGACAGCCAATATGACATTGAAAACAGTGTAATGAGTTGAAGCTCATGCTGACCATTATTTCATGGTCCAACGATTTTGTCCTATATATTGAAGACTATATGATGGATAAATGTCGAACATCAGATACTGGTCCAATGTGACACTAAAATTGAACTCATATGATTTTATTTGATATGTCGCCCGCCTGTTCAATGTACATCAAGGTTTGTCTGTGTCTACGTTTATATCTTACTGCGATATATGCAAGTTTTTTTGAAATAATCGTGTCTCGATCGTCACTTGTGAGAAAGCATACATATTTGAAACGTGTGCATGTCTTAGTTATCATACTGATCGTTCCAAGGCGGTTCCCTCTGTTATAGTTCTTTGTGTATCGTTGGTTTATGTGTGGCATTTGTTTAGTCAATATCATCACGAAAACACGCCTATATAATTTTGACCCCCTTAAACCCCTTTTATATAGTAAAACTGAGGTTTACAGGGGTATACATTATTTTTATCATTTTTAAAA
Source organism: Anodontia alba (assembly GCA_964016985.1). Taxonomy (NCBI): domain Eukaryota; kingdom Metazoa; phylum Mollusca; class Bivalvia; order Lucinida; family Lucinidae; genus Anodontia; species Anodontia alba. Next base: position 33,663,874 of record OZ024838.1, read on the forward strand.
CATAGATTATGGGTACTCGTTAGAACCGCCTCGCCAAGGCGGTTCTAACGAGTACCCACAATCTGTTATGAGCAGAAATATGAAAAATATTTGAATTTTTATCTGAAAATTTTCATTTTTTTTTGGTGGTGAAATTTTCAATATATTTGAATAGGCGTGTTTTCGTAATATTATTCCTCATTTCTTTGGTCATTATTTATACCTCATATTATTTTCTTTTGGTGCCTCGGGTAGGCTGTACTTCGTGATTGAGACAATTCTTGAGTATCTCCACTTATAGTTTTCACGTTGGTTGTCTGGTTGTATTGATTGCTAAGACAACTGAAACAGGGAGAATTGTAATGCCAGGTAAATGACATCTCTGAAAAAAAAAAAAAAACAAAAAAAAAAAACGAAACTTTTGAACTTAACTTGATAGTGAAGTTGTGTTTTTTATACCCATCTGCTGTTTAAATGTGATATCACTCTACTGTTGGTCCTAAAATACAAAACTCTTTAAATAACTGAAATAACTTTGTTGAATAAGGACGGTTCAACAAGTCCATTGGTAGATGCGTTTACTGGATAAAGATCTAATATCATTTACCGTGTCTGTCCTAAATATTTGATCACTATATTAAGTCCATTAGTAGATGAGTTTAATTACTGCTGCATGAAGAGTTAATATCATTTTACCTTGTCTGTTCTAAATATTTGAACACTGTATCAAGTCCATTGGTAGATTAGTTAAATTACTACTGTATGAAGATTTAGTATCATTTTACCGTGCCTGTTCTAAATATTTGAACACTGTATCAAGTCCATTGGTAGATTAGTTAAATTACTACTGTATGAAGATTTAGTATCATTTTACCGTGCCTGTTCTACATATTTGAACACTGTATCAAGTCCATTGGTAGATTAGTTAAATTACTACTGTATGAAGATTTAGTATCATTTTACCGTGCCTGTTCTAAATATTTGAACACTGTATCAAGTCCATTGGTAGGTGTGTTTAATTAATACTTTATGAATGACAAACAGTGAAGGTTCTGTTCTGAACCATAATGCGACGTCTTATGAGCGTCTACACTGCTTAGGCCTGTCTGTCACGATATTGTAAATAGCATTTGTATGGTTTCCACCACATTTCTAAAAGATCGGGTGCATGTAAAAGCCAACAGATTGTCGAGAACCAGTATAATTTTAATGTCATAATTAATATACAATACTTTCAGAGAGTGTCACCTTTAGCTAGGAGAGCCAACCCAGTCAGCATTCTACGTAAATCTATATCGGGCCGTCATCGGCCCGTCAGGGTAGCTGACGGGCCGATGACGGCCGGATGTAGATTTACGTAGAATGCTAGCTGGGAAGAGATCATCTATAACAATAAAAAGTACATAATTTACATTTATACACACATAAATATACATAATGTTGCATATGACAAACAAAATATGATACAATAACAAAAAGTCATTCAGATTAATATCAAGAAATAAACAAGAGGCCCACGGGCCACGGTTCGCTCACCTGAGTGACATAGCCACTGCAGAAATGCAACATTTTTCCAATCCTATCATCGCAACTAATGAAAATATCATCATTTGAGCAGTTCTTAGTTTTGAAGAAGAATATATGGGCCTGACAGTCAATGGAGCATGATCATTTGAATAAACTATCAATCACATTTCAACAGAAGGATCAGTGTGAAATTTGGTGGAAATTGGCTAAGTGGTTTCTGAAGAATCATGATTTTATACATGTAAACAGCACAGTGGCAGGGAAATATTATAAATATAAACCAGATGATGGCCATCTTAGATTTCCAATCAGAACAATTTTAACTGCTGTTGATCTACAAGTCACTTCGATACTTTCAATATAAATGTATATGGCCCACACAAATAGGGAAGCAAATTTGACCTTGGAGGCAAAAAGGTCAAATGTCAACATAGAACCATCATTTGAGCAATTTTGGTAGATCTCCTGTCCCCCGTAATTTGTGCAAAGATTAGGACCCAGGGCTTATTTGGTTATGAAAAAGAAGATTTTTAAAGGTTTTTACGATATATGGCATGGCAACCATTTTGATCAATGGACCATACCTATTTTAGCAATCTTTCATTCTCCTGCCCACGGAGGCTTCGCATGAAATTTGAGCAACACTGGCCCGGAGGCTTCAGAGGAAAAGCCATTTGAAATTATCAACATTTTTTCCATACAAATGTATGGGGCCCATACAAATGCATACAGAAGCAAACTTGACCTCGCCGTAAAAAGGTTAAATGTCAATGTATGACAATTATTTTAGCAACTTTGGTAGACCGCCCGTTCCAGATGATATATGCAAAGATTCAGCCACAAGCCATCCTCGGTTTTGGAGAATAAGATTTTTAAATGTTTTTTTCCCATGCAAATGCATAAGGAAGCAAACTTGACCTTGCCGTAAAAAGGTCAAATGTCAATGTATGACCATTATTTTAGCAACTTTGGTATACCCCCTGTCCCCGATGATTTATGCAAACATTCAGCCCCAAAGCATCCTCGGTTCTAGAGAAGAAGATTTATAAAGATTTTATCATATATGGACATGGCGCCCATCTTGGTCAACGGACCGCGACCATTTTAGCAATTTTTCGTTCCCCCACCCTAAGGAGGCTCCAAATGAAATTTGAGCAAAACTGGCCCAGAGGCTCCAGAGGAGAAGTTGTTTGAAATTCTGAACATTTTTCCCATACAAATGCATAAGGAAGCAAAATTGACCTTACCGTAAAAAGGTCAAATGTCAATGTACGACCATTATTTTAGCAATTTTGCTAGCTCTCCTGTTCCCGAAGATATATGCAAAGATTCAGCCATAAGGCATGCTCGGTTTTGGAGAAGAAGATTTTTAAAGCTTTTTCCCATACAAATGCATAGGGAAGCAAACTTGATCTTGCCGTAAAAAAGGTCAAACGTCAACGCACGACAATTCTTTTAGCAATTTTGGTAGATCTCCTGTCCCCGATGATTCCTGCAAAGGTTCAGCCCCAAGGCATTCTCGGTTCTGGAGGAGAAGATTTTTAAAGGTTTTTACCATATAAGGGCGTGGCGGCCATCTTGGTCAACAGACCGCGACCATTTTAGCAATTTTTCGTTCCCCTACCCTAAGGAGGCTCCATATGAAATTTGAGCAAAATTGGCTCAGCGGTTTCAGAGGAGAAGTTTGAAAATGTTAACGGACGGACGCACGGACGGACGACGGACGGAAAGTGATCACAATAGCTCATCCTGAGCAGAGCTCAGGTGAGCTAACAAGAAAAGAACACAGTGTATGGGGATATACATACCGCCCACCCGCCCCGCCCCCCGCCCCCCCCATATCAGGTTATATCTCTGTAAAACATATTAGCATAAAAGCTGCGTTGCGATTTAACTTTTTCCCTTCAAATGCTTTATTGGAAACAGTCGAGTGTGATTTTTGTTGTTTTGCCTCGGCAGTTTAGTTTTACAATCATTCCAGCTGAAGACTTAGGCTTACTGACAAGTGATACGTTCTATCCTCACCAGCATGCCGTTATGTCAGCCCATGTGTCCAAACATTAACAACTGATAATATAAATGCCTGTAAAGTGGCAGTTGCGATGATTATTCTCAAAGTTTCAAGAATTAACCACCACCGTCAATGTGCGAGCCTGTCTAGGGATGGATTCACGCCTCATGAATTATTAATGGTATGCTGCTTTTAGGATTTTTGTTCATCACGAAAACATACCTATATAATTTTGACCCCCTGTAAACCCCACTTTTATAGGTAAAACTGGGGTTTACAGGGATATACATTATTTTTCTTATTTCTGCTCAAAATATAGATTGTGGGTACTCGTTAGAACCGCCTCGCTGAGGCGGTTCTAACGAGTACCCACAATCTATGTTTTGAGCAGAAAAGTGAAAAATATCAAAGTTTTTTTATCTGAAAATTTTCAGTTTTTAGAGATGAAATTTTCTATACATTTGAATAGGCGTGTTTTCGTAATGGTTTCAGATTGCTTAATGACCCCTTTCCCATGTTGAGCATAGCTTCATTAGAAGCCATGGTCAGTACCAATAATAACGCAGCTTATGGTTATTTTGAAAATCGAATACCGCTTAAGCCGGCGCTAGGGGGCGTATGCAGCCTCGCAAACTACAGTGTTGCATATGAAGAGACTCAATCAAACCGAGTCTCCGATTTTCGTGATTTTGTCTGTTCTTTGTTTCCAAAAGCAATACTTTTAGACTTTTATTAGCATCTTAACGCGAATTGATACTCTTACATGGGCGTCAACTCTGTCAAAACTGTTTTGAAAGGGATCTTATCTGAAAGGAATGAATTTGCTCCATTTGGAGCAAATTCATTCCTATCAGAGTAGATCCCTTTCAGGAGGGACTCGATGCACACGAAAACAAATAAGAAGTCAAGAACGTTATCCTCCGTCCCCCCCCCCCTCCCCCCCCCCCACGTGTAAAAAATAGCGGAAAATGTATCCCAAGTATAAGTTCTCGTTCTCATGTACCACGTCTGACCACTTGGTCGAACATCTGTTACTTAGCTAGTAATTTTCTATCACATAATTCTGTTTGTACTTTAACACCTAATGCTGCCTGAACTTCGTTTGAACAAAATAGGTTAGAGACTAAATGCAGCTGAAATCCTTCTTTATAATTCCGGTTTGACCAGTTCATGCCTTGATGTTTGATAAAACCACCATGCGGGTCAAAAGAAACCATTGTTTATTTAAAGGCTGAGACCGGAGCTAGTCTGGGGTATCAAAATTCTCAGAAACCTATGATTTGATCCAAAGGGATTTTCAACTGTCTGTGCTTTAGGCATGTATTATCTGTATAATTAGTTAGAAGGAATGTTTTGTTTCAAGAGCATAATATATGCTCTCAATGAAAATCTGAAGATTCGGCACACTCGTTATAAAATGAAAGTTTGAATATTCGGCACACTCATTATGAAATGAAAGTATGAATATTCGACACTCATTATGAAATTAAAGTATGAATATTCGGCACAATAATTATGAAATGAAAGTATGAATATTTGGCACTCATTATGAAATGAAAGTATGAATATTCGGCACGCTCATTATAGAATGAAGATATGAATATTCGGCACACTCACTATGAAAGTATGAATATTCGACACTCATTATGAAATTAAAGCATGAATATTGGGCATACTCATTATGAAATGAAAGTATGAATATTCGGCACACTCATTACGAAATAAATGTACTTGTTCATCACGACAATTTTTGAAATACGAATACATCACAAGATTCATAGAGCAATAGTCAGCACTATCTGATAATGTAATTACATCCCACAACCTAACCCGGCTACGTATCCTAGTTAGTAAACTATATATTCGGACAATATTTTTCCACTAATAGTGTGATATTCAGATCTCAGTAGCATTTTATATCAGACTAGGAGCAGTTGCATTTAGTTTTGATGTAGTATTTTCAAATACCTAAATGTAAGCTAACAGCAAAAGTAGCTCAGGTGTCAGTCTTTAAAGGGATGGTATATATCGAGGGTTGAGCGCAAGACTATGGTAACTCAAACATATTTTTAAACCCTTGTTTAGGGGCAACTTGGACCCCTTTGTAAACAATGCAAATTTAGGTGCCATTGCTCATACGAGCAATGGCACCTAAATTTTCATTGTTTACAGAAAGAAATGTTGTAATCTTCATAACGCCTTCATGGTGAGGAGATTAGGTTTGGGGAAAAACAACCATCTGACTTACGCTAGTCTTGCGCTCAACCCTCGATATATGCTTTGGTTGGGATGTCGTTTTGTGTCAATCAGCTCTTATCTGGTACCTTTGGAGTACAGTGTCCCTGGTTCGAATCCCGTTGGAAGCGGAATTCAGCTCAAGACTGCTCGGTGCTTCATTGCACAGAATCTTTCATTTTCACCCTTCTACAACCTCAATATGCTTTAAATAATGCTGATATAAGTGTAAACACCAAACCATCATCAGGGTTAGTTCCGTGAATGTTCCTATATTAGTTCGGTTTTGTTTAAATAAAATGATAATACCTTGGCAAACAGGTAGACTCTGGATCAGATGTCTCATTCTGAAGCGCCTGATCTGGGTGTACCCTGTTTGTAATTATCCCCCCTTGTTGGACGCCAGGCATTTATGGGTTAATGAATGGTTCCTATCACACACACTACATGTAAATGCGAGTATTAATCAGTCCGCGACATGCGAAAACGTGTTTTTGCACAGATGCGGAGATAAAGACCCAGATCAGCCTGCGTATCCGCGCAGTCTGATAAGACCTTGACTGTCCGCTTACAGAATATTTGGTCACAACAGAATACATCACTAGAGACCAATTAGCCCGCACAGTCTGATCAGGACTTTCTCTTTCCGCTAGCAGAATCATTCGACACTAGAATACATCAATGGAGAGCTACTGCCCTGATGAGATTTTACCTATGCGTAGGATGACTCTCATCACGAACACATGCCTATATAATTTTGACCCCCTTAAACCCCACTTTTATATAGTAAAACTGGGGTTTACAGGGGTAAACATCATTTTGTTATTTCTGCTCAAAAACATAGATTGTGGGTACTCGTTAGAACCGCCTTGACGAGGCGGTTCTAACGAGTGCCCACAATCTATGTTTTGAGCAGAAATATGAAAAATATCAGAATTTTTTTATCTAAAAAATTGTCTTTTTTGGTGGTAAAATTTTCAGTGTATTTGAATAGGCGTGTTTTCGTAATGTGAATCTGTGCATGATGCGTATGCTCGAAGACATTTCGATTGGCGAGGCCCATGTAATGTTTGACAATCGATATAAAATACACCAAAGGCCAACACAATTAGCTGTCAATTTCACAATCAAATGAAATGTATTTCTTTTTTTACAATTCTATGTTGATGTTAAGGGAACTAGAAAAATAGTAGATTTGTTGTCGTTTTCTACGAGAAAGACAATTTATTTCCTTTTTTTTTCTACAGGCTATCTCGCACACATAACCATTTCTGAAAAATGACATATTCTAAAAGGTAAGCTTTCCTCACAAGGGAAACAAATTCTTACCTTTTACGTAGATGAGGCACGTTTTCAGAAGAGTTGCTTCCCTTGACTGTGTATCAATTCAGGGCCCAGTTGTTCAAAGCGTTGTTAACTTAACGAGCTCGTTAAGGGTCATTTCGTTAACTGTTCTAGCAGATTCAATATACAATAGTCTGATATTTTTTGCTGAAAAAAATGTGAGTAGCTTTTGCACAGCAAAAGCTACTCACATTTTTTCAGCAAAAAATTTCAGCATATTTGGGTATTACTCAATGAAAATTTTAACGAATCGTTAACTAAAGATGTCGTTAGCTTTGAACAACTGGGCCCAGCTTAGCGAAATACAAAATTTTCTCCGAATAAGCTCAACATTCTGACACTGCAATCTGTGAAAATTTGTAAATCTGATGAAAAAAAAAATGAAAAAAAAAATGCAATGTTCATTTAAGGAGAATTCATACACTTTCAGGGGAGACAACGTTGTGTAGACTGTGTTTATCTTGGCATGCAGTAATCCGAATGTCACAAAGTTGTCACCCTTGAAGGAAATGTCGGAAAATCTACCAAGAATATCCAGTTCCCTTGGAGATGAAAATTATCTATGTCATTTTTCTGTCATTAATTCTTACAACCCCATCTATTTTAAAGATGAAACAAATATCCGTATGGCATTAATTCATTCACAATTTTTCGGACCATATGCCCTCAAACTCGATAATTTATCAACATTTCTAGGTCCACATGTTTCATTAAATGTGTCGCTCAAATTAAATACAATAACAAAAATTAATGTTAAAATAAAATTGTGTTTATCAGAATAAGTATGATGCATTTTTGTCATTAATTTTCCACGATTTCCACCGACCATATGTCCTCATTAAATTCATTAAGTTTTTATTGTTCTAGATCTATATGCTTCACTAATGTGTCGGTTAATTTAAATTTAGTGAATAAAAAAAAAAAGAGAAACTAAACATCAGACCCTAAGTATAATGCAGTTTGTAAGGAACTCGGAGGGGGGGGGGGGGGGGGGGGGCAGGGGGGGGGGAGGGGTTAGTAACTTAGGGGTAATTTTGGTACGGGTGTGCGAGCCAGTATTTCAAAACCTACCCCATTCATATACCTGGCCTTTGAAAATATGGACCCATTCATATACTTGATCATCCATAATGTTGATCTATTCATATACTGCTCTTCGATTTTTGTACCCATTTTTTGTTAGTTGTTACACAAATATCGTATTCAATTCATGTAATACCGAGAGGATAAGCAGCCTCGAAAAATCTCTGAGCGAAAAAATATGTGCATATACCAGGATGTCAGAAAAATGGGGCCTTTCATATAGGAATCCAGAAAAAATCGGGCCATTCATATACTTTTTGTTGAAAAAAGGGGGCCAATCATATACCTGGCAGCGCTGAAAAAGGGGACTATTCGGCACGCACATCCGTACTATGCCATATATAGGAAGTTACCCCCCTCACCCACCCCCCCACCTCCCCGAGGTAAGGAAAGGGATACAGTGAACCCTCATTACAACGACAGCAGTTGTTTCGAAAGATATTCGCTGTTGTAAAGAATCCTTAATGGACAGAATAATGCGTAAAATAGTCTCATGGAGCAAAAGTTTTGGATATTTGTTAGAATCGCCTCGATAAGTCAATTCTAACAGATATCCAAAACATATGTTGCTTGAAGTTTTAATGATGTATTCTTGCATAATTGCTCATTAACAATCACCTCTTGAGCGAGGTTTCGTGACAATCAAATTGTCATTATAACGAGTTTTGTCGTTGTATCGAGTGTCGGTATAAAGAGGGTCGACTTATTATAAAAAGAGGCTACAATGAAAATACAACTTCAGGGTTCTGGACATTACAACTTCCATCTTATCTCTCCCCTAATGCTGAGGCTGTGGGTAAGCTTAGAAGCGTCTGAATAAGGCAGCTGTAAATGGTATCCACGATATTTTTTTAATTGGAAAAAATAAATATTTGTGAGACAGTACACCTGGAAATACTGTACTAATTTTAAATATTGATACACAACACATTTATTATAATTGTCATTTGATTTGAACAAATAATAAAAATACAGTAGAACTTCAATGGCTCGAACCCCGATGGCTCGTTTACCATGGATGAGTCGCACACGTTCTTTAGTCCGCAGGGATTTCCTCCAAATATGATATACGGATAATTTAGGGAGATTTTCTTCTTTTATCTTGCAAATGTATGCTGTGTGCACTCATAAGAATCGCCTCGATGAGGCGATTCTAATGAGTACACACAACATACATTTATAATATTGAACACCGAAAATCAGTCATTTCCATTATGCCAACAATAATTTCCATTATGCTTCCTGGTATGGCACTAATAGTACCCTCCATGGCTCGAACTACCGCTGTCTCGAACAAAGTTTCATGGTCCCAAACGGGTTCGAGCCATCGAAGTTCGACTGTATAAGTAATTATACCCAAGAAATGCCATAATTTTACGAAACATAATCCTCCCAAGGCACAAACGAAGGAGAGTTGTTATACAAATCATACGCATCCGTCAATGTTATCCCCCAAGGGGTAGGGAGCATGGTGGGCTTGCCCCGGGAAATTAAGACAAACTTCAATTTAGGTCAAAATCCCTCCCTTGAGTCATTATTCTGAGTTGAAGATCTCTTGGATGGACATTTAACCTATTTGGCCCTGAATAGAATGATTAAGAATCTTACGCCTTATATATATATATATATATATATATATATATATATATATATATATATATATATATATATATATATGTTACAAAATATACGGGTGTAAGGTTAATTCTAAAAAATATTTATATAATGTCTGCACTTTTTGCAAACAGTGTAAGCCCTGATCAGACGCCATACAACGCGGCGTCTGATCAGGGCCTTCACCGTTTGCTAGAGTCCCATCTCTTCCTTTTAAGTAGTTATGGCTATGGTATCTAAGGTCCCGCCCAAGACTCTACGCCCATAGTTTTGCCAAATTTCTGATGGTCGCGAGTTTTTGGCTGTATAATCCCCAGGGATGCCTGCCACCCCACATCTGAGGGATAACACTGACAGGTGTAATACAATACCACAGATGAACAAAAAAGAACTGCAACAAGTCCATGTTGTTACCTGTTGATGTGTCTAAAATCCTAGCTGGATGAGAGCAAACGGTGTAGACCTTGAGGTGTAGACCCTGATAAGACGAATCTGGACAGAATGGCCCGTGCAGTGTCCACCAGGATAGACGCTGCTTTCTACCTATTTGCCCCGGGCTAACAGTGTAGACTCTGATCAGACGCTGCGAACTACGTTCCTGGCCTATGCAAACAATGTAAACTCGATCAGATGCTGCGTTCAATGTACATGGCCGGTGAAAACAGTATGGACCCAGATCAGGCCGTTTTACGTACCTGGCCGGTGCAAACACTGTAGACCCTAATCAGATAGTGCGTTCAATGTACCTAGCCCTTGAAAACAGTCTGGACCCTGATCAGACGCTGTGTCCTACGTATCTGGCCCGTGCAAACAGTGTAGACCGTGATCAGAAAATGTGTTCTACGTACCTGGCCCGTGCATACAATGTAGACCCTGATCAGACGCTGCGTTTTACGTATCTGGCCCGTGCAAACAGTGCAGAACGTGATCAGATGCTACGTGCTTCCTATCTGGCCGGTGGAAACAGCGTAGTCCCAGATCCGACGCTGTTCTATGCATCTGGCACGTGTAAACAGTGTCGACCCTAATCGGATGCTTCATTCTACGTACCTGGCTAGTGAAAACAGTGCAGACCCTGACCAGACGCTGAGTTCTACGTATCTGGCCCGTACAAACAGTGTGAACCCTGATCAGACGCTGTTTTGTACGTATTTGGCCCGTGCAAACTCTGTAGGCCCTGATCAGACGCTGTGTTCTATGTATCTAGCCCTTGCAAACAGTGTAGACCCTGATCAGACGCTGTATTCTACGAACCTGGCTTGTGGAAACAGCGTGGAGCCTGATCAGAGCTGTGTTCTATGTACCTGGCCCGTGCAAACAGCGTGGACCCTGATCAGACGCTGCGTTCTACGTATCTGGCCCTTGCAAACAGTGTAGACCCTGATCTGATCCTGCATTCTACGAATCTGGCACATGCAAACAGGGTGGTCCCTGACCAGCTGATGCGTTCTACGTATCTGGCCAGTGCAAACAGTGTAGACCCTGATCAAACGCTGCGTTCTATGTACCTGGCCATTGCGAACAATGTAGACCCTGATCAGAAGTTGCGTTCTACGTAGCTGGCCTGTGCAAACAGTGCAGAACCTGATCAAATGCTACGTGCTTCATATCTGGCCAGTGCAACCAGCGTAGTCCCAGATCAGACGCTGTGTTCTATGTATCTGGCCCGTACAATCAGTGTAGACCCTGATCGAACACTGCGTGTAGGTATCTGGCTTGTATAAACAGTGTAGACCCTGATCAGATGCTGCGTTCTACGTTCCTGACCAGTGCAAACAGTCTGGTCCCTGATCAGACGCTGTTTTCTACGTATCTGGCCCTTGCAAACACTGTAGACCCTGATCAGACGCTGCGTTCTATGTACTTGGCCCGTGCAATCAGTATAGAACTTGATCTGACGCTGCAGTTTGGCACATGCACACAGTGTGGACCCTGATCAGATGAATCATTCTACGTATCTGGCCCGTGCGAACAGTGCAAACAGTGAAGGCCCTGATCAAACGCTGCGTTCTACGTACCTTGCCCGAGCAAACAGTGTTGACCTGATCAGACGCTGCATTCTATGTATCTGGCCCGTGCAAACAGTGTTGACCTCATCAGACGCTGCGTTCTACGTATCTGGCCTGAGTAAACAGTGTTAACCTGATCAGACGCTGCGTTCTACGTATCTGGCCTGAGCAAACAGTGTTAACCTGATCAGACGCTGCGTTCTACGTATCTGGCCCGTGCAAACAGTGTAGACCCTTTCAAATGCTACGTCTATCTGTCCCGTGCAAACAGTATTGACCTAGGACAGACGCCACAATATTCGACGTCTGATCAGGATCTACACCATTTACTCCTCATTCGGCAGGATTTGACATATTTACAGGTAGCAAAATAGACTTATTATTGCAGTTTTAGGACAAGTATGGTAAGGAGTTAAGGTGTCCCGATATTTAGGATATACATGGTGTATAATCTCCTTCCATGTTATCATTAACTGGATTTAACAACAGTGCGCGCGCGTGCTTGTAATTTATTTTCTTGTTTAACGACAGATTAACTTTTGTGGGTCATTTTCTGTCGTCTCGCAGAGAATGGGTAGCGGTGTGTGTGTGTGTGTGGAGAGGGGCGAGGGGGGGGGGGACAGGAAAGCTAGTGAAGGAGAGGAAAGGGAAATAGAGAAAGAGGAAGGACAATGCGAATAACAGTGAAAATACAGAAGAAATATTTAGGCGAAAAATTGCTGTGTTTCCATTAACCCCATCGACCCTGTTTCAAACACCCGACTCTGCTATTTTTTTTATCAGTAAATATGCAAAAAAAAAGAAAAAAATACCTGTATTTTCCTAAAATTACAGGCCCGACCCTGTTCTTTTCTGGAGAAAAAAAAAAAGAATAGAGAGAAAAAAAAAGTTGTTCCTACCTACCTACCAATTATTTTTTCAGCATGTTAGTAGAAACACAGCTAATTTTTACGCCTTATATGCCCAAATTTCCTACCTTCCAGCAAGTTCAGCATGTCTTTACCACCCTAATGCCCACGGTGCGTGTATATAGGCACAGGTCTAGATGAGAGTGCTTATCAGGTAAATATTTTTCTTATTTCTCCACAAAAACATATGTTGTGGGTACCCATTAGAAGCGCCTCGGCGCGGCGCTTCTAATGAGTAACACACCATATGTTTTCGCGAAGAAATAAGAAAACTGTCAATACATGTTTTGCAAAAAAAATAAATAAATAAATAAAAAAATAAATAAAATAAAAAAGAACAATCTTGTCAAAAGCTATGTATAGGACTATTTGAGTGCAGGACTTTTCTTGAAACGTACTTTGCAAGGCTCTCATTTCTACAAAGTTACAGACTGGTGAAATCCCTATATCGCTTACATCAGCTGTCAATATCTCTCATGTGCCAGCGAGCTGCATTATGTTCAGGTCGTAACTCCAGTGATGTCTGGAAACACTGTATAGCTCTATCCGTACGTCCTTGTTCCTTGTACACCCACCCCAGCAAGTTCAAGCATGTTTCTTTGTGACTTATATCCATTGTATTTATGACCCATTCCATGTTATCAATATCAACCGCTACATGGGAATTCATGTTGAGTTTAGCATGGTTAAGGTACAATAAGAAGTAGAGAAGAAACTGGGCGTCTACTATCGCCCAGTCGTACCAGTAGTATATGTTATCATCTCTTGATCCTGGAGGCATGCCAGCTGATCGAATCATCTCATAACAAATGGCTGGAGGTGTGACGTCCTGTTCTGCGGGCAGGAATACAACACAAAGAGAGACGAGTTTGGTTAAGATGTATTCCGTTGTAATGTTTGTTTTTTCTTCTGCTTCCTCGAGCACAGAGGCGGGGTGTGGAATTAGAATTTCTTCAGCAGATCCACAACTACACAGTGAAGGTCTTAAACAGTTACCCAAGGGTAATAATAAATCAACTGATGACTGGTAATATCCACACATATACATTAGTGAAGCCTGTTTGAGTTTAGAAGTGAAGGAATCAGACTTTAGACTCAGTTCATGCCATATGTCACTTGTTAATAGCTGCCATATTGTATCATTACTTTGATGTTGTTGTTTGGCTGCAGCAATGAGAGTTGACATGAGAGTAATTTCTAGGTGTGGTAATAACAAACCCAGGGCTTTTTGTGTTTCTGCTACTGTATGGTCTGTTAAAGTTGATGTGTTCTTCAAATCTTGTATGGTTCTGTAGAGTGTTGTCGCACAAGTTTCAACATTGGTAACGTCGTAACGAATAAGAAAGATATTTCGTTTACAGGGCATATGGGCTAGTGGGCGAATCCGCAAATTGATTGTTGCCTCTCGGACAGTTATATAGTTGTTTTCATTATGTATTTCATGCGTTGGACGTAGAAGAGAAGATGCTAATCTCCGACCGAGACTGTCCGTATGAAGTTCTAGAAGAAATGCGCAATTTGACGAACATATGTTTTGTAGGGAAAGGTTTAAAGCCTGACGAATGTTACCTAAAATTCTTCTTTCAAACATGTTTTCATCAGGAATAAAGTAATTCGGACAAATTCCATCCCTGGCCCACACACGGAGTAATTCAGTGCATGCAACTAGACAGGCCAGTAAATTTTCCGGTTTCCAAAATGCGCATGGTGTATTTTCTATCAAATAAAACATGCAGGTTTTACAATGGTAGGAGCTGAGTGACTCTGAGCGGATGAAATGATGTAATATCTCCTTTTTGACTAGTTTTAGGAGTATATACACTTGTAATTGTGTTGAATTAAATTGACGAACCAGTAACCTTTCTTGCTTGGAAAATGATATCCTCCACTGCAAGTCCTTTTCACCACTGCTAGGGTGCCCAACAGGGACAAGTAAACATCCCATCATTTTACACCTATCTATAGTATCGGAAGATGGCCAGTTGTAGCGTCGTCGTCTTATTAACCACTCTGTTGCACAGTCGGGCCATCTACAACAGTTTACTGCAATGACATGATCTGTTCTGGTAGTTGACAAGGCTGGTCCGTGTCTTTCACGGTTGCGCACTACTATAGAAGGCGGATTAAAAGTAAATACTACTCTACTCATCTTGTCTATGTTGAGACCAAAAAGTGGACTTTGACTGAAGATATACGACAATAAGGCATCGGTACCAAACAGCGGATCGCCGTCTTGTAGTAACTGAAGCTTAGCATATCCAGCTGCAGTATCGGTATCTTGTACCAGCAGTAAAGCTCTGCCACGAGGAGCATCTAAGGTGCGAGTTACTACAGAATAATTATTATGTATATTTACATTGTCCACGTCAGGCCCCATACTTAGTAACGTTGTGCCTTCAGCAGTACTGCCGAATCTGTATGAATCTGTAGGATAGTAAGCTACTGACTCCAATATTTCTGCAGTAGTGCTGTAGTCGATCCATACATGCCGCATCTCTACTGACGCTCCAATGCTTTTCATTATTTTATGCAGGTGTAATGACAAATGTTTGTAGTAGCTTGGATGTTGAGCTGATATATCTACCCGGCCTGAAATTAAATTAACAGACATAGACCCTGCGAGAACATGACGTTTATACAACGTCGCATCAACGTAGATACAACGTCATGACGTTGTATCAACGTTGATGCGACATTGTATACTCGTTTATACAAAGTCGAATGACCAGCTGGGTATGATGTTGCTTATGATATTTCTTACAGTACAGGCCTTTTTTCATTCTCTAATATTAATTCTTATTTTTATCGTTGTTCTTGTTGTCATTACTTATTCGCAGTTGCATTTGCGTTTCATTACTATTATTATCATTATTATTATTTTCGTGGTATTATTATTATTATTGTCTTTGTTTATACGAGTAGTATTTGTTATTGTCATTATAATTGTTATTGTTATTAACTTGTTCCTTAAGTATGTGACTGTATTATTACTATTATTATTATTACTGTTATTATTATTGTCGTTGTTTTAGGAGTAGTATTTGCTATTGTCACTTTTATTATTCTTCTTCTTCTTATTATTATTATTATTGTCGTTGTTTTAGGAGTAGTATTTGTTATTGTCACTATTATTCTTATTATTATTGTTATTAACTAGTTCCTTAACCTAGCAGGAACATGACGTTAATACAACGTCGCCTCAGCGTCGATGCAGCGTCATAACATTGCATCGATGTTGAACCGACGTTGTATAAACGTCTGTGCGCGCTGGGTAAGTATGTCAAAATATGACTGTAATATATTTTGCATGAGACAAATATTAATGATACTTAGCTGAACTACCTCGTGGGTGTGATTCTAAACGACAGTCAATACTATTGGTAGTAACAAGAAAACGGATTGTCAAAATTTATAGGTTAAATTAATCTGGTCCAAAATGGCTTTTAAGATTAAATCGGCATAGAGCGATTAAAACTGCAGTATTGATAAACCATATCTCATGCAAAACCAATTTGTGTTTGCTATGTAACACAAGATAAGATAAAAATTACTAAGACACAAGGAGAAAACAAAAAGAAAATAAGAAATACGACACACTGGTAATTAGATGTGGAAGTGGCATCTAAATTAATTCGGCATGACAAAGATTTTTTTTCTTTTTTCTTTTTTTTTTTTTTTTTTTTTTTTTTTTTTGCGTTACTTACCAGTGGAGTAGTTGAAAACGACATTAACACCCCTATTTCCGCCAGGAAGAATCTGCTCCATTCCCTGTTCTTCTGAAATTAATGCCAGAAAAAAATCATATGATTTTCCTCTTAGTTTCTGATCCCAGCCATACCCGACCCACCTACCCCTCCCCGACCCATCAACCCCTCTCCGACCCACATACCCCTCCCCAACCCACATACCCCTCGCAAAATGATTCCTCATTATTACTTTACAAAGTAGGTGGATCTGTCTGAATTATGAATATAAGAACCTTTTCTTTTTATGGACGTTTGAAATTTCAGAAATAATAAAGAAAAAAAAAAAAAAAAAAAAAAAAAAAAGAGAGAGAGAGAGAGAGAGAGAGAGAGAGAGAGAGAGAGAGAGAGAGAGAGAAAACTAAACTGACATGGGGCGGAACCTAACTTTATGCAATCACACTAGAAAATTTCCGAAATTGTAAAATTTTTACCTGCTGATGAGATTTATGAACAAGAAGACCAATATGGTCTTATATCGCTCATCTGAGCGAACAGATTTGCATACTTACTATTAAAATTTCAGCAAAGTGCACTGCTCTAAGATTTTTGTATAATTTTTATAGCCCCGCCCTCTAGCGGTTATGTTTTCACAACGAATCCTAAAGTTCTTGAACAATCTTGGTGGAGGGTAATGAAGGGAACATTTCTGCCAAGTTATATTGAAATCGGTCCTGTAGTTTTTGACAATAAGATTTTTAAAGTTTTCTAAACCCAGTCCCCTAGCAGCCTTGGTTTTTGACGAATCATGATTGCTTGAAAACACCTGGTGGAGGGTCACCAAAGGAACATTCCTGCCAAGTTATATTAAAATTGGTCCAGCGGTTTCTGACAAGAAGATTTGTAAAGTTTTCTATATAGATATGAAGGGAAAATAAGCGCCCCCTCCCCACTAGCGTCCATGTTGTTTGACGACTCGTGACGGCTTGCACAATCTTGGAAGAGGGTCACAAAAGGAACATTCCTGTCAAGTTATAATGAAACGGGTCCAGCGGTTTCTGACAAGAAGTTTTTTAGGTATAAATAAACCCCGGTCTTGGCGGCCGTTTTTTTTTTTACGAATCATGACGTCTTGAACAATCTTGGTAGAGGATCACCGAAGGAATAGTGGTTTCTGGCAGGAAGATTTTTTACTGTTTTTTTCCTTTTGGTTGTCATGGCAATCAGAATTCTGCATTAAATTCAAATCTTTAAATTATTGTGAGTCAGGATCACCCGAGAATCAATCTTGTGAGATTTGATTAAAATTTGCTCAGCGGTTTACGAGAAGATGTTGTTTAAAGAAATTGTGGACGGACAGGCGGACGACGACCACGGTGAATTATCATAATAGCTCACCTTAAGCCTTTGGTTCAGGTGGGCTAATAAAAGAAGAAAACATTTCAAAATAAATGCTGATTTTTTTTGTCTGAAAACTATATTTGGTTTCAGTAAAATTTTATTTTTAATAAGAAACCTGAGAATAATATTTCAAAAGCAAGACGAATACGATACTGTTATTTGTTTGTTAGGCGGTCGTGGTGGTTGAACTTTTGTGCGTGCGGTTTTGTTGCTTTTGTTTGCTTTTATGTTTGTTTGTTGTTTGTGGCCCTTTTAGTTTTCGAAAGTATGAAGAACAAGCAAATTCCATAGGGAATTTATGTCCCCCGCCTTATTTTTATTTGAGGTGTTAAAAATGGGTAAGTTAACCAGAGGACCATTGGTCCTGTATCACTTACCTAAGTATTGAAGCAGGAAACCAGTGATAAAAAATAATTTCAGGATTCTGTAAAAACCACATGCATATCTTCAGACCATCCTTAAAGCACCTGTAAAGTTTCAAAAGGATCGGCTTAAAACTGCGGTAGGAGTTACGGGGACAAGGTACCTAGTCCATATACGCTTCTGTAGTATTAGAACTCAAAAAATGTCTAAGTTAAAAATGCGGAAAAAGTAATAAAAAATTAATTCAGGAGTCTGAAAAAACCACATGCATATCTTCAGGCCATCCTAAAAGCCCATGTAAAGTTTCAAAAGGATTGGCCAAAAACTGTGGGAGGAGTTAAGGGGACAAGGTACCTACTCCCTATACACTTCTGTAATATTAGAACTCAAAAAATGTCTAAGTTAAAAATGCAGAAAAAGTAATAAAAATTAATTTCAGGATTCTGAAAAATCCACATGCATATCTTCAAGCCATCCTAAAAGCCCATGTAAAGGTTCAAAAGGATCGGCCAAAAACTGTGGGAGGAGTTAAGGGGACAATGTACCTACTCCCTACAGACTTCTGTAATATTAGAACTCAAAAAATGTCTAAGTTCAAAATGTGTAAAAAGTGATAAAAAATAATATCAGGATTCTGAAAAAAAAACACATGCATATCTTCAGACCATCCTTAAAGCACCTATAAAGTTTCAAACGGATCGGACAATAACTTTGGGAGGAGTTCAGGGGACAAGCTATCTACTAAAAATTCGGAACCAGGCACCACGCATCACGCGCCACGCACCACGCGCCGCGCACCACGCACCACGGAAAGCCAAAAACAGTGCCCCTCCGCTTTTCTTCGAAAAGGCGGGGGACAATCAAAGCTGTCTAATGTTTCTTTATCGAAGAATTGCGATTTAAGAAACTTTGCACAGGCATCTAGTTACAATATCTACAGAATATGAAGAAAATGTGAGCCGGGAACAGTATTTCCTACAAGACTACATGTTCGCCATCACGAAAACATGCCTATAAAACTGACCCATTTAAACTCCAGTTTTACATAGTAAAACTTGGGTTTACAGGGGTATACATTATTTTTTCCTTATTTCTGCTAAAATAACACACAGATTGTGGGGACTCGTTAGAACCGCCTCGCAAATTCTGGGTGATCTGCTTACACAGGCTGATCTGAGTCTTCGCTGGGGGGCACCTGCAGTCTATTAGGAAATACTGTGTCCCGGCTCAAATTTTGCTGAGTGTAACCACATTTTAGACACACCCTCAGATAGTCAAGTTTTTTTATTCTGTTTTCAAATTTTAGGAATTTTAGGGTAGTTACGGCGCTCGAAGTTTTAGGGTTAATATAGTAACGCTGAAAAGTGGGCATATGTGCTTACCTGTAATGCTAGCAAGGAGACGATTAGCCCAGCTTTCTCTGTTGAAATCAACTGTAACTGATGGAATATGTTTCAATTCGCCAGTCCGGTACTGTCTTTTTTCTTCTTCTGAGATGCCGACAAAGCAAAGCCGACAACACATGGATCCCTCCCTGTGGGACCTTTGCAGCGATAACAGGATGTCAGATGTCACCCACTGACTCTAAAAGTAAAGAACGTCATCCATATATTCTGATTGATCGACCAAATCGATTTGCCGCTGAGGTATTTTCAAATGCATTTTATATTTCCCACTGCCCACTGTACACTTTACATCACGAAAACATACCTACATAATTTTGACCCCCTTAAACCCCTCTTTTATATAGTAGAACTTGGGTTTACAGGGGTATACATATTTTTTTTCTTATTTTTGCTCGAAAACACAGATTGTGGATACTCGTTAGAACCGCCTTGCTGAGGCGGTTCTAACGGGTACCCGCAATCTATATTTTGAGGCAGAAATATGAAAAGCATCTGAGTTTGTTTTGTTTTTTTTTTATCTGAAAATTTGAATGTGTGTTTGTTTTTTTTTAGTTGAAATGTTCTATACACTTGAATAGGCATGTATTCATAATGAGGCTCAGTAAATAAATCCTGCATTCCATGTGAAATATCAAGTTGCTCTTCTGTGCAGGTTGTATAGGGCGACAAACTGACCTGTCGGTTTAATCTTTTGATTATAATATTTATAAGTTTACGTTAACTGCGTTAACAGGAATCATCTGTACAGGTGAACGAATATATGTCTCACGTGGAACGCATTACGAAAACACGCCTAATCAAATATACTGAAAATTTTACAACCAACACATGGAAATTTTCAGCTAAAAATACTGATATTCTTCATATTTCTGCTCAAAACAAAGATTGTTGTAACGCGTTAGAACCGTCTCGGTCAGGCGGTTCTAACGCGTACCAACAATCTATAGTTTAAGCAGAAAGAAGAAAAATAATGTATACCCCGATAAATCCCAGTTCTACCATATACATGTAAAAGTGGGGTTTAAGGGGGTCAACACTGTATAGGCATGTTTATGTGATGCATGTCTAAATTGTACAGTGGATGTATCCTTACATATGTTAAATGTTAAGGTCAAAGCGGCAGGTAGGTTTGGTCGATCTATATCTTTTTATACAGTAAATGTATACTTATAACAAGTGTCAGTCTTCACAAAAGGCTTCCTCTACCCTTCGTACACAATCAACGTTAAGCTGATTTTAATGCGGAATAATGCGGAAAATTTCATAATGCAAAAAGTGCATTCGAGAGGAGAGATCTTGTCCCGTTGGCCTCTACAAGAATGACTCTCACAGAAAAAACAATTACAGCCAATTTCACATCGTTTTTCAGGCTTACATCATCAAAATTAAAATATGTAATTAAGAATATTATTTTGTTGTAGGCTGTAAATTGCGCCACTTAGTGAAATCGTCAAAATTAATGTATATCCCACAACCTTTTAGAGTATCTACATAATGTGTGTCGAAACGGAGTACGGGAATGGAGAAACATGCAGGTGTCCAAATAAATATTATTCTATTCTATTTAGTGCTCCAGCTAGTACCGTTTTTTTTTTTTTTTTTTTTTTTTTTTTTTTTTTTTTATTCATTTGTCTGTTGTAGACAACAAGCATAAGGTTAATGATGCATTGTGGGTCAACAAAGGATTCATTTCCGTGTCCCAACCAAACTCAATGTTGTTGCCAATGGGCCTAGATAAATATAAATGTTACACTCAAAAGGTCAAGACGACGGATCAGTTTTGTTGACCTTAACCGTTCAAAAATGCCGTATTCAACATAAATATTCCGCCACTTTATTTCCTTTCCATACTTGTCCTAAAAGTTGAAAAAAAAACTGTTTTACTACACGTGGATATATCCAAACAATTAGTGGGGTGAGTGGCAAACAGTGTAGACCCTGATCAGAAGCCGCGTTCAGCGGCGTCTGATCTGGGTCTACACTGTTTGCCCACGCCTGTCTGTTTAAATACTAATGGTATATACGATACACGTTGAACAATGGTCACACATGAAATACAGTTCAACCTAGCCTTGTGGAAACTCTGCCCAGGATATATTCGAACAGCCAATGTCGATATTAGCCGAGCATGCGCGCTACTGATCATGGCCCTGGTCGTGGGCTTACAGAATCATGGGAAACTGTAGAGTATTTCAATGTATATCAGAGGACTTTACCAGACAATGCGGCATCACTAGCTGGTCTGTAGTATTTCAATGTATATCAGAGGCCTTTACCAGACAATGCGGCATCACTAGCTGGTCTGGAGTATTTCAATGTATATCAGAGGCCTTTACCAGACAATGCGGCATCACTGGCTGGTCTGGAGTATTTCAATGTATATCAGAGGCCTTTACCAGACAATGCGGCATCACTGGCTGGTCTGGAGTATTTCAATGTATATCAGAGGCCTTTACCAGACAATGCGGCATCACTAGCTGGTCTGGAGTATTTCAATGTATATCAGAGGCCTTTACCAGACAATGAGGCATCACTGGCTGGTCTGGAGTATTTCAATGTATATCAGAGGCCTTTACCAGACAATGCGGCATCACTGGCTGGTCTGGAGTATTTCAATGTATATCAGAGGCCTTTACCAGACAATGCGGCATCACTAGCTGGTCTGGAGTATTTCAATGTATATCAGAGGCCTTTACCAGACAATGCGGCATCACTGGCTGGTCTGGAGTATTTCAATGTATATCAGAGGCCTTTACCAGACAATGCGGCATCACTAGCTGGTCTGGAGTATTTCAATGTATATCAGAGGCCTTTACCAGACAATGCGGCATCACTGGCTGGTCTGGAGTATTTCAATGTATATCAGAGGCCTTTATCAGACAATGCGGCATCACTAGCTGGTCTGGAGTATTTCGATGTATATAAGAGGCCTTTACCAGACAATGCGGCATCACTGGCTGGTCTGGAGATTTTTAATCACATATGCCTCGAAGAAAACTGTTCTTACTGCGTGGCTAATTTTTAGCCAGTGGTATACATTATTCTTGCAATACGTAAGGAAACTAGAGATCAAAGTTCACGTTTGAAATAGTAATAATTTGAACCCGGGTACAGCTCTACCTACAAGATGGCATGTGTGCCAAGCGAAGCCTCAGATCAGCCTGCGCTTCGCGCAGTTTGACCAGAATCTTTGCAGGTTACTCTGTGGGTAGCCAAGGACCCAAACTGTCTTCAGACTGGCAGTGAAGACTCAGATCAATCTGCGCTGTAGCTCATATCCAATCGGATTTAATTAAAATGAAAGCTTGTTCAGATACTCTTATGCACCTGTCATTTATTGTCCCGCGTCCTATAGCGGACCATTTTAAACTTTTCAGTTTGCAAAGCTAAAGGCCCTGCACAATGATACCAAAACGGTAAAATACCTACTAAAATCCCCTGTCCCTCGGATGTTGACAAACACGAAGAACAACAAGTGAACTCGTCCTTGTAGACAAACTTTCTTACCTGTATATGTCAACCGAGACAACGCAATATTCATT
This sequence comes from Anodontia alba, assembly GCA_964016985.1. Classification (NCBI taxonomy): domain Eukaryota; kingdom Metazoa; phylum Mollusca; class Bivalvia; order Lucinida; family Lucinidae; genus Anodontia; species Anodontia alba. Next base: position 33,686,979 of record OZ024838.1, read on the forward strand.
AATTTACTTTTGATTTGGCTCTCGCCTGCCAATAAGAAGAAATAAAATTTTCGGTTATCGCGAGAAGCTAAACCCGGTGAATACAGTTGTCCTATGTCCCGGTAAATTTTGACCCAAAATCAGGGCTCTTAAGCCCCATCCAACCCCCACACCCATACCCCCACACACACATACACACCCCTATGTCCCCGCTATCCCCGGGCTCATAGGTGCCGGAGTTTCTAATGAAAATATCATGAGAAATTCGACATCAACCAGGGTGTTTCCTGACATGCATTTTGACTGTTTTACCTTAAAAACCAATGTTCTGGACCGACCGTCAAATGTTTTGACCATGGATCCTGAGTGATGCATATATAATCTATTTAAAACTAATTTCAGTTTAATCATGGCTTTGCTTTTTTATCTTTCTTCTTCTTCTTCCTTCTTCCTTCTTCATACTCACTTGCGTAAGTGCTGACCATTTAGATTAACAAACCCCGAAATCTTATAAAAAAAAGTGTCCCCTTAACTCCTAAATAGTGAGGTCCTTGGGCCCTTGTATTTTAAACACTGGCGGAAAACCCTGATTACCTCTACTACGTTGTGTGTCAGTAAAATCAAGACTACGTGTGACATGTTCACAGCTTCCATGATACTGTTTACTGTTGGTTTTCCAATGTCAAATGTAGAGCCCTCGTCAAAATAAGCATAGACCTTAAGTCCTTTCCTTTGAAGGTCATGTTTTATGTGCGTAGCCGCAGCTTTGCCATCGTGGCTGTGCACCAGATAAACGTCGTACAATTTATTCCCTCCTTCAGCCATCTTGAAATAAATAGTTACTTAGAGCAAGTATCTGAAATTGAAGACAAATATATATATATCAAAACGGACGAAGTCCACAATATCGGATAATATATCCACAAATGAAAAAAGTAAAAGTGCCTTGAAATTTGTGAAAATTTAATTTCTTAACGCGTTTCACTACTATCTATGATGTAGATTATCATGATGTATATATAAAGGAAAGGTCTCTTGCCAATCGACTGGTAATAGCCGATTTATGTTAAACGTAAATCAATTATTACCAGTCGACTGTCAATAGTGATTTTAACGTAAATCGGCTATCGACAGTCGACTGGCAATAGCCACTTTGATAAATTAATCCTTTCACCCCTAACTTTCTGAAATGGGCTTACCCATCTCTGAATTTTGACACATCATTGTTGCAAATAGGGGTTTAGTCATAAAATAATAGAATGGCATACAATGTAGATCCGGATGGGACGGCTCCTACTAGTCGTCCCATCTAACGTTCAGATCTACGTGCAGACTGATCAGAATCTTTGCTGTTCGGTTGAAAACGCTTTAGATTCTTAGCATCCACAGAGTGCACTATGAAGTCTTCTCTGGTCATTCTGGGCAAACTGATCTGAATCTTCGCTGGAAGCAGATGCAATCTTGTAGAAAATGCTGTGCCTAAGCTCAAGTAGATCTAGCCTAGCATAATTCCAATAGGATAGGAGATAAGAAACATTCTACTATGTCCACGAAAGTTATAAGATATTGCCTCTCTGATACCAGTGCGATAAAACTCAAATCTCTCAAAAGATACTCTCGTGGAAAAAAGAAGTATGGCAGACTTACTAAATGGCCTGTGACCAGTATACAAATATCCAATAATGAGTGTTTTAAATAAGTTGGTCTGATCTAGATGTTCGAGTTGATGCCACATAGGCTATGTATATTGCTTCGCATCGAATAATATCATTTGGGGCGGCTCCCAGTGTTCCCATTACCACTGTTGTGTACAGTATAACCTCAATGGCTCGAATACGGATGGCTCGTTTACCATGGATGATTCGAACTTTTGTTTTAGTCCCTACAAAATTCTTCCAATAGCTCAAGAAAAAAAATATTTAATGTTTTTTTCTATGTTATCATGTAATTGTATATGTTGTGTGTACTCATTAGAATCGCCTCATCGAGGCGATTCTAATGAGTACACTCAACATACAATCATTGTGTAGAAAATCGGAAAGATTTCCCCTAAATTACCGCTATTTGCTTCCTGAACAGGTGCCAAGATTAACCCTCAGTGGCTCGAACTACCCATGTCTCGAACGAATTTCCATGGTCCCAAAGATGTTCGAGCCATTGAGGTTGGACTGTATTTACCCCTAAAACTCTGTATGATGTTGTAGATTAGGCCAGAGTAATTCTATCTTTAAGATTGCGAAAGCTTTTCTAAAAGTTGCTACAGGTCGTGAGAGAGGAATAACAATGAATTATTAAAACGCTTGAGGCGATCAAATATACTGACTTTCAAACAAAAGTACTTGTAAAAATGCAGTATTCTGGCACCAAATTCGAATAGGGACATGAAAAATCAACAAAAAATGTAACCCGCTAATTTTATTTTTCGAGAGGATTAAAACCATAGGGTTGGCTCTCCTATTAACCTACAAAAAAAAGAAAATGAAAGAAAGAAAGAAACACCCTGACCTTAGTGGCAAAACATAAGGAAAAAATAGAAAGCTTACCCGCAGTTCTAAAAGCAGTGGAAATCCTTGGCTCGTGGCTATGTGTGAGACACTTGTGTAAAAGTTCGTATCAAACAGTAAAATCTAGGCCAGCCAGCGGATATAGTCTGAAAAGGAACTCTGCTCTACTACATTTGGTTCTACAGTACCCAATGATTCTATAAGCGGATAGAAAAGGTCCTGATCAAACTGCATGACTGCACAGGCTGATTCGGGCCTTCGCTGTCCACATATGCCCGAAGGCACGTTTTTGCATGGTGCCGCCCATGTAAGATCATGAAGATATTTTTTATTAAAATTTCTTCAAGACCTTCCTTGTGACACGAAACATGACTATGTTTGGAGGTTGGCTCACAATGAAACGTTTTCGGGGTGGGACCGGGTCTAGCTGTCGCAAGACCCAGTTAAATGTACCGATGGACATGTTAAAAAAATGTCCAAAGTATGACAGTTGAAGTGAAAAAAATAAACATCCTGCTATGTATTTAATAATTTACATCGACTTACAGTTCATAAAACTGTACAGTTTTTAGCAAAAGCATCACACACACCAAATTAACGGCAATTTGCTAGAAATTTAAACAAAAACATTGTAAGTGGCAAAATTTATGCAAGCTTTTGAAATTAGAATTATTATCATATTACTTAAAAGTCATTATTTGTAGTAGTAAGTCATAGTTTTCATCAGAATTCCCTGTAGGTGCTCAAAACTTATATTTTTATTTAATTTTGATGCTTTGTTTAGTGAGTGAGTTCTAAACAAGAACGTCACGCGATGACCAGGTAACGCTCACCTGAGTATCATCGAACTTTTTTTTTTTTTTTTTTTTTTTTTTTTTTTTAAAGGCAATGGTCACCTAGAAATGATAAAAAAATACATTCTGATCAAGATCCATGATGATTACATAAACAACTTAGACAATGTAACTTACCTTATAGACTGTTAGATAAAGATCAAGATCAATTATGAAAGACTGCACTCAAGAGGTCATGATACAATGTATGTATTTGTCTAGTATCACTGGCTGTAGAACCAATAGATATTGAGAAACTGACTTAATTGCAAAAAATTAACAAAGTCTGTGGACCGTGAAATATAGGCCAAGGTCAAGTATGGATGACTGCAAACAAATGACCATGCTGAGATGTATGAAAGTGCAAGGCATCACTGCTGCAGGACCAATAGTTAATGAGAAACTTACCTAAACGGACAAACTTAACAAAGTCATAGGACCATGAAGTACAGGTCATAACTGACCCAGTTTCGAACTTGACCTAGAAACATCAAGACAAACATTTTAAGCAAGATCCATGATGATAACTTCAAAAATGTGACCTCTAGAGAGGTAACATAATTTTTGTTTTGTTTTGTTTTTTGCCTGGTGACATTGTTTTTGACCCCAAAAGAAATGTAAAATAGAAATCATCAAGACAAATATTTTAAGCAAGATTCATGATGCTTTGAAAATAAGACCTCTAGAGTGTTAACAAAGGTTTTCCTATAATTTGACCTGGTTACCCAGTTTTTGATCCGAAGTGACCCAGTTTCCACTTTGACCTTGAAATAATCAAGACAACATTTTAAGAAAGATTTATCGTTATTACTTCAAAAATGTAACCTCTAGAGTGTTAACAAGATTTTCCTTCAATATAAATTGGTTTACCTAGCTTTGATCACAAGAGACCCAGATTTAAACTTGACTTAAAAATCATAAAAAAAAACAAACATTTTAAGCAAAATTCACGGTGGTTACTTCAAAAAGTAACAAAAAGTGTGTTAACAGGGCTTTTCTTTGCTTTGGCCTGGTTACCTAGTTTTTGAACCCAAGTAATCTAGTTTCAAACTTGACCTAGATTCCACAGAGGCAAACATTTTGAGCAAGTTTCATTCAGACTGGGTCTAAACTGTAAAACTATTTCTACTGGTTTTCATTTACTCTGGCATACAGTAGAATTAGCCATGAGTACTCGTCTTTGTTTATTATAGTGATTAATTTGATTTTTATGTTTTCGCTTTGATGCATTGACTGAGTTGGGAGCCTTTATGCGAACCGAATTTTTATGTATTTCTGTATTAAGAGTAGCATCGGGACCCAGGGTGAAGTTAGCTAGCTGTAAAAGTGCTTTAAACCCCTCGGTGGTTTGCTCTACCGACCGTTCTAAGGCGGTGGTCCCGGTGTTAGTCTTACTCTTTGTTGCTTTGTGGTTTATTCTACGAGACGATTTATTGTATGTCTTTCCGTGTGTCACTTTGTTCTTGTGTTTTTCAGTCCTTTTAGTATTGCGATTACCTCGCTTGGGGAAGAGAGAGCTAATCTTAGTGCTTTTCGTACGTTTGTTCGGTTTGCGCTTGTTTAGATTTGTCGGTTTCCTCTTCCTCTTGAGGTCTGGGAAGGGCTGCGGTTTGTGATTGTGGCACTCCCTGGACTTTTCTCTTACCTTTTTTGTTAACAATCTCATTGCTGACGATGGACGACGGGCGACTGATGACGGACAGAGGGGATGATCACATTAGTTCATCGTGATGAGCATTTGCTCAGGTGAGGTAAAATTTCATATCTCTAATTTACTTGACTGGAAGCAAGTAAAGTTTGTGCTAAATGTTTGCATATGGATTGAAAACTTGCCTCGAAGACTGTTGGTATGAAAACATAAAGGTTATATTGGTACCATATCAAAATATGTAAATTATTTAGAGGAATGCGTTAAACTCCTGAGCTTAAACTTTTTACTTCTGAATGTAGCAAACACTAGGGTTGAGCCAGTTATAAAGTGTTTCATACGATAACGAAACATCAGTAATATGGTGCTAACGCCTGTTTTTTTTTTCCCCCTATTTGCTTCTTTAAGAAATAAACTTGGGCTGCTGCATAGGAGTCTAATATTTTTCAGATATTTTTTGGTACTTTGTATAACGAAAACACGCCTATTCAAATACATATAGAAAATTTCACCTCCAAAATCTGAAAATTTTGAGATAAAAAACTCTGATATTTTTCATATTTCAGTTCAAAACATAGATTGTGGGTACTCGTTAGAACCGCCTCGGCGAGGTGGTTCTAACGAGTACCCACAATCTATGTTTCGGGCAGAAATAAGAAAAATAACGTATACCCCTGTAAACCCCAGGTTTACTATATAAAAGTGGGGTTTAAGGGGGTCAAAATTATATAGGTATGTTTTCGTGATGAAAAATATAAATACTGAAATCTTGAGTTTCATCACCATCATTTCTTCTATATATAAGACAGCTCATACACATGCTATAACAAGAACCAGAATCATTTCTATTTAACTTATTGGCTGTGTTTAATACATTACGAAAACACGCCTATTCAAATATATAGAAAATTTCTCCTCCAAAAATTAAAAATTTTCAGATATAAATAAAACAGTGATATTTTTCATATTTCTGCTCAAAACATAGATTGTGGGTACTCGTTAGAACCGCCTCGCCGAGGCGGTTCTAACGATTACCCACAACCCATGTTTTGAGCAGAAATAAGAAAAATAATGTCTACCGCTGTAAACCCCAGTTTTACTATAGAAAAGTGGGGTTCAAGGGGGTAAAATTATATAGGTATGTTTTCGTGATGATATTCGATGTGCATTCCTTTGTCTAAATGAAAAATAATTTGACTGAATCTGACTGTTTGTTCTCCACTATTGCTTTTGGCGACTGACTACTATTAGGCTTCTGTACCTTAATATGATAAATAGTTTACACAAGAAATAACAGTCGTTTACGTGCTACATCAGTTTCAGTACTTTATAATCAATTACATTTAACATTACGAAAACATGCCTATTCAACTATACTGAAAACTTTACAACCAAAAAGGGGAAATTTTCCGATAAAAAATTCTGATATTTTTCACATTTCTGCTCAAAACATAAATTGTGGGTACTCGTTAGAACCGCCTCGGCGAGGCGGTTCTAACGAGTACCCACAATCTATGTTTTTGAGCAGAAATAAGAAAAATAATGTATACCCCTGTAAACCCCAGTTTTACTACATTAAAGTGGGGTTGAAGGGGGTCAAAATTATATAGGCATGTTTCCGTGATGATATATAGATAAGTAAAACTGCCTCTTTCTAAACTATTGATATGGAAAACTATCAAAACCTTTGCTGTATGGGGCAAAAAAAAAAAAAAAAAAAAGATCATTAAAAACACATATGCTCAGGAGTGTAACACATTGAGAAATGCATGTTGTAGGAAAAGCTTAGTTTGGTCTTAATATATCATTAGCCTAGTCATTTCTCGCAGTTAATTTCTCACAAAACACATTGTATTTAAGCGTGGTTATCATTATTATCATTCTGACATGAGATACTATTGAAGAAAATGGAATATCTGAGTCTTCAACTGTAATGTTACATGATTTCGTGCCATTATGGGTTAAAGGCTAAAGGCTGTTCATAAAAGACATGATGGCTTATAAAGGATTTCCTTGAGGAAAGTTATGACCTTTTAAATATCGGCGGTTACAATCCTGAGCTCATGGGGTACTCAACAAGAAATAATCCACATTCTGTTAATGCTTCTAGTAAGACAGTTTAAAAACTTGCAGTATAATTAAGTATCACCAGTCAATGTTTCAGACTATTTTATTTAAACTTAAAGCATAAAATTTAGAAATGACATATCTTCAAATGAAAATACCTTATCAGCTGATTACGTATATAATGACAAAAAGACATACATCTTACACTTTCTTTCACACCAAAGGAATAAAAAAAATATGTATTAAAAAATGGCGAAAGGATATTTATATGCACAGTTTTGTGAAAATGCATACAGAAATTCAGTCATGGAAAACACGTCACACTAAAGGCGTTATACTCCTGAGTGTTTTCACTATATTTCTGACCAGAACGTTTTTGTACTCAAGAGAGGTCAATGAAATTTGGTAGCTATCTTAAGGCCAACATGATACATTCTAATACTAAAAACAATACATAAATAAAGTCCTAGTTTCTTTAAAATGATCTGAAATGCTTTTGGTCTTATTTTTGAACATACCCTATTATTCACGTTCACCCCAACACCGAGTGAACAAAGGAGGTCGACTCCCAATGTGGGTCGTATATGTTGCTGGATGCGACCAGAGTAATGGATCTATCATTAAATATAATGTTTTCATCTATAATTTCAATTGGACACCGGAAATGTCTATTTTTGGAGGTCGACTTTTATCCATTTACGTCGAGTGAACTCTTCTATCACAACTCTTTGGACTGGCCTATTTCCAATAACAGGGTTTGTTTTCATTATTACTACATTTTATAGAAATTCCTGTAGTTAATGCAAACGGTGCAGAACCTGATTAGACATCGCCTCCTGTGTTTTTGTGGCCACCTGATCTGTGTCTACACCGTTTGACATTTACCTTTTTATGAGTCTCCGGACTAAAATGGGTTAAGACCTTTCTAGCGTGGTGTTGGGACTGTGTAAAACCGTTATTTTAATAAAGCGTTACTGTAATACTGAGGAGTTTATTAAAATAACAATAAGTTGTAGCTGTCAACCGTTATTGTAATAAACTACGACACGTAGAACTTCTTTCAGATCTGACTACAAGCGGGCGCGCTCGCAGACCTCCGTATATGCCATAAAGGCCTAGTTCATACATGTATGGCACGACTTTAAATTGCCAGCCGCTAAACTCATTTTAAACTGAATAAACTCTCTTAATCAATAGTATCAGAAGAGTCGAATTTCAATGTTAGGTATGTTAGACTGTGCAATTTTTAAAAATATTCCTCGAGAAAATGCTTAAATTATTTGTAAACAGTGAAGACTCTGATCGGCGCCTGAGGTGGGTCTGACAAAACAGGAAATTTGTATATACGAGTATCATGCGATGATACATGCAAGCGAAGAAATACTTCATGTGGCCTTATTCAAGTCAATTGCGTATGCGTAACGCGGACAAAGTAACCTTTTAGGCAAGCCCATGAAAAAAATCCTACCTCATATTTATGCCAAGATGATCTGTGTCTGTTGGTTGCAAAACATATGCCTTTTCCTTTTTTATAGTGTAATAAAATCCAAGCACAGAAAATTCTTGAATCTAAACGGAAAATTTCAATGAGTAATGGGGAAGCACGCGATCGCTAATTATAGACTGGCTGGTTCCCCACACCATACAGTCTTTAAAACTCATATAGCCTGCGGCTTGTTATCGGCTGTATCTTATACGGACTTTCCAGCGTGTTTTCTGCTTGTTGATTCTAGGCGAAGATAATTAAAAATTGCGTTTTTCCAAGTCAATAAACAAATTTATGCGTAATACATAAAATTAAGACTTCAGAAACTAAAATATCGTTTGAAAAAAACATTGTTTAATTTGATACAACACACACACACACACACACACACACACACACACACACACACACACACACACACACACACAAATGTTAAAAAGATATTAGACCCTTATGATAGTGTAAACCATTTATGCGGTCGAGAGGGCTGTTTTACCACAACTCTTAACCCTTAAAGCGCCAATCACAACTACTGTCGTCTGCTTTGTCATCTGCTTGTGATTTTAAAAGTCATTTTTGCAAACAGTGTGGACTCAGATCAGACTGCTCCTAAAAATAGGTTTGAAAAGTTTGCAAGAATATTCAGCAGACGACATTTTCAGATGTAGTTTTTCTTGGCGCTTTAATCTGATCAAGGTCTACACTGTTTTAATTAAGTTAATGAACTTCTAAAAGGAACAATCATAAAAAAAAAAAAAACTAACCAGACACCCTGCTATTGGAAACAAACCGGTCCAGGTGAGAGCTGTGTTATGGAGTCCATTAGGCAGGAATAGGTTTATGCATACAGTGTAGGCTCTGATCGTAACCTGATCTGGGTCTGCATTGCTTTCTGATTAACCTTTTGTAAGTTTCCCGACTAAAATGGATTTATTAGCTATTAAGGTTTAAATAACTTACTTACTACTTAAATCTATATTAGACCGTTATCCGCCCGACAGGAATCCTGTCGGACCGATAATGGTTCGATATAGATTTAAGTAGAATGCACGCTATGGGCAAATTCAGCAGACGACAAACTGTATTCATTTTTCGTGTTTTTCATTTTCAATTTTAGCATTTTATGCAATTTGCCTAAAACTTTAATTCTGTTTTTCCCCTATTTGCAAGAAATGTCAATTATTTTAAATGGGGAAATAATTCAAAATCTCGTCTGTTCGAATTTTCACTCAGCATACTACGCTTTAAATGAGTCAAGCTATGCAAAACGGGTCACGTGGAACAGCCAGATATCGAAGATCCTAATCAACTTGTATGCCTGAGCAATAACGGAAAAAAAAGAAGAGCGGCGGTCCTATCAGACTGTACCTGATAGTGTTCGATGTCTTGCAAACCAAAAACAAAATCTCAGAAGCTACGCCACCCCTCATCCCTTTTTCGCATACAACTATGTCTGATGTGTGGCGTCATTTTCTGGGCTAGTGGAAGCTAATTAGGTTTGTTACATGTTCGTATTATCCTAGAGAGAGAGAGAGAGAGAGAGAGAGAGAGAGAGAGACGTACGTGCGGCGAGCATATTTTTAGCAAGTGACGTACCATCACATGCAGAATACTTTGGCATCACATGCTTGCTAGAATTGCTATCGTTTGACCTTTTCGATTGAGGGATAGTAAATATACAGCGACCAGGATAACAGAATTATATGGACTTTTACAGCATGTTAGGGCAACTAAATCGAAGCAGAATAGTCCCATTTTCAAATTTGTCCAAACGTTCATGCCTGTACGAGTGACCTTCAAGTCTCATAATAATTTGGCCCAAAATGGACGAGTTGTGCCCAGAACAAGGACGAAATAAGGGCTTTTATAGCACTCAAGGGCAAGCAACTCTAAAGTGAATAGTTCGGTTCTACGAGTTTCAAACGTGCCCAATATTTCATGCCTGTCCAAGTTATCTATCTGAAAGTTTAATGCTGATCTACTCAAAAGTAAAAAGAAATGTTCTTAGAATAAAGTCAAAAATTACTTTTTACACATTCAAGGGAATATAAATGCTATGCCAAAAAATCAGTCAAGCTAGTTTTTTGTACCCATAGTGTGTGTGTGTGTGTCGGGGGGCGGGGGGGGGGGAGGGGGGGGTTTGCGGGATTCAGTCGATCTCCCGCTTAGAGTCCAAATTATTTCAATTTCCTGGGGAATTCCTAGAAAATATTGGTAAATAATAAACAGGCAATGCCTAGGACAATGCCTAATATAAACTTGTTCTACAATCACGGGCATGTGACCCTAATGTAGATAGTCCATAATACGTGCTTTCAAAACTTTTGTCCAAGATTTTTTCCGGTCCTCACTGTCTGCACGTTTGGTAAAGATGCGATAAGTATTAAAAAGGCATGCCCGGGACAAGGACAAATATAAACTGTTATCACTCAAGGACAAGTTATTGTAAAGTAAATAGTCCGATCTGGTCAGGTTTTGAACTTATCCAAGTGTTTATGCGCGCCATATTTGTATGCAAGTTTTATAAACATCTCACAAATAATCAATAGGTTATGCCTAAAACAAAGTCCAAAATGGACCAATGCAGCATTCAAGGGCAGGTAACTTTAAGGTGAATAGTCCAATCTGGCAAATTTTGGAGTAGGTCTAAGATTTCATGCCTGCCCTGGTTGTCTGCAAGTTTCACAAAAGTCAAAAAAAAAAAAAAAAAAAAAAAAAAAATAGAAAAAGAAACAAAAAAAAGAAACAAAAACAAAAACAAAAAAAAACCTTGTGGTCCTGAATGATTACCTGCGCTGAAAAGTAGGTTAGAGTTACTCAATGTCGACAACTTTCATCAATCTGGAGGACGTAACTTTTAACATATCTATGCCCCCTCTCTCTCTACCCGACCACCCGCTCCCCCTCGTCCCACCCCCTCCAGCCCCCACCCCCGCCACCACCACTCCCCCTCTCATCCGTCATCTTCAAGTTTAAGGAAACCTGTGCTGAAAAGGAAATTAAGGTCTCTCAATGTCTACAGTATTCATTAATCTGGAGGACATAACTCTTAACATATCCATGACCCCTCCCACCCCGCCCCCACCCACCCCCAATATACACCTCATCTGCAAGGTAAAGTAGAATCCATTTAAAACCGATGGAGCTATGCTACAAACAAGGTTAATTTTATGCATCTTTAGCAATTAAGGAACATAACTCTATGTATCAGATTGTGTCTGTTTTCAAACCTTTTTGAAAGCATGATTTCGAAAAGGTTTGAAAACTGACACAATCTGATACATAGAGTTATGTACCTTAATTGCTAAAGATAATCGTTCTTAATGTTTGTTGTACAGCAAAAGAATACACTCTGCTCCATCTCATGGTCTTACTATCCAATAACTTTCAGCTGAGGCGGTCCTAACGAGTACCCACAATCTGTTTTGAGCAGAAGTTTGAAAAATATCAGATTTTTTTTTTTTTTTTTTTTTTTTTTGTTTTGTTTTTTTTTTCTGAAAATTTTCAGTTTTTTGGTGATAAAATTATCAAATTATTTGTTCGTAATGATTTTGATTTTTTCCCGGATTTCCCAGCGTGACTCACAGGCAAATATAGCAAACGGCAAGTTAGTTATAAGTATTAGCTTTTCGAAAGTTTTATAATAAATAAGCTGTTAAGCACATTACAACTAAGAAGGATAAAGTTATCATCATCGCTTGCAAATGTTTCATTGTACATCAGGGAACAGGAGCCTGGACGACATCTGTCATTTCTCATTCCGAAAACATGCCTATTCAAATATACTGAAAATTTTATCACAAAAAAACCTGAAAATTTTCAGATAAAAAAAGCTGATATCTTTCACATTTCTGCTCAAAACATAGTGGTACTCGTTAGAACCGCCTCGACGAGGCGGTTCTAACGGGTACTCACAATCTATGTTTTGAGCAGAAATAAGCAAAATAATGTATACCCCTGTAAACCCCAGTTTTACTATATAAAGGTGGGGTTTAAGGGGGTCAAAATTATATAGGTATGTTTTCGTAATGTACAAGGGAGATTACTTTTGTAACTTGTATTTACTCTTCTGCACCCCAAACTATTTCATGAAATGGGTATATTCTAAAACGAAATAATTTCCTCCCAAGAGAGTGTACATCCTATCACATGAAGGAAAAATAGAACTGAAAAAAGTACTTCCCCTTAAATACGCATGCATTCCCCTCTTCTTGGGCTCTGTTTGCGGTGATCATCACGGGAGCACGCATTTTTAAGTGTGAGGGGGAGGGGCGGGGCGGGGCGGGGTGCAGAGTGTGGAAGGGGACGAGTGGTTACAACAGCTTGACTGCCTAGTGCATAAAGTCTCACGTATGAAGTTCATTGTTTAAGATTGCTACCGGAAAATTCAGGCATAAACTACGAACTTTAAAATCAAACGTGTGAATAAAAAGGTATATGATTTGTCTCTATTCCGATATTTCTTTGTTTGGACTTTATTTTGTAGTGACCTGCTGAAAACTTTACATATAGCAACGCCTTATGGAATAACTACAGTTTAGACAGTTTTACTGATTTGAGAAGGCAGAATATATTATAGTCTCGATTCCAAACATGCGTCAATCTTGTGATACCTAAACAATTAGTAAGGTATATTACAAAACAATGTAACAATAATAAAGTATGATACACACCAGGGCCCAGTTGTTCAAAGCGTCGTTAGCTTAACAAGCTCGTTAAGGGTCATTTCGTCAACTGTTTTTGTGGAATCAATACACAATATTCTGATATTTTTTGCTGAAAGCTACTCACATTTTTTCAGCAAACAATTTCAGCATATTTGCGTATCACTCGATTAAAATTTTAACGAATCTTTAACTAACGACATCGTTAGTTTTGAACAACTGGGCCCTAGTTATAATTGGAGTTCACTCGTCCTCGTCATATGAGAAAGAATCAAACAAATACATATCTCCATATTTAACTTACATGTTTTATCTTTATATACTGTTTGGTTCAGTCACACGAAAAAAAATCTTACATATTTGTCAGTATTCGGATAATATCGCATTCATTAGATGATTCATAAACTCTTAATATCAGATGATTCATAAACTCTAAATGACAAACAACTTGTCTTAATTTATCTCCGCTTCTTGACAGATAAAATTCTAGTTTGCTTATGCACAGTTATGTAACCTCTGAAAATAAGGCACACCCCAGCAAGCAAAAAATATAGGACCCACATTGGCCCTAAATGGGTATTTATATGGGTCCTACATGGGCAACCCATAAGGGACTCATGAGGGATTTGCAACAGGGTTCCATGTTGGACCCACATGGGCAAAGCCATGTGGGAACTATATGGGTCCAGTATGGGAAAAATCAACCCACATTTATCTTCAAGAAAAACAATTTTTACACAAATGATTATAAGTCCCCAGTCCCAGCCCATTTGATGGACTGGTAAGGTCCCAACCGATAGAGACCTATGTACGTGTGCGATATTGCCTTAAAGATATAGGCGTCTTTTTTAATAGTTGGAAATGTTGGCATCATGCGTATTTATATATACCTCTCAATTTTAAAAATAATAGGGACATACGAGTTAAAATAAAAATATGACCATTAATCGACGTCCATGTCGGGAAAATAGTTAAGATAATTTAATAGATACTTTCATTTTGTAATGAACAAACTATTATTTTTATTTTATTATTATCATTATTATTTGCATTTATATCAGGAAATTTACTATTTTTTGATATTATGTTTAAATAGTGGTAGAGTTGTTCCCCTTTATACCCATATTGAACCCATATGGGTCCCATGCAGTAATGGGAGGTCAACGTTGGAACCATAGAGGTCCAATATCTGTATCACATGGGAGCCATTTGGGCCCCAATTATGTATCTAGAAAATATCACTTTTCCAGGATTATTTCAATTTTATCTCGGGGGTCCCATATATTAGAATGTATTTTTATAGTTATCAAATTTTACCAATATGGGACCTATAAGGGTCTTATATGGGCAAAAAAGGCCCAAGTAGGACCCAAATGGGATAAATGCCCCGAATCTGCCCATATGGTTCCCATATATACGCGTTTGTTGGTCAAAGTTTACCAATATGGGACCTATATAGGTCTTATATGGGCAAAAAAGCCTATATGGGGCCCATGCAGGACCCGAATGGGATAAATGCCCAGATTCTGCCCATATGGGTCCCATATATACATGTTTGCTGGGACATTTTAGATCTCCGTCGGCTCTGGCAAAATTCTGTTCGTAGATTGATAATGAAATGTCTGCTACGGTCATTTCTTTTCCCTTCCGGGGCAAATGTCAGTTTCTGGCGTAAAAATTTGAACATGTACTTGCTAAATGCTGAGAGGACTAAGCCTGCCCACGTAAAAGTGTGGTTGGGTTAACTGACCGTGCTCGACATGACACTAATGGGATGACTGGACCGTAAAACCTCAACTAAAACAATAGTCAAAATAGAACATTATGAAATTGGACAACATGTTTAATCTATTTTCAATATTCTACCAATTTCAGGTAAATATTGGAATATCATATACAAAGTTCATAGATCTGAGGCTAGCAACTTGCTAAATGTAGAGAGGACTAAGCCTGCCCACGTAAAAGTGTGGTTGGGTTTACTGACCGTGCTCGACATGACACTAATGGGATGACTGGACCGTAAAACCTCAACTAAAACAATAGTCAAAATAGAATATTATGAAATTGGACAACATGTTTAATCTATTTTCAATATTCTACCAATTTCAGGTAAATATTGGAATATCATATAAAAAGTTCATAGATCTGAGGCTCGCAACTGTGTTCTCAATACTGAAATTATATATGATAAGGACCTGATGTAGTCTAATGCCTCCAGTAGGTAGTGTTACAGTGTGGACGATTACATAAATGGTGTACCACTACATACGTATTGAGAAAATATGCTTCGCATCTGTTTATACAATACTATACTGTACAATACTGTATACTGTATACTGTACAATACTGTAGTTCTATATGATAAGGACCTAAAATTGTCATAGGACGCCAGTAGGTAGTGTTACAGTGTCGACGACTTATATAAATGGTCTGTCACTACATACTGAGAAAATATGCTACACAATACTGTAGTTCTATATAAAAAGGACTATAAATTGTCATTATCCGCCAGTAGGTAGTGTTACAGTGTCGACGACTTATATAAATGGTCTGTCACTACATACTGAGAAAATATGCTATACAATACTGTAGTTCTATATAAAAAGGACTATAAATTGTCATTATCCGCCAGTAGGTAGTGTTACAGTGTCGACGACTTATATAAATGGTCTGTCACTACATACTGAGAAAATATGCTACACAATACTGTAGTTCTATATAAAAAGGACTATAAATTGTCATTATCCGCCAGTAGGTAGTGTTACAGTGTCGACGACTTATATAAATGGTCTGTCACTACATACTGAGAAAATATGCTACACAATACTGTAGTTCTATATAAAAAGGACTATAAATTGTCATTATCCGCCAGTAGGTAGTGTTACAGTGTCGACGACTTATATAAATGGTCTGTCACTACATACTGAGAAAATATGCTACACAATACTGTAGTTCTATATAAAAAGGACTATAAATTGTCATTATCCGCCAGTAGGTAGTGTTACAGTATCGATGACTTAAATAAATGGTTGTTACTACATATTGGAAGATGAATGCTTCTCACCTGTTTACACAATACTATAGTTCTATATGATAATGACCTAAATTTGTCATAGGACGCCAGTAGGTGGTCGTACAGTGTCGATGACTTATATAAATGGTCTGCCACTACATACTGAAAACACTATGCCTCGTACCTGTTTACACAATACTGTAGTTCTATATGATAATGACCTAAATTTGTCATAGGACGCCAGTAGGTGGTCGTACAGTGTCGATGACATATATAAATGCTCTGCCACTACATACTGAAAACACTATGCCTCGTACCTGTTTACACAATACTGTAGTTCGATATGATAATGACCTGAAATTGTCATAGGCCTCCAGCAGGTATAACAACAATGGCGACGACTTACATAGATGGTGTATCACTACATATTGAGAAAATATGCTTCTCACCTATTAATATTAAACTGTTGTTCTATATGATAAGGATCTGATATGGTTGTAGCACCCCGCCCCTCGCCCCGCCCCCGAAAGTAGTTACAGTTTCGATGACTTACATCGATGGACTATTACTAAAGACTGAGAAATATGATTTTCACCTGTTCACACAACACTGTAAATCTATTTGACATTGTAAAATTGTCATAGGTCTCCAATATTTAGTGTTACAGCATCAATGACTTACATCGATGGTCTATCACTAGATATTGAGAAAATAATGCTTCTCACCTGTTTACACACCTCTGTAGTTCATTATGTTTAAGGACCTGAAATTGTCATAGGCATCTAGTAGTAAGTGTTACAGTGTTGACAGCCTACATGAATGGTTTATCACTAAAGATAGAGATAATATTATTCTCACCTGTTCACACAATACTGTTTTTCTCTATGAAATTGTCACAGGTATCTAGTGTAAAAGCGACGATGACTGGTCTATCACTAAATACGAAGAAAATATGCGTCACAGTATTTCTTGCCAATAGGGTTGCCTATACCAAGTTCAAACTGTCAGTGATCCTGAAAAAGAATGCACCATTTGAAAACACGGAAACATTTTTATTATATTCGTGTGCATATTTTACTTGTTTTTATTATAGTATATGCTATATAGCACGCAGGCAGACAGTTAGAATCATGTCAGCATCTCAAATCAACCTATGGTTTAAGCATAATACAATTACTTGAATCTGTTATCGCTTGCTTTATACAGTTGTTCGGTACAACGCAACTAAAGTTGTACCAAGCAAGTTTAAGCTGGATTCACAATAATCCACACCAAGTCTCTAGCGCCAAAGTGAAAGACAGACAAATTTAATTTAACAGCTACCAACATGCAAAAGGTACATTCCATTAAATAATCATGAGGAGTGGTTTCTGTGGGTCATATATGTTTAACTTATTTCAGTATAAGAAAAGGCCATTTCAGTCGGAAGTATGTTTGTTTCATATTTACATCTGTAAATATTGTTGATATTTTCATATTTATAAGCAGAGAAATTTTCACTCTCAGCTGAGATGAGAAACGTTTGATAATTTCGGGCCCTGGTAGATATTCTGCTCTTTCTTACAGGGGTAGTCACTTTTTCTGGCTCCAAGGCACGTCCTTTTTGTAGCTCTGCTTTTTTTGTACATCGGAGTTTTCATATGTGACGTTTGTTTTACATGATTTGTTCCTTCTATCTCCTTCATTTGGTGGCTCGGGAAGGTTTATTTCGTGAATGTGGTATTTTCTGGGCGTCTTCTAATTATTTTGTCTGTTTGCTTTTCTACGTACCGAGCCCTTTCTATAAATAGGTCTACATGTATTCTAAAACTATTAGAGGTATAACCAACAGCAAAATGTTACAGCAGACTTGAGTAGTTGCAAAAAAAAAGGTAAGAGAAAAGTCCAGGGAGTGTCACAATCACAAACCGCAGCCCTTCCCAGACACCAAGAGGAAGAGGAAACTGACAAATCCAAAGAAGCACAAATCGAACAAACGTACGAAAAGCACTAAGATTAGCTTTCTCTTCCCCAAGCGAGGTAATCGCAATACTAAAAGGACTGAAAAACACAAGAACAAAATGACACATGGTAAGACATACAACAAATCGCCTCGTAGAATAAACCACAAAGCAACAAAGAGTAAGACTAACACCGGGACCACCGCCTTAGAACGGTCAGTAGAGTAAACCACCGGGTAGTTTAAAGCACTTTTACAGCTAGCTAACTTCACCCTGGGTCCCGATGCTACTCTTAATACAGAAATACATAAAAATTCGGTTCGCATAAAGGCTCCCAACTCAATCAATGCATCAAAGCGAAAACATAAAAATCAAGTTAGAATTCAAATTCATAAACGGCAGGCAGAATATATGTGAAATATCAGCAGAACAGTCATTCTCATTTGCGCAGAATGATCCAAGTCGTAAAAATCTCCAGAGAGTAGCAATTATTTTTGTCATGTCCAACAAGTACTTATTTAGTGCAGTGCTTGCTGGAGTGAGCTGTAGGGTGTTTTATATAAAATATGGCGTTTTTACAATTTAGTTGTTCTTCAGCCTACGGGTGATATACTGAGGTCCCAGTCAGCATTCTACGTAAATCTATATCGAACCGTCATCGGCCCGTCAGCTACCCTGACGGGCCGATGACGGCCCGATATAGATTTACGTAGAATGCTAGCTGGGGTAGTGGTAGGAGATGAGCGTTTCGAGCAGCACAGTCTGAATCTTGAAGTTCTTGCTTTAAATAGTATATAAGAATATAAGATACCCAGTAAAAGCTAAACACACACACACACACACACACACACACACACACACACACACACAGAGAGCAAAGCAAAGCAAAACACACAAAAAAAAGAAATAGAAAATAAAATAAAACAACAAATCATAAAGGACGTCCCATTGCGAGCAGCCAACACACACACACACACACACACACACACACACACACACACACACACACACACAGCAAAGCAAAGCAAAGCAAAGTAAAACTAAAATAAATAAATGAAACAACAAATTATAAAGGAAGTCCTGCAGCAAGTAGCCACAAGGCATCTGAAAAAAAAAAAAAAAAAAAAAAGAAACAACTCCAGAACCACCACTTTGATAAGATCAGTAATCTTTAGATCTGTTTTACTGGTTCAAAAGCTTTAGTGACGGACAGAGCAGAAATAAACTAAGCACACAGAGAAGGAAACAGAAAACATAATTGACGTCTATATTGATCTATTGAAGGTTAGCTGACCACAAAGCTTGAATCAGAACAAGCAAATAAGTCAAAAAGCAAGATGAGCAATCGTACTTCGGGTGTCCACAATCAATGCTAGAATTAAGAAGAACGAATCACACAAGAACCACCATATTTTACTCTCACCAAATGTTCAGCCTATGTTTAAATATTGAAAAATAAATAGATAAATAAATAAACAAAAAAGAAACAATTGCGTGACTCGCATAGAGGCTGCTAAACTAAATCAGCGAAAAACAAAGTCTGAAGTATGAAATTAAATATGTTAACTTTGTAGTTTAAAATTTAAATCATAACTTACGAACCTCTGAGTTACGAACACGGAAGGTGATAGGACGGGCTAAAAACTGACGTCATCTATAAAATTTGTATATTTACACGAACCAAACCAAATTGTAAATTAAAAAAAAAAAAAAAAAATAAAAGAAAGAAAAATGGCTTAATAATTTATCCAGAAGCTTACTTACTCAGTTGATGTTCCATTTTAACTGACCAAAATGCAGATTTTTTTATATACATATATGACTTATTGCGCTCTCTTGGGTTTTCCTGGGTTTTTCAACATAAAATTTGCATGATTCACAGCTAGATATTTGCGACAAGTATTAGCTTTAACAATGAAGCCTTTAAATTAATATTCAGTGACAACACACACTACGGACTATGATGGCTAAGGCGTAAAAAATGCTGTATTCCCACTAACCCGTCCGACCCTGTTTCAAACACCTGACCCCCCTATATTTTATCAGTAAAATGCAAAACTAAAATGTAAAGCACCGCCTTCATTCATAAAATTACAGGCCCGAACCTGTCCTTTTCTGGAGAAAAAAAAAATAAATAAAACTGTTTCTTTTAATTACCGACTAAATTGTTTTTCAGCATGTTAGTGGAAACACAGATTTTTAATAACAGATTCTATCTGTCATTCTTCGTTGCCACGCACGGTTTTAGAGAAAGTGACTTTGACTACTATTCAATTTCGTATTCATCCGCGCACAAAAGTAGACCCAATGTTCAATGTGTGCATATTAGTATACCATTGAAGAGCTGTCCATACAAAAGTAGTGCAACTTGTGCTTGATCTATGGCGAGAGTCGCTGAGAAAACCCGCCTTAATATATGTGCGTCCGCGCAGGCTGATCAGCGCCTTTGTTGTTCGCTGTAGTTCGTTTTTCTTCGACGAAGAAGCGTCTCACAAACTTAAATGGAGAACAGAATGATACCTGGAATTTATTAGTTTCTCATAGAATCTGTCATTTCAGGGCTATTCAGCCGTTTGATTTTTAAGCCTAACATCGTTTTCATCATTCTTAAACATATCATTTCACGAAAGAGTACTTGATACACATGGAAGATAATACGTCATTTCGTAGAGAGATCACTTTGTGATTTCTGTTTGCTTTTATGCACAGCAAGCTCCTTCTAGAAATGGGTCTATTCAAGAGCTTATTGATCATGAAATATTTTCTACGGTCATTCTCTCCCTTCCGCTGATTCAAGAAGGGCAGTTGTCAGTTTCTGGCGAAAGAATGTGCACAATACTGGTAAACCGCTTAGAGGACTAAGCCTGCCCAGTAAACGTGTGGTTAGATAAACTGGCCGCGCTCTACATGACCCCATTGGGTTGACTGGCCGTAAAACCTCAACACAAACAAAATCACAAAGGACATTGACTCTGAAAGCAACATCCCTTTCTTAGTAACATTCATTATTACTTGGGTGTGTATGTCTTTCAAAAAGAGTTATTTATTTAGTAAGTATTTTTTCTACCTTAACCAAGACATGGTCATGTGTAGTAAATATATAAATATATATATACATATGAAATACATATGACTATAGAAATACAACGTGGGTTCAAATTGCAACGCCATAATACATTCAATCTGACAAATATCTTTTCAAAGTACTGTCGACATAATAAAAAAATGACAATATCATTTCAAAATACTAACAAATGGGAGAAACACGAGTGATGCATATCAAAGTAGAAAACACTACATTCGTCATTTTCATTTTCATTGTGCCTATACATTCGTTTGGCCATATCTAATCTTAAATGCCTTTTCAAGATAAAATGCTGTATTTTTTATTTTTTGTAATGTTTCTATTTTTAGCAGACATTAATTCCTTAAGTTTTACTACATTTGATCTATTCAAAAAATACTTTAATAAACTGATTCCTCAAATGCATTCTAACAAAAAATAAAACTCATCTTCAAGTTTGTCAAAATATCTACACTTTCTTTTTGATTGATGTCCTCTTAGGTCTAGCCCACATTCCAACTTCAATTTCTATCCGGTGAGAAGAGACCCTCAATTTTGTCATTGCCACCCGATTTTTTTTTTCACATTGAGAGCTTCTAAATACAGTTGATGTTCAAAATTTAAGAAAAGAGAATAAAACTTTGCTCTACTAGACTCAACAATTCTACCTTTCTAATCTTGCATAAAGTTATCACTTAATCTTTGCTTGAAAACATTTAAAAATTCCTTCTTATTGCCTACACTCTGATTAACCCAGAAATCATAAAAAAACTAATGAAGACAACAAAAAATTAACTTTAGATATCCAGTTTACTCAGTTTGGTTATTTGCAATATCATTTAACAATAACTGATATGCATGTTAATAAATCTAATTTCTTCTTACTAAAAATGTAAACCAAAAGTTCATTACAGAAAGAAAGACTTTATATGTAATGGTTTTGCTTTGTCTCTCTGATAGTTATATTTCTGGAGTATTCATGACAAAGACATACCTGTATTATGTTGACCCCCTTAAATCCGACTTTTGCATTAGTAAAACAGAGATTTACAAGTGTATTAATTTACTGTTTTTCTTATTTTTGCTCCAAAACATAGAATGTGGGTACTCAATAAAACCGCCTCCCAAGGCGGTTCTAACAAGAACCCACAATCTATGTTTTGAGCAGAAATATGAAAAATATCAGAATTTTTATCTAAACTTTTCAGTTTTTTGGTGGTATTTTTTGTTTTTCGTACATTTGAATCCACTTGATGCAGAGGCATTTATGTGAACGATAACCCAACCGAATCCCTTGCACAATTCTAGAATTGTACCGTAACTATTCCGGAATCGCGAAAAAAGTGTGAATTCTTACTTTGCCAAAAACAATTCCGAAACTGTACCTGTTACAAATGAAGTACCACAACTGTTCTGTGTATATCACAAAGGACATTGACTCTGAAAGCAGCACCCCTGTCTCAGTAAGAGTCTTTATTACTTGGTACTTGGGTGTGTATCTCTTTCAAAATGAGTTACCAGTTTTTTTTTTGTTTTTGTTTTTTTTTGTTTGTTTCTTTTTTTTCTCTCTGTCTGTCTGTCTCTCTCTCTCTCTCTGATAGTTATATTTCTGGAGTATTCATAACGAAGACATGCCTGTATAATGTTCTCCCCCCTTAAATCCCACTTTTATATTAGTAAAACTGATGTGTACAGGGGTATTTACTTTTTTTTTCTTATTTCTGCTCAAAAATCATAGATTGTGGGTACTCGTTACAACTCCTTCCCCAAGGCGGTTCTAACAAGAACCCACAATCTATGTTTTGAGCAGAAATATGAAAAATATCAGAATTTTCATCTGAAGATTTTCATTTTTGGTGGTAATTTTTTTCGTATATTTGAATAGGCGTGTTTTTGTAAAGAAAGTAAATAGTCATTACCTCGGACGTTTTACTTATTCTGTCATAAACAGCATTTTCGACTCTTACTTTGCACAGAAGACATACATTCATCTTAAAGAAACGATATTTGTAATGTTAGCAAACGCTCTCGTTTAGGGACAAGAAAGTAAAAGCTGCCATGTAACGCATGATTTGGGATAAGGGGTTTATGCCACATTAAACAAGCATATGACTTATGTCAAAATGTTAACTGTCAATTTTACTATGTCAGTGCAATTATATAATATTTTTATATGCTTTGTCGTATAAAAACAAGGTAGAGGAACGAAGAAATGATTAAATCCTAGGAGCAATATCAAAGTACCAACAATAGTTTCACTGATTTTACAATAACTCCAGATAAGACGGGTATCCAGATAAATAGTATACAATTATTGACTATTGGGGTATTGGATATGACGTGGTATCCACACGAGAATACCAATATTGACCGAGGCAGTAGAACCCTTGGTGCGTCGTAGCCGCCTATGGCGTTTTGGCAATAACAGTCAACACCAGACCCCATTAAAAAGAGCGCGTAGAGTCGGCGTCACTACTGGCGACGTCACTAAAAGTTGATATTCACTGGAAAGCGCGCGCAAGCCGATGAACATCAAAATATATTCACTGGGCTGAAAACAGCTCTCAGCCAATGAAAATCTAGGTTTTTAGTTTACATAATAAAGATTATCACTTCTCTAGGAAACCTTATTTGTAGGTATGAGCAACAACTAATTAACTTGTGCCAAGGCTATTATCTTCACTACTAAATTAAAATTTAGTTTTGCAATTAATCTGAATTCGAAAAACTGAGCGGGATGGGGCACACAGAGGGTATTTTACGACCTGTGTGTATCTTTTCCAGGGCTCTGCTGGAAGAAAAATTGTGTTGGGATTCCCCGCTGTACCCGATGGCAGTGGTATAAGGTCTGCAGTTTGAAGTATGAAATTCAGGGTTGACACTGGAAGTGTAACATATGCTCGACGGGGGCGGGGGTGAATGTGTGTGTGTGTGTGTGTTTGTGTGTGTGTGTGTGTGTGTGTGTGTGTATGTGTTGGCGCGTGGGCGGGGGGGGGGGGGGGGGGAAGCGGGGTTGAGGGAAACTTCCCAAATAGGGCATAGAACATATGTGCGGCTGCTTCTTCTCTGTATTCAATGAATTGACTGCTATATTTGTCTAACAACCACCAATAAATGGGTATAAAGAATGAAAGGGATATATATATATATATATATATATATATATATATATATATATATATATATATATATATTGTAGCTCAACATTTCGGACGATCAAGTATATGAATGGGGCCGTTTTTTTCAAAGGCCAGGTATATGAATGGGGTAGGTTTCGAAACACTGGCTCGCACACCCGTACTACAATTATCCCCCACCAACCCCCTCACTCCCCGTCCCGCACCCCAGCACCGAGAACGTATGAACAAGGAAGTTGAAAGATGAAGCAAATGAACTGTTAAATATAATTATAAACCGTCAAGATGTATACTGAACACAAAATGTAAAATAAAGAATAATTTAATTTGTCACAGTTACGCAGCTGATGTTCCATTTTTTAACATAAAAATGCTCGTTTTATATATATTCGGTTTCGATATTTCTTGGATTTTTCGGGGTTTCCCAATATCCAAAAAAGTGCTTGACTCACAAGCAAGTGAAACGAGAAATAAGTTACAAGTATTAGCTTTCAAAATAAAGTTTGATAATTGGAATAAGCTGAGACACAGGCCTCTACAGAGTATGAAATATTACATCATTACCAGTCTTCATAGTAATCGTTTTACTTAAAGCGACTGGATACACCAGACCCCGTGGTAATACATCTTTTATCATGCGCAACAGCTGAGCATGAAATTTGTCCTGCTAATAAATCTAAAATTACTAACAACTGCAAATTGTTTCTTGCTAAGCATAGCTGAGCATGAAATTGTTTCTGCTAATAATAAGCAACCATAAAATGAACAGATGGCAAGTAGAGTTGGCAACTCTTTCCCAAAAAGGTGGCAACTCTGTTACCCAAACTTAACTAAATATACCTTAAACTACATAATTGTTAAAAGACAAACATTTAAAAATAAAACACTACATAACATTTAACAAAAACTACCAAAATGAAAGAACCGCATTGGAAATGGAAGCCGTACAGCGAGGACCACAACGCTAGAATATAACAGAGAGCTTGGGGCTACAAAGCAATACAGTGAACGACTAAAATAAGAATCAACTTTTCTGCTGGCACCAAATCTCTCCTCTCCCCCACTCACTCCCACCCCCATCCCCACCCAGTGTACATGTTGTAAATGAAAAACAATACAATTGCTCGGCTCGTATAAAGGCCGCCAAACTCAAGCAGTGAAGCATGTCTGATCTGAAATATGAAAATAAATATTTTAACCTTACAGGTTGAAACTGATAGAGCAACTTACGCGCAGGGGAGTGAAGAAAAGTATAAGCGAAAATTGAAATACCATGTAGAAGCTCTGCAGATTTATACGAACCACAACAATTTGTTAACTGCAAAGATGACTTAAGAACTTATCCAGAAAGACACTTACGCAGTTGATGTTCCATTTTAATTTACAAAAATGCAGGTTTCTTTCTTTATTTTTTTTTCGCTCAGTTTCGATATCGCTTGGGTTTTCCTGGGTTTTCCAACTTCGCACAAATGCGTGACTCACAGCCAAGTATAGCGTCGCCGTAAAACGAAATTTCCGACCGTAAAACCGCCGATGCAGTTATTCCCTAAATGATCTGCCTGCTCTGAATGCATATTTGATTTTATTGTCTGAAGAATTAAGACCCGCTCCCACCTATCCCTTATTTGGTGTCTTTGATAAATTTGTTCAGGCAAACGTAAATAATATTAATGTTTACCCCTTATTCAAGTATTGTCAGTTTTACGGATATAGTTACCAATTCTCCCCATATGACGAACCGAATTAAGTTAACCTAAACAACACATTTCGAGAGCAAAAGTGACTCGTTTCTTTTATTTGTGTCCAAAGTGTGCAAGATTCTGTCATTAATTTTAGTAAAATACTACACAGCAAACTGCAGTGCATGGTTATCTTGTTCTCTGAAATCTAGTATACCAGGAAAATATGTATATACACTGTTTTTCTCACAGAGACCCCACTTTAATCAGGTAAATATTAGGTTCATGGGGTTATGCAATAATTTCTTATTTCTTCTCTAAAATATAGCTTGTGGATAAGATGAAATTCCTTTGATGTGTTATTTCAAATGAGTACCTACATCAGTGTACATGTCCAATACACTTAAAGGCACTTATAACGCACCCGATAGATATTTGGCATTTTTTCACTAACCAATAAAGACATCCGTATGGAAATTGCATAGCAGCTAAATCATTCATAGAGACAATTTCATAGCAAATTTGAGAATAAAATGAATTCTGTTGGCTTCAGTATTAATCAGCATCCGGCAGAACCCCTCTTTTCAGAAGTTGCGAAATACCCATAAAATCGATCATTTTACTTAAGGATGACCACTGCTTACAAAAATTGATTCAAACTTTTTCTCTTACATATTTCTTTCAGTTCCTGTCTTGAAATTTAATAAAAAAAATGACATAGATTTGTGTTGATTTGTCAAGCTACAGAGCTTTGAAATTAATACCCGTGTGAACTTTGATCTTCTAAGAAGAAATGCAAAATTATTAGTTCTAAAAAATTGCAACATCTTTAAAACAAAAATAATGGGGTAATTATATTCCCAACTGTTTTCTTTCATTGAAACACCCATATAAGTACAAAAAAAAAACAACAACAAAAAAACAACAACAACAAAAAACAAAAAAAACTTTATATAATACAAACAATGCTGGGAGATCATATGTTTTGGAGTTTTTAACAACCCTACTCCCTACTAGTCATGATATTAAAATACATACAAAGTTAAATTCGAAAAAAAAAAAAATCGTATACTGAAATTCAAACTTTTCTCATATTTCTGTAAGTTATATTGCCTGAGCATACCATTGGTATAATGATTATATCTGATTATTTTGAACATTAATTAACCATACCCCCTAAATTTTTGTGGCAAATGGAATTTTTTACAAATGCTGATAAAAAATACACAAAAAATGAAGTTTCACTGAATGCCAAATTTGATACCTTATTTTGTTGATATTGTCAGTAGATTTCAATATATAGAAGAAAAAAAGAAAATATATTGTACCATTGAAGAGTAACAGAGCCAAACAAAAACCAGAAGTTGCAAAATCGAAAACGTAAATAAGGCGGTGGTCCCGGTGTTAGTCTTACTCCTTTTTGCTTTGTGGTTTATTCTACGAGGCGATTTGTTGTATGTCTTTCCGTGTGTCATTTTGTGTTTTTCAGTCCTTTTAGTATTGCGATTACCTCGCTTGGGGAAGAGAGAGCTAATCTTAGTGCTTTTCGTACGTTTGTTCGGTTTGTGCTTGTTTAGATTTGTCGTTTCCTCTTCTTCTTAGGGTCTGGGAAGGGCTGCGGTTTGTGATTGTGGCACTCCCTGGACTTTTCTCTTACCTTTTTTTGTAAATAGCGGTCATCCTTAAAGTATTTGCAGGTTTTCCTTTCTTAGAAAGAACCGGAATTCGACTGGGGTTTTAAGACTCTGAAAAACTGCAGCATGGTAGAATAAAACACAAGCACCCCTCCCTCCCCCCCCCCCCCCCCCCACAAAAAAAAAAAATAAATAAAAGAAAAGAAAGAAAGAAAGAAAGAAACAGGCGGACATATACAGTCAGCAACTATGTACAACTAACCACGGGGTTGTCGGATTTACTAGAGGGCAGGTCAGGCGGACAAACTCGCACAGACCACTTAAATCTTCTCTAGTTTCAGTGCCTTCGGATTGATTTTGTTTGCTGTGTTTGTTTTACTGAGGTTTTACGTCCCCGTAAACACATTTTAGGTCATTTTGGAGACGGTCGGTGGCCTAAGCCACACCTTTCCTGGATAAGCTTCCTAGCCGTAAAGCAGTACTAAGTGCCCATCTTTCCGCCATCCACCGACAGCTGCCCTACTTGAATTAGCAGTAGGAGGAAATAGTTTTCCACAGAAACATGTGACGAGCCTGAGACTCGAACCCGCGACCCTCATGATTGCCAGTCGCACGCGGATAAGACTGCGCTAGCCAACCAGATAGAAACTTAGAACATTGAAAATTGCAATTTCTACCACATACACGTGTCCGGTCTGTAACTTGAAAACTGTTTAAGATATTATCATGAAACTTTATCACGTGTGAAGCACTCTCAGACGACGTACAGAATGCAAAAAAAAAAAAAAAAAACAACAACAACAACTCTGATTTGCCGACTTTTGGAATTATGGCCCTTTGAACTTAGTGTATTTTAAAAATTGGCATTTCATGCATACAGTCGTGTCTGCTCTGTAAATGAAAACCGTTTGAGATATTTTCATGAAACTTCACACAAAGGTAGATTATGAGATGATGTGCAGAGTACAAGAACCTTAAGTCTGATTTGCCTACCTTTGGAGTTATTTCCCTTTGAACTTAGTAAATATTGAAGATAGCCATTTAAACCAGGCACTAGTGTCCGCTCTGTAAGTTGAAAACCGCCTGAGATTTTTACATGAAACTTCACAAACATATAAAGCACAATGGGACCACGTGCAGAGCGCAAGAATTGTACTTCTAAATTGCCTACTTTTGTAGTTACGACCCTTTGTACTTGGTAAATTTTGAAAATGACAAAAGGGGGGGGGGGGGGGGGTGGTGGAGGGGGGGGGGGGGGGGGGTTAGGGTGGTCATCTGTTTTTGTGCAGAAAACAAATTCTAGTTTTCTTTCTATATTTCTATATTTTAGAGATGGATGAGTCATTAGATCTTTCGGGCATGATTAATTGCCATTTCAGTAAAAAGGGCTTACAAAGACAAACATTTTGCAGCAGACTTTACTAAAATCGGTTGAGCGGTTTAGGAGATATGGCCTTTTCAGGGAATAGGTAATTTTGTGTAATTTTAGTCCAGAACGAGGCTGTGAGTTAATGACATCATAAACTGATAATCAAAAATATCAAATAACACTTGCTGTAATCCATGATAATTGTTAAATGGGTGATTTGTATCGCTTTTATTCAAACAAATGTATATATAGTGTATTAAAAGAAAAATGTGACCCTTATGCTTTTTATTAGCCTTTTTTCATTTTGGTCACGTGACAAAGCTGACAAAATGGCGGCCTCCATAGAAAGCCATTTACAAAAATACAAAAGGCCATATCTCTTAAACCGTTCAACCGATTCTCATACAATTTGTTGCAAAATGTTTGTCTTTGTAAATCCCTTCTTCTGAGATGACAGTAAAACTTTGTGATCATATCCCTTTAATGCACTCCGTGTCCACTTGATGTGCACGATAGTTTTGTTTTAAAAAGAGAAAATTCTCTCAAGGTTGGCGCACACCAAGTCCACAGGGATGTAACCTTTCATTTAGTCTCCACTGTATCGAAGACTTTTCAAACTGTGGTGAACCATGTGAAAACGCAAAAGAAAAACACAAACAGCATCCGATTTTGCACAAAAGTATTTCACCATACAGACAAAACAGTGCTATCTTCATCTGAATGGATAGATACACCAGGATACGGATCTAGTTAGTCCTTACCAAAGATTTATTTAAAAACAAAGAACTATTCGCCGTACACTTTGTTTTGCGCTCGTTTGCAACACGCCGTACACGTCAGCTACTATTCGCCGTACATCAAGGATTTTTTATTTAGGTAAATAGGTCAGCTAACCGTATGATTTGGATGGGTTTCTTGTTCGTATTACTTTTTACTTTAATGTAGCCCTTCTTAAAGCAAGAACCGTCAGTTTAAAGGCGTTAACAACCGAAAAAATAGGAAGGAAAGTGTCAAAACCAATTTCATTCCCGTGACCAGCTTACTGACTTGCGGTTCGTATGGATAGAAGGGTATGTTTTTATAGAAAAATAACTACTCACGAAATAACTTTATTATATCCGCTAACAATGTCCGATAAGATTAGGAAGCATAACACACAGAAAAGAAGTGAACTTTTACATTTCCAGCACGTAGTCTTTCATTGTCAATTTTAACTTTCGATTCACACGTCAGCTAATTCCGGTGGCGATGATAGACGGTGTATTTGCGTCCGTGGTTTTTATGTGACGTCTGTTTTTTTCCATTATTTTATCTGTCTCTCCTTTCTCTGAGCTCGGAAAGACTGTGCTTCCTGACTGTGACATTTCCTGAGTTTCTTCACTTACCCAGTAAGCATTCTTTATAAACCTATAGCGGACCGTTACTGCCCGCCAGGGTAGCTACGGGCCGATAACGGCCTGCTATAGATTTATAAAGAATGCTACTTGGGTATATTCTTTACATTGTAGCTCGGACACGTATGATGTAGATTGCGGTATTCTTTTTATTACTTTCATACTTAGATACAACAAAATTGATAGATGGTGAAAACCATTTCTAAAAAGGATTATCTATGTTACCTGTGTAATACCTCAAGCCATGCTATTCTGAAATTCTCCAAATTAGTTCAACTAAAATTATACGCGCAACTCTGAAACCTTTGTGCAAATTATTCTCAAATTTATGAATACTTGCTAAAACAATTATGCTATTCAGCACAGTTACGTATGTAACTTGCTATAAACTGATAAAGCCCCCATGGTCAGAAATTCCATGTAATGGTGCAATTTCTGGCTCACAGCCTGACGTGGGGGAAAAAAATAACAATTTTGAAAGAATTACAATCCCTGAACGTGTGAATATTACCCTTAAATAAACGTCAGTGGAAGAAAGTGACAGTCGTGTAATGCATGACTGGGAATAAGGCCTTCATGCCACATTAAATACTGACTATTTTGTCGACGTTGTTAATTCATATATGCTTTATCATGCAATAAGTAATATGGAGAAATAAAAAAGGACTGAATCCTGAAAACATATTAGTCAACGCATGACAAAATCTGCTATAAGACTTGTGCGACCAGCGAAGACGCAGATAAGCCTGCGCATTCGCTGATCGCATGTGCCTTCTACAGCCTCAAGCTTTCCAAAGAGGGATAAACGAGAACCCTTGCCATACTGGGTGAATAAACAGGCTGATGTGAGTCTCTGCTAGTTACACACTTACGTCTTATTGCAGGTTTTATCGTTCGCAGGCTCAAATAGAGAAATAAAGAAAGGAATGAATCCTGAAAGCATATAATAGTGCCAACAGCCTGCCTCTGTGGTTCAGTTGGATGCGCGTCCGACCGGAGACCAGGAGGTCGCGGGTTCGACCCCCGCCGAGGTCGGCAACATTCTTTCGTGGAGATTGATCATGAAATATTTTCTACGGTCATTCTCTCCCTTCCGCTGATTCAAGAAGGGCAGTTGTCAGTTTCTGACGAAAGAATGTGCACAATACTGGTTAACCGCTTAGAGGACTAAGCCTGCCCAGTAAACGTGTGGTTAGGTAAACTGACCACGCTCGATATGACTCCATGGGGTTGACTGGGCCGTAAAACCTTAACACAATTTTTTTTCTTCGTAGCGACTATATAAAAGAAGTACCAAGGAACCCCAGTCGCGTATCAAAGTTATACGAAAATAATGACACTTGTAAACAAGATAGCCCCAAAATTTATCAGTGAGGACATATACAGGGTACATTCGATAACGTTCCTATCAAACAAAACACCTGTAGACGTGGCTTTCCGAGGATATGTTACTTTCCATTTGTTGACTTTTTCCCTTTACAGCAGCAACGCAAGAACACGAAAGCTTGTACATTGTGTAGTTTAAACATACTTTATAACCATAACAGCTTACAGGCAAATGCGTTTGTCCACAAGTTTTAACAAGGTAAACTGACCGCCCTCGAAATGACCCCATTGGATTGACTGGGCCGTAAAACCTCAACACAAACAAAACAAATAGTACCAACAATATATTCACTGATAGTGCGTAAGTCCTGGTAAGACGGGCTTGTATTCAAATAAATAATGTTTTTTTTTGTTGTTTTTATATATATATATATATATATATATATATATATATATATATATATATATATACATATGGAAACATAGTTTGTAGGTAAGAGTGCTGCTAATTAGCATGTACCAGGGTGAGTATCTTTAAAACTACTGTAGCATGGATTTATCAATTGTTTTGATTTCGAAAGCCTGAGTGGGGTGAGGTAAAAAGAGTGTATTTCACGATCTTTGTGTTCCGTTTCCAGGGCTCTGCTGGAAGAACTCGTAGTGGAATTCCCGGCTGTACCTTATGATGGTGGTGTGTGGGCGTGGTTACAATTGTCTGGAGTCTGAGCATGAAATTAAAAATAGCTTAAGCTTGGAAGTTGACACTGGGAGTGTAATATATGAACACAGAAGTTGATAGAAATGACAAATAAATGAACTGCCAACTATAAACTTTCAAAATAAGAACATGTAAAATAAAGAGGGAAGTTCTTAATAACTTTCAACACACTTAGTTGATAAGCCATTTTAACAGACAAAAACGCACGTTTTTATATACATGATATATGAAGTTTTCCACATATGATTTCGATATGTTCTGTATATCTGTAAGCACAAATTTTCCGGGGTTTTCCAGTCATTTGCAAAATGCACATGACTCACAAGGAAGTTTAACAAAAGATCAGTTACAAGCATAAGCTTTAACAAATGTTGATAATTAATAAATAGGGGCACATGATTCTACAGACTATGAAGAATAACGCATTGATCCCCGAATCATAATTTTACTTAAGATGATTGGGTAAACATATAGATATTCCACCATTTCTTACAGAGGAGACAACTTTTGTGACTTCCTAATGCTTTACCACACACCAACCCCACCCACCCCCCTCCCCGCAATCACCACCCCCCCGCCCCAAAACCGCCACCCGCACACACACACACACACACAAACACACACATACCTGCACGACGAGAAGTATTTCTAAAATGAACATACTTGACTTTCTCGAAGAATTTTATGAAATAGACAAATCCCTCCATCATGAAGGTTACAGAAGCTGGTATTCTTTTGCGTAATCTGAATGTCAATACGACTAACTTGGATTGCCGGAATGCATCACATAATATTTCGAAGAAGTATTGTTCCGACATACCTGAAGAAATAAATTTATTTAAACGTCAAATAAGTGACAATAAACTGCATACATACTCAAAAATATATGACAGTTTCTGTTTACAACCTTATTTATCCTTCGGGCTACCAAAGTCGTTAACAAAAGAACTTACAAAAAATTAGAATTAGTGCTCATGACTTATTAATTGAACGTGGCCGCTACTTCAAACCAAGAATTCCACGTGAACAACGAATTTGTCTGCAATGCAATCGGAGATGAGGAACATTTTTCTTTCCCGATTTTGTAGAAAATATACATTTTTGCGTATTACAAAGTTTAATAAACTAAATTTAAAGATACCAGTTCTGAAATCTAATACTAATGAATGTTTTAAAATATTGTATGAACCCCAGCAGTGCTCTGGATACAAAACTTATTTGTAAATTTATTTATGGGGCATTAGAATTAAGGTAGTAGATCTATTAATTGTTTTCTCATCTTTATTCTATTTAATGTGTATATTATATATTTCATGTCAGTGTAGAACACGTTCTGTATATGTAGATTTTCGAATAAAATATTCTATTCTATGCTATTCTATACTATCAACAAAAGCTGAAAGTGGATCAACCTGAGCGGTGAGGTGGGGATCTAGCCTAGCCAATAGGCGTTAAAATGAATAATATGGAAAGAAAATCATCTATGTGCATTAAAATGAAGAATATAATAGTTTTATAGCTAGTCTACTCTCCTTTCTCAATAATACTTAGCCAAGCTATGTATTGGGGACTCTACCAAACAGACTTGACAATGTTAACAAGTTGATAATCTTTTAATGATTAACAAAAATGATCATACTTGTATTATCAGACTAGCAGCTAGTCTAGGGATGGAGGGGAGGGGTTCCTTCAAAGAGCATCTGCTAGGAAAGCTATGAACACCTTGCAGATAACTGCATATATTCTTCCAGTACACAGGATACCTTAATTCTTGACAGAAAATATACTGGCCTATGCCAAGTTTATGACCCTCATAAAGTTTGCAAACATATGAATGCCCGCAGTGAATGCTGCTTTTGTCTGTTTTTTTTTTTTTTTTTTTTTTTTTTTTTTTTGTAAGCTACCGTATATACCCTAAATATTCAGACACCTCAACCCCCTTACCATACTTGCTCTAAAGTTTGAACAGGTACAATTTAATACCCGATGTTGTGTCTAAAAATTGCTGGACGAGTTGCAAACATTGTAAACCCTGATGAGATGCCCAGGCTTGTCTCTCCGAATACCGTAAATATGAAATCTGAGGGGTTTTTTTTTTGGTAGAGTACTCTGATGTCACAGCGACAAGAATAGCGCGGCTATAAATAACCGTTACCTGCGCGGTTTGGACAATTACCTTAACCCTTAAGGATAATCTGCTGGCTGACCAAACATGGCGGCGGAATATGCCACCTGTACACGTCGTCATAAAATATCAACAAAAATCACAAATGAAATGCGTGTCTCACAAAATTGAACTGATAACTCAAATGT
This sequence comes from Anodontia alba, assembly GCA_964016985.1. Classification (NCBI taxonomy): domain Eukaryota; kingdom Metazoa; phylum Mollusca; class Bivalvia; order Lucinida; family Lucinidae; genus Anodontia; species Anodontia alba. The sequence goes on from OZ024838.1 coordinate 33,721,747, forward strand.
CAGGATATATCAAGTGGTTATTAATAGATAAAAATACATTTTGTAAGTATGAAAAACTTACGTTCTAACTTGCGTAATTTTGAGACAAAATATTTTCTGTTTCTTTTCGATGAATACATAAAGTTCTTATGTCATTTTCTTTTACAATGTTCCATCTAGGGCAACCGGAAAATAAAATATCCAAATTCATTCAAATAAAGACACACTTTGGCTTCCAAAAAGGCTATCAAAGAGCTCTAAACAATGTACATTGACCGTACATATATAATGTACTTAGCTGTCCCCCTTGCACGTGCAGATAGAATACAAACCGGTATCCAGTCCGTTATATACATGAAAGGACAAGATTTGGGTACCTGCGACATAGACATATTGTGTTTTTATTTGAAAGCTTTTGGATATTTTAATTTCCGGCTGCTCTAGACTGAACATTGTGAAACAAACTGACGTTAGTATTTTATGAATTTATGAAAAGAAAAGAAAAAACTTAGAAGGTTAGTTTTTTCATACTTATAAATGCATTTTTATCTTTTGATAACCACTTGATATGCCTTGACATTTAAGTTATAAGTTGAATTTATGAGACGCGCATTTCATTTGTGATTTTTGTTGATATTTTATGATGACGTGTACAGGTGGCAAATTTCGCCGCCATGTTTGGGTAGCCGGCAGATTATCCTTAAAGCGCCAAGAAAACCTGCATCTGAAAATGTCGTCTGTTTATGTCGTCTGCTGAATATTCTTGCAAACTTTTCAAACAGATTTTTGCATACAGGCAAACAGTGTGGACCCAGATCAGACTGCTCACTGTTTGCAGAAATGACTTTTAAAATCACAAGCAGATGAGAAAGTAGACGACAATTGTTGTGATTGGCAGTTTAAGGGTTAAGGAAACTTTGGCGTTTGTATACTATGGCTCGATTGTAAACAATAGACCCACAAATAGAAAGGAAAACAACCAAGCTGATCACAATACAGACAGGATCCACCAAATAACAGGGACGTCGTTCTTGGTGTTTTTTCTTTTTCTTTTTTTTTTTTTTTTTTTTTTTTGTTTTTTGTTTTTTGTTTCCCCGATTAACTTGTTTTCCCGATTAACAGAAATATACAAACTAGTACCTTCAGGGTAATTGTATGATTCACCAGGTCAGTCATACAACTGCCATCTTCGATTTCAAAACGGAACGATTTTAGATATTTTTGGTCTCCAGCTCCTTCCGATACTTTCTATTAAATTTCGAGTCAATTAGCCTTACCTTTCAGGAGAACCAGTTCAGAACATATTTTGAAGATGGCGGTAATCTTAAATTTCGCCTCGTAACGATTTTAACTATTTTTGATTTACAGGTCACCTTGGCAGTTTGTAACAAGTTTCCAGTCAATTGGCCTTTTGGTTTAGATGACGTTCAAAACAGACATTCAAGATAGCGGCCTAGCAGATATCCTCACGGTCACAATATTATGACAACCTCACGTGAAGCAAAATGAACCCTCGAAGAATTGTGACCCCTATAAAATAACGACCCCCGATCATTATATTTTAACCCTAGTCCTTCTGAACCCGGATATGTCCTGCCTTTGCAAACAGTGTAGATCCAGATCAGTTGGCTTCTGAAGAAGCCAACTGATCTGGATCTGCACTGTTTGCCATTCAGAATGTGAATTTATGTCAACAATCTGGATCAAGAAATCTGATTGGCTGAAAATTTAAAAAGGGTGTGGCATCTTAATTTATTCAGCAATACAAGGGTTAAGAAAAGTAATATTATTATGACCTCTCTTCGCGAAGTTAAATGATGAGTCGCGAAGAAAATAACGACTCTCACGCCTTCCTCCCCTCCCCTCTACTCCCCCACCCACCGCCCCTCCCCCACCCACACATACTCTAAAAATATGTCACTCTGAAGTAAGTGGTTTATATTACATTGTATTCATTGAAATATTCAACAAAGTAACTTTTAAGAAAGATGGAAAGCGTCTCGGCTGTTTTTTTTTTTGGTTTTTTTTTTGCGAACCGAAGACCCTAATGGCATCCACCTCCGGTAATTTAGGTCACACTAGAAAGACTGATTCGCTCTTTTACTTTTTTTTTTTGGGGGGGGGGGGGGGGTGGGGGGTGTGGAGGTGGTGGGGGAGTGGAAAGGTGGGGGTTGGCATATAGACACTTCTTAGAAAAAGAGTAATCTTGCAAAACTTGAACTTTGAACGATGCATTTGAGTAATTCGATAGGTTAAACATACGAGATTGATTTGTTCACTACGAAAACACTCCTATTCAATTATATTGAGAATTTTACCACCAAAAAATGAAAACTTTCAATTGAAAAGTTTCTGGTAGTTTTCCTATTTCTGCTCAAAACATAGATTGTGGGTACTCGTTAGAACGGCCTCGCCGAGGCGGTTCTAACGAGTACCCAAAACATAGATTGTGGGTACTCGTTAGAACGGCCTCGCCGAGGCGGTTCTAACGAGTACCCACAATCTATGTTTTGAGCAGAAATAAGAAAAAATAATGTATACCCCTGTAAACCCCAGTTTTACTATATAAAAGTGGGGTTTAAGGGGGTTTAAATTATATAGGTATGTTTTCGCGATGTTTTGCTGTTTTTGTTTGTTTTGTTTTTGTGTGTGTGTGTGGTTTTTTTTTTTGTTTTTTTTTTTGTTTTGTTTTGTATTGTTGCAAACATTAGAAAGCATGATACCAATGTACGTTTGTACATTTTTCACGGTTGCCAGACTACCTCGTCTTGCAAGACGAAAATGACTACTCTTAATTTGAAGACTTACCTATATGCAATTAATACAAAATAAAATAAAAAAAAAAAAAAAAAAGAGAGAGAGAGAGAGAAACGGGCGGAAGAATGCCCTATTACTGAGACATGTGGTGTAAAAAAGAGATTCTGATGCCAAGCTTGCCAACATAAACTATTCAGTTGCGTTTTAATTGACTCTGCACATTTAGCCCCTTCTGCAGTGGTTCCGTTAAATAAGCTTAACCACGAGTTAGCTATGTCATTCCCATCAGCTTGTTGTCCCGCTCCCGCGAGTTAGTATCCTGTTCCCACGACATAGCTAAGTCATTCCCACGAGTTAGCTATGTCGTTCCCACCAGTTTGCTATGTCGCTCTCATAAATTAGTGTTCTGTTCCCACGACAAAACTAAGTCGTGCCCACGAGTTGGCTATGTCATTCCCAAGAATTAGTACAACCAATCCTTTTTGGCGTGATTTCGAGTAGTTTTATAGGGAGCAAAACAACAAACCTTCCGTAAATTAACACCATCAGTCAAAAAATATAAAAAAAAAACATTGTCATTTACGAGGGTCGTGCAAAAAGTTATGTCACTAATAGGCTTCCTTAGTTTTATCCCAGGTATATTTTAAAATGCTTCCCTGCACTTGAATTGTGTGTTGAATATTTAACGATACCCGTTTATTTCGTGCAAATTGCTTTCCAACTGACCAAGTGATTCCAAACTGAAATAGATGCAGTCATATACACTGACCAATTTACGTGTTACTTGAACATGGACCAAGCAAAGGATGGTCAGGAGTCGACCATTTACATGACAACGCCTCCTCTCATAAGTGTGAGGTTGTTAAGTCTTTTTTGGCTTCTGAAAATGTGAAAGTTTTAAACTATCCACCTTATTCACCTGACCGGAGTCCCCATGACTTCTTTTTATTTCTAAGGTTTAAGAAAATGCTTTCTGGAAATAAGTATACGTCAAGAAATGTTCTCTTGGCAGCGCTATTTATCAGTGTCTCCAATAGATACCAAAAGAAGACTACTTATCTGCTTTCGCGACTGGGTAAAAGGTTACAAAAATGTGTTTCAGTAAAGGGGGAATACTTTGAAGGTTTGTAATAGAAATATGTTTGATAAAACGTAGCACTGAAGTAATCCGAACCCAGTGACAAAACTTTTTGCAGGACCCTCGTATCTTAATGTGTGACATTAACTTTTGAGGTGGGGACCCAGATCTTGCGCGCGACATATTGTCTTGATATGGTTAATACTTGTTTCCAGTTATTTTAAATTCTATCCACAAATGTCAATGTTACAGGTCAGCAACGACATTTTATTTGCATTTTTTTTTTATAGCAGGACACCATTATCTTTGACCGACCTCTAATCTTGATCTTTTGGGTTGCGTGCATGTACCTAGGATTTGCGCGGTCCATATGAGCCGTCTCATTTGGATTTATGCTGTTTGCAAAAGCCTTTTATTATCGCCTGTGGCAATGAAAGTTATAGAATCACATTGTTGTTCGATTTTACCTATTACATCGAGAATTATCAAACTTTAGTATACCCTTGTCCCATATCTCTAAGTAAACAAAATTTGCACCGGTACTTAGACGTTTACGTCTAAATGTTTTGTCTTGTCATTATTGTATGACCCCCGGTCATAATATCACCAAGTGGGTCAATTTTCCTAGCGGAAGTCAGTATTTTATAGAAAAAAGGGTCACTTTGTCTATAGAATAATGACAGGCGCCATTGTGCTATGGGAGTCACTTTATATCGTCACACCGGCCCATGTTAATCAGAAGACGGGGATTGAGAGCCCCCTCTCAAAGGATACATGCACCAAGAAGGAAGAATCAACAACACTGAGATGCCGACAGGGAATTCCAGTGACGATTGTCTTGGGGAAGAAACTCCCAGGGAAGAAATTGTTCTTGTAGTAATCACTCGAGGCTTGAAAATGTCTAAACCTGCTCACGTCTCGATCTTATCTTTGAACTAGCCGGTGTAAGGTGGGAATAGGGAACACGGAAATTTTGAAAATCACACGGAACCGGGGAACACGGTCCATTATTTTTAGGCAACAGGGGAACATGGATCCCCTTGGGAGGGAGGGCCTCAAAGACCGCTGCCTACTTTTACCTGGATCCGAGGTTATAAATCTATTTTCATGCTCAACTCACCTGAGCATGAATTTTCTCTGAATAAATAGTTGACATTTTTATATCTATTAGCAGAGAAATTTTCATGCTCATCTGTATGAGCAGGAAAGAATTTATTAGCAATTTAAGATTTATTAGCAGGACAAATTTCATGCTCATCTGAGTTGAGCATGAAAATAACTTTAACTCTGGCCTGGATTGGAGTTTTATCGGTCTGTATGGCAGTTCTTCTCCCAGGTACATGATGAAATCTTCCTTTCCAAAGTGCGACTCTTCAGTGTATAGCTGCCTTTGACTGGCTTTCGTGACCTTGAGATTCGAACGGTGCTACAATTGTCACATGTACGCAACTTTCTCTTCCAAGCTGCATATCGATCTAGGCCCTCCTGTAGATTGAAGAAAGGTGTAAAATCAAATTTTACTTAACCCTAATGAAGGCTAATTTCTTTGGTAAGTGTAGATTCTTTGCTGGGATGAAGCATGGATGCATTCTTATATTACTAGTAGAAAATCGTCTGAGCTCAACGGTGTTCAGAATAATTAGAATATTTACTGGTGATACATCTAATGATTTTCATTCACCAGGACCTGTGATATGGGAAACTAGTCCCTAGCTTTCAGATCACCAAAGAGGTAATCCTCTGCACCTTCAGCACACATAACTTATCAAATCATTATAAGTTGTACTAAATTGTATACCTTTGAAAAGAAAAAGAGAAAATGATGGAAAAGATAGAATCTGGAGACAGACTAGGGAAGAATGAACCCTTGTAAATGTCAGTTCTTGCAGCGGGGTCTGAAAAGTCAATGAATTAGTCTACTTCTCTCCTCCTTTTATTGAGATATTTAATGAAATCCACATTTTCGTGGATCGTACTCTCTTAAACCTTAAACGGCGATTCACAACAATTGTCGTCTGCCTTGTCATCTGCTTTCGATTTTAAAAGTCCCTTTTGCAAACAGTGTGGACCCAGATCTAGGAGCAGTCTGATCAGGGTCCTCACTGTTTGCCTGTATGCAAAAATAAGTTTGAAAAATTTGCAAGAATAACTCAGCAGACGACATAAACAGATGACATTTTCAGATGCCAGTTTTCTTGGCGTTTTAAGGGTTAAGCGTAAGAAGCTTCAGTTTTATTCGTTATCTACCTACTTGTCTGCATTATATTGCATGTAACTGACTTCTCAGACCCCATTTTCTTGCCTAACATCCTAATCTATATATATATCCTGTAGTTTCTAGAATCCTCTGTGCGCCTAATATGTATCAGTATGGCTAGAATGGTTGGACCAATCCTGGTACATTAACCGCGGGTGTGTACATTTATTGTAGAGTTACATAATTGTGGAGAGATATTTTAAAGCTGTTAACTGTCTCTGCACGCATGCGAATGTCTGACAGGGAATTTCAGTTACTTTGTGTTTCAGTTGAACACTTTCTAGCATTCCGAATTGTTTTTAAGTGTATCTGATCACATAATTTGAAGTCTGACAATCTTGACAGGTTTTGGGTTTAATTTGTCTTTTGTTCCTAACTTGGATCCAATATACACTGGGTTAGTAACTATAATACAGGCATTGTATTTATTGGAAATTTGTTGGCATGGTTGAGTTTTCATAATTTTGTATGATGAAGTTAAATGCTCATATTTCATTTATTTCTCCAAATATCTGAGATTTGTTTTCAAAAAGCAATAGTTCAGTATTTTGCCTTTAAGAGTGCAGCATTATATGTAAGGAAAATCAAACATTTTTTTTTTTTTTTTTTTTTTTTTTTTTTTTTTTTGCAAACATCGACAAGAAACCTATAAAGGTACCCATTGTAGCTATTTTCGACACTTTTAGCATGAAATCATCAGAAATCCACCCAAAATGATGTTATAACTTCCATTTTATTAATTGTGACTGAACATTTTTTTTCAACCAAACCTATTAAAAAAACAATTTATTACAACTTCAGTCATTATCAAAATCATTTTTAATGACCATAGTGCTGTAAAATAGCGCTAAAATCAAGCCGAGACAACATGTTTTGGCAGTTCCGTTAGTGAAAAGTCCGAGGATTATTAGGTCCGAGTTCCTAATGAGAATAAAAACCTTGTCAATATTGATTGCCGGTAAAATACAGCTTAAGATTTTATATATCATAGCTAGTCTCGATTCCATTCTGCGTTGTGGTAACGGTGGTAACTAAAGGGCCATCAATACAACCATCAACTCTTGAATGATAATCATTTTTTTTATATCTATATAAATCTGGCTGCCTGCTTTTGGATGTTTTCGAGTGGCATGATAGAATGTCCTTTTGTTTGTACAATAGTGTTGTTGATCTGAATCAAAATAATGACAATATAGCTCCAAGTTATGATCTAACCCCGTGAGTGTGCCTTCCTAGAGGTAGCTCACCGAAGATGTAAGATGAAGAAAAGTAAGTATAACCCATATGCTGGAAGGCCGGCCTAGCTATATCATCTTCACAGCGGTAACAAGACGTTTTGCCTCCTAGACGTTTCCCCCTTGGTCGTTTCATCCCTGGTCGTTTCGCCTCTATTTTTTACCCTTAGTCGTTTCGCATCCCCCCAACCACGCCGACCCCTAATACCACCCCGCCCCGCCCCATACATCCCTAGTCGTTTCGCCCCATTCCATAACCGCTAGTCGTTTCGTCCACAACCCTATTTAATCGTTTCATATATAAGCATTATTTTGAAGAAGGACAGTTGTCAGCTGCTTGCAAACGACAGGGAACTTAGTATATTTTATGCGGTTTAAATGTCTACATAAAATGCATAATATGCTATTAATCTACAAATCAACAAAAGAGATCATGAATAATAAAATACAATGTGATCGAATAATAATATTTTTGAATTATTTTAATATGCTGGAAAATAGACAGAAAGTAAAGAAATTAAGAAGAAAATATTTGTTTTGTGAATCAATGTCGGCATTCATTGTAGCTTTTTTTATCAAAATTAAAAAAAAAAAAAAAAAAAAAAAAAAAAAAAAAAAAATGAAGTTCCAACTGTTATGACCCATACCGTTAATCATCTTGTTTTAGCGATTAACAGTAAGGCGTGAAAACACGTGCTCCTAGCAGACAGCTTTATTTATCCCCTTAGTACATTTACCTGTTTTAAATAGTGTATAAAATTAAATTGGTCTGCTGCTCTTTTGACATTGTTGGTGAGCAACGGCGGTAAACTGAGGTAAAATGGAAATTGTCATTTTTGGTATATCTTTTGTATCAGGGAAATCTTTCATATGCCGACATCAGGGCTATATGTAGCTGATGCTGATTTAATCATTGTAAAAATTTGACTACAGTACTTTCAATACTTTGATTCTTAATAGATAACAGGTTTTCACTATTAAATGAGTGATTGTCTGCAGTTGAAGTTATACTGTAATCAAACATGATTTTTATATGCAGTTTCATTGTTTTTTATATATTATGAAATCAATAGTGAAATGAAACCACTGATATGCTTTAATATAATAAGCAAATACATTTAACCCCAAATTTCTGAAGATTATTTATCATCATTCTAAGTGTGGACAATATTTGCCCCAAGGCTATGCACTACTTGCATTGCTGTTAATCTATTGTTATGCTGGCAAAGGTATGATTGATATTATAATTGTGCTCCTTTTCATTTGTCAGTTTTGGTGAGTTTTCCATGTTTAGAAATTTTAACTGTCACTTTAGATTTGACTTTGGAAGTGATGAGAGGATAATTTGATATTACTAGAAATTGACTTTCCTCATCGAATTGTTGTGCTTGTCAATAGTTTTGGTTTTGTGAGTATCATCTTTTTATCCTAGCAGGTTACATTGGAAATCTCAGTTATTTTGGCATTTCTGTGATTAAATCTGTGGAAATTTGGTTTGGTGTCCTTTAGCTCAAATTACTAACTTATAACATGTTGATGCACATTTGTTCTTTTGAAATTTCAGTTACAGCATCTAATAGTCACATCACAGCGAGAATGGATCGGTGAAAGATAGATCAGAGCTGAAAGTCTAAACCCACAGTTTGGTATGTAGAATTTGTTAATATAAGTATAATCGGTTATGTTGCCATGGGATTAAGGCATTTGTTTCTTAATCATGGGTTTGTGAGTTCGAATCCCGCTCGCGGAATTCTTTTCATGCCCTGTGATGTTATTTTTATTATTTGATTATTGTTCATTGGCTGATATAGCCAAAATGCTGTATTAAGGGCATGAAGACCCAGATCAGCCATTTCATAATTGTTTCATTTGTCAAGGCAAATAAGTTTTATATATTTCTAGAGAAACGATGGTTCACATTTATATATATATGCATATTCAGGCATTTATTTATGTTAGCTACTTTGTCATTTTGAATACACTGCATAGACTGTGTTCTCACGGTCACTATGCTGTCAGAATCATGTTTGGTAGTCACCTGCTTAAATAAATGTTTCTGTGATTTAATTTAATTTTGTTTTTATCATAAAAAGGTGATTATTACAGACTGATATGGCTGCATTAATATAATGATTTGTTTGAGGATATACTTTCCTTAAATGCAACTTAAAAGTTTACATTGCTTAACTGTCAGTGAGAACATGATTTGTTCTCATTGATACTAACCTGTATACTTTTGAGTTGAAATATTATTTGACATAGATATAATAAGATTTATTGTTTATTTGCAGGACTTTTTAATCATGTGTGACCACAGTGAATGATTAAAATTCTAAAACTATTCGTGCTCTAATGATGTTTAAATCAACTGAGAAATAGACCGGTTACATTTAATGGCGCCCAGCGTGGAATACCCAAAATCTCAGGACTGATCAGCCATAAAATCATGGATCAGGGACATACATTGTGTGTATACCAGTAACGCCAAATTGTGGTTTTCCAGTAAAGTGGAATCGTAATTAAACCTAGAATGTAGTTTATTTCACTAAACTTGTGTTCATAGGCTATAAAATTATATTGATCTAGTGCAGTGGATTATATGAAATTTGTGCATTCTATAAGTGCTATACTAACTTGATGGAATTTATCAAGCCTTCACTGAGATATTATAACTGTTGACTCAGTAACAGTGTGAACAGAACAGAATAGAATAGAAAAGACTCGCTACGTTCCATTATTTTGTGATACAGATATTTGTGAGTACTAAATGTGAGCCACCTATCTCAAGTCATCAGATTGGTAAGATTATGACTGAAAGATGTACGAAAGATTTGTCTAAATACATTAAAATTTTCAGATGTAAGAATCTGTGAAAGAGACTGTTGCATGTCACATTTAACATTCACAAATGCATGCTTAATCCGTACATGCATCGATATATTGCGGGTTCAGCTTAGTGCTCAACCAAGCCTCTTTCTCAGATTCTAACACGAATACTAACCGCAGTTAAAGAAGGCCTTCAGAAGTATTGTGACACTGCATATGCCAGAAGTGGTGTTAATCAGATGTGGATCCTGAAAAACTCCAAAGAGCTCTTAGAAAACCTAAAGGCACAATCTCTTCATTCCGTCAACAGTATTAAATCTTTCGATTTCTCTACTCTTTACACTACTATTCCTCATGATAAATTGAAATCTAAATTAAAGGCAATTATCAACCAGTGTTTCTTCCACAAGAATGGTAACCGTCGATTTCAGTATGTTGTCATTGGCTACAAAGACACATACTTCATTCGGGATCACTCTGATGCACCACAAAAATACTCAGATGCAGATGTCATTAAGATGCTGGAATATCTAATCGACAATATTTTTGTGGAGTTCGGCGGTCGGATATTTCAACAAACAATCGGCATACCGATGGGTACTAATTGTGCACCGTTACTTGCCGACTTGTTTTTATACTCGTATGAGGCGGAGTTTGTACAAAGTCTCCTCCAAGCAGGCAAGAAACCCCTCGCACAACAATTCAATTTCACCTACAGATATATAGATGATGTATTGTCTCTGAAAAACACAAAATTTGCAGAGTATTTAGAATTCATCTACCCACGTGAACTTGAAATAAAGGAAACAACGGAGACTTCAGCCTCCTCCTCATACTTGGATTGTTATCTCTACATCGACAATGGAAAGCTTACTACTAGGCTTTACGACAAACGGGATGACTTCAATTTTCCCATCGTTAACTTTCCTTTCCTGAGCAGTAATATCCCTTCTGCACCAGCATACGGCGTTTACGTTTCACAGTTAATCCGTTATGCCAGAACCTGTTCAAATTATCAGGACTTCATGGAGCGTGGGAAAGTGCTCACTCAAAAGTTGTTGAGCCAGGGGTATCAAAAAATCAAACTGGTAGCAACACTTAAGAAGTTCTGTGGGAGACATCATGATCTAGTCAATCCCTACAATGTGGCAGTTTCCAGAATTGGTTCTGATGTTTTTGCCAGTGACGCGCCATAAGTAGACTTCCCAAATCCCGGACATACGCTTCTACCGATATTTCCTTCGTTCAGGCCCATGGGCATGGTGGGCGAAGCTTGCTTACCAAGTAATGCTTACTATCCGCGGACGCCTGATTACACCCTTTGTTCTGGGGTCCATGTCTGTTGGTCTGAACATTCTGATTCGTCATTCGTTTATGGATTTATGATTTTGGATTACGGCTTTGGTACCATGACCGCAACTACTTAATATTACTAATTGTCCCCATCTTAGTCCCCTGTGAAAAGTTGGCTTTAAAATTTTGAAGGTTAACATCCAAAAACTGTTTCGTGAACAATATGGTTAATTTTTTTTAGGTTCGTGAACAACTGGATAATTATTTGTGGTTCGTGAACAACTAGGATAATTATTTGTGGTTCGTGAACAATTCAATAATGCAGTTGATTTATAATATGTAAGGTTAAACTTTGTGTCAGTACATAGTTTGTGAACAACTTGGCTCTCTGTGTTCCATAATTTTGTAGTGAAAAATTAGGTTTAACTTTGTGGCAGTATATAGCTTGTGAACAACTTTAATAAGTTTTTGACTTATATTAGTGAACAATAAGGCTAATGATATATTGTTCGTGAACACCTTAATACTAAGATGTAAGTTAAAAATCTCAATTAGTTAATAGTTACTGAATAACTTGATTAATCAATTGATTTGTGAACAATGGGATTAACAATATTTGATAAGTGACTGGTTCTTTATTAAGTTGACTTCTATAAAGATGTTTATTAATTATTTGTGAATGACTGGGTTAACACAAATCTTGTTATTTCCTAAGTTAACAACATCTAGTTAGTGAACAGCAGCATGTTGCTTTGATTCAATCAATAGCGTTTGTGAATCATAGGATACAGTGTTTGTGAATTTTAGGATTAGTGACCGATAAGGCTAATTATATCTGGATTGTGAATGAACAATAATTTCAAAGTTAAATTTAGTAGGACGCTTTGATAATTTAGTAGGAGTTTGTTGTCCCATTGAATCTTAAAGTTGCTAATTTGAATTATACTTCTTAGTCAGAGATAACTATACAGAATAGTGATTATAAGTGAAAAGAAAGTAATTAGTGAAAAGTAAGTATTGCAATGTAACTTATTAGTTGTAAACTGAAAACACACACACACACACACACACACACACACACACACACACACACACACACACACACACACACACACACAAAAACTGCTGTCTTAAGTGAACAGTGTTACGTGTCCTTATTGTTTTGTGTTTTTCATTTTTAAATCCTGATGAGTTTAAAATATTTAGAAAATTACTCACAGAAAAATCCTGTTAAAACTTCATTAACACAAAGAACGAGGACACTTATATTGGTGTCTGATAGTAAAGGGTGTAGATTGCAAAGAATTGTTGAGAGAAGTGAACCAGAAAACACTATTGTTTGGTGTTGCAAAGGGGGTAGAAACTCATATCAAGCAGCAAACTTCATCATTGAAAATTTAGAATATTTTGTTCACAAATATGGACAAATTTTAATTGCTGTATGGACAGGTACATGTGACTTGACACAATTCTCTTGTAGAACAAAATGCTACATAGATTTAAATCAGATTACAGTAGAAGATATCGTTTCTCAATATCAAAAGATAATTACCGCTACTATAGAATATGGACCTAAAATTAAATTAGTTTTTCTTGAATGTCCCCAGTACTCAATAGCAATATGGAATGAAACAAAGGGTCATCCAAATTATGACAGTTTTAAGAGCAATACAAATATTTTGCTTTCAAGGATCACATAATTAAATGCAGCGATTCGAAAGCTGAATACAGCAAATGGGGTCAGTGCACCAAAATTTAGTTTAGATCTAGTTAAGTCTAGAAAAAGTAATAAGTCTTATATTACTGAGAAAGTTAAATACAGTTTGCTGACTGATGGCATTCACCCTTGCATGACACTGTGTCGTTACTGGTTGCGTAGAATAATACACTCTCTGATGCTTACTAATTGTTACGCCTGACTGGTTCATTCGTTTTTGCTGTTATCATTGGAGCGTTGTCTGGACATTGGTCCGCCACGTGTACCTTTGCATGTCAGCATCTACCGTGAATCGGTTCGGTATTGTGAGTTCATGAGAGTTGTAGTGCCGTGATTTTAGTTATTTTGAATGAAAGACCAGTAATGTTATGGTGTTAATTGTATAGGCAGGTACATTGTTACAGCACTATAGCAAGGGCGTGTATTTTTATATTTTGTTTTCTCCACAGTGATCTCCTTGTTATGTACAAATAATAGGTAAGGGTAATATTGAATTATATAGAGTTGTGGTTATCTTACGTAAAAGTTTTGCCGAAACGTTATAAGAGAATCATAAATTTGAAAGATCATATTCAAATCGTGAAAGATTTATCATACAAATATGGCTGAATTAACAGAAGAGGAAAGTGCAAAACTCATAGCTGCTTTCAATAAACTAAAGATTAAACCAAAAGTAGATACTGCTGAAGACCTGGAGCAGTGGTTGAAGTCATTTGGCAAGGAAGGTTCTGTAAAGGTAGAACCAGGTGCACAAGCTTCAACAGCAACCGTGATCACTTCATCACAACAACCTAGGATATCCCTGTTTTATGGGGATAACATAAAAGGCGAGGCTACTTATGCCCAATGGGTATATGAAGTAAAATGCTTGTTATTAGAGAAAACTCACAAACAAGAGGCAATATCCCAGGCTATAAGACGCCCTCTAAGAGGTGAAGCTAGCAATTTGGCTAGAAGACTTGGCATATGTGCTACAATCCCAGAAATTTTAGATAAGTTTGAAAGTGTCTATGGAGATGTAGACACCAAAGAACATTTACTTTCAAAGTTTTACAGTGCAAAACAAGGGGAGAATGAAAATGTCACGAAGTGGTCTTGTCGACTCGAAGATATACTTTCTACAGCAGTAGAAAGAAAGTTAGTAGAGCCAGACAAAGTAAATGAGATGCTTAGGAATATGTTCTGGCAAGGATTGAAACCTGCTCTTAAGGACATATCTGGTTATAAGTTTGAAAAGTAACCGATTTCGACAAGCTAAGAGTTGAAATCAGGAAACTTGAGCAGGACCATCTGAGCAGTGAATCTAATGTCCCTCATTGCAGTGTTTTTGTAGATCAGAAAACAGAAAATAAAGATATCACAGAAATGAAATCAATGATTCAATCATTGACCAATACTGTGCAACAGCTTGAAGAGAAAGTAAACTCTTCACAGATAGTTAAGCCCAAAGAGTATAATAAGGGTAATAGCTCAAGAGGTAGAGGTAAGAGACAACATGACTATCGTGACAATACATAAAGTCAAAGTTATAGAGCCCCTAGACAAAATTATAGCCCACAACAATATTTTCAGTATCCAGGTCAATACCAAAGTCCAAATCAAAGTCAAGGACAAAGATTTAACAGCGAAAGTCAGCAAAAAATATACCAGCCTCCTAATCAGAGGAAGGTTCAAGATCAAATAGTAAATGAAACAGATCAGCTATACCAAAATCAAGGTCAAAATTATGGACAAACTCAGGCACAGGGTCCTTTTGAACCAAATCAAAATGAAGATTTTAATAGAGGACCGTTATGTTATAGGTGCAGACAATATGGTCATTATCAGTGGCGTTGTCCTGTGAGAATGGATCATAGTCGTGCACATTTAAAATGGAACAAGCCTATGGACAGGGACTTTCCATAGGCGGTTCAAAAAGGTGTCCCAAAGTATCCAACCTTGTAGGGAGTAGCAACGAAGTAGATATTCTGTTAGAAAACATTGAGACAAAAGCGTTGCTAGATACCGGTTCATGTGTAAGCACTTTAAGTCAGTCTTTCTATGAGAATAATTTTAAACATTTAGATCTGTTTCCGTTAGACAATTTGTTAAGATAAAAATGTACCGATGGAAGTTGCATGCCTTATTTAGGTTACATTCAAGCAAAAGTTACAGCTGTAGTAATTCCATATGAGTATGCGCAAGATTGCATATTTTTAGTTGTTCCAGACACTGATTACAATTTAAGTGTCCCCTTGCTCATCGGTACAAACATTTTAGCAGAATTTCTGACACAGTGCAAAGGAAAACTTGGTGAAATTTTTCTCCAAAATTCAGCTTTACACACAAGTTGGTATTTAGCACTACGTTGTCTGATAATACGAGAGAGAGAGCTAAGGAAAAGTAAAAACAGATTAGCAGTAATTCGCAGTGCACAGCAAAACACCATCACAATACCGGCAAATAGCAGTGTGACAATTAAAGGGGTAACCAGCAAAGAGTTGGAGTATCAGCCTACATGTGCAATGATGGTTGAAACTGTTGACTCTTTGATACCGAATGATTTTGATATTACACCTGCAGTTATCACTTATCATTACGGTTAGAATGGATTAATTGATGTGCAAATCGCGAATGTTACAATGTCTACATTTAACATACCACCAAAAGCAATTTTATGTGAACTACAACCAGTTTCAGTGGATATGACATATCAAATGTCCACAACTGATAACCAATCAGAAACAATATTTGATAGAATAGCAGTTGAAACTGAGGGTCTTTCAGAATCTGAAATGCAAGACATAACACAGCTTCTGAATAAGCACACTGATATATTTTCCACAGGCAAGACCGACATCGGTCACTGCACTTTTGTAAAACACATGATCAATCTTACAGATGACACCCCATTCAAACAAAGGCACCGTAGAATACCACCAGCTATGATCGATGAAGTCAGATCACATATTGAAAAGCTGGCAGCAAATGGTATAATAAGGCCTTCACATTCACCATGGGCTTCAAATGTTGTACTTGTAAGAAAAAAAGATGGAGCGATTCGTATGTGTGTTGATTATCGTGAGCTGAACAACAGAACTATCAGAGATTCTTATGCTCTCCCGAGAATAGAAGAAATATTGGATACTTTGTCGGGATCTAAATACTTCACTGTCTTGGACATGAAATCAGGTTATCATCAGGTGGAAGTTTTAGAGCAGCATAAATGCCGCACTGCATTCACTGTAGGCCCCTTAGGATTCTGGGAATATAACAGATTACCTTTTGGCCTGAATAATGCGCCTGCTACTTATCAGCGGCTCATGGAGCAATGTTTAGGCGACTATAATATGGAAATTTGCGCCATATACCTTGATGACCTGACTATATTTTCAAGCACCTTAGAAGAACATCTGAAACGTTTAGATATGGTCCTCAGTCGGTTGAAAGAGTGTAATCTGAAACTTAATCCCAAAAAATGCTCATTTCTTCAAACCAAGGTCAAGTATGTAGGGCATATTGTTTCAGAAAACGGGGTGGAGGCAGACCCTGAAAAAATTGACAGGGTAATAAATTGGCCAAAACCTAAAAACGGTGAAGAAGTCCGGCAATTCACATCATTCACTGGATATTATAGGCGCTTTCTGAAGGATTTTTCAAAAATCGCTAAGCCACTTACTGATTTGCACCCATATACAACATTAAAGAATGGAAAAAAGATTAAATCGTGTAAACCTTTTGTGTGGGGTGCAGAACAGCAGGAGGCATTTAACCAGCTGAAGAAAGCCTTATTATCAAGCCCAATTCTGGGATATGCAGACTATACTATTCCTTTTGAATTGCATATAGATGCGAGCCTGAAAGGTTTAGGAGCGGTTTTGTATCAGAAACAAAATGGCTGTTTTAAGGTGATAAGTTATGCCAGTAGAGGGCTTATAAGGTCAGAAAAGAATTACCCCGCAGCTAAATTAGAGTTTTTAGCTTTAAAATGGTCTGTGACAGATCCGTTGCACGATTACCTTTACGGTGCTACGTTCACGGTTGTAACAGATAATAACCCTTTGACATACGTTCTTTCAAAGGCAAAACTTGACGCAACTTGTCATAGATGGTTGTCGTTTCTTGGCACTATATGATTTTAACATTGTGTACAGACGTGGAAGAGCCAATGTCGATGCAGACGTTCTTTCTAGACATCCTGGTAATGTAGATGAACAGTCTGTTCATGTGCCATCAGAGTCTATAAAGGTCATTTGTGATAGTATTGTAACGCAACCTGTAGAAATTTTATCAATGTCAGTTGATGTCTTAGGTGCAACAGAATTCCCAAGTGAGCCAATGGCACAAATAGAAACAAGAGAAATAAGAAAGCAGCAAATAAATGATAGGTTTCTTGGCTTTTGGGTTCGTGCTGTGAGAATTAAAAATCAGCCAGACAAAAGTACCCTCAATACTAGAGAAGATCTAGCTATGCTTAAGATATTTAAGAGTCTTAAACTAATTAGAGGTGTATTGTACAGAGAAGTTGAAAATGAAGGTTGCATAAAGAAACAGCTTTTGCTACCCTACTGTTTCATAGAACAAGTTCTCAACGGTCTGCACAATGATATGGGGCATCCAAGTAAAGACCATACATTGTCGCTATTACGGGACAGATTTTATTGGCCTGGCATGACATCAGACACTGAAAACTGGATTAAAAACTGTGGAAGGTGTATCAGAAGGAAGGCAAAAACAGATATTAGGACACCTTTGGTTACTATTACTTCTACCTTTCCACCAGAGTTAGTTTGTCTTGATTACTTGACACTAGAACCATCACAAGGAAACATCTGTAACATCCTGGTCATAACTGAACATTTCACAAGATTTGCTGTAGCCATACCTACAAAGAATCAGACTGCTAAAACAACGGCAGATGCCTTGTATAAAGAATTTATAGTAAGGTATGGTATACCAGACAGAATACATTCAGACCAAGGAGCAAATTTTGAGAGTCAGTTGATAAAAGAATTGTGTAAGGTATTGGGCATAAAGAAAAGCAGAACATCAATTTACCACCAAGCTGGGAATGGAATGACAGAAAGATTCAATAGAACTCTTCTGTCAATGTTAGGCACCTTAGAAGCAGAAAAGAAAAAAAAAACTGGAAACAGTTTGTAGCACCTCTGGTACATGCATATAATTGCATAAAACACGAGAGCACAGGCTACTCTTCATACAGTCTTCTCTTTGGTAGAGAACCAAGGCTACCAGTGGATGTCGCGTTTGAAATAACTAAAGACCAGGACACTACTGGCTCATATACTGATTATGTCAGTGATCTACAGAAAACAATTAAAGAGGCTTTTGATAAAGTCCATATAATTGCAGAAAAGTCCAGAGAAAAGCAAAAATTCAATTACGATTTGAAAGCCCAGGCGGCGAAATTGGCTGTTGGAGACATAGTTCTTATTAAAATTCTTGCCCATGATGGCAAGCATAAACTGGCTGACAAATGGTCAGAAGACATATATACAGTTACAGAGCAGCCCAACAGTGATATACCTGTTTATAAGGTGAAGCGGGAAGATGGTGAAGGTATTGAGAAAACCCTTCACAGAAACCACCTTCTTCATATAGGGTATACTTTATCTGATAACATGAAAGATAAAGAAGTTCCACAGATGAACCATGGTTCTATTGAGGATAAACAAATTGAAGATATCCCTGTGCCCAAACCAAGAAAAAAAGCCCCGATACCAAAACCTAGAAAGTTACAAAAGGTGAAGGAGACAGTGACAGGACCATACAGAAACTTTGTTTCTATTTCAGATGATGAAGAAGATGAGATAGTTGTATCAAAGACAACAGTATCAAATCCAAATCATCATATTATGGATGAAGAAGTCGGTGCTTCTTTAGCAGCAGCCCCTTTAGCTGCTCATAGCTTTAAAGATGGCATGAGTACTCATGAAAAAGTCGATCCGATGGAGGATGGGGACGCCCATTTTCCTGATCAACAGGTGACAGATATATCAGAGGGTGACGGATTCGTGCTGAAGCTACTACTTCAGACGACACAGCTTTGAAAGTGGTAGATACTGAAGCTAATGCTACAGTACATGGTACAGATGAAGCTGAAATTTCAGGTGCTGAGTTGAGAAGATCTACCAGAGTACGAAAGAAACCTTTTTGGCAGGAAAAGGGTGAATTTTGCATGGCCGTGATGGATATAGGTCTTTTACTTCAGTCTCTTTTACATCCTGGTACCTTATCACAATTCAGTTCAGATAACATATATGCAATTGTGAAAGGTATTAGTGATACTATCGTTTGCGAATGACGGGACGTCATTTCTGTGACGGGGGGAGTATGTACATCCTGGTACCTTATCACAATTCAGTTCAGATAACATATATGCAATTGTGAAAGGTATTAGTGATACTATCGTTTGCGAATGACGGGACGTCATTTCTGTGACGGGGGGAGTATGTAGCTGATGCTGATTTTATTCATTGTAAAAATTTGACTACAGTACTTTCAATACTTTGATTCTTAATAGATAACAGGTTTTCACTATTAAATGAGTGATTGTCTGCAGTTGGTTATACTGTAATCAAACATGATTTTTATATGCAGTTTCATTGTTTTTATATATTATGAAATCAATAGTGAAATGAAACCACTGATATGCTTTAATATAATACGCAAATACATTTAACCCCAAATTTCTGAAGATTATTTATCATCATTCTAAGTGTGGACAATATTTGCCCCAAGGCTATGCACTTCTTGCATTGCTGTTAATCTATTGTTATGCTGGCAAAGGTATGATTGATATTATAATTGTGCTCCTTTTCATTTGTCAGGTTTGGTGAGTTTTCCATGTTTAGAGATTTTAACTGTCACTTTAGATTTGACTTAGGAAGTGATGAGAGGATAATTTGATATTACTAGAAATTGACTTTCCTCATCGAATTGTTGTGCTTGTCAATAGTTTTGGTTTTGTGAGTATCATCTTTTTATCCTAGCAGGTTACATTGGAAATCTCAGTTATTTTGGCATTTCTGTGATTAAATCTGTGGAAATTTGGTTTGGTGTCCTTTAGCTCAAATTACTAACTTATAACATGTTGATGCACATTTGTTCTTTTGAAATTTCAGTTACAGCATCTAATAGTCACATCACAGCGAGAATGGATCGGTGAAAGATAGATCAGAGCTGAAAGTCTAACCCTTATAAAAAAGATTCTGTGCTATAATGTCACTAGAAGGCAGCGGCATGGTTGCAGCAAAGAAAAACTGTGCCGCTAAAATTTGCCGATCATTGCCGCTAATGGCAATGCTCTGGCAAAGTACCTTACCAGCAGGGAGGAGTTTGCAAGTACTTTGCCAAAAAATATTGGGGATCAAGGAGCTTGCCAAAAGTTTGCCAGAAAGTTTTCTTTTTTGAGGTAGTTTGCCAGAGGTTTGCCATTATCTCTGAATCTGATGATTACTAGAGGTTATTTCATTCCACTCAGTTGTTTATTTGGAGTTTCAAAATTTATTAGACAAAGGTAATTATTCTCTAAGCAGCAGACCACCCAAATATTGATAATTATATTCAAATAAAAAACATTCCGAAATGGGGTTAAAGAAAATTTGCTACATCAATATTTTCACCATACATTTGCAAGTTTTTATAACAGCTGAATGTTAACAACGTAGATCACTGTGACAGTGATAATATAAAACAACCAAAACTGGGTCTTCAATGGGGAAAAAACAACAGTCTGCTGACATGATCCATATCAACTCTTTTTTCTGGTCAGACACTTTGAAAATTTTTAAGCTGTTAAGTTCAGTGCAGAAGTGAATTTCTATAACATTATGGCAAGCTTATGGTCAACTTTGCCAGAACATTGCCAGAAAATAATTGTAATTATGCAAAACAGGTTTAGGGAAATATTTATGGCCCGGTTGCCATGACACCAATGTGCTTTTAATTAAGATATCATAAAAGTGGTCAGATTGTTTGCTTTTTAACCAAAAATTGCAGTCATTTATAAGATAGCACTGAATGAGTAACAAGTTAGAAAGTAAAGGATCTGATAGTGATTTTCTTGTTTTATTGTGGAATATATATAATTTTGTGTTTCGCTGTATCAGTGTGAATTAATTTTCATTGGAATACTTTTATCTATATGGATTCTTAAATTTAATTTAAAAAGGTTATTGAAAATGGTAAGTTTATTTTCTTTGCAGTTGAAACTCAAAACTTTCTCAAAGACTGTAATTCCATTTATATTTTACTCAGGATCATACAGAATCATGCATAGAAATTTAGAAACATAAACCATGAGTTTCATTTTCGATGAACTAAAGATGCATAGTTACTTTGTAAGATTCTGCATGGGAACCACTTATCTAAATGTGCTGAATTAAATACATGTATAGCAAGCCAAATGAGCATGCTTACTCATATCTGAAATTGTTTTTGTCAAATCTCTTCAACTATGGACTCCTTTAAAAGAAATGTTAGAGCCTCTAAACTGGGGATCTGCTAGTAAAGGTTATGAAGCCCAGGGCGGGAGGATGGGGCTCTAAGGAGGGATATCCTATGCAGATGCATATTAAAAGGGACTGTGTCATAGAATGTTAACCTTATACATAAAACATTAGTATCAAATGCTCAAATTTCTGTCATAGATAAAAAAAAATATCTGAGCAGAAATTTTACATAGAGTATGTTTTCAGTTGTCTTAAGTGTTCAGGGTGTCCGCATTTTAGAAAAAACAACATCCCTGAGGACCTGCGCATGCATATTTTTAGCTTTGTAAAGTCCCTTTTCCCCTAGTACAGTCAAATGTTTGCCGCGATTTTGCAATAGGTCTGCGGCAACCTTATGGCAGACTTCATTTGCATGATAAAAACACACTGCAGCAACCTTGCGGCAATGTTGCTGCATCATTGCGACAACTTGTTCATAGCTCTGCAGCGGACCTTACCACAGGCCCATTTTTTCATAAGGGAAACCCACATTTTGGTATGTAGAATTTGTTAATATAAGTATAATCGGTTATGTTGCCATGGGGTTAAGGCATTTGTTTCTTAATCATGGGTTTGTGAGTTCGAATCCCGCTCGCGGAATTCTTTTCATGCCCTGTGATGTTATTTTTATTATTTGATTATTGTTCATTGGCTGATATAGCCAAAATGCTGTATTAAGGGCATGAAGACCCAGATCAGCCATTTCATAATTGTTTCATTTGACAAGGCAAATAAGTTTTATATATTTCTAGAGAAACGGTGGTTCACACACACACACACACACACACACACACACACACACACACACACACACATATATATATATATATATATATATATATATATATATATATATATATATATGCATATTCAGGCATTTATTTATGTTAGCTACTTTGTCATTTTTAATACACTGCATAGACTGTGTTCTCAAGGTCACTATGCTGTCAGAATCATGTTTGGTAGTCACCTGCTTAAATAAATGTTTCTGTGATTTAAATTAATATTGTTTTTATCATAAAAAGGTGATTATTACAGACTGATATGGCTGCATTAATATAATGATTTGTTTGAGGATATACTTTCCTTAAATGCAACTTAAAAGTTTACATTGCTTAACTGTCAGTGAGAACATGATTTGTTCACAATGATACTAACCTGTATACTTTTGAGTTGAAATATTATTTGACATAGATATAATAAGATTTATTGTTTGTTTGCAGGACTTTTTAATCATGTGTGACCACAGTGAATGATTAAAATTCTAAAACTATTCGTGCTCTAATGATGTTTAAATCAACTGAGAAATAGACCGATTACATATATAAAACCCACAAAAAAAACAAAAAAAAAAAAAAAAAAAAAACAGAGCAACATTCATCTTTGAAGCCGTTATACGAATATCAAAGTATTCTAAAGTTGAAAAAAAAATGTCTTATTTCTGCATTTCATGTCAGAAAGAAGTAGATGGCCATCGCCATGCTAATTCTTGTGATGTGTGTGAGCGATGGCAGCATAGGCTTTGTAGGACGGGTATTTATTTGTTTATTTATTTATTTATCTTGCCATTATTTTTGTCATTTCTGATTTGATTTTCTCGTTGAGTTCATTGTACTTTCAGTTTCCGTTTTTGAATGACTATTAAAATATGTATGATTGCAAATGAGCTGGGGCATGGTACTTCGAGACATGTATTATCTATTTATATTTAAGGGGGCGAAACGACTACGGGTGAAACGACCAAGGGGCGAAGCTTTTTTCGGGGCGAAAAGGTGAGGAAATGGTTTGGGGGCGAAACGTCTCGGAACCGCTGCCACGACTTTTGTGCAACTAGTAGTATGGCCAAAATGAATTACGGACCCTGTTCATTCTTTATTTTGTTTGGTAACAACGGACAGTGTGCGATATTATATGTGTTTCTTTTTTAAGCAAAGCACTTAACAGTTATCAGAGAAAGAGCATAAGAGACCACAACATTATCATTTTAAGTATGAAACTATTTTTTATCTGTTAAGGTGTAAAATGGATATTGTAATCTTTTGTCATGGGTTTCCGTGACCAACAGACGTGCTCTCTAGAACTGACCAGTGCCAGATAGATCGATAAACTAGCTGAACTCCAGATGAGGACAGTACGGGTGCTTTCTTTCTTTTCTTTTTCTCTATATACTGCCTCATGCCCACGAGGGCATTCTAGGCAGGGATGCGCGTCAAGCAAGATTCAAGACAGAATATTAATCTGAATAAAAATTAAAATAGTGAAGTAGGTAAAAGATGCTTTGCGGGACTGTAGGCCTGATAAGCTGTTGGTACTGGTGAAGCACCCGATTTGCAAGCAGAGGTTCCCAGATTTGAAACCTGCATTGGGCACACTACTGTACTTCCTCCTTTGTTTACTTTACTGGTGATGAGGTAAACTGATAAGTGTTAAGTCTACAAACTATAAAATGAATTTAGGCACTGCCTAGAAACAGGCTTGGCAATTGCTTAATTTTCAGTCAACCGAAAAGTGTTCTTTTTTTTTGTTGTTGTTGTTGATGCAGGACAGGGTAACAATCTGTAACAATGCAGACGAAAATGATGTACACCTGACTGGCTCCCGCTGAATGTCACCTTGATAAGCAAGAGCATAGCTTTAAGGTCGACCAACATTATTGAAGTTGTCAAGAGTAAATAATTATATTTTTAAATGCTTTATGGAGCTTTGAAATTTCTACACTTGCTTCAATTAACAGTCTCCATGAAAAGTGCAGGACTGCCTGAATAAACTGCCATTTTTTCATTTTGTCCTGCAAAAACTTTTAGTCTGTCTGACAAATGTCCAGTGAATCTTAGCAAAGAAATTAATATTCTGACAACAAATATGCCTTCAGTCCTGCAGATACTTATCTGTCCTGCAAAAGATTAGAGTCTTTCTGACAGCTGTCCAACATCAGTAGAAAAGATTTTGCAAAGACTGAATTTAATAATGAAATGGAAGTTAAAGGAGTGAAAGAAAAATATGTTTGAAATTGATATATATATAAATTCTGACAGGTTCTATAGCATTACGATTATCAGCAGACGCTTTGAGTTATAGTATCTGCTTTGCTTTTGACTAACAGAGATGAAAGTAGCAGATGAATCATTCAAAAGTAGTCGTCAGCTTTTTTTTGCATTTTTGCATTTTTTATTGAAAATATGTGCGTATATTTCTTACTATTTAAAAAATATCTTCACAAAAAAATGGCTGTGGCTATTGACAACCTGTTGTCAGTAGCGATTTTTGCTATTGACAACCGGTTGTCAGTAGCGATTTTCGCTATTGACAACCAGTTGCCAGTAGCGATTTCGCTATAGACAACCAGTTGTCAATAACGATTTCTCTATTGACAACCGGTTTTCTATAGCAAAATCGCTGCTGACAACCAGTAAAATGTTTTAAAGTCTTGACCGTATCATCAGTTTCAATATAGAATGATTATTTTCATACTTAATAACTACATGTACGAGAAGCATATAATTAAAGTTTTATTTTTAAAAGCACTTTTTATAAAGTTCACATGCAGATATAAGAAATTTGCAAATATACATGAATGGTAATGTAAAGCAATATTCAAACAGAACAGAAACACCTCAGTCTCCTGATCAAACTGCTCCTTCAAGAGCAGAAGCAGTCTGATGAGGATCTCCACTCTTTGCTCATGATGGTCTATCCCAGTACACAGATTACCATACTGTTTCTAATCAAAAGATATTTTTGTTATTTTTATTTACCATAATGTCATATACAGCTATTAAACTTTTGGGTAACTAGCAAAGTAATTAAAGGGTTTGGTCTGATCTTGGTCTACTCCCAAGCACTAGAGTTTGTTTCCCAATATTTAGGGTATGTAGGTAATTACAGTACATTGTACTTCTTCTAATCATGTATCTTTGTTATTCACATTTACTATAATGTCAAAACTGTAATTTGGGTAACTAGCAAAGAAAAAGAAGATGAATGGTCTGATCTTGGTCTACACTCAAGGACTAGACTTTGTTTCCCAATATTTAGGATATGTAGGTATTTACCATACTTCTTCTAATCAGAAGTCACTTTTGTTATTACATTTACCCTAATGTCATTATACTGTAATTAAACTACATTTGGTAACTAGCAAAGAAGATGAAGAGAGTGGTCTGATCTTGGTCTACACTCAAACACAAAACTTTGTTTCCCAATATTTAGAGTATGTAGGTATTTACCATAATTCTTCTAACCATAAATCACTTTTGTTATTACATTTAACATAATGTCATAAAAGTGTAATTAACCCTTAAAGTGCTTATCACAACTGCAGCAGACGACAATTTTTTTTATCATTTTTTATTATTTTTTTTTTTTATTTTTCAGAGAAAACAAGTCTTGACATTTCATGTGAATTGTCTGCTTGGCAGATGATTCACATGAAATGTCAAGACTTGTTTTCTCTAAACAAAATAGAATATCATTTGCTACAAATTTTGCTTGGCACTTTAAGGTTTAAACTGCATTTGGTAACTGGCAATGAAAATGAAGAGAGTGGTCTGATCTTGGTCTACACTCAAGCACTAGACTTTGTTCCTCAATATTTAGGGTATGTAGGTATTTACCATACTTCTTCTAATCATAAATCACTTTTGTTAAGACATTTAACAAAATGTCAGAAAACTGTAATTAAACTACATTGGGTAACTGGCAAAGAAAATGAAGAGAGTGGTCTGATCTTGGTCTACACTCAAGCATTAGACTTTGTTTCTCCTACCTGGAAACTGTAAAATCAACAATGTTCACTTAGCATTCTCTCAGTATTATATACAGCATATTAGTCCTTTGTTATTGGTCAAGATTTGCGTGATGATCTGCATAACAAAATTCACAACAGAAAAAAGGTGCATTCACATCAGCTGGGGATTCAATGCAACGAGCATGGAACCACTCACAGCAGTTTTGACATTTCATCATTGGTGTGTTGTCATGGGGTCATCTACATTTACAATAAACCCTGATTTTCTGTCATTTTATCTTTTTCTGTCTAATATTAACATCAAATGGAAACATGGTAAAACTTCCATTTTCTATACATTTAATGAGATGGCCTCGCAGTTTGTCCTGTCTGAAAAGTATTTTGTTAGGCTTGTATCCATTGCATAGTGCCACTGCTGTTGCTATAGCGAAAAGACAACAATCAGCACTACCCTGCTGCTGCTGTATAGGCATTCTGTTAGCTGTAACATATGTGCATTTTTGTTCCAAAATTGCACAAATTTGATTTTGTACTTCCATGTCTAGATTTAAGTTTAAACTATCAAAAACATTCACATACCCAGGTTTAAGGTTGACTGTGGAGATGGTGAGCCAGTGGCCACATTTACTACTTCCCTTAAACAGAATTTGAATCATATTGTCCTGACAGGTTTCAAAAGTTATATCAGCCTGACTGAGAATGGTAGGTTGAAATCCATTGATATTTGGATATTGGTTTTTCAACATGTTCTGTGCAACTAGAATTACTCTTTCATCAAGCATTTCTCCACTATCAATTTGTATTTTGCAGTCATTTTTCAAGCTGACCATTTCATTTCTTACCCAGAAATCCCTGTCATTATCATCGGTTTTATCATCAATTTCAATTGCTTCATTTTGGGTTTCACCAGATTTACAGTCCATGGTATTTCTATGCACCTCTGTTTGGCTACTTAATTTTTGCGTTTTATTTATTTTGTTTTCCTCCTGTCGCTTGCACTTTTCTTTCAAAGATAATGACTTTCTGCTTTTTCAAAACTGCCAGAATGGTTTGTTTGAACCCTTTGGTCTGCCTATTCTTGATTTAACAATGGGAATGTTTATTTCAGGGAGATTTTCAGTGGTATTTTCCTCTTCACCTGAACTGAATGAAGCTGAAATTTCCGCCATGGAATTGTGGATTAGACTTTCAGATTCACAGTTATTAGACATACCAATTTCTTTTTCAGAACTGTCATATCTTAGAGCTCTTTCTTCACTTAGTTTCCCTAGGTCATCACTGGAATTTTCAGACTGTGTTAATTTATTATCATCAGAAGTGCCATGATGTTTGGAGTCAGAGCTTTCATTTTGAAGAAATTCTTTAGAATGAGTCAATAGTGGCTCATCAGTTGTTTTTATTTCATCACAGTCTGTTTGACTGACAGTGTCAGTTTCTGAATCTTTACTTTCCAAAAGACATTCAGGTGGTTTTTCAATTGTCTTAGATACTCTGTCATCAAGCATTTCTCCACTATCAATTTGTATTTTGCAGTCATTTTTCAAGCTGACCATTTCATTTCTTACCCAGAAATCCCAGTCATTATCATCGGTTTTATCATCAATTTCAATTGCTTCATTTTGGGTTTCACCAGATTTACAGTCCATTAATACGTATTTCTATTCACCTCTGTTTGGCTACTTAACTTTTGCGTTTGATTTATTTTGTTTTCCTCCTGTCGCTTGCACTTTTCTTTCAAAGATAATGACTTTCTGCTTTTTCAAAACTGCCAGAATGGTTTGTTTGAACCCTTTGGTCTGCCTTTTCTTGATTTAACAATGGGAATGTTTATTTCAGGGAGATTTTCAGTGGTATTTTCCTCTTCACCTGAACTGAATGAAGCTGAAATTTCCGCCATGGAATTGTGGATTAGACTTTCAGATTCACAGTTATTAGACATACCAAATTCTTTTTCAGAACTGTCATATCTTAGAGCTCTTTCTTCACTTAGTTTCCCTAGGTCATCACTGGAATTTTCAGACTGTGTTAATTTATTATCATCAGAAGTGCCATGATGTTTGGAGTCAGAGCTTTCATTTTGAAGAAATTCTTTAGAATGAGTCAGTAGTGGCTCATCAGTTGTTTTTATTTCATCACAGTCTGTTTGACTGACAGTGTCAGTTTCTGAATCTTTACTTTCCAAAAGACATTCAGGGGTTTTTTCAATTGTCTTAGATAGATAGATAGCTAGATAGATAGGCGGGCCCCCGTAGCCTAGTGGATAAGAGAGTTGACTCTTAATCCATTAGGTTTCTCACCGCTGTGGTTCGAGCCTCGCTCGAGTCATATGTGGGAAAGCCAAGTTCTGCTTACGGATGGTCAGGTGGTTTTTCTCCGGGTTCTCCAGTTTTCGCCCACCTTCGATGAACGATCGGCTCGATATAAGTGAAATATTCTTGAAAGGGCCGTAAAACCCAAATCAAAAAAAAAAAAAAAAAAAGATAGATAGATAGATAGATATACATACATACATACATACGGACGGACGGACGGACAGATACATATACATACAGACGGGCTGACAGACGGATGGACGGACAGACAGATAGATAGATAGATAGATAGGCAGACAGACAGACAGACAGAGTGACCGTTTGGTAGAAAAAAGTATACTTACATTAAAAGACTGTACAATATCTTGAATTCTTGGCCAGAGTTGGTGGATTCTGTATTTAGGATATGATAAAGTAGTAATATTATCATCTTTAATATACTGATGAAAGTATTTAGCTTGGCTGTGACCAACAATGAGAGACATTTTGAAGGAATATAATCATAGATTTGATGTGCAAACCTAATGCATATAGTACTGATAATGAAGTAACAATAGACTGAATAAGCACAATTAAATATTTTGAGCAATATCTTAATTGAAGCCATAAAGCATATACAGATTGTTGTAAAAACATACTGCAAGACCACAGACTGAGTTAATGAAGATACAACCCAATGTTTTTCACACTTTCACACTCTCCCATGACAAAAGATGATAATCATTGTTTTATCTTAACTGGAAGTCATTGAAATATTTATTATAATTAAAAAAAAAATTGTACATTTATGTAAATAATGTTTCAAAATCAATTCTTAAATAATATTTTACCGGTTGTCAATAGCGAAAATCGCTACTGACAACCGGTTGTCAATAGCCACTTCCAAAAAAAAAATCGTTTTAAGCAAATAACTGTTTCTCACCAGTTTTCAGTTCGTGAGATTGGTAACTTTTGGCACAGATCAGCTGAGATACATGGGCAGGATACACTGATGAGTTCCATGCATGTTACGTATAGGTGTGCAGGCCAACATTGCCTGCAGCCGTTGATGCTGGCTTTGCAGGCATCAAACATAGGCATAGTTGATGCCTAAGCACAGAGAGCAGGAACAGGCTATAATTTGGATGAAGGACCAGTTGACTGGGTCTTAAAAAATTGACAGATCTTATGTTTTATTTATGTCTTAACCGATTGTAGTCTGGAGCCCTCAAAAGGGTAACTGGCTAACAGTGTAGATCCAGATCATAGGAGTCAGACGCATTTTTATTATTATTATTATTTTATTTTTTATTTTTTTATTTATTTTTTATGTGATTTGGAAGCGCTATAAATGGAATAATAAATAAAATGTTTAGGTTACTAAATATAGACTGTCTTTATTTAGTAATGTCTATTTTTTACATTTATGGCCCTTCCAAATCACCAAACAAACTTAGAAAATAATATAAAAAAAAAACGCCTCAGACTCCTATGACCCAGATCAGATGAGGCATCTGATCAGGATCTCCAGTTGCAAATAGTTTAGTCTTCTTTTTCCCTAGAGGAATTTCAAAATCATGTACATGTAGGTCGACATGCCTAAAATTGAAATTGGACTCTTCCCACTTATAGTGTGGGTGAGTTGATTTAGTAATATAAAATGAAGGTACTGCCTTTGATGCAAAACATACTCAGCCAACAATATTTTAATACAGTCGACTCTCGTTATCTCGAATTCCAAGGGACTCTCTGAAATACTTCGAGATATTTGTACCTCGACATATCAGATTTGCAGAGTTCAGGAAAAAATAATTCGATTAACCACATTTAATAAATATATATGAATTGGACTCTTGAAGTTAGAGATATATTGAAAATATTGTGGAAAAGAGGAGAAATTGCTCCTTAGGAGTAATTTCTCCTCTTTTCCACAATATTTTGTTACCTGTTGTTAGATTTCCATGTTTATACAGGGACCAGATTTTCACTTCGAGATAAGCGAGTTCGAGATAGCGAGAGTCAGCTGTATGTATAAGATTTGACAGCAGTTTACAAACAAAACTGGCCTTCCCCACTGGGGTTAGCTGAGATCATGTGATACGTTCAGTAATTTTTGTTTTATTTGCATTTTTTGTAGTTTTTGTTTAAATTCAGTGCTCAGAACCAGTCTTTCAAGTGGGCCCTACTTTTCCTACTATTCCTACTTTTCCTTACTTTTTTTTTTGTGTTCCTACTTTTCCCTATTTTTTTCTGAAAATGCCCTATTATCCCTACTTTTTAGTCCAAAAATGTTTGAAGTGACCAAAAATTGTAATTTTTTTCCTCGCTTGCTCGAAGTTTGTAAAAATTGGATCAACTTAATCTGAGCAGTCACGATGCAAAAGTTTATGAAATATTTTTACTTCAGTTGTTACTCCTTTTTTGGAACATTTACTGGTATTTCCTCACCATGGTGATGTAGTGTTATTGTTCAGAGAAAACTGTTTTCTTATTTTATCTTTTTCTAAGTCTGAAAACACTCAGAACATCCCGAATGTAGGAAAGAAAGTATCAGGAAAAAAAGTATCCGGAAAAAAAGTATCGGAAAAAAAGAATCCGGAAAAAAAGTATCAGGAAAAAAAATAAGTCTCAGTTTCATGTACAAAGGATAGATAAAAGGCTATGTAATGTCATCCTAATTAATCTTTAATTGCATTTTGATCATTCAGTACCAAAATTCAGTGTTAATCCTGACTGATGGTAAGGTTTTTAATTGCACTTTGATAATTCAGTACCAAACTTTGGTACCAATCATAATCATGTTAATCCTGATTGATGGTAAAGGTCAATGGTAATTAAATTGTTTACTGTTTGTTGATTGTTTTGTTAATTTATTATTGACTTTAATGAGTTTGTTTGAAATTATCATTGCTAAACAAAACAATTATATGCAGACATAATCTTAAATGGTCTTTAAAGTACCCTTTGATCAAGTAAGTGCAAACATTCATATTTTGTTAAAATGATTTTATTTCTGATTTTTATTTTTGATTGATAATTTGCATGTTTATCACAAAAATCACAATTTGTAAATTTTGGATAAAGTATAATCCCATTGGTAGAAATTAACATATGTAAATTGTTAATACATGTATATAAGCTGAAAAAGTTAATTTTCTATCAGTATATTGTGTGCAATTTTTTCATATGTGCTTATCTATATAAGAAAAAATGGAGTTAATTACAACTTCTAAAGGTGGACTTAAGTTATGTTTTGAGGGTTTTATGTATACCAAGGCCTATACTAGAAAGACAAAAGTGTGGTGGAAGTGTTCCAAGAAAACTAGCTTAGGGTGCCGTACTACTTTGAGTACTGCACAAGACCACACAAATCCAGTTCCTGGGCAGCCACACAACCATCAAGCGGATGAGACAGATGTGGTATATGTTAAACATAGAAAAAACATGCGTGACCAAGCTGCTTCTTCCTTAGACAAACCATCCCAGATCTTTGCCCAAACAGTTTCCCAGATGCCGCCTGAGGTTCTATCATTCTTACCAACTGAGGAAAACGTGAAACGTAGTTTACGTTACCAGCGTCGTACACCTCCTGTTCCACAGAATCTGTCAGAATTTGTCATTCCAGACGAATGGACAACAACTGCCGGTGTCAACCAAGAACCCTTCCTTCTGTATGACAATGGTCCTGACAGCAATTCCCGAGTTATAGCCTTTGCTACATCAAATCAAATCTATGATAATGTTGTATTGATATATTGCAATTAAAAACACATTGTTCACACATGTCTTTATTACATCATTACGTTAATTGGAGGTTTAACATCCCTGTCTACACTATATAGGTCATTTCGGAGACGTTGCTACTAATTTGTGGGACTGTTACCCGACATTGAGATGAAATATCATCTCAAGCCCTGCCGCCCAATGAAACCCAAATAGGGTTCATGAGCATGGACTTTAGCTTGTTTAATTGGAGGTCTAACATCCCTGTCTACACTATATAGGTTCTTTTGGAGAGTTGCTTCCAGCTTGTGGGACTTTTACCCAACATTGATATGAAATGGCATCCCAAGCCCTGCCACCCAATGAAACCCAAATAAGGTTCATGAGCATGGAGATCCGACTTGCACACTTAGCTCAAATGAGGAATTTCTCTTTTTACATCCCTGTCTACACTATATAGGTCATTTTGGATAGTTGCTTCTAACTTGTGAGTCTTTTACGAAACATTGAGATGAAATGACATCTCAAGCCCTTTTATAAGGTAAGGATTACAGAGATAGGTTGCAAAATTTATTATTAAACTGAAAAGTACTAGTAAACATACAAAAGGATCCTAATCATCATCTCATTGTAACATCAGAGGCGAATCTGGTTAAAACTGATACTTTTTTTCTGGATACTTTTTTTCCTACTCAAAAGTGATACTTTTTTTCCGATACTTTTTTTCCTGATACTTTCTTTCCGATTACCGAACATCCCTACTATCCCTACTTTTCATGATTTAAATTCCTACTTTTGCCCTACTTTTTCAAAATTTTGAGCCCTACTTTATCCCTGTTTTTTCACCGGAGGGCACTTGAAAGCCTGCAGAGCTTATATTTTTATTCAAAAGCAACTTTAAACAGGTTTATCAATAATTATTTCTCATGTTTAGCTTATTAATTATTTATTGGTCTGCTTGCCATAATGCCTAAAGATGGCAAACAAGATAATTTTAGTTTGCTACGAGATTCCACACAAAATTTGGGTGCCTAAGAATGTTTGTCAGCCCACTAAAAAGGTATTAAATATTCTTTCAGGGTTCCTACTGAAATGAGTTCAAAGGAAACAAGAAAAGATCAGGAATCTGCAGAAGAAGATACTTTGACTCACTCTGGTATGTGACCAACTGAAAGAGAGTAAATCACACATTTAGTCATCATATTTTTAGTGGAACAGTGCATTATAGAGAACTTTTAGATGAAAGATATATATATATATATACCACATTTATAAGTGATTGGCAGTGGCTACAGATATGGTTCCTATCTAGAACTTTTAGATGAAAGATATATATATACATGTATACCACATTTATAAGTGATTGGCAGTGGCTACAGATATGGTTCCGTATCTTTAGCCTCTGAGGCTAGAGCTACCGGCCTGTGTCAGGCTAGAGATACAAGTCCCTTTCTATAGTCATTCCCATTGCGTTTGGCTAGAGATAGGGCTGTGGATTATTTTCATACCATTTCCAATACTTGTAAGCAAACACTGAATATCTTCAAAATCTGATTTTCACTTCCTCAACTGTGACGTCATTTTGACAGGTACTGATCCGAACTGCGCGGCAAATTACTGTAATGTAACAAAGATAATAGAAGAATGATATGATCATCATTATTAGAAGATATTTAATTCAGTGCCATAGCCAGATCGAAATTATTTTTACGCAAATTACTCTTAAAACTTATGCCTAGAAACGCATAAAAATTAACCCTTACAATGCCAAGAAAACCTGCATCTGAAAATGTCATCTGTTTATGTCGTCTGCTGAATATTCTTGCAAACTTTTCAAACCTACTTTTGCATACAGGCAAACAGTGTGGACCCAGACCAGACTGCTCCTAGTGGATCTGTGTCCACACTATTTGCAACGATGACTTTTAAAGTAACCAGTAGAAGACAAAGCAGACGACAATTGTTGTGATTGGTGCTTTAAGGGTTAAGGGCTACTCTTTATGGAAAACAAATTCCCAGTGGGAGCAAATTCTTTAGACCAGGAGGTCGCAGGTGCACCCCCGCTGAGGTCAGCAACATTCTTTCATGGAGATTGATCACGAAATATTTTCTACGGTCGTTCTCTCCCTTCCGCTGATTCAAGAAGGGCAGTTGGCAGTTTCTGGCGAAAGGATGTGCGCAAAAATGGTTAACCGCTTAGAGGACTAAGCCTTTCCAGTAAACATGTGGTTAGGTAAAATGACTGTGCTGGACATGACCCCATTGGCAGAGATCTCATTAACTCCAGATATGGAGTAAGTTACTCCAACTTTCACTTCTAACTACAACTTTTTGGAAAGTCTCAATAGATAAGTATGGTAAAACTCCAACTCTTTCTGGAGGACAGCATTTTACTCTAATTTTCCAAATCCTAGTGAGAACCCTGATTGGGTTGACTGGGCCGTCATCACGAAAACATACCTATATAATTTTGACCCCCTTAAACCCCACTTTTATATAGTAAAACTGGGGTTTACAAGGGTATACATTATTTTTCTTATTTCTGCTCAAAACATAGATTGAGGGTACTCGTTAGAACCGCCTCATCGAGGCGGTTCTAACAAGTACCCACAATCTATGTTTTGTGCAGAAATATGAAAAATATCTGATTTTTTTTATCTGAAAATTTTCAGTTTTTGGAGATAAAATATTCTATATATTTGAATAGGTGTGTTTTTGTAAAGAGCAGTCAGTCCCTATAGTAAAGAAGCAAAATATTTTATGTTTATGAAAATATTTAATGTTTATGAAAATATTTAATGTTAATGAAAATATTTAATGTTAATGAAAATATTTAATGTTTATGAAAATATTTAATGTTTATGAAAATATTTAATGTTAATGAAAATATTTAATGTTAATACTCAGAAACATAACTTCTACAAGTTAAAATTATTTGAACTCAAAAGAGTTAACAATATTGCTACAGTTTGTGGATTTAACCTGTTTCAGTTATTTTTAATTTTTGCCATTTTTTCACCTTCTGATTGTAGACTTACAGCTATTTTCATGAGAAAGTGGTTAATTTTGTATGATAGATGTGTTACAAAACTTTAATCATGATCAAGCAGTAAAATTTTGTATGCATCGTCTAGAAATGTATTTGCAGGGACTTTGAAGTTAATAAAAAAATATACCTTTTAATCGAAAGCAGTTTTAGGAAATAACCTAAATGACTTTTATAAAACTTCAGCTAAAGAAAAGTTAACTGTTACACTTTGGAAGGGAGGTAATTTTATAGTTGAAATTTAGCTTAACCAAGTTATAAATCTTCTAAAAATTTAACCTTTAGAAGTTATACTCTGATTGGTTCAAAGCCACTAAATTATTGCAGAAGTGTTTCTTACACATGTTATGCACATGCTTCACTCTGGTTCATCAGGCTCATAGTTAGTGTTGTGCCCATTTATCGAAATAATCAAAAACTAATCGAATAAGCCCACTATCAGCAACTTTCGATAATTATTTTTCACTATCGATTTGAAATTCTGTTTTTAGAAATATGGGCCAAAGGTCACATAATGAGACCTACAAATTAAGAGTATTATGAAAGACTCATCGACTAGAAACATAGTTGCAAAATCTGCTTTGTCTTGAAACAACCTATATCTTAAATTACGCTAGTTATGCTATTATATGCTGTTGCATTTTAAGTAATACAGAAACATAAAGCGCACATGCAATGATGATTTATAATTTGACGCCAGTTATGGGATATCCGATTGTATAATCGATAATCAATCAGTTTTACAATGTACTTTACCGATAATCGAATGTGATTTTCCTCTCCGATTCCCAACACTGCTCATAGTTTAGTCTTAATGGTTTTAGTGAGGAAAAAACGAAACAGAAAAGGACTTATTTGATGATTCAAATGAGTACCCACAGCATATGTTTTTATCAAGAAGCAAACAAAAAATACTCTGGCTGTAATCTTATCTGAAGACTACAGAATTGCTTGACTGTACGCTTATAGGAGTATGTGCGGTAATGGGTCGAATATGGTAAGTGATTACTCAGACACATCTGACAACTGCACCATGGATTACTTTTTACCACAATCTGTAGTTCTCGGCTATTTCCTACCAGGCAAAATGATACTGCATGTATTTTTTTATATTTCATGCTCTTTTCTGACTCCCAGAATGATATTTTATACAGGTTCTTGTTTAAGAAAATATATTAAGCATAATCAGTTTGCATTGTCTGCTTCACCAAATCAATAATCAGATATGAAATAAACAAGATAAATGACTTACGTTTGAAGTTTTATGGATTTGTAATGTTTTATGCACCACATTGTATAGGGCGTGAAAAATGGGAAAAAGGGATTAAAAAAATGGATAATAAAATAGACATATCTTTAGATACATTTAACCTTTTATCCTAAGTATTGGGACACCATATCTACTTACCATACTTGTCTTAAAATTTGAAATAGTCCATTCTACTACATTTTGATGTGTATAGAATATTGTTGTACTTATACCAAACAGTGTACAAAATGTAGACCCTGATCAGATGTCGCAACATAAAAAAATAAGTGCAGAAACAAATGGTGCCTCTGGAAATGAATTAAAAAATGTACATGTAGATGAATTAAAAAACATAACTGTTCTACCGAGGCCAAATTAAAAAAAAAAAAAAAAAAAGAAAATATGTATGTTTAGGGTAACATGTTAGAGAAAAAAAAAAGGAAGGGTAGGTAGGGATTCTTTTTTTTTCTTTTTACATTTTTGATGTAGAATTACACCATAATTGCCATCTGAATATATTTGGACTTCGCATATACTTCATATAAAATTTTACCAAGTCTATTTGGCTATCCTTAGATGTACCTAAAAGTACTGATAGATTGGCAAACAGTATAGGCCTTGATCAAACTGCTCCTATAACCTTGATCAAACTGTTCCTATAGGAGCAGTTTGATCTGGGTCTTCACTGTTTGCTCAGACCTACCTGTCCGGATATTTAGCAGAAATATTACATCCAGGTAAAACATGAAAAGAATTTCACAAGGAAAGTAAGGAAGGATAGGCTTGCCTTAAACACACATATACAATGTATGTTTTGTTTTTATTTGGAACTGTAGAAAATTATACATTTTGCATTCATGCTAGCTCATATTGTAGAAAATTTCTACATTTTGCATTGGTGTCAACAAAAAATGTGGAAATTTCTACATTTTGCATTGACGTTAACAAAAATATGGAAATATCTACAATTTGCATTGGTGCCAACAAAAATGTAGAAATTTTTACATTTTATATTGATGCCAACTCAAATTCAAGAAAGGTTTTACATTTTGCATTGATGTCAATAAAAATGTAGAACTTTCTACATTTAACGTGTCAACACAAAATGTAGAAATTGCTACATTTCACGTAAGTGTCAACACCAATGTAGATATTTCTATATTCTGCATTGATGCTATTAAATACCAAAACCCCCGTCGAGGTCGGCAACATTCTTTCGTGGAGATTGATCATGAAATATGTTCTATGGTCATTCTCTCCCTTCCACTGATTCAAGAAGGGCAGTTGTCAGTTTCTGGCGCGAGAATGTGCACAATACTGGTTAACCACTTAGAGGACTAAGCCTGCCCAGTAAACGTGTGGTTAGGGTAAATTGTCCGCGCTCGACATGACCCCTCTGGGTTGATTGGGCCGTAAAACGGCAACACACATTAAATACAAAAAAAAAAAACAAAAAAAAAAAACAGAAAATTTTTACATTTTGCATTGATGCTAATACAAAAAAAAATGCTGACCATTTCTCAGTCTAAATATAGGAATTTTTTTCATCTCTCATTAGTGTCTAGACAGAATGTAGACATTTCTACAATTTGCATGGTATGATAACAGCCTTCTCATCTCCAGGTATGAAAATGTTATATGAGATAGATCTTTTTTTTTTAGCTGTTGGTAAACAAGAACCTGTTACTCGAGACAGTACTGTTTTCACAATGGCAGAGAATACTGGTAATTCAGTCCAAGCTGGGGGTGATACATCTCAAGGTCAAGGTAAGGTTTTAGGCTATGGTATTTAATCCCATGTACATGTACAAATGTACAATGTATATTCTTTTTTAGTCTGACTGATATTACTGATTATAGTCTGACTTAAATAATATAAGTGGGACAAATACATGTATTATTATAGTGGGACTAAAACATCATTAGTCAAATTAATATTACAGTCAGACTTTAACATTAGTGGGACAAATACGTATTATTTTAGTGGGACTGAAATAATATGTCGAACTACATGTAATATAACATAATCATTTTTTAGTGGGATAAATAATAATTTTAGTGGGACTGAAAATAATATTAGTATATATTTATGCAATAATGAATGATTAGAGTACGTGTTGACCCTGGGTCAACACATACTCTAATCATTCATTATTGCATAAAAAGCAGTGTCACACGTTATTAACAGCTGTGCATTAACAGGCAAAAAGCCGTGTATTAACAAGGAAAAAAAGGTAAGAGAAAAGTCCAGGGAGTGCCACAATCACAAACTGCAGCCCTTCCCAG
Organism: Anodontia alba; assembly: GCA_964016985.1. Taxonomy (NCBI): domain Eukaryota; kingdom Metazoa; phylum Mollusca; class Bivalvia; order Lucinida; family Lucinidae; genus Anodontia; species Anodontia alba. The sequence goes on from OZ024838.1 coordinate 33,760,723, forward strand.
ACACCAAGAGGAAGAGGAAACTGACAACTCCAAACAAGCACAAATCGATCAAACATACAAAAAGCACTAAGATTATCTCTCTCTTCCCCAAGCGAGGTAATTGCAATGCTAAAAGGACTGAAAAACACAAGAACAGAATGGCAGAAGGTAAGCCATACAACAAATCGCCTCGCAGAATAAACCACAAAGCACCAAAGAAATATATGTTTCCATATTCACACGCTGTGAATGCACGGCTACACAACATTCAATATGCTCGTACCGGGGCCACAGAATTGCTGTCGTCACGAGATGTATACTGCCCTGCCCTAGAACGAGCATTGTCCACAGAGATAGCGTTTGGGTGACATCAGTGAAAAGGCGAAACAAATTAGTGCAAGAAATAACGTGAAATGTAGCAAATGTTTTCAGTTTTTATGCAATAGTAGCGATCCAACATGGCTTTTCAATGCATTAACATTTGCCAGGTACCATGGGAGGTGTTGAAAACCACGGCCTCTGGCCTCGGTTTTCAACACCTCCCACAGGACCTGGAGAATCTTAATGCATGAAAAACCATGTTTGATCCCTATACTGCAGATGCCAGGCTTTGTAGCGCAGTTAAAGTAGAATGTCTGACTGCACACTCGATTCCCAGCTCAACCTCTAAATTTTCACAGAGATTGTCCCTCGGGCATCCTCCTCTTCTGTGGATTCTAGAAGGGCAGTTGTCAGTAACTGGCAAATGTATGCAAACAAAACACTTATTAACTGCTAGAGAAATAAGCCTACCCAGAAAAAGGGAGTAGGTGAACTGACTTGGTAAGCGTGACCTGAACCATGTTGATAGGGCTGTAAAACAAACAAATTTCAGACTGCTATAGTTTCAAATTTGCACAGAAACACTACATTATATAAACATAAGAACTTATTATTCATAGTATGAAGAATGTGTTTGGTAACTTTATTTTAATCTTAATGATCCTAGTGATACTGATCACTGAATTTTGTTTCCATTTTTACTTCGGTAAGAGCTTGAAAAATACCATATTTGACCTAATTACCACACTGTGTGCTTAGGTTTTTTTTAAAAATTTCTTGGAAAACTTGTGGAAAAATATGTATCTGCCTGCTAAGGGTACATTTAAAAAATGATGTTCAATGGGATTTATTCTGATATCTAAATTATAGCATTATGTTGTGGGTACTCATATGAATTGCATTGATAAGTTGATGCAATTCAGATGAGTACCCACAACATATGCCTTTATAAAGAAGTAGACACAAAGTATTCTGGCTGTAATTTAAAGACTATAGAATTGCTCGACTCTGCACTTATCTGGGTATGTGCAGTGATTAGGTCAAATACAGTAGATCACAATCAATAAATTTTATAGGGATAATCATGAAACACAGCCCTCCCAAGTCACCGAACACGAAACATTGTCACAGAACAACACTCCAGCAAATATGGAACATTTAACAAATAGAGCAACCGCACAGAAATACCACCTTTGAGTAGTGTTACCACTAACAGTCTACTATAATTCACTTGCACCTTTTGTGACTTATAATCGGAAAGAATTTTTATTGTCAACTAATTGGAAAATTCTGTTTGCTAAAAACATATATGTTCTGGCTTTTTATTTCAATAGGCAAGTTGTAAAAAATGAAATACTACCTTGTCCATTGAGTTGGTTTAGATTTATGGTCAAAAAAAGTTAAAGAGAAAATACCATATTTGCCCTACTTTCAGCACGTGCTCCTATAAGCGCACAGTCAAGCAATTTCATGGGCTTCATATTACAACCACTATAATTTTATCTGGTTCATTACGAAAACACGCCTATTCAAATATATAGAAAATTTCATCTCCAAAAACTGAAAATTTTCAGATGAAAAACTCTGATATTTTTCCAATTTCTGCTCAAAAACATAGATTGTGGGTACCCGTTAGAACCGCCTCAACAAGTCCTTCACTGACATTCCTTTAAAGTGTGCCCTTTTTAGTACATGCTATAAGCTGTTGGCTAAAATCTGTGAGATAAGGCAAAGTTTTAAGGGAGATTTGACAAGATTCTGTGAGATTTTCTTAAACGTCAATGTGGAGCTCTCCCAGTATAGTCTAAAATTTATTTTTTCATGTAAGAAACTTGTTAAAACCACAACAGTGTGTGATTTATGTTTATTTCTTCATAAAAACTGTTGGAAAATGGTCTGACAGTTCTGTGAGATTTGAATTTTTTTATTGGAGTTGTCTTCCAGAAGGGCCAAATTCTGTGAGATTTTATAGTGTGAGATTTGGCATGTTTGTTAGGAAGATGTTTTACTGTCGACTGGAGACGAGGAGGTCGCGGGTTAAACCCCCGTCGAGGTCGGCAACATTCTTTCGTGGAGATTGATCATGTAATATTTTCTACGGTCATTCTCTCCCTTCCGCTGATTCAAGAAGGGCAGTTGTCAGTTTCTGGCGAAAGAATGTGCACAATACTGGTTAACCGCTTAGAGGACTAAGCCTGCCCAGTAAATGTGGTTAGGTAAACTGACCATGCTCGACATGACCCCATTGGGTTGACTGGGCCGTAAAACCTCAACACAAACAAATACTGTAGTTTTTCCAGTAATTTTGAAAAAAAAAAAAAAAAAAAAAATTAGCGCACTGTGCGGTAATTAGGGCAAATAGGGTAGCCTGGAATAAGATTTTTTTTTCAGTCAGAAAGTACTGATATTTCTCCATGAAAAAATAAGTTGCGGATAACTTATAAGAAGGGCCTCGGTGAGTCACTTAAGACGAGTACCCACAACATGTTTTCTTGGTGAATAAGAAAAATATTGTGAGGATACCAGTTTTATCCATCTGGGACAATGAACAAGTACCGTACCTGCCTAAAATAAGAATGAATATATTCTCTACAAGACAATTATTAGTAGGTGATCAGTTGCTTTTACAAAAGTGATGAATGATTACATGCATGAAATTCTGGCCGATTCCAAAACTACCTTAGGGTATCCAAGTGTTTAGTATGTAAACATCCTGTAGGTGTTCTGATCAGCCTTTGTGGAGTTGAAGTCAATTTTCATTTGACACGAGTCCAAAATTTAGCCCTTTATCCTGGCCCTGCTGAAGCTAGATGTGTTGTTTTTGCAAATAGTGTAGATCCAGATCAGTTGTTTCTGAAGAAGCCAGCCGATCTGGATCTGCACTGTTTGTCATTCAGTATTTGAATTTTTATAAAAAAAACTGGATCAAGCAATCTGATTGGCTGACAGTTAGAAATGGATGTGGCATTGTAATTAACCCTTGTCCTGCTGAACCCAGATATACATGTAACCTTCCTTTGCAAACAGTGAAGATCCAGATCAGCTGGCTTCTTCAGAAGCCAACTGATCTGGATCTGCACTGTCTGTCATTCAGTATGTGAATCTGTATCAATCACATGGATTGAGTAATCTGATTGGCTGGAAAAAAAACAAAAAAGCAAAAAAAAAAAAAAAAAAAAAAAGGCCTGAGAGTTAATGTGAATCATCTGCCAAGCAGACAAGATATGAAGCCTTATATTTCTTTGAAAGAAATATAAGAGCATTTCGGAAACTTTTCTTGGTGCTTTAAGGCATATTCATACACATTCAAGGGAGATGACTCTGTCACACTTGTTTTGCCTTACTTCTGCTAACTGAGCAGATCATTCACATGAAGTATCAAGCATTAGATATTCTGAAAACTAATAAAAGAAAATTTAGTAATTTTGCTGGGTGCATAAAGGGAAAGTAACACACATTCCCAGATGACTGTCAAACCGGTTTTGCCTACCTTCTGCTAACTGAGGGATCTGCTCTAAAAGGGGCGCAACTTCTTTCTTTCAGAATAGACTCCTTTTTATTGGGGGGTAGGTGGGGGGTGCAGGGTGGGTGGGTGTGTGGTGAGAGGTGAGGGGGGGTGGGCGGGGGGGGAGGAGCTTGTTTTACAGAAAAGCAAAAAGAGAGTTACATTTTGTTGCCCTTGTTAGCTCACCTAGAGCTTTGCTTCAGGTTACATCTGCCATGGCCTGTTTTCCGTCATCTGTCGTAAGCTTTTCACATTTTCACCATTTCCTCTAGAACTATAAATTTGATTGAATTGATTTGATACTCAGTGGGAGGCATTGTGGCAATATGGAGAATCAGAATTGCTAAAAAAGTTCTGTTACAATATTCAAGATGGCCGCCATGGGGGGCATCTTGAAATTCTTCAGATGACAATTCCTCCCAAACGATAAGTCAGATTGAGCCGAAACTTGATGGAATGCATCACAGTGATAAAGAGATTCAGAATTGCTAAAATCTTTCTGGTCTGATATCCAAGATGTCCGCTGTGGTGGCTATCTTGAAAATTCTTCTAAGGACATCTCCTCCCAAACCGTGTCAGATTGAGCCAAAACTGTATGGGAGGCATCGGAGCTACATATTCAGAATTGCTAAAATCATTGGGTTCCAATATCCAAGATGGCCACCATGGGGGCCATCTTGAAATTCTTCAAACGACATCTCCCAAACGGTTAGTTGGTTGAGCCGAAACTTGATGGGAAGCATCATAGAGGTTCAGAATTGCTAAAATTGTTCTGTCCTGCTATCCAAGATGGCACCTTGGTGGCCAGCTTGAAAATCTCGAAACCATATCTGCTCCTAAACCCCAAGTCAGACTGAGCCCAAACTTGGTGGAGGCATTGGGTCCATATAGAGACTTAGAATTGCTAAAATCATTCCCTTCTGAAATCCAAGATGGCCAACATGTCTGCCATCTTGACAATCTTCAATTGACATCGCCTCCCAAACCGTAAGTCGGATTGAGCTGAAACTTGATGGGAGGCATTCACGCAACATAGAGAATCAGAATGGCTAAAATTGTTTGGTTCAGATATCCAAGGTGGCCACCAGAGTGGCCATCTTGAAAATCTTCAAACCACATCTGCTTTCAAACAGTAAGTCAAAATGAACCCAAACTTGGAGGGAGGTATTAGGGTGGCACAGACATTTAAAATTGCTTAATTTGTTCCGTTTCAATATCTACCATGGCCACCATGCTGGCCATCTTGAAAAACTTCAAACCACATCTGCACCCAAACAGTATTTCGGATTAAGCTGAAACTTGATGGGAGGCATTTGGGAGACATGGAGATTCAGAATTGTTAAATTCTTTCCACTATGGCGTCCAGGATGGCTGCCAGAGTGGCCATATTGAACTTCTTCAAAAGACATCTCCTCCTAAACCTTAATGCGGATTGAGCCCAAATTTGATGGGAGGCATCTGAGCGACACAGAGATTCAGAGTTGCGAAAATCATTCTGTTGATGGCCGTGTCAAAAAACTTCAAAGCTCATCTGCTCCCAATTGTTAAGCCAGATTGAGCCAAAACCTGGTGGGAGACATTGTGGTGACACAGAGATTCAGAATTGCTAAAACCATTTTGTTACGGTATCTACAATGGTACAGCAGCCATCTTGAAGATACGTAGTCAGTTGTTAGCTCACCTGGAGTTTTACTCCAGGTCGGCTTATGCCATAGTCTGTTGACAATGATCTGTCCCTCATCCGTCAGTAACTTTTCACGTTTTCGACATCTCCATCAGAATCATTCCATCATGGCAGCCATGTTGAAAGTCTTCAACTGTTATCTGCTCCTGAACTGTAAGTTGGATGGAGCAGAAACTTGGTGGAAGGTATCAGGGCAGCATGGAGATTAAGAATATCTAAAATGGTTTTATTCTGATATCCAAGATGGCCAGCATGACAGCCATCTTGAAAATCTTAAAATGATTATATCTGCTCTCAAACAGTAAGTCTGATTGCGCTTAAACTTGATGGGAGGCATCGAGGTGTTATGGAAATTCAGAATTGCTAAAATCATTCTGTTCCAAAATCCAATCTTGAAATTCTTCAAACCACATCTCACTCCAAACCATAGGTTAGATTGAGCCGAAACTTGGTGGGAGGCATCGGGGTGACATGGAGATTCAGAAATGCTAAATCGTTTAGTTTCAATATCCAAGAATGCAGCCATGTTGGCAATCTTGAAACTTCAAACAATATTAGATTCTGGGCTGCTTAAGACAATCTGATCTGATAGCCAAGATGGTCACCATGGCACAGTGTAACATATCATGATCCAGGAGCAGTTTCTGCCCCACAGGCCTCTAGTCAAAAATTGGAGAAAATATACCTATAGTATCAAAACACCTGAAGTATAAATGTCATTTTTTTATGCAAAATGCAGTGAACCCTAGTTACGATTACCTCGCTTGGGGAAGAGAGAGCTAATCTTAGTGCTTTTCGTATGTTTGTTCGGTTTGTGCTTGTTTAGATTTGTCGGTTTCCTCTTCCTCTTGGGGTCTGGGAAGGGCTGCGGTTTGTGATTGTGGCACTCGCTGGACTTTTCTCTTACCTTTTTTTACAATAAACTTGTTGTTAGTAAGAATCTTTAAGGAGCAGAATGGTGAATGATTGTCACTGGACTTATCAGTAGTAAAAAGGCTGACTGATATATAACAAATCTCTTGTTTTATTCTTACATGTATTTCCTCCTAGAACATTTGTTTAGATATATGTTAGAAATGCCTCTTATCAAAACATATGCTTCTTGAAGTATAATATATAATGTTCTTTCATAATTTTGGATTAACTGTCACCTCGTAATTGAGGAAAGGTTTTATGCAAATCGTGCCAGTCAAATTATCATTATAACAGATTTTATCATTGTATCAAGTGTCAGTATAAAGAGGCTTGACTGTGGACATCACTGTGAAATTACCATGCCCAGCTTGTTCAACTTGTCCCATTTCCTGAGGACAAGCAAGAAATTTCAATTTACATGTCCTTGGACAAGGAATTCATAGCTCTATCTAAGAAGAGTATCCAGATTATAGGATCATAGTTTTAGCTCACCTATCACATACTGGCAAGGTGGGCTTTTGTGATCACATTTTGTCCGTCGTCCATCCGTCTGTACGTGCATCCATTCGTTCGTAAAGAATTTCGTCAAACAACATCTCCTCCTAATCCACTAATTGGATTTTGACCAAACATCGCAGGAATGATCCTTGGTTGGTCCTCTTTCAAAGTTGCTCAATGATTCTAGTCCAATGAACATCTAGGTCACAGGAGCTAAAAATAAATTTTTAACTGAAAACTTATAAATTCTTCTTCTGAAACCAGAAGGCCCAGATCTTTGATATTTGGTATGTAGCTTCATCTAGTGGACCTCTACCAAAATTGTTCAAATTATAGCCCTGGGGTCAAAAATGGGTTACTTGTTTTACATAGATCCATATAGAGAATAACTTTAAAAATCTTCTTGTCTTTGATATTGACACATAGCTTTACCTAGTGGACCTCCACCAAGATTGGTCGAATTATTGCCCTGGGGCCAAAAAATGGCCCCATCCCAGGGCTGATGTTTTACATAGACTTCCTTGTATATAGAGAAAACCTTCAAAAATCTTCTTATCTGAAACCAGAGCTCGGACCTTTGATATTTGGTACAGTGTTACATAGCTTCACCTAGTGGACTTTGCCAAGAGTGTTCAATTAATAGCCCTGGGGCCAGAAATGGCGAGGCCCTGGGGCTGACATGTTTTATGTAGACTTTTAAATTATATAGGAATAAGGATAAAACATAAAAAAAACTTGTCTGAAAGTGCAAGCCCTAGACCTTTGGTATTTGGTATGTAGCATTGCCTAGAGGTAATTTGACAAGAGTGTACAAATTATGCCATTGGGCTGAAAAGAGGCCCTACACAGAAGAGGGGTTGTGTGGGGGCGGGGGTCACTTGTTTTATATAGAGCAAAAAGCCATCGGCAATGATTAGGCTTAGGACTATCAAACTAGTAGGGAGGATGGACCTGAAGAGTAGATGACCTTTAAGTCAAAGATCAAGGTCACCATGACCTTTAGTACCAAAAAAGTTATAATTCTGCAATGCTTATGGTTAGAGCCCTAAAGCTTAGGATAGATGTTTATCCTTACCAATAGATGCTCCTGAGGGCAAAAATCTAGGTCGCCTAGATCTTTAGTACTAAAAAGCTTGATAATGGCAGTGCTTGGGGCAAAGAAGGGATGTTGGTCCTCACCAGTAGAAGACACCGAGACAAAGGCCATGGTCAAGGACACCGTGACCTTTTGTACTAAAAAGCTTATAATTCTGCAGTGCTTGAGGCTTGAACCCTTAAACTTAGACTGGATGTTGGTCTTGACCAGTAGATGACCCTACTCAAGGTCACAGTGACCTCTAGTACAAAACAATCTTATTACGTTGCAATGCTTGGGCTAGGAACCTCAAACGTAGTAGGGTTGTTTGTTCTGACCAGAAGAAGACCCTGATGGCAAAGGTCATGGCCAAGGTCACCATGAGCTTTAGAACTGCATCTCTGATTTTTTTTTTTTGATTTGGGTTTTACGGCCCTTTCAAGAATATTTCACTTATATCGAGCAGATCGTTCATCGAAGGTGGGCGAAAACCGGAGAACCCGGAGAAAAACCACCTGACCCTCCGTTAGCAGAACTTGGCTTTCCCACATATGACCCGAGCGAGGCTGGAACCACAGCGGTGAGAAACCTAATGGATTAAGAGTCAACTCTCTTATCCACTAGGCTACGGGGACCCGTGCTCATCTCTGTTAGCAATGCTATGTGTAACATGATTCAGGTGAGCAATATAGGGCCATCATGGCCCTCTTGTTCTTATTTCTTGAAGAAAACATATGTTATGGATACTAATTTGGAGAGCCTCTACTAGTTGAGGCTCTCCTAATTAGTGCCCATAACCTTTGTTTTCTAAAATATATATTTCATAATCTGGATACTCTTTTTAGCTAGATCAATGAAGTCTTGTTACCAAGGTGCTTCTAATAAGTACCACAACATATGTTTTCTTCCAGAATTAGGACCAGAGGGCCAAGATGGTCCTGTATCACACACTTGATTACTAGACAGGTTTCGAATCAATTGGCCTTTTGGTTCAAGAGAAGTTCAATATAGATTTTCAAGAACAATTTTAATATCTTTTGAGCTACAAGTTACCTCGATACTTCCAAGGAAGTTTAAATTCAGTTGACCTTTTGATTCAGGATTAAAAAAAAAAGTTCGAAATAGATTTTGTACATGGCTGCTAGGGTGACCAATTTGGATTTGAGATCAGAATGATTTTGGATTTTTTTTCATCTACAAGTCACCTTGATACTTCCTATCATGTTTTGAGTTAACTGGTCTTTCTGTTCAGAAGAAGTTAAAAAGAGATTTTCAAGATGGAGACTGTGGTGGCCATACTGGATTTCTGATCAGATTAAATTTAATTATTGTTGATTTGCAAGTCATCCAGATACTTCCTACCAAGTCTCAAGTAAATTGTTCAAGAGAAAAGCACAAAATAGATTTCCAAGGTAACGGCCATGGCAGCCATTTTGGATTTCTGATCAGAGCAATTTTAGCTATTTTTGATCTATAAGTCACCCTGATGCTTTCTACAAAGTTTCCCGTCGATTGGCCTTTCATTTCAGGAGAAGTGAAAAAATAGATTTTCAAGATGGCGGCCATATTGGATTTCTGATCGGAACAATTTTAACTATTTTTTAATCTACAAATTACCCCATTGCTTCCTACCAAGTTTCAAGTCATTTGGCCTTTTGGTTTAGGAGGAAAAGCGAAAAATAGATTTTCAAGATGGTGGCCATGGTGCCCCGCCCCCCGTTTTGGATTGCCGATCAGAACAATTTTTGCTCTTTATGATTTACAAGTCATCCCAATGTCTCCTACCAAGCGGCAAGTCAGTTGGCCTTTTGGTTCAGGAGAAGAAGCGAAAAATAAATTTTCAAGATGAGGGCTATGGCGGCCATCTTGGATTTTTGATCTGAACAATTTTACTTATTTTCCATGTACAAATTTTTGATTGCTTCAGACCAAGTTTCAAGTCAACTGGCCTTTTGGTTCAGAAGAAGTGAAAAATAGATTTTCAATATGACAGCCACAGCGGCCATCTTGAATTTCCGAACAAAAGGATTTTTTTTTTTTTTTTTTTTTTTACAAGTCATCGCAGTGCTTCTTGCCAAGTTTTCAGTCAATTGGCCAAAGGGTTTAGGAGTAGAAGGCTTTTAAAGCAAATTGTTGACTCCACATGACACGCAAGGATATTGGCCATTCACAACACCTCACCTTGAACACATTGTGCAAAGGAGAGCTAATTAATAAGCTGTGAGTAATGGTTTCAGAGAAGAAGATTTTTTTTTTAATTTTTCCCATTATAAGTCTATGGGAGTTAATGACCTCCAGGACGTGGCCAGTGTAGACCCCAGTGAGGCGGGGGCATGGTCAATTTGGACCCAGGGGCATGGTTGGCAGGATTTAAAGGGAAACTTCTCGATAAAAATAGCTAAGATTGTTCAGATCAAAAAGTAGAAGACCACTAAACATCGCTACATACTTAATCTGTTAGCTCTGGGCCTCATGGTGTAAGAGAAGATGTTGAAGGTTCTTTAGCTATATTATACATGTCTATATAAACATATAACCTCTTGGGGTATGGCCAGTTTGGACCCTAGTGGCTTGATTGGCAGGATTTATATAGTTGACTACTAAATATTGCTACATACTAACGATATAAGCTGCGGGCCTCACGATTCCAGATAGGAAGAAGTTTTTCCATTATAAGTCTCTGGGAACCAGTGACACTGACATGGCCAATTTTGACCCCTGGGGCATGGTTGGCAGGATTTATGTAGGAGACCACTAAACATTGTTACACACTGAATCTCTTAGCTCTGGGTCTCATGGTTTCAGGGAAGAAAATTTTTGAAGATTCTCTAGCTATGTAACTGTTTAAATTATGACCCCTGGGTTAAGGCCAGTTTATACCCCATGGGGCTTGATTGGAAGGATTTATATTGGGGACCCAATAGTTACATACTAAATATATAAGCTACGGGCCTCAATGTTTCAGAGCAGAAGACTTTTAATGGTTTTCCCATTATAAGTCTGTGGGAGTCATATATGGACCGTGACCATTTGTACACATTTTCAATCCCTCTTAAACACAAAGCTCCCAGCGAAGTTTGAAGACACTTGGCCTAGGGGTTTCTAGAGGATAAAGCGTTCAAAGGTGTGAGCAGACGAACGGACCTCACAGGGGCAGTTGATCACATTAGCTAATCCTTAGGCTCAGGTGAACTTAAACGTCAATTTTGGGGCAAGTAATGGATTTTAAAATTTACTTGCCCACAGGGTTGAGCGTAACATTCGTAAGAAAATATTTACAATTAAGTGACATAAACATAAAATGTTTAACTTCTTCACCATAGTCCACTACTCTTGAAGGAATGAATTTGCTCCCAGATACTCTTAAAGAGTAGTCCCTAGTTTGGATGCAATTCTAGGCATAATTCTTCCTGGGTGTGCGTAAAATAATTCTGTTCTGTCTATGCCACTGATCAATCTTTTTTAATTGTTCTGAAAAAGCATTACTACTATGGTCTATTTCGCCGTAAGGCTGTATAGGAAGAATCTTGGAAGGGAAAATGCTACAAAAATAGCCTGTTGTATGTTCCGATAGACCTCCTTGCATTAGTAGTAGTGTCTTCCAGCCCAGCGTTGTATTTGGAAATAAATTAAGAATGTCAGCGATAAGATTAATCTAGGAAAATGTTTTATGCAGTTTTTTTATACGGATGCGCATGTTTCACAAACCTGCTGTGTCACCTTATTAAATCCAGAAAACGATTTCTTCTTACAGGTACAGAGACTTTAGAAGATCTTCTAGGAACATTGCAGAAACAGATGAAATCGTCTGACTGGTTAAAACAGAATACTGCGGAAAAGTGGGCCAGTGAAAATCCAGACTTGGCAAAAGAGTATATGGAGGCTATTAAAAAGTCCTGAGAAATCTGGTCCAAGTTCACAGATAGGAAACTGGGTAATCGTAGTCATTGGCTCTGTTGAAGGAAAATGCACATTAAGACTCAGAAAATATTTGCTATGGACAGTTTAATCAGAAAAAAGTAGTGGCTAAGTGAGGCGAAGGCCCAGCTTACAAAAACACGTTATGAAAACGTTGGAACAACATTGTATTTTGATTGTGAAAACGTTGTAATTTAGCGTTTAGGTGAGTTTTATTGGAAAGTTTTCTCAATGTTGCAAAGCGTTTTTATCACATGACCGTCAAGTTATTCAGTGAAATAAACCATGTCATAAAAATCATATAACCACACATGTAATAACACCTCGAAGGCTTCCCATTGGTTAGTCTAAGTACCCTTCGTAATATTCATATTACTCCGCTTATTGATAGCAGCCAAGATGTTGTCCGCATTCGCCGATACAACTTTCACAGGGGGTGCAACGTATAGTGGTTTATATGGTCAATAAGTCAAAAAATATCGCTTATGGTCAAATATGGCGCTTGTTTTAAAAAACAAACGGAATTTTCGGAGATAGAATCAACAAGTAAGTATGTTTCTTGGCATTACATTTTGATGTCACCTAGCGCAGGATGTAGAGAAGTTATGCAGTGTCTTGGGGAAATTGCTCGTATCTCCTAATCTTTCCTAAAAATGCAGTGATGCTCGATCCCCTGGGAAGCTCGAATCGACGGGAAAATCGGAACCGATTTTGACCTTCATAAAATCACGCATTGTAGCAAAAATCCGATAGTTTGGGATTTATTTTCGGGGTCTACATCACTGAAACAATAAACCACAATTTCTGGTTCAATTTTTTATCTCTGAAAAGCCCTCCATCTCGAGGAATCAAGGTGTAAGCTATCTAATGTTGTTTGTGGTCAACTGTACGACACTTATGTTGTTAATTGGTCTAAACTCAAATGCAATAGTCACTTATAGCTACTCGCATGAGACCAGTAGTTGCACTGTACCAGTAGTTAAACAAATAAAAAATCGCTAGATGCAACATCCATTTTTGAAAATTGGAGACATAAAAAAAGACACTTGCATGCCTTTATTGTAATGCATATAAACAGTCAAATTAATATTAAATGTGTCTGCTTCTATGGTGACATTCTGTAAGAAAAAGTAAAACACCAACAGTTTTATCGTGATTGCCTCGGGGGATCAAGTAGTAGGAAAGAAGACCTAATAGCTTGTCCAGCAATCCAGAAAAAAGAAATTGATTTTATTATATTTGGAGTCAGTATTATAGCAAAAAACAAATATGTTAAAATGTCTTACTTTCTGGCGATTGTTGGCTTTTGGTGACAGGTATTCCAACTACTGGTACAGTTACTGAGCAAGTATGAGTGGCAGTTTCAAACTTTGGATTCTTTGTTCCCAAAGGATCCTTTTTTTCCAGAATATTTTTTTTTTCAGATTATTCAGATATCTATTTTTAGAAATTGGCTCGTGAGAGACACAATGCATCTACAAGTGTTGAATTTTGATAAAACTGTTGGCCCTGAAGCAACCTTTCTTACATTGTCAAATCATTTTGATATGCACACAAATTTTCATAATATAAAAAATGTAAACTTGTAAAAGATATGTCCAACTACTGGTCTCGTGCGAGAACCATCACATTCAATTCAGATTTAAGATTTCTTATTATCGTTGATTGAAGAATAAGAGGAAAATGATAGGCACTGATACAATCAGATTCCATATTCAGTCCTAAACAAAAGGAGAAGGAAGCAAATACAACATCCCCATAAAATCGACGTACCACATGGCATTTAGAGACAGCAGCTCTTTCTCAAACAGATGGCGCCTCAGTAGTCCCGAAGTAGCTCAGTAACAGTGATATTCAAAATAGAAGAAATATGGTGTTTTAATTAGTATGTTATCTGATCATAGAATAAAGAGTTGTTTTTATTTTGTTTTATTTTAGTTTTGCTTACCCGACTTTGATGTTCTGAGCCATTGAAATAGATTAACTGAACCAAAACGAACTGTTAACTTATATTGCATTGATTCTTCCTCTCTTTTTGGGTACATACTGGCATCTATAGCTTTGGCTCTATATGACCTTTGCTTGTTGGACTACAAAATGGCAGATAATGACATTCATTTTGATAAGCATTGACCCAGTTATATCTTGTATACCAGAAACAGCCAAAATGACAAAAAATTCGGAATGCGCATGCACAAAATTTCAAATCGAAAACAGTTAGGAAATGGTCAGACTTGCACCATGCGAAAAATGTAATACTTCAATTCAAACAAGCTGATAAATGCAACATTAGAGATATCTATCTGTTAAAGGGATAGGCCCACAAAACTTAACTCTCATTTCAGAAGTAATGGCTCACAGAGGCAACAAGTTCGCAATAAATTTTATGGAAATCGGTCGAGTGGTTCAAGAGATATGGCATTTTTGTTGTCTATGGCGACCGCCATTTTGTCAGCCTTGTCACATACCCAAATCGAAAATGCTAATAAAAGCGTCAGGGTGATTTCCTTTGCTTTAAAACAGTAAATATGCATTTGTTGAAATAAAACAGACATTAATCACCCATTTCCAAAGTTGTCTTGGACTAGAACAACTGTTATTGATCGTTTTTGTTTGTGAGTTTATGACGCCATTTGGTCACAGCCTCGTTCTGGAATAACATTACCCAAAGTTACTTATTGCCAAAGGATGTCAAATTTCCTAAACCGCTCAACAGATTTTTATAAAAGTTTCCCTTTCTACTGAATTGAGCGTTAAACTTTGCGGACCCATCCCTTTAAATTGAAAGGGAGATAACTTCGTATACATGCAGTATTACTCTATTTCTTTGAAGTGTGAGGTTACTGCTAAAGCAAGCATAGTGATGTTCATTAATGATCCATACCAATTTCCAAAGATGTAAGATTTTAATGTTCGCGCATGCGCATTACATATTTTCGTCGTTTGCCAGTTCTTTCGTTTTCAGCCAATTACTCCGTAATAGCTTATTAAAATGAAAAGCTGTGCCTTGCAATTTGTTACCTTTTATCAAATGACTGTAAGCAATAGCAGTTATTGAATGAGCAGTCATTTTGTTCGTATACTTGTCCACCTACTCTTCCCTACCCAAAGCAGGCAGTGGCTTTCATACCAACGCGTGTGGGCAAACAATATGGTATGACACGTTAACCACAGCATGTCAGCAACGTCAAATTCTATAGAGTTTTAAAGCTTTAATAGCAATTATAATAAAGAATCTTATCCCTTAATCCACCAATGAAAATTCTCTAGCAGACAAAAATTTTAATCTATTTAAGAAAAATAATTTGACTTTTCATGTGAGTGATCTACCATTCAAAATCGAAGTCATGCCTTATTTTCAAGAAAATCTATTTTTACAAATTTTGTCTTCTTAAGTTGTCGTGACTGGCGCTTTATGAATTAAACCTGAATCGAATGTGATGGTAGCTATAAGTGACTATTGAATTTGAGTTTAGACCAATTAGCAACATAAGTGTCGTACAGTTGACCACAAACAACATTAGATGGCTTACACCTTGATTCCCCGAGATGGAGGGCTTTTCAGAGATAAAAAAATTGAACCAGAAATTGTGGTTTATTGTTTCAGTGATGTAGACCCCGAAAATAAATCCCAAACTATCGGATTTTTGCTACAATGCGTGATTTTATGAAGGTCAAAATTAACCGGTTCCGATTTACCCGTCGATTCGAGCTTCCCAGGTGATCGAGCATCACTGCATGTTTAGGAAAGATCAGTAGATACGAGCAATTTCCCCAAGACACTGCATAATTTCTCCACATCCTGCGCTAGGTGACATCAAAATATAATGCCAGGAAACATACTTACTTGTTGATTCTATCTCCGAAAATTCCGTTTGTTTTTTAAAACAAGCGCCATATTTGACCATAAGCGATATTTTTTTTGACTTATTGACCATAAAAACCACTATACGTTGCACCTCCTGTTTCACTTTTGAGACAGCCACAGCCTTCAATTCTGAGATGATTTTGGCATGAGTGATAAATGTCAGACCAATGGAAGATTAAGACACAATCACAATATGAATATCACGGCTACCAGAAATATTCATGGTGGTTAAAATTTCGATGTTTTCCGGGCACTTTCAACATCGATGTCGTCAAACAGTAAATGAAAAAAAAAAATCACCTCCTCCAAAAAAAAGCACTGGAGTATAAGATGACTCAGACAACCAATAAATGTGTCAAATTAAAATCCGAACTACAGTTAAAATGTTTTATATTCTTGAAATCTGTCATTTACTTGGGTGTATCAACAACAGTATAAACTGTATTGATCAAGGTCAATGATCTTTAAATACGACAGCTGACTTTTGGGGACTTCCCTACTGATTCTCAGTGATGTATTGACTCGCTGAATGACGTTTAAGGGACTATTTATTTTGAATTCATTTATTCAAATGGAATATTTATTAGGTCAAATAAAAATCACCATTAATTCCTACAGTTTAACGAAGTAATAAATGAGTATTTTATCTTGTATCTAGTTATTTTCGGTACTTATCAAATGATATGCAAACTGTTTTTTTGTGTTTTTTTTTTTTTTTTTTTTGTGTGTGTGTGTGTAGTTCTTTTGAATCTTTGGTAATGACTTGTGTATCAGAGTTTTAACTTCATAATACATTAACCTATAGATAATGTGCTATTCTCTTCTGTTTTCACACCTTCCACAGAAAAAACGACCATTAAAGTCTTAAACCAGAAGGTCCCTTAGGCAGTTACCTGTGTGACGTAACTCTTCCCGCTCAATTGACCACGTGTCAGTTTCTTTTCTGTGGACAAAGAAATTCAACAAGGATTATTTACCTGTGATAGAAATTTGGATTATTTCTTTCCTCACGGATAAATTTATGTATCCTTGTGTTTCTTTTGTTTATTTATCACTCCTTTCACTTTCTGTGTTATTATTTAAAATTTTCAATTTTCGATTTCATGTATTTTTTGACAAGTCTTTTTCCACATGCGTTTTCGTGACTCTCGCTATTCGGCTCAACGCTCGTGCGCGATCGGTTCGATAGTCGTGTTTATATATGCAGAATATTTTTGTTCTTTTCGTTCCAGGTTATTCAGCAATTACGATATGTTTTTCCTGGACTTTTATTTGCAGAGATCTTCAGTTGGCTAAAGATTCTCATGGTGGAGAAGCTGATTGTAAAGAACTTGTCAACCCTTGATGGGTTATAAGACAATTCTTTACTGATGGGAGCCCCACCCCATATGGCTATACTGCCGGAGTAAGACCCATCAAGGTGGCATCTTTGGGTACTTAGTATCCGATAAAGTCTAAGTCCACCAGTCACCAGTCACCAGTCAACCAGGCACCAGTCAATCAGCTTCACCAGTCACCAGTCAATCAGGTGCCAGTCAACCAGGCACCAGTCATCCAGGTGCCAGTCAACCAGTCACCAGTCACCAATCAACCAGGCACCAGTCAACTAGTCTCCAGTCAATAATTTAATTATTTTCTGGAAAGACTTAGTTTTTGACATATTTCACCGGACAAAATAGTCACGTATACAAACTTCCCGTCATTATGTCTAATTATTATAAAACATTTTCACTGGGCAAAGTATCAGTAATATTTCTGATACTTATACCCGGTCATATTATTATATTATTTCTGATTTTTCACCAGGCAAACTTTTACAGAAAGTGTCTGGTCAATTTTTGCCTAATAATTAATTATCTTCGGGAAAAAGTTTCGAATACTTGTGCCCGCTCAGTTTTCATATATAATCTCCCTTTTTCATCGGACTAGAGTTACGAATACTACTATCAGATCAATTTGTCAAATTACTTGTAACTTTACCGGGCAACAGTTACGAATACTAGTGTCCGGTCATTGTGTCGGGTAACTAGTGTCAAAATAATGATCACTAATTCCCGAACAATCTATTATCGTTCATAGAGCTCCATTCACGTTTAAGTGAATGGATATAGGTTATTAAGTGAAATACATAATAACTTTTTATACAAAAAATTCTGTACAGTCTTTCCCGAATCAGACTAGAATCTTTAATATTCCATTGACTTATTATAGGTGTGTAATTCCATTAATACTATTCTAAATTAACTTATGTTTTATCTCTTTTATCCGCTAGAAAGAGTTAAACTTCCGACTATAACAAAATTCATACCGGGCAGCAGTTCGTAGACTAGTGCCAGGTCATTCAAATTATGTTTTATCTGTTTAATTCGCTAGAAAGCGGTTAAATTCCGGCTCTAACGAAAATTTCATCGGGAGGCACTTCGTAGAGTAGTGCCAGGTCATTCTAACGAAATTCCACCGGGCAGTAGTGTGGTAGACTTTGTGTCGGATTACTAGTGTCCGAGTAGTAGTCACTAGTACTCGCTCAACATATATTTACAACTATAGACATGTATAGTCTTGGATTATAGGTTATTGAATGACAGCGATGGGTTCTAATACCTAGTAGCCATTTATATTATTGAATTCTGTCCAGTCACTTTTGAACTTGACTTAAATTCTATATATATATTTATTATTGAAAATGAATTAAGAATTATCGGTTACGATCAAATTCGCAATTCATTCACTAAGTGTAGAAGATACTTCCAGCTATAATTATATCTCTTTTATTCGCTACAAAGAGATTAACCTTACATATTCACCTTATTCGGCTCTAGGGCAAAGGTGAACTAAAAAACTATCGTTATTTATAAGAAGAAAAATATACACGAAATCTAAAAAATTTTCTTCTTTCCTCCCCTGTTTTTCTTCTACATGCTCCGATATGTAATCAGCATGTAATCTAAGGAGTAAATTGACAAAGTAGCAATCGATCTTTTCTACTTTCTATTAATTTTTCATTCTTAAGGTATCGGAAATTTACACCAACCAGATAAATAAATTAACAGTTTATTTATTTATTCGCTACCTCTCTAGATTACTACGATTTAAAATTCTAGTTGAGGTACATATTTTCCTTTTGCCTTTTCTACATGGAAAATAGTTGATCCGATAAGCTATTATTCTCTTTTATACTATCTTTTGATTGATTATATAAGAGTCTAGGTCAGTCGTGCTCTGTCTAAACTCTGCTATAAAATAATAAATAAGAAAAAAATCTTATATTTAGGCATAGATATAATTCGATACGTTCTTTACTTTGCCTGTTTTATTTTTTCTTCTGGATCATTTAAGACTACGATAGCAATATACCAGATATTTTTGCCTCAGTAAGAATCTATTACGCCGAAGATTCTTCATATTGGAATAATAATTTTATTATGATTATAATTTCTAGACCCAATTAATCCTCGTATATTATAGGTCTACTTTATCTTATTGAGGAATAGTTTTGCTTCGACTAGCTCTATACCTCTAATATTTTATTTATAACTAGAGTCCATGTCAATCAAAATTTTCTTGCACTTTGGTATTGACAATGGATACATATTTAGTAAAGGCATTAATTATTCAATACGTGACAGATTATTATTGCCTAAATTAGATATTATATACAATACTTTCCTCTTGATATTTTGTTTTATTGACTTTGTAACTATTCAGAAACTGCCAAAGTCAATCATTTCCTTCCTCTAAACTTACCGAAGCTCTAGATTATGTTGATATATATTTTTGATATATGCTTAGAGGTTAATTAACGAGAGTTTACCTCATAATAACAGATATTATTACGGTAGATTTCCCTTTAGTTCGAACAGGTAAAAAATAAATATTGATCCGGGTGTTCGAATTATACGAAAATCAGTTTCAGAAAAAAAAAAACACTGTTCGAACTATTTTAAATTGCCGAAAATCTCCGATAAAAACTGAACGAGCATGATAAAAAAATCAATAACTAACCATCAGTCCCTGTGTGATGTGTCGACGATTTGAGCTATTTTCCCACTGTTGATTGAACTAGAACGTAACTCGCGGTATTAAGCGATAATTGCTCATGGTTGTGCGAATTCCCTAACAATGGACCATTTTCAATAACAAAAACATTCTATGTCACTTTCTTCTTATCCTTAGAAAACAGTAGCCTGGTCATAATCATAAACAATTGACGTCCCTCTAAACTTACTTCAATTATAGAGTAACATTATCATTTTGATGCGGATAATTGTCTTTATTTGTAATAAGTCATCCGTATACTATGCATTTCAACATTCCTTAGACTTTGGTGCGGACGTGACACACGACAGTTGTCTAAGGCGATCATCAAAAACCGTCTATAAAAACATCAAACTAATCGCTTGCATAACGGAAAGCGGTGTTGAAGAAAGGTACCTTACCAACTAAAACAAAACAAACAAACAAAAAAAAAAAAAAAAAAAAAAAAACTATGATAGGGCAGCAGTTGTCGCATCCGCTTATTCCGATCAGGACCAACAGTTTACTTGACAGCGTAAACAGGACTTAGAAATGTTTTTATGCTCAGCCTGATTTAGGCCATCGTTTCTTGCCTAAGAAGTAACCATTTTGCGTTCACGAGTCTACCGGAAAATCCCAGTGTTCTGACTAGTAAAAAGCGCACCTTATTGCAAATGCGAAAATTGCTGATCCAGATAAGTCGGCGCGGTCCGATAAAGGTCTAGTTTATTTATAGTGCATACTTACAAGGACAGGTGTTCTTTATGCAAGATGTTAGCAGTTTTATTATTTTGAAAAGCCTGCGCAGCCGATCGGGTTGTGAGTAATTCTTGTAAGGTCCCTTTTTCTTTTGCGGAACACCATATTTTTGCTCACGGGTAATCTCTGTGAAACATACTTATTGACCTTGTTAACCTTTACCGATTTAGCAGACAACGAACTGATAACATTTTTCTTATATTTTTTTTTTCAGTGTACATAATTTGACATTTCAAGCAATTCGTCTCCCGAGGAGACTATTTGCAAGAACAGTCGGCTGCTATTTTTTAGGACAAAAATAGAAAACTGTCATCAGTTTGTCGTTTGCTAAATTTGCCCATAGCATGGTAAGAACTAACATGCTTAAAATAGCACCTGCAGTCAGCTGGAGAAACCGTGTTAACACAGATTAACCCCTTAAAGCGCCATTCACAACTGCAGCAAAAAAAAAAAAAAAAAAAACTTTTTAATTTATTTCTATTTATTTATTTATTTATTTTCAGAGAATAAAGTCTTGACATTTCAGGTGAATCATCTCCTAAGCAGATGCTTCATATGAAATTTCAAGACTTATTTTCTCTGAAAAATAAAATAATAATAAACAACAAAAAAAAATTGCTTGGCGCTTTATGGGTTAATATACAATCTAGCGCTGCCTTCTGTACAGTTTTAATTAATCCAAATAGCGCCAATCACAACTGCAGCAAAAAAAAAACAAAAAAAAAAAACAAACTAAACTTATATTTATTTTTTTTTCGGAGATTTTAAGCCTTGACATTTCAGGTGAATCGTCTGCAGCAGATGACATTTTGGGTTTTTCTTATTTTTCAGATAAACAAGTTGACATTTCATGTGAAATGTCCGCCCAGCAGATGCTTCACATGAAGTGTCAAGAAAAATAATAATAAAGAATAAAAAATTCAAAATGTTGTCTGCTACAAATTTTGCTTCGCGCTTTAAAGATTATTTTCCATTCTACCGCATGCCTTCTGTACAGTTTAAACTAAGTCTTAGAGTGCCAATCACAACTGCAGCAGAAAAAATTCTATTTATTTTTTTTATTTATTTGTTTATTTTACTTTTTTCAGACAATAAAGTCTTCACATTTCATGTGAATCATCTGCGAACGAAATGTCATCACTCATTTCTCTTATTTCACTTTTTTTTTTTAAATAAATAAAAAAAATCAAAACGTCGTCTGCTAAAATTTTTGCTTAGCGCTTCAAGGGTTAGTATAAACTGGCTGTCAATCAGCTATAACTGTAAAGGCCCTCGTGTCATGTATGAACGGAATCTGAGCCGAAAACGCTTTGATGTTAACATAGGTTGTGAAGACATTAACCTTTAAAGTGCCAAGCAAAATTTGTGGTGTTTATTTTTTCTGTTTTCAGAGAAAACAAGTCTTGTCATATCTTGTGAATTGTCTACCAATATTGTCTACCAAGTAGACAATTCACATGAAATGTTAGGGCTTAATTTCTCTGACAAATAAGAAAAAGTAAAAAATGTTGTTTGCTGCAGTTGTGACTGGCGGTTTAAGGGTTAACGGAGATACAGATAAGTTGCTGAATTAGAAATGCAAGAGCGTGTAAAGGGTATTACTTCATTTAACCCTTAGTGCGCCAATCAGAACTGCAGCAGAAAACAGTTTTACTTTTAAGTTTTTCAGAGAACTAAGCCTTGAGATTTCTTGTGAATCATCAGTCAAGCAGATGCTTCACATGAAATGTCAAAACTTTTTTCACTGATAAAAAAATAATAATGGCTAAAAAATCAAAATTTTGTCAGCTACAAATTTTGCTTGGCTCTTAATGGATTATGCGATAATTATAAAGCGCTAATACACCGATGCTAAAACACTGATTGCCGGCTTTTCAGTGCATTTTGGTCTCCCGCTCTTCTCTGCGGGTCTTTTCATTTCAGCGGACAGAAATTTATTTACTCTAAAATGAACTGGGCTTCTTGGGTGTAAAAGAAGAACTAAGGCCATCCTTAAACTTTTGTAAGTTTGCTGTGCTCTGACCGACCCGCAAAAATCGCCGCGACTCATTTTTTTTTTTTTTTTTTTTTTTTTTCCCGCAGTTTCCGATTTATTTTTTTTCCTCGGGGATCAACCTGGTTCTGTCCATTGCGGTTACTGTATTAATCCACCTATAAGACTGATTTTTCCACAAAAAAAAAAAAAAAAAAAAAAAAAAAAAAAATGCCCCAAAAACCATACCCGTCTATATTATCAAGATCTTCGGCCATATCGGTATTTTCGGCAAGTCCGGTGGTGCCACGTGGTCACGGAAAGTGCCGATCATCGAAGCCGGGTTTACCTTCGTCCACTGACAGAAATTTACTAATCCAGACTAATTAAAATCACATTATGTTCCAAAATGTTATCCATCCCCGAGGAACACTAAAACCAATTCGTTTCTTCCTTACAATGAACACGGGATATAATTGCACAGACTTTTCGGATTGGTCCATTAGGTAAAACGGGTAAGGAAATTAGATGTAAAAAAAAAAAAAAAAAAAGACTGAACTCTTAGCACTCTGGGCAAAATTACTTCAGAAATATTTTTTCTGATGCATATATGTCCAAAAAACAGGTTTGACATTTCTTGCAGGTTACCTCCAATGATGACATTTTGCATGAAATGTCAAATTCAGTTTTCTTGGAAAAATGTGATCAATTTGTCGTCTGCTGAATTAGCCCACAGAGCTGTAAAGGTTAATCATATACATTTCAAATAGCCCACAGAGCTGTAAAGGTTAATCATATACATTTCAATGACACATTCACCAACTACAGGGTGTCCACGGTCAGGGAAAAAGTCAGGGAATTTTTTTTTTTTTTCAAGGTCAGGGAATTGTCAGGGAATTCTGACATTGGTCAGGGAATTTTGAAATTTCAGCAAAAGTCAGGGAAAAGTCAGGGAATTTTGAAAAAATATGTCCATGAAGAGAAAAAAACAAAAGAATAAAGGCTAAGGCAGTTTCTTCCTACTTTTACTTTATGCTTATTCTAATGAATGATAGTAGATAATAATGTCTTGTCCTCTAAAGTATTGCATTTGTCAAATTATTCTTTCAGAAGAAACTGAAGGGATTGGCGCCCCTTGCCTCCCCAGCTAACATTTCTTTTTAAATGTGGAAGATTTTCAAAGGTCACAGCTGCATTATATTATGACTAAGAAAGATCTTGTCATTTTTTCACTAAGAATTTTGTCGCAAAGTACATTTTTCCTGGAGAGAAAATAATTTCTGTGTCTATGAAATAATCAAAAAAGAAGCTAAAAACTTATTACAGGCCCTTAACTATGAATAAAGCTACAAAAGTATTTGTTTCCAATTTCCTTACCTTTTCACTAACTTGTCCATAACAAAACTTATTTGGAAACATGAGAAATAGTTGACTCTTGTTTTCTTCCTTGAACCTGTGGAGAGTTGTTGAGATACTAACTTGTCTTTCCTGTCAAAGAAGTTTGATATGTAAACCCACCACTCTCTTTAGGTTCTTTAAAGTCACAGCAAAGTTAACTATTTTTAATTAAGGTGAGAATAGATGTACAACTTCTTTTTTTTCTTATACAGGTGATGATATGAATGATTCCAAAATTGCTTTCCTCTGCTATATACTAATCTAACCTGGTGTTTGGAGCTTTTGTAACCTCTGCTTTTATTCTCTCACAAACTAACTTGCTTTGAGGACACTATCTTGTGAATGATACACTTTCATAGTCATGAGTAGCAAACAAACAAAATTCAACAAAGACTGGATTAAAGACCCAGCATTCTCCAGCTGGGTTGGGGTAGACCCAAATTCAGAAACTAAAGCCCGTTGCATGTTATGTGGCTACAATTTTGAATTAGGAAATATGGGGAAGAAATCTTTAGTTAGTCACGCCAATGGAAAAAAACATAAGTTGAAACATCAATTGTCTGTCAAAGTAAAGCAGGAAATTAAACCTCTTGATGTCCATTTTGGGAAGGTTGCACCTTCCAGCAGTGCAGAGGATAAGCCGTTAAATACAACGGATATGGTAGTACCACCTCCCCCACCTCTACCACCAGCACAAAAACCAACAACATCTGGAATGATGTCAAGTTATGTTGTACGTGATGAAGTTTTAACAGCTGAGATACTGTGGGCTATGAAAACAGTTGTAAGCCACTACTCTGTAAATTCTAGTGAAAAAACAAGTAACCTCTTTCAGAAAATGTTTCCAGACAGTGCCATAGCAAAGAAGTTCAAATGTGGAAAAACCAAATGTGCCTATTTCATTCAGTTCGGACTTGCCAACTGCTTCAAAGAGGAGCTTAGCGCCAAAGTTCAAAAGCCTGGAGCAGTGTTTGTGGTGTGCTTTGATGAGTCCCTGAACAAAGTGCTTCAGGAGGAACAAATGGACTTACACCTTAGGTTTTGGGACAATGAACTTAATAAGGTAGTAACATGTTACTTTGACTCTGTATTCTTGGGTCACACAAGATCAGGAGATCTCCTGGTGAAATTCAACGAAGCACTCTCAGGGCTGAACATGTCAAACATGTTGCAAATCTCCATGGATGGACCAAATACCAATTGGAAGTTCTACGACACTTTTGTTCAGAAACGGCATGATTCTGACGCAGACATTCCTATGTTACTCAACATTGGATCCTGTGGTCTCCATGTAGTTCATGGAGCATTCAAGTATGGAGCCAGTAAAACAGGATGGAAGTTAGATGGCATCATGAGAGCAGTCTATCACTGCTTCAATGACACACCTGCCAGACGAGAAGACTACCTGGTAGTAAATATGGGTAGTGCACAGTTTGCCTTACAGTTTTGCAGTACCAGATGGTTGGAAGATGTTCCAGTTGCTGAGAGGGCAATCAAGATATGGCTAAATATAAAGACATACATTTCGGCAGAACAGAAATTAAGCAAAAGTCAGCAGCCGAAATGTCAATCATACATAAACTTGACAGAGTATTCACAGGACCAGCTTGTGCCAGCAAAGTTACATTTCTTTATAACCATTGCCAAGATTCTGGTTCCATTCTTGGAACTCTTTCAAACAGACAAGCCCATGGTGCCATTCTTGTGTAGTGGACTTGAAAATATCATGACCAACTTACTTCAGAGATTTGTAAAGAAACAATGTCTAGAAAGTACAACTAATGTGTCTAAAATAGACGTTTTTAAGAAGGACAATCTTGTTTCTCCAGATAAGGTAGATGTGGGGTTTGCTGCAAAACAGGTAGTAGACACTGTTCTTAAGGAGAAGAAAGCAAGTCCTCTTCGTGTACTGGAGTTTCAGAAAGAGTGCATAACATTCCTCCAGCATATGGTTGGAAAGCTTCAAGAAAGATGTCCTTTAAAGTATGCTACTGTAAAGGCAATGGACTGTCTTGATCCAGCTCTAGTTTGTGGTAACCCAGAGAAAGCTGTAGAAAAGATGGGCAGCACTTTGCAGAAACTGCTTAATAATAAGTGGCTGACAGCAAGCAAATGTGACGAATGTCTTCAGGAGTTTAAACAGTGGATCAGGGAAGAAGCAAAGGAGGAAAGTGAGCAACTGTCCTCCTTTGACAAGACAAAGGATAGATTAGATGAACTCTACTACAATCTGATGGGAGTAAATGGGAAGTACAAATCCTTGTGGGAGGTTGTCAAGATGGTTTTGATGATGTCTCATGGCCAGTCAACAGTAGAGAGGGGTTTCTCCACAAACAAGGATATTCTGAAAACAAACATGGGCAAGGAAACCTTGAAAGCATTCAGAATAGTTTATGATGGACTTGTGAATGCTCCTAAAGAGCGTAATGCAGACAAGGAGACAGGTGAGAAAGAGAAAGGACAACTTGATGTTTCACAAATAACTGTCACAAAAAAGATGATGGAAGCATGCAGAAATGCCAGGAGAAAGTATGATGCATATTTAGAAGAAGAAAAAATGAAGAAGGTTGCAAGTGTTGAAGAAACAAGGAAAAAAACAGTTCAAGAACAATTGACAACATTGAAAGGGAAGAAAAGAAAATTGGAGTCCTGTGCAGAGACTCTGTTGAAAGAAGCAGATGACCTAGCTCAAGAGGCAGAAAAGAAAATGAAATGGGACCTGGTGACAAAGTCCAATGCCTTTAGAGAAAAGGCAAAGGAAAAGAAAAAGCAAGTTGAACAAACTGGAAAGGAAATAGAGACACTGGAGAAGACACTGAAAAAGATGTGAACTGTGAACTAAAACTGCACATCAGATTGTGCATGTGGAACATCGACTATTTGTGTATATGTGTTTTTTTCTTTATGGACAGCATATCCACTATGCAACAGCTCAATTTTGCCTAGATATAAAATCTTAAGAAGTATTGGGCTAGAATTGTATTGCTAGTTTCATCAGTAGATTAGAAGTCTTGCATATTAATATGTTTCTGCTAGTTGGTCATGGATATTTTTTCATTTCATGATATGGTACAGAAGTATGGTATGGCTGGTAAGAACAAAATCTCAAACAATATATATACCACTACCATTAATGTTATCACTATGTACCTCTCTCTCTCATCAGTCTGAACAAAGTCTATATAATGATACATGTTTCATTTGTAGGCTTTGTCTTGCCTCATGTTGAGCATAGTTTAGTTCATCTTTATCAAGTTTGTGCATCAGGTATGGTTTATGATATATTTAAGATTTGATACATCCTCTTATTTCTGTACCATACCATTTAATACAATTATGCCTAGGTCATGGTGGTTGTTGTATAACCTTTGCTTGAATTATGAGTCACATCTGAAAATTGTATTAACACACGTTTTCTCATTTTCCATACTGTTGGCTGTGGTTGCTTGTTTGCTTTGTAACACTTTACCTTCTACACTTCTGTTGTGTTTAATTATCCTTTCAATTCAGCTTTGCATGTCTACTTATATAAAGTAGTAGTCAATATCTCTAACCCACAAATCATTATCAAATGCTCTACTTAATATATAAACTATGTTAAGCAAATTTACTGTACAATATTCACATGCATGGATTCAGTATGTGGTTCAAAAACTTTTTCCTTGTGCTCATTTCATAATTCTCACTTTAATATGAGTAGCTAGTTGTTCTATGAACTTTGTACCTCATTTAACTCTTTGGTTAAGGGCATTGTGTTTGAGCATGCAAAAAAAAAAAATAAATACAAGCTAGCCTTAAATTTTATATCAATGCCAAGTTGGAGGCTTAAACTGGTATGTATAAATACAATGTTAAAGTGCATACTTATGAACACATGGAGATATATCTTTTAGATTTGCTTGTATTTTGTCCATTTTTGCATGCATCTAATTTAAGCACCACATCCAACAGCATAGTTTACTTTTTCAAATACATGTACATGTTTGTATTAATAAAAAAAACAACAACAGAAAACAATATAAAAAAAAAAACAAAACAAAAAATTAACAAAATGAAAAATATAAACAGTAATAAAATGGTAATTGCTAGAGCAATAAAAGGTGGTAAGGGTTGGCTATAGGGGTGGAGGAGGCCAACAGAACCTTTTGTATTTGGACATACATTCTATTTCAAGGACTTCATTCAACAATAAATAACATGCAAATACATACATGTACATGTATGTATGTAGAAAAAATAAAGTAGAAATTAAGTTCAAAGTGAAACTACAAACAAACATATTAAAACAAGCAACAAAAACACTTTTAAAGAGTAAGACAATTACAGCTGGTTGTGTAAATGAAGCAAAGGGTTGGCTAAAGGGGATGAGGCAGATGCCAGAACTTTGCGCAAAATATCGAAAAAATTGGTCAGGGAAATTTGAGTTTTGGTCAGGGAAAAGTCAGGGAAAAGTCAGGGAATTTTGCTTTACTCAAATTGTGGACACCCTGAACTAGCCACATGATTGACGGGCGAACAAACCTATTGCCATCAAAGGAATCGGCCACTTTTATAATCCCTTTGATGTTACTATAAATTTGAACTGTGATAAACAGACCTTATTTTGTTCATACAAATTAATCGCAACCAGATCGGCTGCGCAGGCTACTCAGAATAATAAAACCGCTAATATTATACATAAAGAATGTCAGGCCTTGTAAGCATGCACAATAAATAAAATAGACTTATCGGACTGCGCATATGAGCACATTAATCTGGATCTTCCTTTTTCATATTTGCGATAAGGTACTTTTTTTGACTTGTCGGAACAGAAATATTGTAAGCCTGTCAGTAGGACGCTGCATGGGATTCATGCAGAGGTAGACTCGTGATCCGCAAAATAGTAACTTACTTTTTGGGCAAGATACAATGACCTGGACCAGCCTGCGCATTGACTGTTTGAAACGACACTCTCTTTCTAGGCCCTGCAAACTCTGTCAAGCTAACAGAGTAGGTCCTGATCGGAATAAGCCGATGTGACACCCTGCCCTATTTTTGGCTTTTTTTTTTTTTACAATCGGTAAGATACCTTTTTTGGTTTCAGTATTTAATGACCACCTGCAGAATAGCAACGAGGAAAATTGTACCTTATAACCATTGCAAAATACCCAGATGAGTCTGCGCTTTAAAAAAATGAATTCTGATTTGTTTTTAGGCTCTTCAGAATCAGCTTTACAAATTACATAAATTTTCAACTGCCTGCGAGAATGCGTTGACCCGAGTGCTTCGGTCACTATTTTGATCAGTCACATAAGCGGCGAGGTACTTTTGTTGGTGACTGCTTTCTTTGTTAAATTAAGTTGTTTTTTTTTTTGTGTAACAATTCATGTGTATCATTTTTTTTCATCGGATTGCACACGGAAATTCGAGGTACGTAATGTTCATCAACGAACTATACATATACAGTTTGTGAATCGCACTTCACGTGTTCGAACTATTTAAAAATGAGTTTGACAAAAATACGTGACTGTTCGGACTAAAAGAGCAATTTTCGGGAGACGATTTCAAAACAGTAAGGGGTGTTCGAATTATTCGTGTGTTCGAACTAATAGGAAATCTACCGTATATTTATATTAATCAATCTATAGTCTAGGCTTAGACAAAAGGGAAAACATCCTTAATTACGAGCCGGTAAAGAATTAAGACACTCTTAATTATCTCTTTACCCCTTCTTTATGTTTACATTCGTTAAAGGGATCATAGTAATTCTCGCTTGGAGTTCAAGTTCATTTTGCGAATAATGCAAAGATTAATATCTTGATTTCCAGTCCGCATCAAAAATGGTCTATATATATAGATAAATATCTTTTCCGAAACTGGATATTTATTTATTTTTCCACACAATAAGTCATTTCAAGACGTCGATGATTTTGAAATGCACTGCTTCAATTTATAATATAAAATATGTTTATATTAACTTCACAACTTAGTAAGTGCTGCACCTACGTTCCTGGTCAGATCTTACTTTTCTGATACGTTTTTGAACATACTGAAAGTTTTCTCCGATTATACATTCGGTAAATAAACTTTCGAGTAGTATTTATGCTTTTAAACATTCAGATTATTTGATAATTGTTGGAGATAATATATTATTCCGATATTTATATATCTATCTTCATTATTTATCTTTCTCATCTTACTTTTAAATTAGATTGACCTTCTCGCTACGTTCCAGGTTTAAATCTAGCTAACATTGTGGAACAGTCACTTTTTTATTTCCTAAACAATATTTTAACATTTTTCTCAGTATTCGGAGCATAACGACTTCATGAATACTTGGAAATAATTCAATTCTACGCTTGTTAAACTAAGCCTAAAACAAGCCTTAGTTTTTTAGAATGGATATTATCCTTCGATTCAGTTCATGGAGATACATCCTTTTAGATCCCATTATCTCTATTTCAGTCATACAAAATTCTAATGACTAAGTACTCCTTTTCTATGTACGAATACAGAATATCGAGTCACTGTTGCTGCATATTGGTTAAAGATTAAACAAATTTTATCTTAAACCTATATGACGTTAAATTAATTATTATCTCTTTCATATACATGTTTTTACCCTTCCGTCAGGGATCGCGGTAATAATATTATTACTCTCTATGGTTTACGCATAGATCTCGAGAGTATATATATGTATTTTCTTCCTGAACTCATTTGCGAGTACGTAATTTGATATTTCAGGAATTACCAATTATGCAGACATAGATTTTATTCTATTAATATTCAATTCTAAAAATTTGATTGAATGTTTATCTATAAAATTTCTGGGCAGTAATTTTATAGAGAGTTATATGTTTAATAATTCCTTGCTTAATAAATAGTTATGCTTAACCTATTATTTATAGCAGGAATTTCGTTCAGTAGTATAATTTTAATTTAGTATTAATATATTTCTTACTATTCTTAAATATGCGTATAGAATAGTAATACTATCTCTTAACTTATAAATTAAGTGTTTTTTGAGATTATTAATCAGTATTATTGTATAATCTTTCTTCAGAGATTATCACACTATTACTTTTTCTCTGAGTCCTTCTCTTTTTATGAACATTTTGATTCGTATCAAAGTGGATTTTTTAACATTTCTTGATTTCCATGATTATTTACTCAGGAGTACTTTTCATGGCAATCTTCTGGTATAGAAAGATTCTATCCAGCTTATTTATTATTGCTTAATCTTATCAATACGGTAAGATTTAGCCAAACTATGACCGTCTTACAGTTTGCTGCGATCAACCTTATTCTTATTCTCTGTCAAACTCTTAAGTTATGATGTTGACAGTTTATTCTTTATTATTTTGTCAGGACATCAAACGCTTTTATATGTCTATGACAAAACTAATTATCAATGGTTTAGGTTGTTTTTTCTTCCCAGCAGTTATATGCAAACTCTGTATTATTTTATTGCTTGACTAAAAATTCGCAATACAATTAGTCTAGCAATAGTTTTAACCATTATGTTTGTCTATACCTTTTTCTTCTGATGGATAACTTAGTTATAGTTAAGTTAACTCCATGTTCTTTTATTATCTCCCCTTCTTTAATTTGATCAAAGGGAAATAATTACATATTATGGTTATTTTAAGTCTGTGTCTGTTCATCGGAAACTGTCCTGTCGCTCCAATTAACAGAATCTAATTAGTTTATAATTCTAATAGCTTAGACTAATACAATTACATACCTTCACATATCTAGAATTTTATCCAAAATATCTACATATGTCAGTTATCTATAGGAAACTCCACCGAGTAGACTTTTCCTGATTTATTCAAGACCCTACATAGACTACTTACAGTGTATGGTCTTGGCTTTTTGTTTTACAAATTTTGTTTTGAAAATATTTCTATATTCCTAGCTTACTTTGCGATGGAATATTTATGTTATGTCTCAATGACTCCCTTTTCTTTTTGAAGCCAATTGTTGTTTCCCAAAAAGAAAAAAAGAGGGGGCGGGGGGGGGGGGGGTGCAATGTTAGGTCTCTGAGACTTAAGAACTGACTTCCTCTAGAGTCTACTAATATATATAAGGTTGTTAGATCATAACACCTTAAAGATATGCTATTTTGTGAATCTTGATCATTCTTTCTATTAAATATAGAATTAGAATGTATCTGATTCCTTTGAGTTTCCTGAGTCTTAACCAGAAGTGGTGAGATATTATTGGTGTTAGAATTAGGAGAGCACCTCCCTCCTATTCTGCAAATTCTAGCACATTATCTATAGGTTAATGTATTATGAAGTTAAAATGAAGTTTTTTAAAAGTAAAACATATTTTAACGAGTAATACTTAACCTATAGATAATCAATTATCTCCCTCCGCCCACCCTCGCTTATCTCTCCTAATTGTGTCTATTGTTTAACACATAAAAGAAACTGACACGTGGTCAATTGAGCGGGAAGAGTTACGTCACACAGGTAACTGCCTAAGGGACCTTCTGGTTTAAGACTTTAATTAACGACTGAAAGGTCGTTTTTTTCTGTGGAAGGTGTGAAAACAGAAGAGAATAGCACATTATCTATAGGTTAAGTATTACTCGTTGAAATATGTTTTACTTTTAAAAAACTTCATTTTTCTTTACATTCTTTTAAACTGACAACGTCAAAGTCCAAATATCATTTTCCACATCTTTAATTATTATTTTTTCTTCATTAGTTTTCCATATATATATATACAATATAATGTTTACAGTTTATTCCCACATGTGGAAATTGTTCATGGCAATGGCCAACAGACCACTGCCTACTTTTCAACACTTGTAAAGTTACATTATTTTAGTGTCCACAACATCTCCAGAAAATGAACTACTAGACTTGTCAGTCCAAGCCCAAGATTTTGACTTGTCAATCCAGGTGCATGATTCCAACTTATCAATCCGGATGCATGATAAAGACTTCTCAGGCCAAGTGCAACATTAAGACTCCTTGAGCTGGCCCTCTTCTAATTTTCTTTGGGCCAGTCAAACTGGGTGTTGCTTAGCAACCAAACTTAAGCACCAACCAAAGTTTGTATTTTACTTTGAACTGTCACTCAAGACTTAGCAGAATTTTACATTTGATTATTTGACCATACTGTCCTCATAAAAGATTGACTTACTATTATTAACACTTGCAATTTTCACACATACCAGAGAATGAATTATTTAGTTTGTATCTTTTGTAAGGAAAAAACCTTATAATGCATATATTTAGCACAGTCACTTATTATGAATATTAGATGAAATGCAGTCTTGATCTTTTCGCAACAAAGAAGGCAAAACAATAGTTGTTTTTGGTCAGTACAAATCAAATTATTGTGCATCTGTTTACTTAATGTACAAAGCTCTTTGTGGTAGTTTGGCCTGCTGTTTAGGAATGAGACATTTTGTCTCAATGAAAAACTTGAAATATTTTACTAAAATTAAACTGAAATTCAAATTTCACTAAATTAAAATGTCATGAATATTTTCCCTGTTACAGTTTCTCCCCTCTACACAATGTTTTGGTTCCACCCAAAACCAATAACATGAATAGAGAAATATTATTCAACAATTTGTTATAACGTAAGCTACCTATCATTACTTCATGAAAATTTAATGAGAATCTTACTGTTTTAGCCCTACCAACAGAACTGACCATTGTCACCTGTGACTTTAACTGTCAAAGAACTATCTGGCTTTCAAAACACTATTTAAATGCATTGCATATTCATTTATTTATTTCTCTTAATGTATGGTACCATTACCATTTTCCTCATTGAAGCTGTATTCAACATCTACGTTAATACACTTCTTTATTCCTCATAGCCCCCATTCCAACATACCCGATACTTTCTTTAAAGAGCCTTACTCTTATAGTATTCTTTTGGCATATGTTAGATAGCTAGGCCTTTTGTGTTTTGAAACCAAACAATATCTAATCTTTAACAATCACACATATTGTAGAATTTACTACATCAATAAAATGACAATATCCCAATTCTGATGATACCAAAGCATTTTTCTTTCACTAAAATATTGATTTTCAAAACATGGTTCTCAATCCAGGACCCTTAGTATAGTAGTCCAGTTGATCGTTGCTGAACTCCTGCACCATTGGTGCTTTCTCTTAGATAGTTTCCAACCTAGTACCCTTAGAACAATAGTTCAGTTGATCGTTACTGAACTCTTGTGCTACTAGTTCCTTCGCTTGGAGACCATTTCCAATCTAGTATCCCTAGAACAATAGTATAGTTGATCGTTACTAAAATACTGCCCCATTGATGCCTTAGATTAAATACATTTTACAACTTAGTACCCTTAGAACAACAGTCTAGTTGATTGTTACCAGACTAATGTTCTATTGATGCTCATCCTATCAAATTATGTCTGAAAGTGATAGTGTTAAAATACTGCCAAATCCATTGGTTTTAAGAAATCGGAGGTTGGTACAAATTGCATAGGAAGTGATAGTCAGACTTCAGCATGCTAAACACATAAAGGCAGGGGCCCCAAATAATGTGATCAGTACACTAATAATACAATATATGCCAACGCAATATTTCCCAAATAACCAAAATGTATTTGCAGATAAAAAATTATATTCATTAAAATGTCAAGGTTTCCTTAATTCAGCCTTCCATATAATGATTATGCCTTCCTATTTTGAATATTTACAAGGAAATATTAAGTCTATCATCTATCTTTTGATTGTATTAGTTTATTTATCTACTTATTCATGGTGTTTAAAAAATATTCTTGAAAAATTCTTTTTAAATCATAGGCAATAAACATTTTAAAGTGACAGTCATTCAATCCAATATGATAAACAGTATGGTTTTAAAACTGATTCATTCACTTGAAATAATCAACTATACAGTATACTTTTTAACATTCTGGACTGTGTGGACAATAAAATATTATATACACATGTATATAAATTGTAACTTGTCTTTGTAACACATTCTGAACAATTTCTATATGCAAGACAAAAAGCATATAATACAGAATGAAACATATTAAATAGTTTTCCTGAAATAAAATTTAAGATTGTTCATAGTTAATGCATTTTAAACAAACTATTTTTTAAACAATTTATTTAAAATATCAAAATTGGGTAAAATGTTACTCTGTTTCTTCAGTTTAGGTTACCAGTTTAGTAGTTCCATGATAAATCCAGATATTGTCCAAAACTGTCCTGTTTCACTTCCAAATGAAACACCTCACTATAAAACTGTTAATGTTCAGGTTTTTCTTCAAAGTTAGTGGTATAGAATTTCACAGGTTCCACAAAAGTTACATCCTAGATCTTATGAGGAATTCATCATTAGGCCTTCCAGCGGTTGTCCAAGACTTGAAACAATAACATTTTCCTTCAGTTTTGAAAAAAAGTAATCTGAGTCCAAAAGGTTTGACATCGTAAAGATTTTTCAGAGAAAGTCCAAATATTTGAACAGAGTTTCTTGAAGTGAAGTTCACTTTACACCCGGAACTTTGATAGTTTCCTTCAACGACCTTGTCAAAATAACATTCCACACTGTGTATAGCTAGATAACAGGATGGCATCCAATTTCATTGCTATAATGTTTTGTCACACGTCCCGGTGTTGGTCTTACTCTTTGTTGCTTTGTGGTTTGTTCTGCGGGGCGATTTGTTGTATGTCTTTCCGTGTGTCATTTTGTTCTTGTGTTTTTCAGTCCTTTTAGTATTGCGATTACCTCGCTTGGGGAAGAGAGAGCTAATCTTAGTGCTTTTCGTACGTTTGTTCAGTTTGTGCTTGTTTAGATTTGTCGGTTTCCTTTTCCTCTTGGGGTCTGGGAAGGGCTGCGGTTTGTGATTGTGGCACTCCCTGGACTTTTCTCTTACCTGTTTTACCACAATATAAATATGTAACATGGTTGTCAAGTCCTATAAAAATAGGCTGCTTTATTTTATTTCGTTTGCTTCTTTCTCTTCACCATTTTTTCATCATCATCTTTCAATTTAACAAATAAATATTTCTACCACCGCTTAATTTAACCTATTATATATTATTAAAGACACATACTCCATTGCGTAACAGCCTAATGACCCTATTAGTGCAGTATGCAGATAACAGGTCATACATCTGTGATGACCGTAGTGGCTACACATGGGGAAATCAGTTTTGGGCAGAAGGTAAATGGCTAGAAGTACAAAAAAAGAAAAAAAAATTCTATTCACTTATCCATTTGAAACCATTTTGATAAAGTATAGAATTTGAAGATTAAAAAGTTTCAGAAACAAGTGTAACTTAGTTTATTTAAAATCACTTTGATATATTTTTTTTATCTATTTATTTATTATTTTCATTATCATTAATTTAAACCTGAAATTAAACATTGAATCCACTATTACACACAATCCATCATAACTGTGCAAGACCTCTTAGGAATGTGTTTGTTTCTGTTGAGGTTTTACGGCCCAGTCAACCCAATACCTCTTAGGAATAAATTTGCTTTCATTATCCAGTGAAACTTAAGTGGAAATTGTAAACGGTGATAGTCGAAATGATGATAATGAAAGGCTTTGTGTATTGAAGCACTACTTCATGATTCAAAGTTGGGAGCACTAACCACTGAAAAAGGGAAAATGTTTGGAAAAAAAAAATCTGATATTTTTTCATATTTCTGCTCAAAACATAGATTGTGGGTACTCATTAGAACCGCCTTGGCGTCTGATCAGGGTCAACACTGTTTACATTAATAACAGACATTTCAATAAAACATGGTAATAATAAAACCTGACCACACACACCTTAAAATAGAAATGGACTGTCCAGAGTTAAGGTAGAGGAGTCCACGTGGCATAAATGGATTAATGGCAAGATTGTTGTTAAGAACCTAAGTTCCCAGTAAGAACTGAAATTTTATGTAAATTACAACAACTGACACACGCCAGGAGCAGATCCAGAGAGTGGTTTGTGGTCTTCAGTCAAACCCTTTTGACTAAAATTTCATTTTGGTGGGAATTTTAGATGATAAATTTTTGATGCTGTATTTATTCAGAGTAGTTGCACAACTAACTCTTTACCTTGTACTTTTAATAAACAAGAGGCCCACGGGCCACGGGTCGCTCACCCGAGTAGCATTGCGAGTGCAGATATGCAGATGTTATGTAACATTTTTCCAATCCTGTCATCGCAACTAATGAAAAGATCATCCGTCAATAGAGCGTTATCATTTGAACAAACTCTCAATCACATTTCACCAGTAGGATCAATGTGAAATTTGGTTGCAATTGCCTAAGTGGTTTCTGAAGAAATATGATTTTATACATGTAAACAGCACAGTGGCAGGGAAATATAATAAACATAAACAAGACGGTAGCCATCTTGGATTTCCAATTAGAATGATTATAGCTACTGGTGATCTACAAGTCACCTCGATACTTCCAATGAACTTTAAGTCAATTGCCCTTTTGGTTCAGGGGAAAAAGTTCAAAACAGATTTTCAAGATGGCCACCATAGCTGCAATTTGAGATTTCTTATCGCAACCATTTGAGCTATTTTTGATCTACGTCACCTTGATGCTTCGATGCTTCCTACCAAGTTTCGAGTCAATTGGCCTTTCAGTTCAGAAGAAGTAAAGAAAAAATAGATTTTCAAGATGGCCGCCATCTTGGATTTCCAATCAGAATGATTTTAGCTATTTTTATATCAACAAGTCATCCTGATGCTTCCTACCAATTTTCAAATCAACTGGTCCTTTGGTTCAGGAAAATAGGTGAAAAAAAAAAAAGAGTTTCAAGATGGCCACCATGACAGCCATTTTGGATTTCCGATCCAAACAATTTAAGCTATTTTAGATCTACAAGTCACCCAAATGCTTCCTACCAAGTTTCGAGTCAAATGGCCTTTCAGTTCAGGAGAAGAAGCGAAAAATAGATTTTAAAGATGGCTGTCATAGTGGCCATCTTAGATTTCTGATAGGGATAATTTAATCTATTTTTGATCTACAGGTCACCCTGATGCTTCCTACCTAGTTTAAAGCCAATAAGCCTTTCGGTTCTGGAGAAGAAGTGAAAAATAGATTTTCAAAATGGCCACCATGGCAGCCATCTTGGATTTCCAATCAGAACGATTTTAGCCATTTTTAATCTATAAGTCACCTAGATGCTTCCTACCAAGTTTCAAGTCAATTGGCTTTTGGGTTTAGGAGAAGCGAAAAAAAGATTTTCAAGATGGCCATCTTGGACTTCCGATCAGCATGGTTTTAGCTGTTTTTGATCTACAAGTCACCCTGATGCTTCCTACCAAGTTTGGAGTCAGTTGGCCTTTCGGTTCTAAAGAAGAAGCGAAAAACAGATTTTCACGATGGCCGCTATAGCGGCCATCTTGGATTTCCGATTGGAATGATTTTAGGGACTTCTGATCTTTAAGTCACCCCGATGCTTCCTACCAAGTTTCGAGTCAACTGGCATTTGGGGTTAGGAGAAGAAGCGAAAAATAGATTTTCAAGATGGCGGCCATCTTGGATTTACGATCGGCACGATTTTAGCTATTTTTTATCTACAAGTCACCCTGATGCTTCCTACCATGTTTGGAGTCAATTGGCTTTTGGGTTTAGGAGAAGAAGCGAAAAATAGATTTTCAAGATGGCTGCCATGGCGGCTATCTTGGATTTTCAATCAGCATGATTTTAGCTATTTTTTGATTTACAAGTCACCCCGATGCTTCCTACCAAGTTTCAAGTCAATTAGCCCTTGGGTTCAAGAGAAGAAGTGAAAAATAGATTTTCAAGACGGCGGCTATCTTGGATTTCCGATCGGCACGATTTTAGCTATTTTTGATCTACAAGTCACCCCGATGCTTCCTAGCACGTTTGGAGTCAATTGGCCTTTCGGTTCAGGCGAAGAAGCGAAAGATAGATTTTCTAGATGGCGGCTATCTTGGATTTCAGATTGGCATGATTTTAGCTATTTATGATCTACAAGTCACCCCGATGCTTCCTAGCAAGTTTGGAGTCAATTGGCCTTTCGGTTCAGGAGGAGAAACGAAAAATAGATTTTCCAGATGGCTGGTGGCCATCTTGGATTTTCGATCGGCACGATTTTAGCTATTTTTTTATCTACAAGTCACCCCGATGCTTCCTAGCAAGTTTGGAGTCAATTGGCCTTTTGGTTCAGGAGAAGAAGCGAAAAATAGATTTTCAAGATGGCGGCCATGGCAGCCATCTTGGATTTCTGATCGGCATGATTTTAGCTATTTTTGATCTACAATGGTCCAGGAGTGTAGGAGGA
Source organism: Anodontia alba (assembly GCA_964016985.1). NCBI lineage: Eukaryota > Metazoa > Mollusca > Bivalvia > Lucinida > Lucinidae > Anodontia > Anodontia alba. The sequence continues at coordinate 33,799,883 of OZ024838.1, forward strand.
GTAGGCTTTTAAAGCAATTGTTGACGCCGCACGACGGACGACGGAATTGACTGACCACAATAGCTCACCATGAGCACTTCGTGCTCAGGTGAGCTAAAAATCACAAGTCCATGTTACTATATATATCTGTGAATGTGTCGAAAATCACAGGATGAGTGACAAACAGGATAGACCTTGATCAGACACTGCATTCTGCAGCACTGATCTGGGTCTGCACTGTTTGTTTAGACCTATGTGTCTTAAAAGCTGCGAATTTGATCAAATCGAACGCCCTTCAGAAATTCTGAACGTCGTATTGAAGAATTCTGGACCGGTCATCGCAGTGCTATAAAGGCAACCCCGTATCAGCTCCATGTAACATCCCCTGGTAGCATTCTACATAAAAGTATATTGGGCCGTTATTGGCGCTACAAGATTCCTATGGAGCCAATAATAGGCCGATCTAGATTTAAGGAGAATGTTAGATGGGTTATGACGTAAGATCCACAGGAGCTTGAAGGTATCATATTTCTTAATCCATTGTATCTGGAGACCCCTAAAAGGGTAATTGCCAAACAGTGCAGACCCAGATCAGATGCAGTACAGCATCTGATCAGATTCTTCACTGTCTGCAAATAGTTCAACCATTTTTCTCTAGGAATATCTATATTACATGGCCTGACATACCTACAGATATTAGCACCTTCCAGTAAATAGCGTGGGGAGTTCATTCAGTCTACAATGGGTTAATACCTATCCTTATACCAGTTTCAAAGAAAAAGAAAGTGAACACTTCACAGTTGATTACAACTTTTCAGGTCGATATTGTGTTAAGCAATCTGCATGCAGATCTCTTTATGGTACAGCAAGAGCTGTGGAAAACCATGCCTGACTTGTCCAACTTACACCACTTGTCTAAGGAAAAGTAAAAACATCTTAATTTTTGGGCAAGTAATAAATCTTGGTTGGACAATTGGATTTTGTCCATTCGCCTGTCCCTGGACAAGTAATAAAATCTAAGAAAATTCCATAACCCTGTTTGAAGCTGAGAGCTCTAGATAAGAGTTAGTAAAAAGTATTTCAGCATTGATTTTCTGAAAATTAGCATTGAAATTGAAGCTGAGAGCTTAAAAATACTCAATGAAATTTTGGATTTCAGTATTGAAATCAAATTTAGGGATTAATCATTTTCAGTGAACTTAAAATCTTTATGATGCAATTTTTCAAGTATTCTCTTACGAACAATATCTGAACACTAAATCAGAAAGGGTTCAATTCTTAATGTGCCCATGACAGCTGCAGCAGATAACATCCTGTTTGTTTTGTTATTTTTTTTTTCTTGTCAGAGAAAATAAGTACTAAAACCTTATCTAGAGCACTGGAAACTGATCAGATTTTCATGTTTGTTGACCTATATCATTTTCAAAGTACTCATGATTGTCGACTTTTAACCAAAAAAATAGCTTCCATGAACTCTATCTCTCCAATAGATTGAAGTTGCAAGTTTTACAGCCTAGTCAGCACTGATAAGGTCATGTTGAAGCAGTCAGTTAACCTACTCACATTTTTCATGGGTTAGCGTCTTCCTCTTGAGGTAACCAGTACCTGCCTGCATATTCTCGCCAGTAACTGACATTGCCCTTCTTGAATCGAGTGAAATAAGAGAATAATTTCATGATCAGTCTTTGCAAAAGTTATATGGCCAAGCTGATGCGACACTGGAATCTGCGGTCAGGGCCCAGTTGTTCAAAGCGTCGTTAGCTTAACGAGCTCGTTTAGGGTCATTTCGTTAACTGTTTTAGCAGATTCCATATACAATATTCTGATATTTTTCAGCAAAAAATTTCAGCATATTTGCGTATCACTCGATGTAAATTTTAACGAATCTTTAACTAACGACGTCGTTAGCTTTGAACAACTGGGCCCAGATATGCTACCAACTACACCATAGAGACCTGCTTTTCAACTAGTGGAAGACTTCAATGAAACTTACACACATCTATCACTAGGACAGTGTGAAGCAATAATTAGACAGTGGAAAACCTGATCCCATTTTTCAAGGTTAGCACATGACTCAGAATGTTGGAGGTGGGGAGATATTTGTTATTCTCTGAAAAGACATTTCTGTGTTATCCTGAACTCGTCTTCTCCACTGATAAACCAAACAGAAGTCCTTCACGTCTTGCCCGCTCAAGCAAACGTTTAGATTCTAAAACAAATGTGGAAAAGTTAATATGTGGATACTTCAGCACAAGCTCCTCCATTGTATCTATAGTTACTTTATCACAGCGAATAAGTCCAAAGTATCCCAAATTCTTGCATGCAAGGGGGATCATTCTAACACCACTGTCTGTTACATCCTGGCACCAGCCCACATCTAAAGCTTCCAGAGAAGGGCAGTATTTAGCAATGTCTTCCAAACCTGTTGAAAAGAGAAACTATTTCAAGGAAAATGCTTTTGTTTTGTTTGTGTTGAGGTTTTACGGGCAAGTCAACTCATTTAGGGTCATGTCAATCTTGGTCAGTTTACCTAACTACACTTTTCCGGGGCAGACTTAGTCTAAGCACTTATCCAGTACTTGTGCACATTCGTTCACCAGAAATTGAAAACTGCCTTTTTTGAATCAGCAAAAGGGAGAGAATGAATATGGAAAATATTTCATGATCAATCTCCACAAAAGAATGTTGGAGGACCCGGCGGGAGTTGAAACTGCAACCTCCTGATCACCAGCTAGAGGCATATCCAAATGAGCCTCCGAGGCTAAAGGAAAATGCACAATAATAGACATATCAGAATACAAAGTTTTTATTTATGTTTATGATAATTGTACCAATTTTTGTGGCATTAAGATTTTAGATTCAAAATTTTAAAACAAACAAAATCAAAATCTTGATATTATTTAGAAGTGGATGATGAAGACAGATTACACCGAAGATATTTGGCAAGTTTACATTTGATATCTTTATGCCTCTGCAATAAAAACTTGAAACCTTTTCCATGGATCCTGTAGGTGGATCTGAAATCGAAAAAGAGGCCGAGTATTTGTGGCGTACAAGGGAAATCTTGATTTATGATCTGAACTGAAGAGTCTATATGCCATAATTGTTTATCAGTCTTGTAAACATTTAAAGTGCGTCAGGCAAGCTAACTATATCTTCGAAACTGCACATATTAAATACCGTTGGAGCTGTACTTTACCTAGTAAATCTCTGGACATACACAACATAAACTAAGACGGCGACGGCCACGTTCTATATGAAAGGACATCATAAGTACATACCCATTACATCAAGTCATGTGAAAACCCAGATTAATTGGACATCTGATGATAGGAGTTTGGTTTTCCAAAACTAATGGAGCTGAAAAGTTTGGCATTGGTATGACATGAATTCTGGACCATAATTAGTTGAGCATTTGGTAAAAGAGTTACTAGAATTGGACCCAGCCGAGGTCAGCAATCGTGGAGATTGATCATGAAATATTTTCCACAGTCATTCTCTTCCTTCCGCTGATTCAAGAAGGGAAGTTGTCAGTTTCTGGCGAAAGAATGTGCACAATACTGGTTAACCGCTTAGAGGACTAAGCTTGCTGAACATGACTGACATGACCCCATTATATTGCCTGGGCCGTAAAACATCAACACAAACTAACACTAGTAGAGAATTAAAAACGTTGTAGGGCTATGAAGATAAAGATTGTCATGGAGGCCGCCATTTTTGACAGTGGTGTCATAGCCATCTAATTAACCCATTTATGCCGAGTGGACTACCCTACAACATTTTGGACAGGTCCATTTCCAGTAAAGGGTGTCTGGATAGGTTTTATTATAACCACGTTTTATAGAATTTCCTGTACTTAATGCAAACATTGCAGACCTTGATCAGACACTGCATTCTGTGGCGTCTGATCTTGGCCTACACCCGTGTCCCTTTTATGGGACGCTTGGCATAAATGGGTTAAATATGCAAAATTAAAGAAAGCACACCTGCCACAAAACTGCACTGCTACATACATGAAAATGGGTTTTAGTTAATATATACTGTCAACTAGCTCACATAACCATTATATACTTATCGTCAGACAGATTTTAAAAAATTATGCTTATAGCACTGAGTAAAATTTTCAGCAGACAATAATTTGATTTTTTTTTCTTCCTTCTCCCAGAAAACAGGTTTTGACAGTTAAAACAAGTTCTGACATTTCATGCAAATTGTGTCCAATGGAGACAGTTTGCATGAAATGTCAAATTCTGTTAAATCTGGGAAAAAAAAAGAAATTTGTTTGTGTTGAGGTTTTACGGTCCAATCAACCCAATGGGGTCATGTCGAGCGCGGTCAGTTTACCTAACCACACGTTTACTGGGCAGGCTTAGTCCTCTAAGCGGTTAACCAGTATTGTGCACATTCTTTCGCCAGAAACTGACAACTGCCCTTCTTGAGAAAAAAAAAAGAAGCCAAGAAAGATAATAAGTAAAGGTTAAATGTCTAATTCATTATATTTAAAATGGTGAAACTCATGCTCATAGTAATGAAAACTTTCCTATATCTTTACAGTCTGCTGATCAGTAAGTTGTGGGTTTGACCAGGCTGGGAGGCAACATTCTTTCATGGAGATTGATCATGAAATATTGTTTACAGTCTTCTCTTCCCTCCGCTGGTTCAAGAAGGGCAGTTGTCAGTTTCTGGTGAAAGAATGTGCACATTACTGGTTTACTGCTTAGAGAACTAAGCCTGGCCAAAAAAAGTGTGGTTATATTGGTAAACTGATCACGCTCGACATGACCCAATAGGCTGACTGGGCCGTAAAACCTTAACACAAACAAACCAAGATAAATATTCTAAGACATGAGATGCATTTTGTAGACATTGAGTGACCTACACATACTTTTCAGCACCGGTTAGCGTTAAGGACCACCATGGTCCTCTTGAAAATATATATTGCAAGTACTCATCTTTTCCTTTCACACTTTTATTTCATAATTCCATGACCCCCCCCCCCCCTCCCCCTCTCTCTCTCTCTCTCTCGTAAATGAAATTTTCCAACTTTAAGTCTCAGAAACAATTCAAAGAAAAGTAGCCAAGATGAAGTAAATCCATAGCTCCAATAAAAAACAATAAAAACATAAAATGATAATACCCTGCCATTATCATGTCAAAGGCAGATAATTCTTGTCACACACTATATTAAGGTCATATCAAGCTGGTCAACCTAACCACACTTTACTTGGACAATGAAAGTCCTCTAAGCGATAAACCAGTACTTGTGCACAATCTTTGCCAGAAACTGCCCTTCTTGATCAGCAGAAGGGCACAATGACAACAGGAAGTATTTCATGATCAATCTCCACGAAAGAATATTTTTGGCAGGAATCTTACCCGGGACCTCCTGGTCACCAGTCAGATGCCCATTCGACTGAGCCACTGAGGCTGGCATTAAGGTTAAATACAATCCTTTAACTCTGAATATAACACATACCTCTATCAGTCACGTGGCAGGACACACAATAAAGTCGTTTCAGTTGTCGACAGTACTGTACTATATAAGACACACAATCGTCATTCATCACGGAGTTTAGCGAGAGGTTGATACATTCCAGTCGTTGACAGCTCCGAGCTATTTCCATGACGGGTCTCGGGGTCAACCGAGGAATGTTTGACAGGTCAACATTTGCCAGGTTCTTCAGCTGAAAGATGGAAAACACTTGGTATTAGTTTGAGAATACATTGTATCATATATGCGAATTTGTTAAGCCAGTGAAATGGAAACATACAAATGTACATGCATCAGCTTACAAGATTGGCTTCTACTATCTTAACCCTTGTGATGCTGAATTAAGATGCCAGGCCTACTTCTAATTTTCGGCCAATCAATTTACTTGATGCTGATTTTTGATACAAATTCAAGTACTGAATGGCAAATAGTGCAGTTTCAGATCAAGTGGATTCTGAACAGAAGCCAACTGATTTGGATCTACACTGTTCGCAAATGCGGGGCATATCTGGGTTCAGCAAGACAAGGGTTAAAGGGGCTGAACAGATTTGGCAGATTTCCTTCCATCTTTTACAACAGGCAACTTCCGTAACATCCTGTTTGCTTTCCTGCACAACAAACCCCCTAGAAAAGGGATCTACCTTGAAAAGGGTCTACTACAGCCAAGCATTTGCCTCTCATGTATATGGATCCCTTCTCAATGAAAGTTCAGATGACAAACTGAAATACAGTCAGACCTCAATAGCTGTTTAACACCAACGGCTCGTTTACCATGCCTATTTCACATAGGAATTTGAGTCCCTGTCAAATTCTTCCGATAGCTCAAGAAAACAAATATTTAGGGAAATGTTCTTACGTATCATGAAACTGGATGTTGTGGGTACTCATTAGAATTATCTCATCAAGGCAATTCTTATGAGCACGCTCAATATACAATTATTGTGTAGAAAATAGTTAAAAAGCCCTAAATTACTGCTGTTTGCTTCCTGACCTGGCACCATGATCAACCCTCTCTGGTGCAAACTACCCATGTCTCGAACAATTTTCTATTGTCCAAAAGATAAACAGTTTGAGCCAATGAAGTCCGACTGTAATTTCTGATTTTTCCAGATCTTGACTTGCAATTTTAAAGCCGAGTCAACACTATTAATACAGATAGCCCTATTTATTACCACACTCGATACAACGACAAAATTCGTTATAATGATAATTTGACTTTCAGGAAACCTTCACTTGAAAGGTAACATTTAGTCACAAATGATGCTAGATTATTGTGTTTAATACTGTAAAGAAACATATGTTTTGGATATTTATTAGATTCTATCATATCCAAAACATATGTTCTATGAGGTAAATTGAACAGAACAAGACCTTTTTTTTTTACATATCAATCTGCTCATTAAGTATTCTGTACAACAATAAATTCATTTTAATAGCAACGTCTTTGGGAACAAATCCTGTCGTTGTAACGAGGGTTCACTGTAAATTAATATAAATTTAAGAAATATATATATATCTCATATTCTGGATACCAGCAATCTTCTCAGCTAGAGCTATGAAGTACTTGTCCCAGGAGAAGTAAACTGAATTTTTTTTACTTGTCCTCATGCAAATGGGATCAGCTGGACAAGCAGACATGGTATTTCCACAGCCCTGACAATACCATAATGTAGTATACATGCCAACTGCTTACAACAATATCAACCCGTATTTTTTAATCAACTGTGAAGTGTTAACCCATTCTTTGAAACTCGTATAAGGGGTCATATTAAGAAATATAATAATTTCAAGCTCCTGTGGATCTAACGTCATGACCTAGCTAGCATTCTACTAAATCTATTTAGGGCCATTACTCCTTGTTGAGCCTGTCAGTTTACCTATTCACACCTTTTCTTGGCAGGCTTAGTGAATAATTCTATGTGAGAGCCGGTCAGTTCACCTATTCAAACTTTTCCTGGAAGGGCTTGGTGAATAATTCTAAGTGATTAAACAGTATTTTATGCAAATACTTGCACTAGTAACTGGCAACTGAAAGGGGAGAATTACCTAAGAAATTGTTTCATGATCAGGGCCCAGTTGATCAAAGCTAACGATGTCGTTAGTTAACGATTCGTTAAAATTTACATCGAGTGATACGCAAATATACTGAAATTTTTTGCTGAAAAAATGTGAGTAGCTTTTGCAGTGCAAAAGCTACTCACATTTTTTCAGCAAAAAATTTCAGAATATTGAATCCGTTAAATCAGTTAACAAAATGACCCTTAACGAGCTTGTTAAGCTAACGACGCTTTGAACAACTGGGCCCTGGCTGTAGAACATTTATGTGGCTGAGCCTGGATTAAAACTTCCGACCCCTGGATCTGAGGTTAAACATGCTACCGACTGCGCTATGGAGCCTGGCCTTAATTTCTTTGGCAATGAAACACTTTCTTGGAAAAAGTAAGAACATAATCATAAATTTGCCACCTGCTGAATTTTCCTAGCAGCTCTACTATGCTACAAAATTAAGAAGATGGCATATTTATCATTACGAAAACATGCCCATATAATTTTGACCCCCTTAAACCCCATTTTTATATAGTAAAACATAGATTATGGGTAGTCGTGAGTACCCACAAATTATGTGTTGAGCTGAACTATGAAATATTTCTGAGTTTTTCATCTGAAAATTTTCAGTTTTTGGAGGTGAAATTTTCTATAGTGCTTTTTGTAATGGATATGTATAGTAGCTCCAGTTGCGGCAAATACTTCCTGCCAGATTTATCTCCCTTGAAATTGTAGCCATTATCTTAAATAACTTTATAGTATAACTAGCTTGAGAATGGAAACTCAAGCCTGGGAGGGGAAGGGGTTGGTACTCAACTTGGCACCGATGCCTGAAAAAATGATAATCTGCTGACATCAATGTCGCACCAGCATTGGACAAAGTCATGGGAGCGCAAAATCTAGGTCAATGGCACTGAGGCATAGTGCTTGCTTAAAGAGTATGTCTTGGACCATTACTATGTAAGGCTGTAACTAGCAGCTATTACCCCTACTGAGAAAGGCACTTTAGTGCTAGATATGACAAAAATCATGACAAAGTCACTGGAGCGCAAAATCTTGGACAATGGCACCGGGTCATATTGTGTGCTTGAAGAGTATGTTGAGGACAATCACTATGCAAGGTTTTACACTCCCAGCTATCAACACTTCAGACAAAACGCACTTTAATGCTAGATTTGATGTAAAATCATGACAAAGTCACTTGTGCGCGATCAAGGTCAAGGACACTGGGTTGTAATAGCGCATGCTTGAAGATTATGTTCAGTACAATAATTGCTAATAAGGTTTGACACTCACTGCTATAATCGCTTCAGAGAAACCACTTTAATGCTACACTAGAGGTAAAATCACAACAAAGTCACTCAAGTGGGAAATCTAGGACACCGAGTCATAGTGCATGCTTAAAGAGTATGTCGAAGAAAACTACTATGCAAGGTTTTACACTCAGAGATATCTCCGCTTCAGAGAAACGCACTGTACTGCTAGATTCGACATAAAATTGTGCCAAAGTCACTACAGTGCAAAATCTAAGTCAACAGCTCTTGATCGTAGTGTGTGCTTGAAGAGTATGTCGAAGACAATAACTATAAAAGGTTTGACATTCACAGTTATCATTTCTCCAGAGAAACTTTATTAATGCTAGAGGACGTAAAATCACCACAAAGTCACTCAAGGTGACTCAAGTGCAAAATCTAAGTCAAGGGGACCAGGTAAATTAATAGTGCATGCTTGAATAGTATGTGGAGGAACATTATTATGCAAGGTTTGACACTGGCAGTTATCACTGCTTCAGATAAACTCACTCCAATGCCTGACTCGACATAAATTCACGACAAAGCCTCTGGAGCAAAAAATCTAGGCCAAGGGCACCAGGACAAAGTGTGTGCTTGAAGAGTATGTCGAGGACAATTACTATGCAAGGTTTAATACTGGCAGCTAACACTGCTAGAAAGAAACCCACTATAATACCAGACTCGATTTAAAATTATGATTTGATTGTGTTGGGGTTTACAGAATGTCAACCCTTGTGGGTCATTTTGTGTAGTCTCCCAGAGAAAGGGAGAAGAGAGATAGATAAGATAGTAGAGGAGATGAAAGAGAGGGACAAGGGAGAAAGGATAATGAATGACAGTGAAGAAACATAAAAAAAAATCCAATTTCTTCTTCAACCCTTACCTGATGCAAGGATAGCAAGCCTTGCCCAACTCTAAGCCAATATCAGTTGGATGCCCCTGTGACGTAAGATACACGACACCTTTGCCTCACCCAGCCACCCCAGTAAAAATATGACAAAGCCACTGAAGCGCGGAATCTAGGTCACGGGCACGTGGTCATAGTGCATGCCTGAAGAGTAGAGGGCAAATACTATGCGAGGTTTTACACTTGCAGCTACTACAGCTTTAGGAAAACAGACACATTAAAGCTAGACTTGATGTGAATACGAGGGATGTTCGAAATGAATTGCTTATTGTCCTCTAGCTCGATATCCACGTGGGGCACGATAAAAACCAATACATACCTGTATAGGGCTATTCAATATCTACACAATGGTGTATAAATGTACATGTTAGACTAAGTGTAAGACATAAAATTTGCCATTTGAATACACGCAGTCATTGACCACTGCAGTAAAAATGGTTGGTAGAAGCGTCGACAAAAAAGATGAAATACGGGCTTACATCAAAGTTCGCTCAAAACTTTGAAGAAGCTGATGACTGAAATTTCTACTGCTTTTGGACCTTCTTGTGTGTCTTATGACACAGTTCGGCGGTGGAAAAAGAAATTTGAGTCTGGTGTAGAGTCCATCAAAAATGCACCGAAATCAGGTAGGCCAAAATCTGCATCTCGTAAAGAAATCATTTCCAAAATAAAGGGAATCATTGAATGAGATGCAAGATTTACAGTTCGTGATATTGTACGAAAGGTAGGCATATCACTATCAACGGTTCACCTTATTTTGAAGAAGCATTTGAAAGTCAGAAAGATTTCTGCTAGATGGGTGCCACATCTGTTGACTGACGAGCAAAAGAGGCAACGGGTTAAAGTGGCCAAAAAGCTGCTTCAAATGTTTCCAAAATATGATAAAAAGCAGTTTGCCAATGTCGTCACAGGTGATGAAACCTGGGTCCATTATTTTGAGCCCGTCAGAAAGGTTAGCAATAAGATCTGGGCCACTAAACACAGCAAACGCCCAATAATTGCCAAACGTTCTTTGAGTACAAAGAAGGTTTTGTATGCAATCTTCTTCTCTGGTGAAGGAGTCGCAATAAAAGTGCCAGTGAAAAAGGGCAAAAGCATCACCGGAAAGTACTACAAAGACGTAGTACTGAAGAAACTGAAAAAGTATTATCAGAAACGACGCCCTGCCACTGGTTTTAAACATGTCCATCTTCTACATGACAATGCCCCAGCGCATACCTCCGCAATAGTTACGGCGTTTTTGAAGAAAGAAAAAGTAACTGTTTTGCCTCACCCCCCGTATTCCCCAGACCTTGCCCAATGTGATTTCTTTTTGTTTCCGAAATTGAAAGCATTCCTTGCTGGGCGGAAATACCAGTCCCGACAGGCACTTGGATCTGCCATTCATCAGTACCTTATTACTGTGCCCAAATCAGCGTACCGTGACGCCTTCAAGAAGTGGATACATCGGCTAAAACTTTGCATTTCTAGCTACGGGGAGTACTTCGAGGGCATGAAATGAGTACTTTTGGGCTAACTTGAAATTTGAAGTCTCCAGATAGAAATAAGCAATTCATTTCGAACATCCCTCGTAATGCTACACTCAACACAGAATCACAACAAAGTAATTCGAGCACAAAATCAAGGTCAAGGGCACCTGGTCAGAGTGCATGCTTCAAGAGTACGTCAAGGACAATTACTACTCAGGATCTGACACTTGCAGCTATCACAGCTTCAGAGAAAGACACTTTAATGCTAGACTTGACGTGAATAAACTTAGACTCAACGTACAATCATGACAAAATCACTCATGCACGAAATCTTGGGTATGAAACATGCAAGCTTTGTAGAAAAAGGGTGGGGTTTCAACCCTACTGCGAGAAACAACAATAAGACTGGGATACTTAGTATCTTTTTTTTTTTTAACATTTAACTCTTTCGGTGCCAAATTTCAGACAGCATTTGTCGTCTGCTTTTTCATTTTAACAAACGATCGCTTGGAAAAAGTTTATATGTAAACTTGATTGACTAAATGTCATCAGCATAGATCCAGATGAGACAGCTCAGTGAGCGTCTCATCTGGATCTATGTTGTTTGCAAAAGCCCATTATCATCACCTGTGGCAGTGAAAGAGTTAAACATAAGTTACAAGACTAGTGTGTCCCGAGAACTTTGGCTGTGAGCAGCTTTATTTATCACGAAAACATGCCTATATAATTTTGACCCCCTTAAACCCCACTTTTATACAGTAAAACTGGGGTTTACTGGGGTATACATTATTTCTTATATGCTCAAAAACAGGGACTGTTGGTATGTGTTAGAACTGCCTCGCTGAGACGGTTCTATCGAGAACCCACAATCTATGTTTTGAGCAGAAATATGAAGAATATCAGAATTTTTTATCTGAAAATTTTCATTTTTTTTTTGTGATAAAATTTTCAATATATTTCAATGGGCTTCTTTTCATACCTAATGCAAATGTAAAATTACTTTTTATACAATAGTGAAAACTGCCTTTCCCAGTAAATATAATACAGTCAAATCTGTCTTAAGCAGCCACCCAAGGGAAGCATAAAATGAGGCTGCTGAAGGCAGGTGGCTGCTTAATACAGTTCAAATATATGTCATGAATTTTGGGGCATCTTTCCTCTGGCTGCTTAATACAGGTTGGCTGCTTAATAGAGGTGACCACTAACACAGGGTTGACTGTACTTTTCAAAGGTCTTTCAGACTTGGCTAATCCATTGTCTAACTTGAGGTGTTCATCAAGCATATGACAAGACAAAATTCAGAGAGAAATATCAAGGGTTGAGCGCAAGACTATCGTAAGTCAGATGATTGTTTTTCCCCAAACCTAATCTCCTCACCATGAAGGCGTTATGAAGATTACAACATTTCTTTCTGTAAACAATGAAAATTTAGGTGCCATTGCTCGTATGAGCAATGGCACCTAAATTAGCATTGTTTACAAAGGGGTCCAAGTTGCCCCTAAACAAGGGTTTCAAAAATACGTTTGAGTTACCATAGTCTTGCGCTCAACCCTCGATATGCAAAAGATCAGTTTTTGAATGGTACAGAAATCATTAAACAAACAAAGTACATATTCAACTGTAAGAATTACAAAGGCGCATAGCTCTTACAAACCTGACCTTACAGCCCTTATATTTCTATCAAACGTGTTTTAGAGGAGGAACCATCCGTGGTATAATTTTCATTAAAATCAGACAAACGATACAGAAAAGTACATATTTAATTGTAAGAATTGTTTAGAGGTTTTATGGCCCAGTCAACCCAATGGAGTCATGTCTAGTGCGGTCATTTTACCTAGCCACACTTATACTGGGCAGGGTTAGTCCTCTAAGCGGTTAACCAGTATTGTGCACATTCCTTCGCCAGAAACTGACAATTGCCCATCTTGAATCAGCTGAAGGGAGAGAATAACTGTAGAAAATATTTCATGATCAAAATCTCCACGAAAGAATGTTGCCGATCAGGCAGGGGTCGGACCCACAACCTCCTGATCATCAGTGAGGCGCTCATCCAACTGAGCCATCGAGGCTGGCAATTATAAGAATGACAAAGGGGCATAATTCTAATAAACCACAATCCACAGCCCCAATTTTCCTAGGAGAGCTACAAACTGTTGTACCTTTGAAAACTGTTTAATTCCCTCATCGGATACCCCGCAGGACATGAAGTTGAGATACACCAGGTCTGGACATCCTTGGACCAGCTCTGTAGCACTAATATCTGTAATCTGTAAAAAATGTATGACACAGGTGGTTATTCATGTGTAGATGATCTCAGTTTGCCAATCTATGTTTGAGTAATCTTAACCAATATAAGTATGGTTTATCACGATTAACCAATCTATGAATGGATTACCTCAACCATTCTTTGAGTGGATTAACTGATCTATGACTGGATTATCTCAGTTAAGCAATCTACAAAGGTAAATGTCCTAAAAAACACGATTTGATACTTTTTTGCTTAAATTTGGAATTGTTTGCATTCGTTTTGCAAAATATTCTGTAGAGTGGAAAACGGTGTAGGTCAACATCTGTGCCCAGTTGTTCAAAGCTAACGATGTCATTAGTTAACGATTCGTTAAAATTTACATCGAGGGATATGCAAATGTGCTGATTTTTTTGCTGAAAAAATGGGAGTAGCTTTTCACATTTTTTCAACAAAAATTATCAGAATATTGTATATTGAATCCGCTAAAACAGTTAACGAAATGACTCTTAACGAGCTCTTTAAGCTAATGACGCTTTGAACAACTGGGCCCTGACTGCTTCTAAAAGTATCTGCACTATATGCCCATTTGTCAGAAAGTTGGTGTATGAAATTTTAGGACACTTCTCGGATAGAAAATAACCCTTTATGAATGAAAGCAATTGTAAAGAGAGACAATTAAACTGCTTTCCTGCACAAAACTGAATAAGCCAACTTCAAAATAGATTATTTTCCTTGTATGCAAAATAGATTATTTTCCTTGTAATAACCGTCAATTTCTCTAATTGCTTCAGCTATATAAAGTTGAACTTCAACACTTGAACATCTTTGGGACCATGGAAATTTGTTCGAGATAGGGGTTGTTAAAGGCACTGAGGGATAATCATGGTGCCAGGTCAGGAAGCAAACAGCGATAATTTAAGAGAAATCTTTTTGATCTTCTGCATAAAACTGGTATATTGTGTGTACTCATTTGAATTGCCTCAATAAGGCAATTCTAATGAATATACAAAACGTACGCTTTCATGATAAATAACGAAAATTTTCTTAAAATATCCCTAAATATTCGTATTCTTGAGTTATTGGAAGAATTCCCTAGGTACTCTAAAATGAACTGAATTATCCATCGTAACCAAGCTATCCATGTTCAAGCCATTGAGGTTTTACTGTAAGTAAAATTAAATTCTAATGCACCTGCGTATGTAACGCTATGTCAGATTGGATAACATCAAACATTTGCGACGGTATATTCCGCGATATACTGTCGGAAATCCGATGTCATCGCGTAACGTCCCTTCTCATTGGCTGGCATTTGGTTTTACGTAGCTCACAGCACCTATGGCTTTGAGAAATTAGTACATTTTTTTCCACAAAAAAAATGAATAAATGCATAAGAATGGGGATAACTGCATTCAAATTTGTCATTTGGGTAGGTAAATTGGCGGTTTTATTGTCTGAAATTTGACGCGTAGCCGTAAAATTAAATTCCCAACCATAAAACCGCCGATTTACAAAATGACAAATTTGAATGCAGTTATCCCCTAAATGAGAAGATATCCAGGAAATGCAGCAACCATGAAGCACAGCCTTCAAAGGCAACAAAAAAAGAAGACACGAGCAGCAAACAACAGCAAAACAAATGCCAAGTACAGTAAAACCTCAATGACTCAAATAACGATGTCTCGTTTACTATGGCTAGCTCAACCTCATTTTTGAGTCCCTTGGAAATTCTCTTGATAGGCCAAGAAAACAGTTATTCGTGGAATCGATATTTTAGGATTTTTTTTTTTTTTATTTTATCATGAAATGTATGGTGTGTGTGCTCATTAGAATTGCCTCAATTCTGATGAGGTTTGTTTGTGTTGAGGTTTTACGGCCCAGTCAACCCAATGGGGTCATGTCAAGCATGGTCAGTTTACCTAACCACACGTTTACTGGGTAGGCTTAGTCCTCTAAGTGGTTAACCAGTATTGTGCACATTCTTTCGTCAGAAACTCACAACTGCCCTTCTTGAATCAGCGGAAGGCATGAGAAAGACCGTAGAAAATATTTCATGATTAATCTCCACGAAAGAATGTTACCGACCTCGGTGGGGGTTGAACCCGCGACCTCCTGGTCTCAAGTCGGACGGCATCCAACTGAGCCACCGAGGCCGGCTCTGATGAGGTACATATAACCAACCATTATATAGAAGATCCAAAAGACATCCCTAAATTATATCTATTTGCCGCCTGACCTGGCATGATGATTAACCCTCAGTGGCTTGAACTACCCATGTCTAGAACAAATTTATATGGTCCAAAAGAAGTTCAAGTTATTGAGATTCAACTGTAATTATGAAACCACAAGCACATAGACAAAGAAGAACCACAACAGAGGAACCACCTAGTAACGGCCCAGGGGGCTGTTTGCCTATGATCTAACAGTTTCCTATGAAACCACACAGACAAAGAAGAACCACAACAGAGGAACCACCTAGTGATGGCCCAGGGGCCTGTTTGCCTATGATCTAACAGTTTCCTATGAAACCACAAGCACACAGACAAAGAAGAACCACAACAGAGGAACCCCCTAGTGACGGCCCAGGGGGCTGTTTGCCTTGATCTAAGTTTCCTATGAAACCACAAGCACACAGATAAAGAAGAACCACAACAGAGGAACCACCTAGTAACGGCCCAGCGGGCTGTTTGCCTATGATCTAACAGTTTCCTATGAAACCACAAGCACACAGACAAAGAAGAACCACAACCGAGGAACCACCTAGTAACTGCCCAGGGGGCTGTTTGCCTTGATCTAAGTTTCCTATGAAACCACAAGCACACAGACAAAGAAGAACCACAACAGAGGAACCACCTAGTAACGGCCCAGGGGGTTGTTTGCCTATGATCTAACAGTTTCCTATGAAACCACACAGACAAAGAAGAACCACAACAGAGGAACCACCTAGTGATGGCCAAGGGGCCTGTTTGCCTATGATCTAACAGTTTCCTATGAAACCACAAGCACACAGACAAAGAAGAACCACAACAGAGGAACCACCTTGTGACTGCCCAGGGGGCTGTTTGCCTATGATCTAACAGTTTCCTATGAAACCACAAGCACACAGACAAAGAAGAACCACAACCGAGGAACCACCTAGTAACTGCCCAGGGGGCTGTTTGCCTTGATCTAAGTTTCCTATGAAACCACAAGTACACAGAAAAAGAAGAACCACAACAGAAGAACCACCTAGTGATGGCCCAGGGATCTGTTTGCCTATGATCTAACAGTTTCCTAAGAAACCACAAGCACACAGACAAAGAAGATCCACAACAGAGGAACCACCTAGTAACGGCCCAGGTGGCTGTCTGCCTATGATCTAACAGTTTCCTATGAAACCACAAGCACACAGACAAAGAAGAACCACAACAGAGGAACCACCTAGTGACGGCCCAGGGGGCTGTTTGCCTATGACCTAACAGTTTCCTATGAAACCACAAGCACACAGACAAAGAAGAACCACAACAGAGGAACCACCTTGTAACGGCCCAGGGGGCTGTTTGCCTATGACCTAACAGTTTCCTATGAAACCACAAGCACACAGACAAAGAAG
Organism: Anodontia alba; assembly: GCA_964016985.1. Taxonomy (NCBI): domain Eukaryota; kingdom Metazoa; phylum Mollusca; class Bivalvia; order Lucinida; family Lucinidae; genus Anodontia; species Anodontia alba. Next base: position 33,816,904 of record OZ024838.1, read on the forward strand.
AACCACAACAGAGGAACCACCTAGTGACGGCCCAGGGGGCTGTTTGCCTATGACCTAACAGTTTCCTATGAAACCACAAGCACACAGGCAAAGAAGATCCACAACAGAGGAACCACCTAGTAACGGCCCAGGGGGCTTGTTTGCCTATGATCTAACAGTTTCCCACTTTTTCAAGATGATGCAGAATGTGGCAGCTGATCAGTGTCTACACTCTTTGCCATTCACCTCTAAGGTTAGCCACATTAACAAGTGGTAAAATATGCTTGTTCAAATTTCAAAACAAAGATGGCAAAGCTTTATGGAGTTCTTTAAGATTGAATGTAAGAGAGGGATAGAGAACCACAACAGAAAAACCACCTAGTGATGGCCCAGGGGTCTGTTTGCCTATGATCTAACAGTTTCCTAAGAAACCACAAGCACACAGACAAAGAAGAACCACAACAGAGGAACCACCTAGTAACGGCCCAGGTGGCTGTCTGCCTATGATCTAACAGTTTCCTATGAAACCACAAGCACACAGACAAAGAAGAACCGCAACAGAGGAACCACCTAGTAAAGGCCCAGGTGGCTGTCTGCCTATGATCTAACAGTTTCCTATGAAATGACAAGCACACAGACAAAGAAGAACAGCAACAGAGGAACCACCTAGTAACGGCCCAGGGGGCTATTTGCCTATGATCTAACAGTTTCCTATGAAACCACAAGCACACAGACAAAGAAGAACCACAACAGAGGAACCACCTTGTAACGGCCCAGGGGGCTGTTTGCGTATGACCTAACAGTTTCCTATGAAACCACAAGCACACAGACAAAGAAGAACCACAACAGAGGAACCACCTAGTGACGGCCCAGGGGGCTGTTTGCCTATGACCTAACAGTTTCCTATGAAACCACAAGCACACAGGCAAAGAAGATCCACAACAGAGGAACCACCTAGTAATGGCCCAGGGGGCTTGTTTGCCTATGATCTAACAGTTTCCCACTTTTTCAAGATGATGCAGAATGTGGCAGCTGATCAGTGTCTACACTCTTTGCCATTCACCTCTAAGGTTAGCCACATTAACAAGTGGTAAAATATGCTTGTTCAAATTTCAAAACACAGATGGCAAAGCGTTATGGAGTTCTTTAAGATAGAATGAAAGAGAGGGATAGAGAACCACAACAGAAGAACCACCTAGTGATGGCCCAGGGGTCTGTTTGCCTATGATCTAACAGTTTCCTAAGAAACCACAAGCACACAGACAAAGAAGATCCACAACAGAGGAACCACCTAGTAACGGCCCAGGTGGCTGTCTGCCTATGATCTAACAGTTTCCTATGTAACCACAAGCACACAGACAAAGAAGAACCGCAACAGAAGAACCACCTAGTAACGGCCCAGGTGGCTGTCTGCCTATGATCTAACAGTTTCCTATGAAACCACAAGCACACAGACAAAGAAGAACCGCAACATAGGAACCACCTATTACGGCCCAGGGGGCTGTTTGACTATGATCTAACAGTTTCCTATGAAACCACAAGCACACAGACAAAGAAGAACCACAACAGAGGAACCACCTTGTAACGGCCCAGGGGGCTGTTTGCCTATGACCTAACAGTTTCCTATGAAACCACAAGCACACAGACAAAGAAGAACCACAACAGAGGAACCACCTAGTGATGGCCCAGGGGGCTGTTTGCCTATGACCTAACAGTTTCCTATGAAACCACAAGCACACAAGCAAAGAAGATCCACAACAGAGGAACCACCTGGTAATGGCCCAGGGGGCTTGTTTGCCTATGATCTAACAGTTTCCCACTTTTTCAAGATGATGCAGAATGTGGCAGCTGATCAGTGTCTACACTCTTTGCCATTCACCTCTAAGGTTAGCCACATTAACAAGTGGTAAAATATGCTTGTTCAAATTTCAAAACAAAGATGGCAAAGCGTTATGGAGTTCTTTAAGATAGAATGAAAGAGAGGGATAGGGAAGAAAGAGGAATAGGAATGAAAGTACACTATAACCTCTTTATAACACAGTTCGTTATAACATCATTTTGGATATAACACGGTTCAAAGATGGATCCCAAAATGTACAGATTATATTGAAAAATGACCATTTATGGTCATTTTTCAATACAATCTATACATTTTTTTTGTTTGGATATAACAGGGTTGTTTAACTAACATGGTTTATGCTATGGACCCCAACAATAGTGTTATGAAGTGGTTGTGGTGTACCTCCACAAATAGTCACCTCTCAATAACAACCACCTCCTTGTAACTACCACTTCAGCTGATTCCCCTAACACCTGTTTTGTTATATGGGTGGCATCAAGTGAAAAAAAAACAAAAAACCTTCAAACATGCACAAAAAGTGCAGATTCAGATTATGCTCTCAGGCCCCCTAGCAGTCTCTCTTAAAAATAAAGGCATTTTATAAAGGCTAGTTTCGGCCAAATAAAGGTTTTTCAGGGTAAATTTTGTACAAAAAAAAAAAAGAGCATTTAGTGGTTAAATTTCTTGGCAGATTTTTATGCAAAAGAACTCCGTGCCATCGACTCTCAAGCAAAACAGGGAGAAAAATTGCAGAGAAAATCTGATATTTTCATCTTTAAGTGGTAATGACAATATTAATATGCATTTCTGTTTAGAAACATATGAATCAAAGAAACAGAACAATGTTGTTACCAAATGCTACATAATTACTCCGTCCTTCTCTTGCATTTACAAATTGCCAAATATAAAGGTTTTCTCATCAAAATAAAGGTTTTTAAAGGTTTTTCAGCCAAATTAAAGGCTTTAAAGGATTTCAACAAAATTAAAAGTTTTTAAAAGTTCCCCTAGGGGTCAAGGTATCATCCAGATCTTTGCTCTCCGTTCTTACATTCTATAATATTGAGTATTCAGTTAGCGGACAGAGGCCCTAGTCAGAATGCGCAGATATGCAGATTGATCTGGGCCTTAACTGTTTGCATATGTCTGAAGACACCTTTAAGCTCTCTACAACAGCCTCATCCATACAATAGCCATTTTTGTTTCACCCCAAAGGCCACTGTTGTAAAGATGCTTAACACGAAAACATACATATATAATTTTGACCCCTTTAAACCCACTTTTGTATATATAGTAAAACTGGAATTTACAGGGGTATACATTATTTTGCTTATTTCTGCTCTAAAACATAGATTATGGGGTACTCATTAGAACTGCCTCGGCAGTTCTAACGAGTACTCACAATCTATGTTTTGAGCAGAAATATGAAAAATATCAGATTTTTTATCTGAAAAATTTCAGATTTTGGTGGTAAAATTTTCTATATATTTGAATAGGCGTGTTTTTGTAATGGTTCTATACTTTTACCGTATTACAATCATAATCCGGATAAGATGTGTTTTTTGTTGTTGTTTTTTTAATCAAAAGGTACGCATATTTTTCTTGTATGTTGTGGCTACTCATTAACAGCAAATCCAGTAAGATTTTTTTTTTTAACCAAAAAGTTGGGATATTCTTCTTATTTCTGCATAAAAGCATATGTTGTGGGTAATTAGAAGTGCCTCAATGAGGTGCTTCTAATGAGCACCCACATATTCTATTGTGGAGAAATAAGAAAAGCATTTACGAATACCCCATCTTAATTTGAAGCTTTGAAAATGATCCAAAAAGTTTTCTTTTTACTGCACAAAAGTATGTTAAAAGGGCCTAAGCAGGACACTTCTAATGTGTAGAAATAAGAAAAACATTATGTAGATATCCTCTCTTATCTGAGGGCTGTTGCAGACAGCATTAAGAAAACACGCCTATTCAAATATATAGAAAATTTCACATCCAAAAACTAAACAGTTTCAGAAGAAAAACTCTGATAGTTTTTATATTTCTGCTCAAAACATAGATTGTGGGTACTCAGAACCGCCTCGGCGAGGCGGTTCTAACGAGTACCCACAATTTATGTTTTGAGCAGAAATAAGAAAAATAATGTATACCCCTGTAAACCCCAGTTTTACTATATAAAAGTGGGGTTTAAGGGGGTCAGTATTATATAGGCGTGTTTTCGTGATGGGCTGTACCAATGCATCATATGAGGTTCTTTTTTCATCTGAAAAGAACCAAATTTTTTTTCTTTTTTCTGCATGAAAACCTATCTTATGGGTACTCATTAGAAGTGCCTCATGAGGCACTTCTAATGAGTACCCACAGCATATGTTTTTGGGTAGAAATAAAAACAAGATGGCCCTGCATCACTCATCTGATTACCAGACAAGTTGGAGTCAAATGGCCTTTCAGTTCAAGAGAAGGTTCAATACTGATTTTCAAGATGGCGGCCATCTTGGATCTCCAATCAGAACTTTAGCTAGTTTTGAGCCTATGCTTCCTATCAAGCTTCAAGACAATATGCCTTCCAATTCAGGAGAAGAAGGGAAAACTAGATTTTCAAGATGGCCACCATGGTGGTCGTCTTAGATATTGGATAGGAATGATTTTAGCTATTTTTGATCTACAAGTCACCCCTATGCTTCCAACCAAGTTTCAAATCAATTGGCCTTTCAGTTCTGGAGAAGAAGTTCAAAATAGATTTTCAAGATGGCAACCATCTTCGATTTCCTATCAAAACGATTTCAGCTATTTTGATCTAAAAGTCACCTCGATGATTCTTAGCAAGTTTCAAGTCAATTGGCCTTTCAGTTTAGGAGAAGAAATGAAAAAACATTTTCAAGATGGCTGCCATGGCGTCCATCATGGATTTCTGATCGGAACGATTTTAGCTATTTTTGATCTACCAGTCAGCCTTATGCTTCATACCAAGCTTTGTCAATATGCTTTTCGATTCAGGAGAAGAAGGGAAAACTAGATTTTCAAGATGGTCACCATAGTGGTCGTCTTAGATTTTGGATAGGAACGATTTTAGCTATTTTTGATCTACAAATCACCTCTATGCTTCCAACCAAGTTTCAAATCAATTGGCCTTTCAGTTCTGGAGAAGAGGTTCAAAATAGATTTTCAAGATGGCAACTGTGGCAACCATCTTCGATTTCCTATCAAAACGATTTCAGCTATTTTGATCTAAAAGTCACCTCGATGATTCTTAGCAAGTTTCAAGTCAATTGGCCTTTCGGTTTAGGAGAAGAAATGAAAAATACATTTTCAAGATGGCTGCCATGGCGTCCATCATGGATTTCTGATCAGAACGATTTTAGCTATTTTTGATCTACCAGTCAGCCTTATGCTTCATACCAAGCTTTGTCAATATGCTTTTCGATTCAGGAGAGGGGAAAAAATAGATTTTCAAGATGGCCACCATGGTGGCCGTCTTGGATATTGGATAGGAACAATTTTAGCTATTTTTGATCTACAAGTCACCCTGATGCTTCCTTCCAAGTTTCAAATCAGTTGGCCTTTCAGTTCAGGAGAAGAAGCGAAAAATATATTTTCAAGACGGCCCTCCTTGGCGGCCATCTTGGATTTCCTATCAAAATGCTTTAAGCTATTTTTGATCTACAAGTCATCCTAATGCTTCCTACCAAGTTTCGAGTCAAGTGGCTTTTCAGTTCAGGAAAAGAAGCGAAAAATAGATTTTCAAGATGGCCACCATGGTGGCCACCTTGGATTTCCAATGGAATGACCAGCTTGTTTTGATGGCTGTTGATGGCTGTTGCAGACAGGCTGTGTCATAGTTTCAGATAAGACCCTTGTTTTCGATATTTTTCTTCTTTTTTTTTTTTCTGCATGAAAACCTATATTATGGATACTCATTAGATGCAAGGCACTTCTACTGAGTACCACAGTATATGTTTTTGAGTAGATATAAGAAAAATATGTATATGTTTTTGAGTAGATATAAGAAAAATATGTATATGTTTTTGAAAATGTAAAAAAGAATAATACACTACAACCCCTTTATACCACAGTTCGTAACACTGTTTCGGATATAACAGGGTTCAACGATGGACCTGAAAAATGCATATATTAGATTGAAAAATGACCATAAATGGTCATTTTTCAATACAATTTATACATTTTTCTTTGGATATAACACAGTTAACTAACACGGTTTATGCTATGGACCCAAACAATAGAGGTTGTGATGTATTATGTATATGTTTTTGAGATGATTGATTGTGTTGAGTGAGGTTTTACGGCCCAGTCAACCCAATGGGGTCATGTTGAGCGTGGTCAGTATACCTAACTACAGGTTTACTGGGCAAGCTTAGTCCTCTTAGCGGTTAACCAGTATTGCGCACATTCTTTCACCAGAAACTGACAACTGCCCTTTTTGAAGCAGCGGAAGGGAGAGACTGACCGTAGAAAATATTACACTATCAATCTCCACGAAAGAATGTTGCCCACCTCGGTGAAGGTTGAAACAGCGACCTCCTGGTCTCCAGTCGGAGGGCGCATCCAACTGAGCCACCGAGGCCGTTTTTTAGAAGAAATAAGAAAAATATTATGAGGATACCCCTCTTATCTGGAGCTGTGCTGTATTTTACCTTATCACAATGATCAAGAAGAAGCTGTCTCAGACGTGGGCAGTTCCGGGCAAGTGCTGTAATTCCCGTATCCGTGACCTTACTGCACTGGTTCAGGTGTAGTAACTGCAGGTTCTTACAAGCTTCAGCAACCTAAAACATACATTTTTTTTCTTTTAAACATACTGGTAGAGTGAGAGGCTGCAGGGCCCAGTTGTTCAAAGCTAACGATGTCGTTAGTTAACGATTCGTTAAAATTTAGATCGAGTGATACGCAAATACGCTGAAATTTTTTGCTGAAAAAATGTGAGTAGCTTTTGCAGTGCAAAAGCTACTCACATTTTTTCAGCAAAAAATATCAGAATATTGTATATTGAATCCGCTAAAACAGTTAACGAAATGACCCTTAACGAGCTCATTAAGCTAACGACGCTTTGAACAACTGGGCCCTGATTATTGTTTGTTTGTTTTATTTGGTCTATATGTCACTTTCAACAACCTTTCAGTCATATGACAGTGTCTGCTACGGACTGACAGGCAGCTCAATGCTCATTTTTTTTTTTTTTTTTTTTTGATTTAGTTTTACAGTCCAAAGCTGAAGAATATTTCATTTATATCAAGCCGATCTTTCACCAAAGGTGGGCGAAAACTGGAAAACCCGGGGAAAACCACCTGACCATCCGTAAGCAGAACTTGGCTTTCCCACATGACCCCAGTGGGACTCGAACCACAGCGGTGAAAAACCTAATGGATTAAGGATGAGCTGGGCCAGCAATGCTCGCTTTCAGAGTGCTGCTTCATTGAGATATAATGTCCCAGACACTTGAAATGATATTCAACCCAGTTACTCTATACCGACACTGAGCTGACCAATTCTAATTCATAGCTCTACTTTCTTAATGCTGAGCACCAAGTGAAATAGCAGCTAGTACGATTTTTAAATTCTTTGGTATGACTCAGCCGGGGAACCCACAACCTCCCGGTCACAAAGCGGATGCTCTGCCAACTGACCCACTGTCCTTCAACATGATTAAAATAAAAGTCAAAAAGGATTGCCTTTGAAAACAAAGAACACACAAAAATCACAAAACTCGGAGACTCGGTCTGAATGAGTCTTTTCATAATTATGCAACATTGTAGTTTGCAAGATTGCAAATGCCCCCTAGTGCCTGCTTATGCAGTATTCGATTTTCAAAATAACTAGACCATGAAGTGAGCATATGTTCACTAATACCCCTGGCCATGGCCATCAGTATAGCCAGAAAAACAAAGGGAAATAACTCTAAGGAACCTGGCCCCATGGCCCTTATTTTCTTTCCCACAGTACAACTAGTCATACTTGTCACGTGTACAAAATTTCAAGTTTCTAGGTAAAGTAGTTCCTGAGATATCTTTGACACAAATAAATGACATGGCCATCAGTATAGCCAGAACAACAAAGGGAAATAACTCTAAGGGACCTGGCCCCATGGCCCCTATTTTCTTTCCTACAATACAACTAGTCATACTTGTCATGTGTACAAAATTTCAAGTTTCTAGGTAAAGTAGTTCCTGAGATATCTTTGACACAAATAAATGCCATGGCCATCAGTATAGCCAGAACAACAAAGGGAAATAACTCTAAAGGGACCTGGCCCCATGGCCCTTATTTTCTTTCCCACAATACAACTAGTCATACTTGTCATGTGTACAAAATTTCAAGTTTCTAGGTAAAGTAGTTCCTGAGATATCTTTGATACAAATAAATGCCATGGCCATCAGTATAGCCAGAACAACAAAGGGAAATAACTCTAAGGGACCTAGCCCCATGGCCCTTATTTTCTTTCCCACAATACAACTAGTCATACTTGACATGTGTACAAAATTTCAAGTTTCTAGGTAAAGTAGTTCCTCAGATATCTTTGACACAAAATAAATGTTAACAGACAGACTGACTGACTGACAGAGGGACACACAGAAAAGACAAAAACTATATACCTCCATTGCATACTTCGTATGCCGGGGATATAACCAGAGCTTATCAAGATCTGAGGGAATACCAATTAAGGCTCACCATGGAATAACCTCAGGAAAACACATATGTCTAATTTAAGACTATATTAAGACAGCTAGATTGTGTTTTTTACATGCTACTTTCAGTTTGGTTAACAAAATAGAGACCTTTGACAGTATGATCAAAAGCCTGAAATTGGAGTGAACACTTTCCTGTTAATAAAGCTCTCTGTAATTCTATGTCCATCTAATTCTCTGTCTATCGTTTTCATCTGAATGAAAAAGGTGGTACGACAGACATTGACTGACCACAATAGCTCCCCTTGAGGACTTGTCTTCGGTGGCATTACCTAATTTCCCAGCTTGAACTGGTATGTCTGATCTGACATAATTATTGAAAAATGAGAAAAATATAAATTCTTTTGCAGAGGAAAACATCATAAAAACATGCCTTTTCAAATATATTAAAATTTTTACAACCACAAAAGGAAAATTTTCTGATAGAAAATTCTAATATTTTTCATATCTCTGCTCAAAACATACACTGTGGGTACTCGCTAAAACCGCCTCGGCAAGGTGGTTCTAATGAGTACCCACAATCTATTTTTTAAGCAAAATAAGAAAAACAATGTATACCCCTGTAAGCCCTAGTTCTACTATATACAAGTGGGGTTTAAGGGGGTCAAAGTTATATGGGTGTGTTTTTCGTGATGTGACTAATACAGAGCTATAATTCCAACTAAACGAATTTAGTGCTATTTGATTGGTCAAGAGCAAATACATAATGGTATTTATACTTCAATAAATCTTCTAAACAGGAGACTTGGAACTGTTTTTTTTTTTTTTTTTTTTTTTTTTTGTAGAATTCTAGAATAATTAATTTTATTAATGTAAACAAACATGAGAGTAGGAATTCTAAGAAATGAATTTTATTATTTTTTGGGGGATTTTATGGATGTGTAAAAGCCTGTAAATCACTCACGAACTTAACATAATGCAGTTTGCATGTGGCTTGCCAGTATTTACTCACAGACAAAATCCACAAAAATGAAATTCAAACCTTAATAATCATCAGATCTAGAAGAAGAGTTGGTAGCTTTACACAACTACTATAAATGTCCTAAAATTTCCATCACATTTTTCACTTTTATGTTGCTTTTATGCAGTTGCTTTTTAACATGCTTAGTGGAATAGCAACAGTGTAGACACTGGTCAGACTGCTTCTTCAGGAGCAGTCTGATCTTGGTCTGCACCGTTTGCATATAACACTTCTTCAGCAACTTTGGTGTTCGAAATTTTATGGCATTTACCTTACCTACCTCTAGAATGGTGCGGTCGGTGATCTTGCAACAACCATCAAGGTGAAGAGCAGATAACTGTGTACATAACTGCCTCAAGCTCAGTTCTACAAATGCCTCATCAGTTATATCAAAACATCTGCAAAGAGAGTGTGTAATTACTTCACATTACCATATATACTCTAACCAATAAATGGGCAAACCATCAGGCTGCTGTCAGCAGCTCTGACCACACACTGTTCCTTGAGAGACAGGGGTGGCTGGCAGACAGGCCTCAATTCTAATGCAATTGCATATGTAATGCGAAGATTGACTGGATAACGTCAAAAATTTGCGACGGTATATTGACTATATTCTGCGATATACTGTCGGAAATCCGACGTCATCATGTAACGTCACTTCTTACTGGCTGACATTTGGTTTTACGCAGCTCACAGCACTTGTCACTTTGTGCAAATAATACATTTTTCATTAGTAAAAATGAATAAATGCATTAGAATTGGGATAACTGCATTCAAATTTGTCATTTGGAGAAGCAGATCGACGGTTTTACAGTCACAAATTACATTTTACGGCTCCGCTGACGCAGCGCCTAAAATGAAATTTTCGACCGTAAAACTGCCAATTTACCTCCCCAAATGACAAATTTGAATGCAATTATCCCCTAAGTGATGCTCTGATGCCAGTTCCTTGCAGGTCAATATTTGAAGGTACTCAGATTATTTCCCCTGGTCCTTTGTTTTGCACAAAGGAGACATCCTCTTTTGACGACCTCATTGTTATGATGACGTTTCCCTAGGTGTCATTACAAAGCCAAGTAATGTGATACAGTTTTATTTCAGAATACTAATGTTGCTAGCAGCAGTTCCATATTATAACTTTGCTGTGATATATCTTAAATGTACAGTAAAACCTGTCGTATTGGCCACCTCTATTAAGCAAGCAACCTGTATCGAACAAGCATGACTTCAGTTCCCAAAAAACAAATTTGTTAAAATTCACCTGTACACCACAATCTCTTGATAACACAACTATTGGGGTCCATAGCATAAACTGTGTTAGTTAAACAACTGTGTTATATCCAAACAAAAATTTATAGATTATACATGTATTGAAAAATGACCATTTATGGTCATTTCTCAATATAATCTATACATTTTTGGAATCCATCTTTGAACTGTGTTATAATGAACTGTATTAAAAAGATCTTGTAGTATATTAAGCAAGCACCTGTCTAAAGCAAGCACATCTGAATTATCCTCTGGGTGCTTGCTTAATACAGGCTGGACTGTACTTGTAACCAGTTGCTTTGTGTGGTGTATGTAATTTTGTTTGTCTCATAAATAGCTATACATACATGTAGCTAATATTTCTCAGTAGATAATCTTCAGACTTTAAATAAAATTTGTCTTCTATCTTAGTCTATGTTTTCTTTTACCAAAAACTTTTTATTTTTTTCTTATTTCTCCTTGAAAACATATGTTATGGGTACTCATTAGAAGTGCCTCAATAATAGTCTGTTATAAATTTATCTAAATGCAGGGCTCCAGATAAGGTTTTGGTAAAAAGAGTATTTTACCACCTACTTTAAAGCTTAATGCTTAAATGCCAATTTGCAATGCTTAACTATTAAAGCGCCAAGCTTAAGTGTAGCATAGGTAATTCTAACTTTTTCAGAGAAAATATAGCTTGAATAGCAGACAATTCTCATGAATTGCCTAGCTTTATTTTGTCTGAAAAAAAAATTAGAAAAAAAAAAAAAAAAATGGCAATGCACTTGTCTTTGAAGCCCTTTCTGATCTTGTGTATTGCCCCTGCTCATAACAGATTCAGTGTGAGGGAAACTGCTTCATATTAAAAGACCTATTTAGGTCACAGAAAAATTTTACCCCCTAAATTTGATTTCAATGCTGAAATCTAACATTGAGTATTTTTACCCCCTCAGCTTCAATTTCAATGCTGATTTTCAAAAATTCAATGCTGAAATACCCTTTACACCCTCTAATCTAGAGCTCTGTACATGTGTCTGCCAGTAATTCCAATGCAAGGCTGCAGAAAATAAGTTGTTTAGGTTATGTCTGAAGTTATTTCTTTCAAGGTAAAATTAGTAAATCATTTAAAAATAATTAATAAGTTATAAAGTAGCATTTTTTCTTGATCTTCAAAACCTTGCAAACAAATTTCTAGACTATGGGTACAGAGTTTCATTTCTTAATCATAAAGATATGTCAGAGATCTATCAGCAAAAATTACCTACCTTACCTAAAAACTACAAAAACTCCAGAATATGAAAATGAACAAGAAAAATGCCTAATGGCATTATGGACAGGTTTTTCAAAAGGTCAATGAAAAGATAAACCTTGGATGACCCAACGCCCGCCGGACATGACATCCCGATTTTAAAGGACAAACTTTTGTAAAACCCATCCAAAATTCAATTTGGCTGCACAAGCTTTCGGCTTCCGGGGTGATAAGTATGTAACAAAGAAAATCAGAGTTATGTCTCTTACATTTGACATGCCTTCTGGTCCTTATCTATCCTCTACCCAATATTATCAAAATATTTCAAACTATTAAGATGTTATGAAGTGCACAAGAATTTGGCTTAGAAATTCATTCAGGGGAGGTTACTTGAAAAATAGACCAAAGATAATGTCCTTCTTGCATGTGACACTCTTACTTGACCTGATATATGTCCCCACCAAATATTATCATATTATCTCAAACAGTACGGAACATATGGCTTACACAAGATTTTGGTTTCAGGGGAGATAAGTACATTAAGCAAGAGCTCTCCTTCCTGCATGTAACACTTCAACTTCATCTGATATATGTCCTCACCAAATATTATCAAATTATCCCAAACAGTATGGGAGTTATGGCCTGCACAAGACTTCGACTTCAGCAATCCACTGAATACGAGGGTCCTGCAAAAAGTTTAGTCACTGGGTTCGGATTACTTCAGTGCTACGTTTTATCAAACATATTTTATTACAAACCTTCAACGTCTTCCCCCTTTACTGAAACACATTTTTGTAACCTTTTTACCCAGTCGCGAAGAGCAGATAAATAGTCTTCTTTTGGTATCTGTTGGATGATAAATAGCGCTGCCAAGAGAACTTCTAGACGTATACTTATTTCAAGAAAGCATTTTCTTAAGCCTTAGAAATAAAAAGAAGTCACAGGGACTCAGGTCAAGTGAATCAGGTGGACGGTTTAAAACTTTCACCTTTTCAGAAGCCAAAAAGATTAACAAAACCTCACATTTATGAGAGGAGGCGTTGTCATGTAAAAGGTGGACTCCTGATCATCCTTTGCTTGGTCGTTTCTTATTGTGAAACTCTTTCACTTTCTTCAGTACAGAATTCTTGTAGAATCGGCCAGTGACTGTATGACCAGATGGACAAGGCATTTGAACGACTAGCCCACTTGAATTAAAGAAAATTGCGTACAACATCTTTTTCGAGCTTATGGTTCTCTTGGCAATACATGGGCGTTTTTATTCTTTTCGCTTCCATTGTTTATTATCAGCCCTTCTTTGTGGCTCAAACATGTGCACCCGGGTTTCATCACCTGTTAGCAAGTTAGAAATAACCCGACTATTACAGCCTTTGTATGTTTTCAAAAGTTCCTGGGCACATTTAAGGCATTGTGTCGTTTGCTCCTCAGTGAGCAAATGAGGTACCCACCTAGCGCAAACCTTTCTCAGGTCCAAACACTTTTTCAGAATTGTTTGCACACTGCCTTCTGATATGCCAGTACAACTAGCTATATCTTTGACAGACAATAGCGCATCCTGTTCGACCACAACCTTTACAGCAGCGATGTTAGCCTTGGTAACAGAGGTTTTAGGCCTTCCAGGATGGATATCATCTTCAACAGAAAATTTCCCAGCTTTAACCCACCTAAAAACTGTGCGCACTGAAATGGTCTGAGGTCCATATATACCACAGAATTCATTAACTTTCTGCTTTGAATCTATATTAAGCCTAATGCTGCATTTAATATAGCTACAAATTTCTTCTGGTCCATGTTCCAATGTAACAAGTAAATTGGTCAGTGTATATGACTGCATCTATTTCAATCTGAAATAACTCGGTCAGTTGGAAAGCAATTTGCACAAAATAAACGGGTATTGTTAGCTATTCAACACACCATTCAAGTGCAGTGAAGCATTTTTAAATATACTTGGGATAAAACTAAGAAAGCCTATTAGTGACAGAACTTTTTGCACGACCCTTGTAAACATGACATCTCATATATATAACTTTGAAAAAAGGTTAACCAAAGGGTAAATCTCGGATGTCAGGGGAGATGAGTACATAACAAAGAAAGTGAGAGTTGTCTCTCTTGCATGTGACACACCTACTGGTCCTTCTCTTCATCCCTACCAAATATCAAAGCAATCCACTGAAGAATAAAGGTAACATACAACTTTGAAAAAAAGGTTAACCAAAAAACCTGTAAACCTGGGACTACACCCGATGCCTGCACGCCCGGACATCACTATTTTAAAGGACAGATTTTTTTTTTTAAAAAACCCATCCAAAAATGACCATAATAACTTAAACAAGTTATACAGGCTTGAGTGGTAAATAATTTAACTGTATTAAGTTAAACGAAAAGATCGACTTGTAGAGAGACTATACTCCTGGCTGAATAAGGCACTTCAAATGAAAACTCAAAACATGTGATTACCTTAAGAAATAATAAAAATATTCACCTGATGCCCATAGTGGACAGTTTTGTTACATGAGGCTTGTTGGCCCTTCAACAATGTTACAGTCAAGTTAAGAGAGCTACCTGAGAGCTGAAGAGTGAACAGTTCTGAATAGGACAGATGAAAAAAAAAAGGTATAGCTCCAGCTGAACTTTTTTCATCCAAAAAATATTAATATTTTTTCTTATTTTTCCAAGAAACATATTTTGTGGTACTCATTAGAAGTGCCTCTGTGAGGCACTTCTAATGAATACCACAACATATGTTTTATGAGGAGAAGAAGATTAGTTTCCTGGTACACTATAACCTCTTTATAACACGGTTCATTATAACATGGTTTTGGATATAACACGGTTCAAAGATGGTTCCAAAAAATGTATAGATTATATTGAAAAATGACCATAAATGGTCATTTTTCAATATAACCTAGACATTTTTGTTTGGATAAAACACGGTTGTTTAACTAACACGGTTTATGTTATGGACCCCAACAATAGTTTTATAAAGAGGTTGTGGTGTACCACCTCTTATCTGGATTTACGAAAAGGGTCTGGAATTACGAAAAGGCCTGGAAACCTATCTTTATTCAAAGGAGGCATGAACTTTTCTCCAAAAAAAAAAAAAAAAAAAGAAGATCCACAAAAATCAGCTACAGATATTTTTTTTCTACATTTTGGATATTTCACTCCTCAAAATTTAATTAACTTGGTAAACAGGTAAAATCTTATTTTTCATTTTTGGATTCGAGTAAAGATACTACCAAAATTAGAACAAACTGGCTGAAACTTTTGCAGAGGAAAAGATAAGGGGGTGGAGTGGAATCCGAGTAGAGCTAATGCACAATTATTTTCAGAAACTGTGGTATTGATACCTAATATATTTGACAGATTATCCTATCATTGCCATATTCAGGGATAAATATTAAATATTCAAGGCAATAAAAGAACATGATCACTATCCATGTTATGATTACATGAACTACACATTAAAGGTGCCTTTATATGACATGAACTGTCCTAATAAAGACCCTGTTTTTAATGCCAATTTCACAATACCAAAACACGCTTATTCAAATATATAGAAAATTTCACCTCCAAAAACTGATAAAAACCCTGATATTTAACATTTCTGCAATATGAAAAATAATGTATACCTCTGTAAACCACAGTTTTACTACATGAAAGTGGGGTTTAAGTGGATCAAAAATATATACAATATAGGCATGTTTTCTTGATGAGCCATTTTAGTACCTTGTCTTTCAGGGCCCAGTTGTCCAAAGCATTGTTAGCTTAAAGAGCTCATTAATGACAAATGCGTTAAGTGTTGTAGCTGAGGTATTTTAGATACATTAATATTTTTGCTGCAAAAATGTGAGAAGCTTTTGCAATACAATGCTACTCACATTTTATTCAGCAAAAAATATTGATGTATCTGCCATATTTTAATACAGAAATTTTAATGTCATGTTAGTTAACAACTTTGTTAAGTTTTGAACAAGTAAGCCCTGGTTTCTTATTTTTACCATAATTTTGTTAACACACCTACAGGTAAGTGACATGTATGTTTCTAGGCTATTGCACTAGAGAATGCATGTTACTCAACCATAATGAACTGATATTTTTCTAATTTCTCCACACAAAAAACATATGTTGTGGGTACTCATCAGAAGTGCCTCACAGAGGCACTTTTAATGAGTGAAAATAATATGTTTTCATTATTAAGTGCTTACATGTACCTAAACATCACGAAAACATGCTTATATAATTTTGACCCCCATAAACCCCACTTTTATATAGTAAAACTGGGGTTTACAGGGGTATACATTATTTTTTCTTATTTCTGCTCAAAAACATAGATTGTGGGTACTCGTTAGAACCGCCTCATCGAGGCAGTTCTAACGAGTACCTACAATCTATGTTTTGAGCAGAAATAAGAAAAATATCAGAATTTTTCATCTGAAAATTTTCATATTTTGGTGGTAAAATTCTTATTGTATTTGAATAGGCGTGTTTTCATAATGCACACTTTTCCTGGAAAGGCTTAGTCCTCTAAATGGTTAAACACCAGCCCCTGACATAAAAAGCGAAGCTCCGCCCCCAAATTGGTAATGGTGGTAATTTCAAACATTCTCCCCTTCTAGATACAAATTCAATAATTCTTCATTTCAGCATCAACTTTTTGTCGGGAAAAAAATTACAGCTATGCACAAGTATAACCTTCACAGCAATAAGTAAATAAATTTTAAAATTATGCCACAGGAACTCTGAGTTAAATCATTTTGTTTTCAATTTTTTCTTACTTTCTACTGATAAATGACGGTTGAGTTTAAAATTTCACCTATGACCTCAGTCACATGACAAAACCAAAGTATAAATAGAACAGCACATGTTGTAATGAAATGCAATCATACATACTAATAAACATGCTTGAAATACATGTACCAAGCATAAAGGTGCTGAGGTCACCAACTCCATAGAGTCTCACTTTATTTTTCCAGTTCGAGGAACAATGAATTTTGAATTTTGTTTTATGAAAATGTTGGATTAGCTGAATGAATCAGTTGATTCCCACATGTGAATGTTTTGTTTACATCTGGAAGCTGACCTGACCTAGATGACCCCATTAACTTCCAGGTTACCACACCTACGACAGTTACTGTAGGTCCTACAGCAGACTGGCCTTTAAGCAGTACTTGTGTGCACATTCTTTTGCCAGAAACTAACAAATGCCCTTCTTGAATCAGCTGTAGGGGGAGAATGACTGTAGAATATATTTCATGATGAATCTTATAAATACCATATATATTTTCATCTTGTGTAATGAAAACATTGAAACATGCACAGTGCATTGCAGTCATGAAAACTACTGTCATGCTTTTTTTTTTTTTTCATTCAATGAAAATATCCATGGTATTCACTCCAAACCATTAATATCAAGTATTGAATCCCTCTTTTACCTAAATCTCTGTTAACCTTTGCTGTACTGAATAAATGAAGACACCACACCCACTTCTAATTTTCAGCCAATCAGATTACTTGATCCAGGTTGTGGATACAGACTCACAATCTTTGTGACAAACAGTGCAGATAAATAAATTAAGACTCCACACCCACTTCTAATTTGCAGCCAATCAGATTACTTGATCCAGGTTGTGGATACAGACTCACAAAGTTGGCTTCTTCAGACTGATCTGGATCTACACTATTTGCAAAAGCAGGGTATATTCGGACTCAGCAGGACAATGGTTAACAACTCTTCTGAACCTGTTAACATTATCAGAGGAATTGCTAAGGCGGAGTACAAGTATTTGGTGATAATTTTGGGAAAATTTTTCTTATCCATAAAAAAACATATGTTGTGGGTACTCATTAGAAGTACCTCACCGATTCCTATGATTATGTTTGTTATTCATCAAAACTAACTCAACCAACTTTACCATTCGGCTAGCCTGTGTTCAGTTTCCTGTTTCTCTTTACCTCATTAGTTTCAAACTTCGTATGTGGATACATCTGGATAACACAGCCTTCACCCCCCTATTGGTAACAAACCGGCAATCTGTCAAATTCACATGCAGTACTCTCTCACTGAAACTCAACAACTGCTCTAGTAGTTCGTCTGTCAGTTTATGTTGATTTCGAAGATTCATGGTTCGCCACAAGTCTGGGTCCCTGCTCATATTGTACCAATATTTACAAACAAGGCTCACTCTTCGTAACAATGCATATGGAGTAAAATTCTTGAAAATTTCCACCAGAAGTGAAGATGGGAGACAATTTATAGCGCTTTCTCTACAAGTTTCAATAAATGGTCCATTTGGCCGCTTTCTACCCATATGACTAGGCAAAAATTCTGTCCTTTTTGAAAGGATCCTTTCTGAAGACCCTGAAAGGTATCCTGGTTTGATTTTAAAAGAAGATTTAGTATTCACATTTCTATTACTGTTATTTGAATCAGAGTGTTCATACATGCCAATTTTCTGAGTGTTCACATAATCATTTGAAAACATTTCTATGAAACCTGAGTCTGATAAAACATCAGGTGGCATAATTATTTCTGAACTTATCTGTACGAGACCGGATTCTTCTTTTCCATTATCTGCTCTAGTTAACTTTGAAGTAGGTAGAATGTTTTTTTGTCCTGGAATGGAAGCAACTGATGCATCTGGACTTAAACTCTTGGACTTAAATTTCATTTTTTCAAGAGTTGCAATGAATGAATTTTCAGCCATAGCTTTTACTTTTCTATTATTATCATCAGTGTTACTGTCACTCAAATCCATTCGATGATCATTCAGTTGTATGTTTTGTCTTTTGTAAGTATCATCCTGGAAATTGTCTCTTTCATCACTTCCAACAAAATGTTTGTTTGGTTGGCTATTAAATGAACTAAAATTGCCCCCATTACCATAACAACCAGATTCACTGTATGAAATTCTGTTTCCATGGTTATTGGTTGAATTTGAATGACCCCTATCTTCACACATAAGCTGTTTTATGCATTTGACATTTTTAGCAGCAATAGGATGTTCTATCATTTCACCTGTCTCGAAATCATACTTCCCAAAACTCAACACTTTCACTTCGGAATAATGAAAATCACTTTTACCTGCAGACTCTGACCTTTGAACTGTACACTCTGACCTTTCTGTATTACAGCAAATGAACTGACTGCCAGGCTTGAAGTCAGTCACTGCATCTGATGCCTGGCAGAACACAGTAGAATTATTGGACTGGTTTTCAGAAAAATTCTTGCCTCTTTGTGTTGGATGTTCGGTACCCACGCTGGCACTAATACTGTCCGGTTCCCTGTCTCCAGCATCATTGGGAAGGGTAACAAATACAGGAGGATTCTGCTGAAATTTAGGCAATACTGTGTCCACAACTGTACT
Organism: Anodontia alba; assembly: GCA_964016985.1. Lineage (NCBI taxonomy): Eukaryota > Metazoa > Mollusca > Bivalvia > Lucinida > Lucinidae > Anodontia > Anodontia alba. The sequence continues at coordinate 33,836,246 of OZ024838.1, forward strand.
TTCTGAATCGCCAAGGTTTGCTCTGAGCTCACTGAGAATACAATGTTCTTTATCATCAGATGACCTTTCCCCTAAAAAGTGGAAGAAAACAGAAAAGTTTAACATCAAATTCTATAAATGTATGTACATTTCATTAGATCACAGTTCTATATAGGAGACGGTCATTTTCTCCCTTCTGCAGATTCAAGAAGGGCAGTTGTCAGTTTCTTGCAAAAGAATGTGCACAAGTACTGGTTAACCGATTAGAGGACTAAGCCTACTCCGGAACAAGAGGCCCATGGGCCACGATTCGCTCACCTGATAAAAAACAGCTACTACATATCCGCAAATGCTATGCAAATTCTTCCAGTCTTGCCGCAGCAACTAGGACACAAGTTTGACCATACCATAAAAACTTCAAAGGTCATCCTTATCATCATTTCAACAAACTTAGTATCCCTGATGCTGTATACCAAGATTCAGCCTCAGAGCTTTCTTTGTTCTGGAAATTTTTAAGTGTTTTACCATACATGGGCATGGCAGCCATCTTGTTGAATGGCGCAGAATCGTTTGAACAAATTGTCAACATCCTTTCGACAGAAGGCCCCATGTGAAATCTAATGGAAACTGTTCAAGCTGTTTCAGAGAAGACATTTAAAGATTTCACAACTTTATACATCAGGGCAAGGGAAGCTAGCCCCAATAATTTTGACAGTAGCTAAACAGTTTTACTGTTTTAATCATATGTTATAAGTTTCAGCCATTAGTTTTTGTTATCCATTGAGAAAAAGATTTTTCAACACTTCCCTCGTACAAAGGTATTGGGGCAGGAAGGCAGGGGGGAGGGGTGGGTGGGGGAGACTAAACAGTTCAAATGTCAACCAATGACAATCATTTGAAGTGGGGGGGGGGGGTGCTAAAAAGATCAAATGTCAATCTATGACCATCATTTGAAGAAAATTGGTACACCTTGATGCTATATACCCAGATTCAGCCTCAAAATTAGAAGAAGATATTTCAGCGTTTTTACCATATATGAACATGGCGGCCACCTTGTTCAATGGCGCAGAACTATTCAAACTAATTGTCAGTACCCTTTTAACAGAAAGTCCCATGTGAAATCTGGTGAAAATTGCTAAACCGGTTTCAGAGAAGAAGACATTTCAAAACAAGATCGCGGCTGTGGTGGCCATCTTTGATTTCTGATCGGCATAATCTTAGCTATTTTCGATCTAGAGGTCATTCTTATGCTATAATGTAAGTTTCAACTCAAATCGCCCAACGGTTCAGGAGGATAAGTCAAAAATGGAATTTCCAGATGGTGGCTGTGGGGACCATTTTGGATTTCCAATCAACATGATTTTGATGGACTGACGGATGACAGACAAAAAGTCATCATTATTGCTAACAATTCACCCACTGTAGTCTGGAGACACCTGAAATGGTGATTGGCAAACAGTGAAGATCAGACTGATCAGTCTCCACTGTTTGCAAATAGTTTTTTAAAAGCCATTTTTCTAGATAGGAATATCTAAATCTTACAGCCAGACATACCTTAAATTGATATTAGGTTTTTCCAATATATAGTTTGGGAGAGTCTATTCAGTCCACAATGGGTTAACACTCATTCAGCAGTTTTTCAATCACAGAAGCCAAAAATGATTTGTTCAAATTGGAGAACATGTATAGTAGGCAGTTAAGAATAAACACTGTTAAAGTGTCTAAATACTTAGAGTTATCATGGTTACTGACAATATACATACCTTGCAGAAATCGTTGCCTTTTACAAGGACTGTTTTCATCGGTTTCCCCTTCTTGTTCCTCCATTTCACCAGAGATCACAATCACCGAGTACTAAATACAGTACACTCTCAATATCTCAAACACCAATGCCTCAAACTACTGAAAGAAAACAGATATCACAAACACTGACATCAAACTAAATAAAGGACAAAATTACTTTTGTTTGCTATATATTCTTAATATTTCAACTCCCTTTACATTTATCTGTTCTTATCTCAAATAAAAAAATCTGGTCCCTCAAAGTTTGAACACGGCTCAATATAAGACACTATTATAATCGATCATCAGTCAATTTTGCCTCTTGAGACTGATGATCAGAAAGATTTTTACAGCTGACGGAAACTTCAATTTTTAGAAACATGTTTTTTTCTTACTTTTTATTTTTATAGGCAAGTTATAAAGAAATGAAATTCAATGCTGTCAGTTTTGGTTTTTCTAGATTTGTGGTCAATAAAAATGAAGAAATTTGGTTTAAACATATTTATTCAAATAAATTCTACATATATTCATACAATACTGACAATAAGTGATGGGATTCAGAAAGAAGCCAAAAAGCTTATACAAATCTGTTTCCCAGAATAACATAAATTACAATCAACCGGTGACATTTACGAAGAAATAACTATTAATGATGCTTTCAAATTTGAGTTTAAACCAATATACATGTACATATAACGAAGAGAGAGAGAGATATAGAGAGAGTTTCTCAAGACTTAAAATGTTTACTTTCAAATATAACTTCTGCACAGCCAGAAAAACATCAGAATTACAGCTGTGAATTAAATGGTCGTCTCCAAATAGTAAACAATCCAAACTAGGTGTACAGTATTTTGATATCTCATTTAACATTTTATTGACATAGTTGACTATATCTCTGGCATTTGAAAAGGTAGTGCTTGATAGTTTAAACTGAACCACATTGACATAGGTCATATAGGTCATTTATTATATTTTTAGAAAACAAGCGATGGTTCAAAGAACTACAAGAAGTTCTAAGATGTGTGTGTTGTATTTGAGCAAATCGAGCACCAACTGTAAAATATCGAGTTGGTTTCTGTATGTACTTATTTATTTGATACTTGAAACTTGTAAAAGTAATTTGATAAACTTGATAAATTTCCAAAAGTAATGATATTTTTCTTATTTCTCCATGAAAACATATGTTGTGGGTACTTATTAGAAGCACCTCCGAGGTGCTTCTAATGAGTACCCACAACATATGTTTTCATGGAGAAATAAGAAAAATATTATCTGGATACTCCTCTCATATTCGGAAAATATATTTTAATATACAAAGCAACAGATACTTGGTGTTTTTTTTCCATCTGAAAAATGCTGATATCTTTCTTATTTCTCAATAAAAACACATGTTGTGGGTACTCATTAGAAGCATCTCGACAAGGCGCTTTTAATGAGGACCTACAACGTATGTTTTTGTCAAGAAATAAGAAAAATATTATGTGGATACCCCCTCTTATCTGTAGCTATGATATATTCATTATCACATTCTTGTTACCAAACTAAAATAGCCATACCATTTGCCAATACAGGTTATATAGACTAATTGTAGGGGACTGTACGATTAGTCAATATAGGCTTATCATTCCAGGCCATGCGATAAGGCAATATAGGCTATTCGTATGGGGCTGTACGAATAGCCACTGCCATCAGTTTAACCAAACTTTTACTGGGCAGGCTAAGACCTCTAACTGATTAACAAGTATTGTGCACAGTCTTTCGCCAGAGATTGACAACTTCCAATTAACGTAAGGGAGAAAGATTTCATGGTCAATTTCCACGAAAGAATGTTGCCAACCTCACAGGGGTGGAACCCACAACCTCCTAATCACCAGCTGGATGCACATCCAACTGAGTCACCCTGGCCGGCTGTAGGAGGAGTTTTGGAGACAGGAACAGTACCATAAAGTGTGATGGACCAAGGTATGCTGGAGGGCAAACCATAATTATTGTCATATGGATTCAAGAATGTCATTAACAGACATCTACGAGATTTACATTGGGATTTCAATGACTGAGTCGCTTAACCCCTTGGCTGCAGTTATAGGTGTGGCCGCAGGTATAAATTTGTATACGTTTCCAGTTTCGTGATGTAGCAGGGTACCAGCAACACAGTTTGTACTGGTGACGTAAGTAGGGTACCAGTAACAGTTTGTAAGTGAAGTCTTCTCCGTATCAAATATTTGGACAGTGTTGTAAATGCTTAAAAGCATTACCATTGAATTATCATGTATTCACATGTCACCGTCATAGAAAATAAGATACGACAAAATACGGCTTGTTACGGTGAACAAGAAAAATTACAGAGCAAATATTATTGCCCACTTTCTGTAAGTAAATTCAGACCTTGGGATAAACGTCATCAGAACTGTGGACTTAACATTCTCGGTTTGAATAAACTAACGGGAAACGATATTGAAATTATTATTATTATTATTATTATTATTATTATTATTATTATTATTATTATAGTCTGGTTTATATTTTGAAGTTACCTTACGTTTTGATCAACTTATTTGTTTTCTCTCTTTTTCGACGAAGTCTTATAAGAACTACTGTTCACTTTTCGTAAGCCGGTCAGCCTCTGTATGGAATAATGTACGTGCCTTGAAGCGATGATAAATCTGATGATGTTTGAAAGCTCAGTATAATGAGCATCCACAAAGTTTGATCTGGGTCTTTGCAACAGGTAAACGTAAGGGATATATGGGCCGGTCACGACTTTAATTTGCAAATAAATAAATTAATAAATAAATAAAATAAATAAATAAACAGAAAATAAAAAATAATTAAATAAACAAAAAAAAGTAAAAAGAAAATAAATAAATAAACTTTAATGAAACATAAAGTGATGCCCAAGAATCATCTGGCCAGCAAAGTTCTAGATCAGCATATGCCTTCATGTCCATCTGCGCAATCTGGTCAAAGTCTTTGGGCTTTTACAGTTGAAAAAAGACTTACCGTGAAATAAGGGACGGCGTACCACTAGAATAAAATCACAATAATATCATTACTATAAAGGCTGGTCACTAATGTGACCAGCCTTTACAGTCATTATATTATTTTTGTTTCAGTTTACTGGATTATTAAAAAAGGAATAGATATTTAGTCACTTGAGACTGTAGCCAGTATACTGACTATCGTGCGTTCTATGAGTCAGTCTAGGCAGTAAGAGAAATTGGCTTTTAGTTGCGGGATTACTTTTCTATGTAAATCTATGGAGCTTATCATCTCCAAGTTAGTCAGACACTTTGAAATCAAAGCACTGAGAGTACCAGTGGATCGATTGTCTCTGAGTGTAGGCTTGGAAAATAGTCCGGAACAGGTACTTAAGTAAACTCAGGAACTCATACAGTCAGATCCACATGAAGCCATCAACACCAAAAGTAGAGACAGACAAATACAATTAAGCAGCCACAAAATGAACAGATGGCAAGCAGGATCAGCAACTCTTTGCCAAAAAGGTGGTAACTTTTTTTTTACCCAGATTTAACTTAATATATCTTAAACTTACATATCTGTTAAGAGAAAAGCATTAGAAAGTGAAACACTACACAACAATGGCCAAAAAGTACCACAATGAAAGAACCACCTTGGAACGGTCAGTAATGAATTACTCAAGTCTGCGACAATCATCAAGGCATCTCTTTATTATCAGTTGCTGGGAAGATTCTTGCTAGGGTCCTACTGAACCGATTGAATGAACACCTGGAACGGTCAGGACTTCTACCAGAGAGTCAGTGTGGATTCAGGAAAAACAGAGGAACAATAGACATGATCTTCACAGCACGACAGCTTCAAGAAAAATGTCAGGAACAGAATGTGGACCTCTACATGATCTTTGTCGAACTTACCAAAGCATTTGACACAGTCAGTCGTGAGGGACTTTGGAAAATTATGGCAAAGTTTGGTTGTCCTGCCATATTCATAGCAATAGTGCGGCAGTTCCATGATGGTATGCTGGCAAGGGTCCAAAATGATGGCGAGTTTTTGATCCATTTCCTGTGACAAATGGAGTTAAGCAAGGCGGTGTACTAGCTTCAACACTGTTCAGCATGATGTTTTCTGCCATGCTTACAGATACTTTCCAGGATGGTGACAATGGTATACCTATTAGGTATCGCTTTGATGGGAAACTTTTCAACCTAAGAAGGTTGCAAGCTAAATCTAAGGTGCAGACAGAGGTGCTAGACGAGTTCCTCTTTGCTGATGACATGGCAAAGGATGCTCCAACAGAAGAGAAAATGCAAAAAGGTGTGGACCAAGTATCTGATTCATGTGACAGCTATGATCTCACAATCAGCATCAAAAAGACTGAGGTAGTATATCAGCCAGCACCTGGAAAGCCTTACAAGGAGCCTACCATCACAGTGAAAGGTCAACGACTGCAAGTGGTAGATAAGTTCACCTACCTTGGAAGCACATTGTCTAGAGTTGTGCACATTGATGATGAAGTCAATGCTAGAATTGCCAAAGCTAGTACAGCATTTGGCTGGCTATGTGGAAGTATTTGGGACCGAAGTGGAATCAGACTTGACACAAAGCTGAAAGTATATAGATCGGTAGTGCTGCCAACACTATTATAAGCATGCGAAACTTGGACAGTTCACCAACGGCATGCCAAAAGACTGAACTACTTCCATACAAGCTGTCTTAGAAAACTTCTAAAGATCAAGTGGCAAGACAGGATTCCAGACACAGAAGACCTGAAAAGGGCAGGGATGCAGAGAAATTGGCACAGTTAAGATGGACAGGCCATGTTACCAGAATGCTTGATGAACGTTTGCCAAAGACAATCCTCTATGGAGAACTTCAAGTAGGAAAACGCTCCCATGGTGGTCAGAAGAAGCGATACAAGGACACCCTCAAAGCCTCCCTTAAAGACTTCAGCATACCAACTGAGTCATGGGAACAGATTGCACAAGATCGTACAAAGTGGCGAGGCCTCATAAAAAGGGGAGCTGGTGAATACGAAGCAAAAAGAATCAGCGAAGCCGAGCAGAAACGTGCACAGCGGAAAGCCAGAGCTAAGGCATCACCAACAGAGCTTTCTTCCTCAGACCTCTCTTGTTCTATCTGCAACAGGCAGTTTAGAGCTAAGATTGGTCTCATCAGCCATCTTAGAACACAAATAATAACATATCACACAGTTGATTAGGATTGGTCATTGTCAGTAATGACAGACGAACAAGAGAATGAATTACTGACGGCTTAAGCTAGTTTTACTAGATCCCGACCCTCGCCCTCAGCTTCCATAGTGGTAAAAACATATATTTGTTCGGTCCGTGTGGAGGTTGTCAAACTCATCCATGAATCATTACGGGCAACAAATAAATCGCAGATAAAGAGGATTCAACAGAAGCAACTTGTTGAGACACTTGTAGAACTATGGCTTCTCAGACAACATCACTGGAATACTGGAGCAAAAGGAAAACCACCAGGAGAACCCCGGTGAGCCGAGAAACAGATATAAAAAATAACCTTCCGGCCCAGATCATCTAATGAATAGTTTGTAAGTCGGGGCCATCGAGTCTGAACCCAGACCCCCCACCCCCCCCCCCACCCACCCCCGACGTGCAATTGAAGAGGTAAGCAAGTAGTCAACGATGATTGGATTAACCGCTAAGCTAGCAGTCTGTTTTTTGACATTAATGTTAGATCCCTTTCGTTTATAATATATAACAATTTTACTATAATGATCAGAAATTTATGGTCTTCATACAATTTTTGTAAACTTATACACTAAGGCGCCATAAAATTTACGCTCCGATAGGCCTTGTAGCTGAAGTGTTTTTCATCGGGTATCGTATTAGAGACCAATTATCAGTAGAATTCGCTTTATTCAATTGCAATTAAGTATAGGTAAATCTGAGTGACCATTCCTTCAAAGTAAGAATTGTCGATATTCGAAAGGTCGTCCAAATATCTAGAAGTTGAGTATACAGCTTCAATAATATCAACGTGTGTATCGTCAGAAAGAGACATCATAAAATCTCTTTCTTAACAAAAGAACAATTAGTACACATCAGAATTCCATAATTTGTCTGTGAAACTTAGTTCCAAATTAATGAAAATGTTGTATAAAGGTATGATAATACATTACAAATGTTTTGACAAGACCAAAGTTCAAACTGCTTTTCGTCATCCAAAATACAGAATGCATTCATTTAACCCTTAGCTTCCAATAATTTCAACAAAAAGTGCAGACCCTGATCAGAGGCCGCGTTCTGCGGCGTCTGATCTGGGTCTGCCCTGTTTACCAATGTCCTAGCACTAACCCCAGTCAAGGTTTTACAGATAATTCTCTTTACACAACACTCTGACGTCACAGCGAGACAACAGCGCGGTTATAAATAACAACGCGGTTTGATTCATTGACCAATGATAATCACGTAAACAACAACCTAAAGGAAATTTGGTGTATGTATAGGGCTACTGTGGGTCGATCTAACCAATCGACCCAAAATACAACATTTTGTATGACTTGTATCACGGATTTCGAGAGCAAAGATCTTGTGAAACTCAGTTGACTCAACTTGTCTAACTCTCTCACACAAGGTAAACAAACTGATCTTATCCTACTCGAGTTTAATAAGGATTTCGACAATCATCCGAAGTTTACAAACTGCAGACGCATGACATACAAGATAAATCTTTCAGTTGGATCCAGTCTTTCCCGGAAGTAAGAAGTCACAGAGTAGTACAGCTGGGGCGATATCATCTGTATATCATGATATGTTTTGTGATGATACGAAATGTATCGAAAGCCGTTGCGCTCATAACGCATATAATGAATGTGCGTAACACGCGTAAGAAAATACAGTCGACTCTCGCTATCTCGAATTCCACGGGACTCTCTGAAATAGTTCGAGATATCCGTACTTCGACATATCAGATTTGCAGAATTGAGGAAAAACTAGTTCGATTAACCACATTTAACAAATATATGTGTAATTGGACTCTTGAAGTTAGAGATATATTAAAAATATTGTGGAAAAGAGGAGAAATTGCTCCTTAGGAGCAATTTCTCCTCTTTTCCACAATATTTTTTACATGTTGTTAGATTTTCATGTTAAGGCAGGGACCAGATTTTCACTTCGAGATAAGCGGTTATTCGAGATAAGCGAGGTCGAGATAACGAGAGTCAACTGTATGTATTATAAAGTGGCATTAACATAAGATATTTTGTTTCTTCACTTTCGGCTGCTCTTAAAGGCTCTATATTCCTCAAAACAGACAATTTATTATCCAAGAAAGGTTTAAAAATTAAATACAATCATACAATGTGGCACCTGACAGCCTGTAAAATTTCAGTTAGTCTCTCATTCTTGAACTGGATCAAAAATGTAATGATTTTTATCGTGTTTCTGAATTAATGTTGGCATCATTAATTCAGAGATACGCTAAAAATCACTTCATTCTTTATCCAGTTCAAAAACGCTAGACTAACTGAATTTTTACAGGCTGTCAGCTGTCACATTTTATGATCGAATTAATACCATACATCAATTTATTAAACATTTCTTGAAAAAAAAAAAATGTCTTTTTTTTTTAGGAATATAGAGCCTTTAAAGGAAAAAAAAGCTCCCTCGTTTGCCTTGTTTTAGAAGTGATTCTAGGCATTGTTTTTAAGATTTTTCCTGTATGTGTGCGTAAAAATAGTTCCACTCTGGCTACGCCACTGGTATCGTTATACTTTGTTTGTGTTGAGGTTTTACGGCCCAGTCAACCCAGTAGGGTCATGTCGAGCGCGGTCAGTTTACCTAGCCACACGTATACTGGACAGGCTTAGTCCTCTAAGCGGTTAACCAGTATTGTGCACATTCTTTCGCCAGAAACTGACAACTGTCCTTCTTGAATCAGCGGAAGGGAGAGAATGACTGTAGAAAATATTTCATGATCAATCTCCACGAAAGAATGTTGCCGACCTCATATCGTTATACTGATTGATAGTATCGATACTTCACGATAATGCACTTTTGATATATAAATAGGCTTTTGGCCTTTACCACACTCTTGGCTTATTCAGCAGACATCATATTTATGATATTTTTCTTCTTTTTCCCCAGAAAATAGGCTTTGATATTCATGCGTATTGCCTCCTGAGGAGACAATTCGCATGAAATGTCATAGCCTATTTTCTGAGAAAAATAAGAAAAAAATTTCAAATTGTCACCTGCTGTTTTTTTTTTTACCCAACACGCTAAGTATTAGTACAATACTCATATATTTTGCGACAAAAAAAGAAATACAGTATCGTATCGGACACTTGATATCGCGATCATATCTTGATAGTTTTTTTTTCTGGTGGTACCCAGCTCTAGAGAGAGGTAACTCGAAGGTGAGTGCTCGGATGAAATTCCAGTTTCTTCAGGCGTACCACAAGGTTCAGTCCTTGGTCCTTTATTGTTTTTACTGTACAATTTCCTCCATACTGATTCTTTTGTGAGCAGTAGCAGAACACTAGATCAAAAAGAATTTACCCCTAAAGCACCAATGACAAACTTAAAGGCATTTTTGGGTGATTTTTTTTTATTATTTTTTAGAGGTAGGGCATTTAATGTGAATTGTCCGCTTTTCTCTGACAAAAAATTAGAATTTTGTATGCTGCACTTATGCTTGATGCTTTAAAGTTAAGCATTGCAAACGGGCATTTCAGCATTTAACTTTAAATTTAACTTTAAAGCAGGGGTAAAGGGCACAGGGAAGCAGTTGTGACAGGACTGCTGATTGGTGCAAAAAAGTGTAGGGATGCCCGGGGTAGTTATTTTGCGTAAGGCGACCTGTGATTGATAAATGATAAAGATAAATTAAAACACGTCATTCTAATTTGAAGGAAAACATGTTTGTGTGTAATTCCCTGTTTCAAAAAAATACGAGTAAATGTTTCTGTGTGTGTGCTGGATCCAAACATAGAAGTGGTGAAATTGCAGTAGTTTCATTTTTTGATAGTTGTCTATTGTGGGTGCTGGTAACAGATTTTTTTTTTTTTTTTTTTTTTTTTTTTTTCATATTTAATTTGCTGTGCTAAGTCTGATCTTTGAATTAAAACAAAATTTGGAAGCCCAACCTACCCTGAAATGAACTCTTAACCACCAAAAAGGGTGGAATTACTTTGGAGCTCTATGGCAAAAATGATTAGTTCACTGTACTCTAAAATACTCATTGCGCCAAAACGTTATCTAAATTTGCTATATACTTGCTTGTGAGTGATGCATTTTTTTCATGTTAGAAAACCCAGGAAAAATCCAGCAATATCGAAACTGAGAAAAAAAAAATCAAATATAAGTAGAAAACCTACATGTCAATAAAAACGGAACATCACCTGCGTAAGTGTGCTTCATATATCAGACTTCAGATTTAATGGTTCACCGATTCCGTTTGGCAACCTTTATGGGAGCTCAGCAATTGTATTTTGTTCGTTCTTGTTCTACAACATTTGGTTCTTGAATTAATATTTGGTGTCAGTACAATCGGTGGTTCTGTGTCGATCGTTCCTCGTATGGCTTTGTAGGCCCTCGATGTCTGTTAACCCTAGTCCTGCTGGACCGGATATGCCCTGCCTTTACAGACATTGTAGATCCAGATCAGCTTGCTTCTGAAGAATGCAACTGGACCTGCACCGTTTGCCATTCAGTATGTGACTTTGCATCAACGACCTGGGTCAAGTAATTTGATTGACTGAAAATAAGAAGTAGGCATCTTAATTTATTCATTCTAGCTTTGTGGTCACCCGCTATATGGATCCTGCCCTTTTTCTGTTTTGTTTTCATGATCTGATTCGAGCTCTATGGTCACCTCATTCCCACTGTGTTTTTTGCTCCTTCTGTGTGTGTTTCGTTTATTTGTGCTTCGTTTGCCCCTATACCAACTCATTACGAAAACACACCTTTTAAATATGTAGAAAAATTCACCTCCAAAAACTGAAGTTTTTCAGATGAAATACTCTGGTATTTTATCGCATTTCTGCTCAAAACATGGATTGTGGGTACTCGTTAGAACCGCCTCGACAAGCAGAAATAAGAAAAAATAATGTATACCCCTGTAAACACCGGGTTTACTATTTAAAAGTGGGGTTTAAGGGGGTCAAAATTATGTATATAGTTATCCCGTGATGCTTGTTACAACAGCAAAATCTATAGACATTTGGTACCCGTAACATCGTATAAAATCGATTTACATGTTAACCCTTCTCTTGCTAATCACGTCATGCCCTGTCTTAGCAAACAGTGTAGATCCAGATCTGAAGAAGCCAACTGATCTGGATCTGCACTGTTTGTCATTAAGTATGTGAATTCCTATCAAAAACTCAGATCAAGTAATCTGATTGGCTGGAAATTAGAGGTGGGCATGGCAGCTTAATTTATTCAGCATGAGAAGGGTTAACATTCACCCTGCGGTAGTGACTGACTGTTCTAAGGCGATGATTCTGGTGTTGTTCATTCTTTGTGAGGTCTTCTGGCTCCTCGCTTTTGGACTGTTTTAGAGTGTGTGTGTGTGTGTGTGTGTGTGTGTGTGTGTGTGTGTGTGTGTGTGTGTGTGTGTTTTCTCTTTGTTGCGTTATTGTTACATTTGGTGAATGCTGTCTTGTGATCAGCTCGTTAGGGAAGAAGTAGTAGAGTGAACTTTTTAAAAGTGGATTATAGAATTGTTTCCGTATTTAACAGTGTGCTCTCTTTCTAAGGATAATTTTGACAATTTGAAAATGGCATAGACAACCCAGCTGACAAGACATTATGGGAAGCATAGTTTGCGTTGCATACTAAGTGCCATTGGTAATACATGTATTTAAAATACATAATCTGCTGTCGTAGCACTGAACAGGATATGCCGTACCGATTTGCATTGAATTGTAAAGAGAGAAGAACACAGTTAATCATATTAAATAGAATGACCATACGGTGCACCAATATATTGTGTGTACCCATTAGAATTGCCGCATCGAGGCAATTCTAAAATTCTAATGAGTACATTCAACCTACAAATTTTGTATAGAAAATCGAAAATATTTTCCTAAATTATTGCTGTTTGTGACCTGACCTGGAGCCATGATTAACCCTCAGTTGCTCGAGCTACTCATCTCTCGAACAAATTGCCATGACCCCAATGGTGTTTGAGCCATTTTCACACGCAAACTGACCAACCAGCTGAAAACGTTAAAAAAAGTTATTTAAAATAAAACTGCATAAATTAGTTGATTTAGAAATGTTTCGGGTAAACTCAACTTTTTTTTAGAGTTGTTATGTTCTACGTACTGTTACGTAATATACGTTACCCATTTTATCAGGTATCACAAAATGGTCGCTTGTTCAGAACGATTTCTTTGAAATTATAATGTATTTAATGTTTTCTGTCATAAACCGCATCCTAAAATCTGTAATACTGACTAAATTAAAATAGTTCTATACAAAGCTGTAAACATCTTACGGATAACGTATTTATGAATAAATTTCCAATCAAGAAACATCGAAACTATATGTCTCCTCTGAACCGCTGAGCCAATTTTGCTCAAATTTCACATGGAGCCTCATTAGATTCGGGGAACGAAAGATTGCTAAAATGGCCGCGGTCCATTGGCCAAGATGGCCGCCATGCACATATATGACATATTCCTTCCATATTTGGTAGATTTCTTGCTACATGTCAGATATAAAGTACAAGGTAAGTTTTTTTTTTCTTGCAGCATGGAACAAGAAAGTGGCCATTGGCCTCATCAGGGGTCCACGTTTAACCAAAGCAATTTGTCTTTTTATAGGGAATTACTCCCCTTGCATTGATGTACTGATAAAGAGAGGTACTTATTTATAAAATTGTTTTGTTTTCATCATTTTCATTATGCTCATATATTTGATTTAAACGTTCGTTATTTACGATCTAATTTCCCACTAGGAAACTCATAGATAAGACTTTATGCGCTAGGCAGTGAAACTGTTGTAAGCACACGTCCTCTCCATCCTTTTCTGCCACGCGCGAACATTGTGTTGAATCCCGCAAGGAAAAGCCCTGGAAGAGGAGCAGAGAGATGGCGAAAGCCTCGGCTTTTGTCTTCATTCCTAGGATTCTGTTGCACATACGCTAGCTCTCTCCGTCATGCAGCGCTCTAAATAATTTTTTGTGCTTAGGGGTTGTGGGGAGTGTGTGTGTGTGTGTGTGTGTGTGTGTGTGAGGGGGGGGGGGGGCGGGGGCGGGGTTGTAAGGAGGGGTCACTATTCTTTAAAGATTAATGACCGTGACATCAGTTAAAATTCTAGTAACCGCATTGTGTTTGGGCCCTGGTACCATCAAGGCAGCTAAGAAGGGTTGAAAATGCATCTCTTCTGTCATTTTCTCTCTCTTGTTCTATCTGTCCTATTTCCCACTATTTTCTTTCTTTTTCTTAACCCATTGTAGTCTTGGAAACCCCAAATGGGTAACTTGCAAATAGTGCAGAGACAGATCAGACGTCGCAGGATGCGGCATCTGATCAGGATCTTTTCTGCTTGCAAATATTTTAGCCATTTTCCTTTAGGAATATCTAAATCACATAGCCTGACATATCTAGAATACCTAAAACTGAAATTGGATTCTCCCAACATATAGTATGAAGGAGTTTATTCGGTCTCAAATAGGTTCATCACGAAAACACGCCTATATAATTTCGACCCCCTTTAACCCCACTTTTATATAGTAAAAGTAGGGTTTACAGGGATATACATTTTTTCTTGTTTCTGCTCAAATAAATAAATTGTGGGTACTCGTTAGAACCACCACGACGAGGCAGTTCTAACGAGTACCCACAATCTATGTTTTTGAGCAGAAATAAGAAAAATATCAGAATATTTATCTAATAACTTTCGGTTGTTGGTGGTGAAAATGTCTATATATTTGAATAGGCGTGTTTTCGTAATAAAGCCGCACCCCTTGATATTATAATCAAGGCTTACGGACAGCGCGTTCACCATAGTCAGCATGCTACTGAAATCTATATCGGACCAACCTCACCCAAACAAAACACTTGATCTCTGTCGGGCCAATATCTGCCCGATAGGCATCACGAAAACATACCTATATAATTTTGACCCCCTTAAACCCCACTTTTATATAGTAAAACTGGGGTTTACAGAGGTATACATTATTTTTCATATTTCTGCTCCAAAACATAGATTGTGGGTACTCGTTAGAACCGCCTCGCCGAGGCGGTTCTAACGAGTACCTACAATCTATGTTTTGTGCAGAAATAGGAAAAATATCTAAGTTTTTTATCAGAAAATTTTCAGTTTTTGGAGATAAAATTTTCTATATATTTGAATAGGCGTGTTTTCGTAATGGACACTTAAATCTATATTGGACCCTTAGATAGGCCCGGCAGAATTCTTGCCTGGTCGATAAAGCTCTAATATAGGTTAGAGTAATAGATAAAAGTAGAACGCTGGCTTCCTGCCGATCCGATATAATATAGTCTAATATAGATTAAAATAAAACGCTGGCTTCATGTCGGGCCGATAACGGTCTCATTTCGCTTAAAATAGAACGCTGGCTTCCTGCCAAACCGATAACGGTCTAATATAGATTAATATAGAATGCTGGCTTCCTGTCGGACCAATAATGGTCTAATATAGATTAATTTAAAATAGAATGCTAGCTGGGGTGTATATCAACGAAGTAATTATATAGTTACTACGTCACTTTCTAAATTAAAAAATGATTACAAACATCGGATAAATAGAAAGATATATAGAAAAAAGTGACCTGAGCCATCTGTTTCCCAGCTGTAATTACGTCAAACACGGAAAAGTCACGTGTCATCGGACAAGATTAAATTCATACGTATGCACGGCGTGTGTGGTATTTCGACGTAGAAAGTATGGAAACAAAAAGAAAACGATAACTATCAAAATAATGAACAAATTTATCTATTGCATAATGCATTTATTTATCTAGCTACAAACAATTCTATTCTAAAGAAGTAGATATTATACAAACATGGTCCAGAGATAGTCGAGACCATGGACTACACTATAATGTAGATGACAAAAAAAAAGACCCTTGCGCATGCGCAAACAGAGAAAATCCAAGTCAAAGCAGCTTGATGAATCGAAAACACCTTTTCTTGGAGATGTAAGTAAAAATC
Source organism: Anodontia alba (assembly GCA_964016985.1). Lineage (NCBI taxonomy): Eukaryota > Metazoa > Mollusca > Bivalvia > Lucinida > Lucinidae > Anodontia > Anodontia alba. Next base: position 33,852,156 of record OZ024838.1, read on the forward strand.
TAGTGACCTAAGAACCTAGGTACTGTTTTCCTTAGAGTGTTAAATATTTAACGTTTCCGCCTCAGTATTTTTTAAGTTTGACACTTCCTCCTTTGGGTTTGGACACATTCTCATAAAAAGGTTGCTATTGAAATAAAAAAAAAAAAAAAAAAAGAATGAATGGCAAACAATGTAGTTCCTGATCAGATGGCTCCATTTGAACCATCTCATCTGGATCTGCTCTGTTTGCATAGGTATATGCTTTGCTCTGCAGGGCTTGAAGTTCCAGTCGAAAAAATAGTAGACGATAATCTACTATATATTTATAAAGTAAGGCTGATTCCGTCCTGTATATGTGTCAGAAGGTGGTGCCTGACTGTTAACGTTCATCGTGTCCATCGAGCTCAATTCGCCATTGAGCCCTGTGCTTTGCTTCAAGAAAACATGCCGATATAACTTTGACCCCCTTAAACCCCACTTTTTTATAGTAAAACTAGGGTTCAAGGGTATACATTATTTTTCTTATTTCTGCTCAAAAACATAGATTATGGGTACTCGTTAGAACCGCCTCGGCGAGGCGGTTCTAACGAGTACTCACAATCTATGTTTGCGAGGCGGTTCTAACGAGTACCCACAATCTATGTTTTGAGCAGAAATATGAAAAATATCAAAGTTTTTTTTATCTGAAAATTTTTAGATTTTTCGAGGTGAAATTTCCTACATATTTGTATAAGCGTGTTTTTCTAATTTTTTTCAAAATTATAGATTGTGGCGAGGCGGTTCTAACAAGTACCAACACTCTATGTTTTGAGCAGAAATATAAAATATATAAAAAATATCAAAGATTTTTTTTTTTCTTTTTTTTTTTTAATTTGAAAATTTTCAGTTTTTGGAGGTAAACTTTTCTATACATTTGAATACTAGGCGTGCATTCGTAATGGTTTCATCAGTGCAGTGCCCCGGCTTAAATGTGAGGTTATTATATAACATATTGTCTGTTGTACAGTCTTTCAGAGTCAATGAAAGCCCAGCTACAATTCTACGTAAATCTGTATTGGACGGTTATCGGCCTGACAGGAGTCCTGCCGATAACGGTCTGATATATATTTTAGTAGAAAGCTAGCTGGGACGGTATGTTTGTGCAGGATGAAATTTATATGTAATTAAACAACAACAATAAACAGACAGCATCAGCAAGATGTGGAATTCTTCTTATAATATTGTTCCCCAGCTGCCATTCTTCTTAAATCTGTACTGGACCGTTATTGGCCCGACAGGATTCTTTGGACGATAACGATCCGATACAGATTTACGTACGTATAATGCTAGCTGGGTCGAATTCAAAACCGCTTTACCACAATACAAAAAATATTCGGAAGATACATCGCGTATATTCGTGTGTGCGTGCGTGCGTGCGTGTGTGTGTGTTAAGAGACATATAGAACAAAATTAAACTTGCAAAAATACAAACTAAACATATTAAGCTATTTTACCTTATACCGAGTCTCGTTCAAGCAACCATGAACCCAGCAAACACACAACGTCGCATCTAGTCGTTTCAACGTCGCTGCCACGTCACGACGTTGCAGCGACCTTGAAACTACGTTGTTCGGTCGTTGTATGTTTGCTGGGAAGGGATTAGGTACACTTTGTTACATGTTCTGCCAGTGTTACCCTTTTCCCTCTCCAGTACGCCAGTCCCCTTCCAAAAAGGAAAAAAATGAATTGAAATTAATGGGAGCATTTTGTTTTCTTTTAGAGTAGACCCCTTTTCTGAACGGAGACAAACTAATTTTGAAAAAAAGTTGCCTTCCTGGAAGGTTTTTAGTCCCCGGTTGCTGAATTTTCAGTTCACAAAACCTGTTTCTATTTCATTAATACATTAGACGAAATAAAATACACGCTGTTACATGTCCTGTTTTTTTTTTGTTTTTTTTTTCTTCATCAAAAGTCACCAAAGTCAAATTATCAGGAACATCGCAGCTCGGTTTCGACAACGATCGATTAACGGTCCATTATAGATTTAAGTAGTCCCAGCAGGCACATAATGATGCAGCGACGTTAATGCGACGTTGTCTAAACGTGCCCGCTTAGGTTTTAGGTAGGATCAGTTAAAACTATTTTTTTTCTTTTTTATTCCCTTATGTTTATTTTTATTTTATTTATTTATTCTTTTTTTATTTTGTAAAATGCTGACAAATTAGACAAACTGGATAAGATGATAAACCACTCTCTTAACCGTTGTGTTTTGACGGCGTTCTCTACACGCGACCAGCACAAACGTGTCGCTAAAAGTACGAAAAGGTCAACGGCCCCATGCGTCTAGTCACGCTTTTGCCTCAAGCCTATTTCCTAAAGTAGTGCAAGACGAACATGTTGATGACATGGTCAGTGGCCAGTCAACAGATCACGTGCGAGAAAAGACGAGGAACGGCTGACTTCAATGTTAACCGGCTAGCTCCAGCCGCAGACAAATGGATAACACACTGTGTATTACAAACAGAATGCAACAGTTAGCGTCACTTTGGGTTCGCCATAATTTCTTCTAGTTCCGGCGGATCTTCTCCTGGTTTCAACGTCGTCGTCGTCGTCCTTAACTGAGACTTAGCTGATGGATTTCTTGAAATAACGATTTTTGTCTCACCACCAGTGCTTTGTACCTTTGATAAAGTCACCTGACCTTTCGTTTGAATAATGATTGGTCTTCCCTTTTTACCTTTCCTATAAATGATGATGTTCGTTGGTTTGTTATTAGGAGCAATGGCTTGACCATTTGGATTAGCGACAGATCCTTGTACGTTCTGCTGGGACGCTGTACTGTTCGTTTGGGGTGTCTGTACTTTGAAAGGCAGTCCGGCAGAGGGTTGCCCAAGCGCCTGGTAACCAGTAAAAAAACGACGGCCATTTTGTGCAAGAGCGATTGCGCCCGGAAGGTGACCATGCCCGCCATGTAATTGCTGAAGCCTAACATTTCTCATACTTCCGATATTATTATTCGTGAGTCCAGCAGGAGTTTTACGTGGTTGGGCCCCGGGTAGAACATTCGTATTTTTGTTGACCAAAACGGTTTGCTTAATTATCTTAATATCGTGAACCGGTGGAGGCTGGTTCCCGACAGTGCGATAGCCAACATTGCCGAGGAAGTATGGCGACATAGATTGTAAACCACGGCGGGAAGCCATACGCGCCGTCAGGGATATCCTCGGTCTTTGTCCATGCCGGAATCGGGGGCCGAATCTTCCGGAAACCTGAATTAAAGCAAGAAAACGATGAGCAGGTCAATGAAAACAAACGGTCCACAATGTCGGAAAGTGTTTGGACATTAGCGCTCAGCGAAGATTCAGATCAGTCTGCGCATTCGTGCAGTCTGATCAGAATCTTTACTTGGCGCATTTAGGATAGCTTAAGATTCCTCATGCGGACAAGGAAGACTTTGATTAGACGTTGCTGATACGTAGTCCTTGTTGAGCACAACTGTAAGAAAGGCATTACGAAAACACGCCTATTCAAATATATAGAAATTTTCACATCCAAAAACTGAAAATTTACAGATAAAAAACACTGATATTTTTCATATTTCTGATCAAAACATAGATTATGGGTACTCGTTAGAACCGCCTCGCAGAGGCGGTTCTAACGAGTACCCATAATCTATGATTTTGAGCAATATAAGAAAAATAACGTATACCCCTGTAAACCCCAGTTTTACTATATAAAAGTGGGGTTTAAGGGGGTCAAAATTATTTAGGCGTGTTTTCGTGATGTAAATTATCTACCGGTGCGGATCAGATTTCTTTTTGGTGCATGTATGAGCAGTGTCGATCAATATTGTATGTGTTTACCTATTAATACAGTTTCCCTCTTTATAGACCTTTTTAATGTTATTGTTTTTATTCGGGCTACTGACCACATGATTACAATGTTGTGTCACGTGACCAATAATTTTGGATGGCAAAAACACTTCCGGTTCCACCGATACTAATTGAATCAAGCCAAACTTTACTTGGATAATACATACGTTTTGGTTAATATTGACTCGTAAATTTTACCGAGCATTTAACAATACAGCTTTAAGAAGCAATTTGACTGCTTTTCCTAGGACAAATACAAAAGTTTCAACGATATTTTTCTTATATCAGCAGTCACGCACGCAACCGTAATTCTGCTTTATGGTGACCATTTTAACGCTTAGTTTTAGCTAGTATATAATCAAAATATGTGTCAGTATTTTTGGTTACGACATTTGAATGATCACTCGATGAGAATCCCTTCTGAAAAGAAACTTTTGACGAATGAAAATGCTTTATGTTTCTGAAAAGACATCGGTAATTTCACAGTCCGATAAACGTAAACAACAACTTTCTGCCATCCAATAGACCTTTTTAAACACTACGTCACACAATAAAACATCATTCGAAACCTCTCGGTCTTTAACGCAGATCTACGTTCTAGCCTTGCTCCCATTGGGTGGCAGAAAGTTGTTGTTTACGTTTACCGGACAATATAATTGCCGATGTTTATTCAGAAAAATAAAGCAGTTTCATTTGTCAAAAAGTTTCTTTTCAGAAGAGATTTTCATCGGGTGATCATTTAATTGTCATAACCAGAAATATTAACATATATTTTGACTATATAGTAGCTAAAACTAGGCGTAAAAATGGTCACCAAAGCAGTATTACGGTTGCGCGCGTGCCAACTGATATCAGAAAAAAATCATTGAAACAATTGTATGTGTTTAAGGAAAAGCAGTCAGATTGCTTCTGAAAGCTGTATTTTAAAACACTAGATAAAATTTACTGTAAAATATCAACCCAAAGTGATTTATTTTCCAAGTAAAATTAGGCTTGAATCAATTGGTATCAATGGAACCGGAAGTGTTTTTGCCATCCACAAATTTTGGTCACGTGGAATAACATTATAATAGCCCGGATCAAAACAATAACATTAAAAAAGGTCTATAAATACGAGCCTAGAACGACTCTATACCGACTCGCGATAAATAATGACAATTTGACTGACTTCATTAGGTGATAGTAAATTGGAAATTATACAAGAAAAATGCTTTAATACTCCAAGAAACATATGTTTAGGATATTTGTTAGAATCGCCTCAGTGAGATGATTGTAACCAATATTCTTTATAATGACAATTTGACTGACACAAAATCTTCGTTCTTTAAGTGACAAGTAATCAGAAATTATGCAAGAAAAATACGTTAATACTACAAGAAACATATGTTTTGGATAAATGAGGCGATTCTAACAAATATCCAAAACATAAGTTTTGTGAGGAAATAAAAACAACACAAGGCCTTTCTTACATATAATTCTGCTCGTTTAATATTTTAACAACAGCAAATTCTTTTTAATGGTCACATTTTCCGGAACAAGTGATGCCGTTGTAACGAGGGTTCACTGTATTCCAATTTCAATAGCTAAATAAAAACGTAAATACATGACGCTCAAGTAACAAATAAACCAGTACGACAGGAAAGATAAACGACAACAAAAAAATAAATAAAATAAAAAGAAAAGAAAGAAAGAAAGAAAGAAAGAAGATAGAGCAAAAGAAGAAAGAATATATATCTATAAACAAATAGTGCATAAATACACCCTTTGGGCCTTTCATTTTATATTTAATGGATTTGTATTGAACTCGTTTTTTTTTTTTTTTTTTTTTTTTTTTTTTTTTCCTTGACATGGGGGAGAGCCTACATCACAAATTAGAATGTAAAAGACTATAAGTATTAATGTAAAAAACCATGATTTTAAATCGGAAAATTTGCCGTCGATTTCCATTTTGCTTTTCTGACAAAAACCAGGATAGGCTCAGATAATGTAGGAAGAAACAAGGCATTATATTGGCTAACTTGATGCTTAACCGTACTGTCATTTTTGAGAACACTCGCGCACAAAAGATTATCAAAATATTGTGACTGAGTGTTCTCAACGATGACAATGCGGTAGTGCATAAAATCTGCAAATGTAAGTACTTTATTCCTTGGTACATACTCTGAGCTTATTTTATTTTTCATCAAATCAACGAAAATAATAAAGATAAAAATGACTAAACTATTTCAACGGTCCCTTTGCGCAAAAATCTATAGTCTTTTTCACTGTTTTCTATGACGTAGATTCTCCCCTTTATCTGAGTCTTCGAAATTCTTCCTATACCTCAAGAAAACCTATACTTTTGGAAATTTCTTATCATGAAATTGTATCTTGTGTGTACCCATTAAAATCCCCTCAACGAGGCGATTCTAACATACAAGATTTGGTTTAGAAAATCGAAAAGTATAATTTCTCTATATTATCGTCATTTATTTCCTGACCTCGTGCTGTGATGAACGCTCAGTGGCAAGATCAACCCTTATCTCTAATATTTTTTTATGGTCTAAGGCTGTTCGAGCGACTGAGGGTCGACTGTATGGAAATGTACTATAAGTTCAAAGAATCGTACATTTGGATAGTCGTCACACGAACTTATATTGCACGAGGTTTCACTCTAACTTAGAAATTCCCGGTCCCGGCGCAACCGATTTTTAGGCGCTGCCTTAATGTGACTCAGTTGCCTGGTAGCGTTAAAAATCTGAACTGAACTGAGAGGTAAGCAATTTCTCCTCTTTTCCACAATATTTTCAATATATCTCTTTCCTCAGGAGCTGAATTACATATTCATTTGTTAAAATAGGTTGTTCGATTTATTATTTTTTTCAGTTCCACAGATCTGATATATCTGGGTACGCATATCTCTAAGTGTTTAAGAGAATCCCTTAGAATACGAGATAGCAAGAGTCGACTGCAGACAATATATTTACCCAATGCTCCACTTTTTTAGCGCTATGAACGCTTACAATATACAGTCAACTCTCGTTATCTCGAAGACTACGGGACTCTGAAATACTTCGAGTATCCGTACCTCGACATATCAGATTTACGGAATGGAGGTAATAATTAATCGAATTTAATTAATTTAATGTGAAATAACCATATTTCACAAAACAATATGTAATATGACTCCTGCAGTTAGAGATATATTGAAATATTGAGGAAAAGAAGAGAAATTGCTTCTCCTGTCTTCCACAATATTTGTTTCCTGCTGTTAGATTTCCATGTTAAAACATGGACCAGATTTTTCACTTCGAGATAAGCGGTTATTCGAGATAAGCGAAGTCAAGATAACAAGAGTCGGGTGCATAGTACAGTCGAACTTCGATGGCTCGAACCTTTTTGGGACCATGAAAATTTGTTCGAGATATGGGTAGTTCGAGCCATTGAGGGTTAATCCTGGCGCTAGGTCAGGAAGCAAAATGAGGCGATCCTAATGAGTACACTCAACTTACAATTTCATGATAAAATGACAAAATTTCCCCAAATATTTGTTCTCTTGGAAATAGTTCCTAAGGACTCAAAAACGAGTTCGAATTAGCCATGGTAAACGAGCCATCGGTGTTCGAGCTATCGGGGTTCTACTGTATAAAAATGCATTTTTACCAACCTGAGTATTTTGTGATGGAAATCCATTGGCAACAGCGACAATGAAAATTATCAAGAAAATCCAGAAGAAGTACCCCATATTTGTATCACAGACCGATTGAACCTCTTGTCAAAACTGACGGAGATTGAATCAGTGCTATAGTGGTTTTACTCTTTTATAGTTTATTAATGAGTCAGGCAGGGAGAGTTATTAATGCCGTTTTTATTTCTGTAACATGGTGATCCGTTATTGCCCTATCGCTTAAGATGACAGTTATGCATTACTAACACTAATGTGCTTTGTTCGCTTGCTTCAAAGCACCTTAAGTGTTTTGTTATGACTTTTTGTCTTTAATGAAATGGATATTATTGTCATCTTTAACGCAGGCTGAGTTTTGGCTAAGAATCTTAGTGCAAAGATGTTTCTGTCGCTATTGCAATGTCTCTGAGAGCATGCCTTGGTGCGAGCAAAAAAAAAAAAAAAAAAAAAAAAAAACAACAACAAGAGACGAGCCTAACATTATGAAAACACGCCTATTCAAGTATATTGAGAATTTTACCAACAAAAAATGAAAACTTTCAGATGAAACATTCTGAAAGTTTTTTTTTTTATATTTCTGCTCAAAACATAGATTCTGGTACTTGTTGGAACCGCTCAATATCTTGGGAACAAGTTGATGGAATCTGACCACCTTTTGCATATGTATTCATGTTGAACAGATTAGGTTCGGATTTTAATGCGTCAGTCTTAGCAAAATTACAACACATTTATAATTTTCAAAATTTCGTTTCCGCCCAATATCTTGCCTGTAAAGGTAATTACGCTTCATGTACGAAAATTATTCCATAGCAGAACACATTACGAAAACATGCCTATTCAAATATACTGAAAATTTTACCATCAAAAAATGAAAATTTTCAGATAAAAAATTCAGATATTTTTCATATTTCTGCTCAAAACATAGATTGTGGCTACTCGTTAGAACCATCTCGACGAGGCGGTTCTAACGATTACCCACAATCTATGCTTTGAGCAGAAATAATAAAAATAATGTATACCCCTGTAAACCCCAGTTTTACTATATAAAAGTGGGGTTTAAGGGGGTCAAAATTATATAGGCATGTTTTCGTGATGATAAGGATAATTTTCATTTTTGAAAAATTTACTATGGTTTATATATAGATCTCACAAGTGCACTTTAGAATGACTGTCAACCGATCACACCTTTTAGTGCACCTTTGTTTGTTTGTGTTGAGGTTTTACGGTCCAGTCAACCCAGTGGGGTCATGTCGAGCGCGGTCAGTTTACCTAACAACACGTTTACTGGGCAGGCTTAGTTCTCTTAGCGGTTAACCAGTATTGTGCACATTCTTTCGCCAGAAACTGACAACTGCCCTTCTTGAATTAGTGGAAGGGAGAGAATGACAGTAGAAAATATTTCAAGATCAATCTCCATGAAAGAAAGTTGCCGACCTCGGCGGGGGCTGAACCCGCGACCTCCTGGTCTCCAGTCGGACGGCGCATCCATCTGAGCCACAGAGGCCGGCTTTTAGTGCTTCTTAACCTTTATCACTTTCTAGACTTATTCCTCAGACATTAAACTGATGATATTTTTTTTTCTCAAAAAAAGAAAAAGAAAAAAAAAAGAAAAAAGAAAAACAAACTAAAAGAAAAAAAAAAACTTAAATAAAAAAAAAAAAAAAAAATAAAATAAAATAAATGAAAAAAAAAAAAATAAAATAAAAACAGGTTTTTGCTTTTTGGGAACAATAAGAAACATATATGCGAATTTTGTAGGGTTAATTTTTTTTATCTAGAGGGCGAAGCATCAATTTTCAGCAGACGGCATTTTGAAATACTTTTCTTATTTTTCTCAGGAAACAGGATTTGACATTTCCTGCATATTATCTCCCAGTAGATACAATTTGCATGAAATGTCAAATTCAATTTTCTGGAAAAAATTAGAACTCAATATGGCATCAATTTTCTGCAGATGACTTTTGAAATATTTTTCCTATTTTCTCCAGAAAACAGAAATTGACATTTCATGCAAATTGTCTGCAATTTGCATGAAATTTCAAACTCTGTTTTCTGAAAAAAATTAGAAAAATAGCATCAATATGTTGTCTGCTCTTATTGCCCAGAGAGTAGTAAAGGTTAAAATAACTTCAAAATCATTTCTGCACTGAGCAAGGATCTAATTGATAATGACATTCAGTTTTTGTTCAATAAAAGACATAAAACCAGACAGTTGTTGTTGTTGTGCGGATTTTTAACGCTACCCAGGCACCCGAGGCACATAGAGGTAGCGACGATTGTTATGTACATGTATTTGTACAGCCGTGCTTTCATGGATCATCCATGTACACTTGGTACCACTGTCTGTCACCAAGCGCCGCCCTGTCCACTTTATAGTCAACCCAGGGCACGTCAAGTATGAGCTAGGCGTACTAATGGTCTGAACATTGTCTCGACACGAGCGTAATTTGAATCCACGATAACCCGCTTGGAAGTCGAATGCGCTAACCACGAGGCCACAAAGCCCACAACCAGAGAGTCTTCTGGAATTTCTTATAATGGCCACAGCTTCAGCTGACCAACCAACCAGAGTGCACCAAAATTTGACCAAACTAAGATGCTGATGTGATTTCTTTAACATATCAGTCAGGGAGTATAAGTAAACTATTATTTTGCAAGAAAGAAAGAAACAAAAAACAAAGAAACAAAAAACAAAACAAAAAAAAAAAAAACAAACAAAAAAAACAAAAACAACAACAACAAAAAACAAACAAAAAACAAACAAACAAAAAAACACAACAACAAAAAAAAACAAAAAAAAAACAACAGTTCCATACATTGATTAAACAGATAAACCATATTATTGTTTCGGTTTGGGGTCTAACTCGGCCCCGCCTCGTTTGTGGTCAGACAGTGAAAGATCACCAAACTAAGGCATACTTTACAGCATTCCTAAAACCTCGACAATAATCCAATAATCATGGCTCATCTATAACATATGGTTCTTATTTCTCGAAGAAAACATAATGTTGTGGGTACTCATTAGAAGCGTCTCACCAAGTATCCACAATATACGCTTTATTTGAGAAATATGAACAAAAAATCAATTTTTGGACAAGTAAGTCTTGGTTGGACAAGTGGATTTTAACCATTTATACCTACTATAGACATTAGGAAAACAAGCCTATTCAAATATATTGAAAATTTTACCACCAAAAAAAAAATGAAAATTTTCATATAAAAATTCTGATATTTTTCATATTTCTGCTCAAAACATAGATTTTGGGTACTCGTTAGAACCGCCTCGGTGAGGCGGTTCTAACGAGTACCCACAATCTATGTTTTTGAGTAGAAATAAGAAAATAATGTAAATCCCAGTTTTACTATATAAAAGTGGGGTTCAAGGGGGTCAGCATTATATAGGCATGTTCTCGTGATGATTTAATAATTCCACAAACCTAGATAACGGATGAAGGTCCAGGGAAGGCAATTTTATCTAGATCTGTCACATTTCTGAGACTGGATTTCACTAAAAAATAAATCAATCAATAAATAAATAAATCCCTTTGGAGTATTGTTTGCTTTTAGAGAAGATTAGTTCTTAGAAGGCATGTTATGAGGGACAGTAAGGAAGACTGCGCGAATATGCAGGCTGATCTGAGTCTTCTTTGGGAGCACATGTAAAATTGTTGTAACTGCTTTGCTTCGGGACATTTTCTAATTCTTCATTATTTGATGATCCTGCCCTCGTGTCCACAGAAAATAAACGCCCTTTTCTGATGACCCGTGGCATAATATTTTACGCTCGTATCTAGTTGCATTTTTGGTTGATTGTTTACAATCGAGTATACATACTCCAAAATTTCCTAGAGGTTGTTGCCCATGTGATTATTATTGACCAATGAAATCAAACCACTGATTTCAGATTGCTGTTTCAAGAAGGTTGTCTGTAAAACCTGGACTGGGTATAGTGTTGGGACATTGGCAAATAGTGCAGACCCAGATCAGACGCCGCAAAGCGGCGTCTGATCAGGATCTGCACTATTTGCCTGGATTACAGAAGGTTAAGGTTAAAGTGGAACTTAAGTCCTCATCCAGGACCATTTTCTTAGCCTACACTCAGAAACAATCGATACACCAGTACTGTCAGTCCTTTGATTTGGATATTGTAATTAGTCAACATTACTGGATATGAAATAAGATAGGATAGTCTGTTTGACCGGATTCGTTTAGCATGACTAAAAGTGATGCAAAAAGTGATGTGGCCACAATATAATAAAAATGTCAGAGCATTCCCCATCAGTGACTGCAACAGAAAGAGTAACACACTACAAAACAAATTACAAACAAGTATAAGCATTCATGAAAAGCTTGGTCTACACTAAGCATTGTGTTATAGAACAATTTAAACACTACGTCACACAATAAAATCATTTGGAATCTCTCGGTCTTTAACAGAGAGTATGTTCTAGCCCTGTTCTGGTAGTGGTTGGTAGAAAGTCGTTGTTTACGTTTATCTGACAGCGAAATGGCAGGTGTTTTTCCAGAAAAATAAAGCAGCTTTCATTCGTCAAAAGTTTCTTTTCAGAACAGATTCTCATCGACTGATCATTTGAATGTCATATCCACAAATATTAACACATATTTTAACTATTTACTAACTAAACCTAGGCGTTAAAGTGGTCACCATAAAGCAATGTTACGGTTGCGCGCGTGCTTGCTGATGTCGGAACAGTATCATTGTAACAGTTGTATTTAACAGCTGAGGAAAGGCAGTCAAATTGCTTCTAGACCTGTACTTTTAAACACAAGATCAAATTAAAAAGTGTATATTAACCAAAAGGAATTTATTATCCAGGTAAATTTTGGCTAAAATCAATTGGTATCAATGGAACCGGAAATGTTTGTGCTAACCACAATTATTGGTCACGTGGTAAAATATTGTTATCACGTGGTAAGTAGCCCGGATGAAAACAGTAACATAAAAAAAGATCTATAGCACTGTGATCACCTCGCTAGGGATGAGGAGCTGGTTCCTGCGCTTTTTGTGTTTGTGGCTGGTGTCTGTCTTGGTTTGTATGCTCTCTCTCTCTCTGTCTGTCTGTCTGTCTCTCTCTCTCTCTCTCTCTTTCAGTATGTTTGGTAGGCAAGGTTGTGTGAACGTGGGTCTACCCCGACATTTTCTATACCTTTAAATCAATTTTCTGTTGCAAAATCCTACAGAATGCCATTTTTTTTATATAAAAAAAGGCTCCCTTACACAAACTCAATCCCTGAATTACCAAAGCAAAAACAATAACACACACACACACACACACACACACACACACACACACACACACACACACACACACACACACACACACACACACACATGTTGGCAATATTTTTCAGAGAAATAAAAAAAAAAAATCATATCATTTTATCCATTTCAAGAACGAGAGACTAACTGACATTTTACAGTCTGTCAGATGCCACATTGTATGATTGTATAAATACCGTATATCAATTCATTTCACCTTTCTTTGATAATAAACTATCTATTTTTTTGAGGAATATGGAGCCGTTAAATCAGCGAAGAAAGGATGAGGACTCGTAGCAAATGTCCCAGACAATGACAGCCAGATACAATGAAAATTACAAAGTTGAACCACAGAGGGGCCTAACAAACACTTAGACCTACACATGAGCGTCTTCGTGAGAAGGAGTACCGTCTGACACATGCGCACAACGAAGACTCAAATCAGCCTGCGCATGCGCGCAGTCTGATTAGAGTCCGCGTTGTCTGTATAAGCAAGCTTTGCTTCCTTGGCTACTCCATTACGAAAGCACGCCTATTCAAATGTATTGAAAAATTCACCACCAAAAACTGAAAGTTTTCAGATAAAAATTCTGATTCTTTTTTTTTATATTTCTGCTTAGAACATAGATTGTGGGTACTCGTTAGAACCGCCACGCCGAGGTGGGTCTAACAAATACCCACAATCTATGTTTTAGAGCAGAAATAAGAGAAATAATGTATAACCCCTGTAAGAGTTTTACTATATAAAAGTGGGGTATAAGGGGGGTCGAAATTATATAGTCATGTTTTCATGATGCAATATGCGCCCAGTAAAGATCCGATCAGACTGCGCGAATGCACAGGTTGATCTGTATCTTGACTGAGCGCACATGTCCAAGGGTACGTTTTCTGACCATCACGAAAACGTGCCTATACAATTTTGACCCCATTAAACCCCACTTTTATATAGTAAAACTGAGGTTTACAGGGGTATACATTATTTTTCTTATTTCTGCTCAAAACACAGATTGTGGGTACTCGTTATACCCCACTTTTATATAGTAAAACTGAGGTTTACAGGGGTATACATTTATTTTCTTATTTCTGCTCAAAACACAGATTGTGGGTACTCGTTATACCCGACTTTTATATAGTAAAACTGAGGTTTACAGAGGTATACATTATTTTTCTTATTTCTGCTCAAAACACAGATTGTGAGTACTCGTTATAGCCCACTTTTAAATAGTAAAACTGAGGTTTACAGGGGAATACATTATTTTTCTTATTTCTGCTCGAAACACAGATTGTGGGTACTCATTATAGCGCACTTTTATATAGTAAAACTGAGGTTTACAGGGGTATATATTATTTTTCTTATTTCTGCTCGAAACACAGATTGTGGGTACTCGTTGTAGCCCACTTTTATATAGTAAAACTGAGGTTTACAGGGGTATATATTATTTTTCTTATTTCTGCTCGAAACACAGATTGTGGGTACTCGTTGTAGCCCACTTTTATATAGTAAAACTGAGGTTTACAGGGGTATGCATTATTTTTCTTATTTCTGCTCAAAACACAAATTGTGGGTATTCGTTAGAACCGCCGCATTGAGGCGGTACTAACGAGTACCCACAGTCTATGTTTTGAGCAGAATTAAGAAAAATATCAGAATTTTTTATCTGAAAAAAAAAATTCATTTTTTTGGTGGTAAAATTTTCAGTATATTTGAATGGGCAGGTTTTCTGATCCTATGGCTCAGATTCATTCATTCAATCTGTAACAGGGTTATTTTGCGGGCATATGCATAAGTGGGCAAAATATATCTTCTCTGCACCGAATGGCTTACCGCAAAAATGCAGTCAATATGATCGATGAATAAACCCATAATGGTTGAAGTTTCTAACACAGAACGCACGGTAGAACGACAATAAGTCTCTATTTTATTGTTATTCTTCAGGCGACAAAATATAGTTTGCATGGCTGCATACCTCCCCCACACCTCCCCCCCCCACCCCCCCCCCCGCCCACACACACACACACAAACACCCATCCCCCCATCCCCATCTACCCCGCTCCCCAAGGTTGGAACACATGACCGAACGAGATTTTATTGCTATTTTTCATACGACAAAATATACTTTGCAGGACTGCATACCTGTCCCTTCCTCTCTACCCCCCGCCCCACCCCCCTCCCCCTCGATCCTCCCCAAGGTTGGAATACACGACAGAACGAACGAAAATCACAGTCTTGATTTTATTGCTAGTCTTCATACGAAAAAGCATAGTTTGCAGGCATGCATACATACCTACCCCCATCCTAACCTTATCCCAACCCCAGTACCGGCTGAAACGGAACAGAGAAAGAGCTCAGTTAGTCATCTCCGTTTCCACCCCAACTTAATTTTCTTAAATCTTGAATCAACTTGCAGCAAGTTCCGATCATGCTCCGGGTTTCATGCTTAGATTTATAATGTGTATAAGAACAGACAGTTCGGCTCATATAATATGGCGACAAAACCTTCTATAAGACTTATGCGACCAGCGCAGTCTGATCAGAGACTTCGCTGATCACAAGTACCTTCCGCTGTCTCCAGGCTATCCAAAGAGGGATAAACAAGAATGCGAGACTGCGTGGATATACAGGCTGATCTGAGTCTCTGCTGGTCACAGATGTCTTATTGTGCTCACGTTTAAAAGAATAAGAATTTATCATCGAATATGAGACATACTTGTTAGACAGCGTATGCAACGATCCCGAGAACACAGGCTGAGGAGATATTTGTGTCGCACTATTCTTCCTATCTAGGTCAACAATATGCGCGCGGCCGTCAAAGAGAGCTTCGGTAACTCATACTTCTGACTGTAACTGAAACTTGTTCACAAACCGAGCTGGGCACCTATTACATCACACAGTCTAAGCTGACACGCATTAGTAGTGATTAAGAGATAAACCGTTTTGGCATACTTTTTGGGTTGATTTCTTACAATCGATCCACAGTATTTATACACCAAAATTTCCTTAATGTTGTTGTCCACGTGATAATCACTGACCAATAAATCTAATAATATGGATAATCAAATAATAACAACAAAAAGAAAGAAAAAAAAAAAAAAAAAAAAAAAAGGTTGATTTGCATCCCCAGCGAATTGTTATTTCTTTTTATCCCCTCGCCTTTTTTTAAGCGATGGGGACATTGTCAACGCCTCCGTCCGTCCGCCCGTTTGTCCGTCCGTCAAAGTAACTTCACCTAATCACTGACCGGAATTCAACCAAAGTTGCTGTATGACATTCACCTTTGTTAAGGGTGTGCGAGAGTAATATTATTTTTCCGTGCATCCGTCCGTCTGGCGTCCGTCTATCAATCCGTCACGCTATCTCTTTCTAAAACACTGCCATGGGCGATTTTTTTTTTTACTTAACTTGTTGCATGACCTCCACTCATGGTAAGGGTGTGCGAGAGCAACATTATTGTTCCGTGCGTCCGTCCGTCCGTGCGTCCATCTACCTCTCTGCCACGCTATATCTCCTAAATCACTGGGCGGAATTCAACCAAATTTGCTACATGACCTCCCCTCATGGTAAGGGTATGCGAGAGCAACATTATTTGAACATCCGTCCGGCGGCCGTCTGGCGTCCGTCCATCTGTCCGTTACACTATCTTCTCCCAAACCACTGGGCGGAATTTAACCAAACTTGCTACATGACTTTCTTCTCATGGTAAGAGTGTGCGAGAGCAAGTCCGTCCATCCGTCCGTCCGTCCGTCAGTCATACTGTCAGCAACATTAGCAACGAGCGTGGGGATTTGCGATGACGCGCTCTAGTTAGCTCGGCTGTTTTCGAAGAAAATAACGAGGTATTGTCATAGCTCTGGCGTCATCTGTGTCTGCGTCGTCGTCGTCGTCGTCGTCGTGCAAAAACTTGGACATTTTGTAATATCTCTGTCATTACTAAAGATATTTACTTGAAACTCGGACTAGTTGTTCATTATGAATAGGGGAACTCATACCAATAGGGGATGTAACCCTCAAAATATTTTTGGCACAGTTATGCCCCTTTTTCTAAAAGAAACTGGAGCCGAGCGTTGGCACCAGCATGCGATGCACTTGTTTCTATATTGTGCTGAACTAAACATGTTAATTCTGTACAACAGAACCGTAATTTCTGACAGATAAAGGCTAAAAAATAATACCATTCAAAATAAAAACAAGAATGATTTTATAGACAGGATTAGCAAACTCAGGTACATTCTTGCCAAAGTTCCTTAAATACAGGGAACCCAGGTCTTCTACTTGGAAACAGAATTCCAAATTAATTTTGAAGTCTGTTGAAGACGCTGGGCCATGAAAGAGGACTAGGAGGTTGATACCCTTTCTGAAAGGGTTAAATTGGTAATGTCCTTGGAAAAGGACGTGCCGCAGTACTCAGCAGAACCATGTCTCGCCGCTTATTCAGCGGTTTCATACTCATCAACAGGCAAGTCAAATTGATTTGCTCAAAATTTAGAAGTATAGCAAGAAGTGAAATGGTCAGCATTAAAGGGATCAAACATGGTTTTTCATGCATTAACATTCGCCAGGTCCCTTGGGAGGTGTTGAAAACCGAAGCCGAAGGCCGCGGTTTTCAACACCTCCCAAGGGACCTGGCGAATGTTAATGCATTGAAAAAACATGTTCGATCGCTATTATTGCATAAAATCTGAAAACATTTGTTACATTTCGCGTTATTTCTTGCACTGTTTTGTTTCGCCTTTTCACCAATGTCTCGCGAACGTAATTTCCACGGACTATGCTCTTTCTAGGGCCAGGCAGTACACATCTCGTAACGACAGCAAATCTGTGGCCCCGGTACGGTCATATTGAATGTTGCGTAGCCGTTCATTAACAGCGCGTGAATTGCTTTGTTACATGTAATACACGGCATTTCGCCAGTTAATGCACGGCTGTTAATAACGTGCGACGTTGCTTTTTATGCAATAATGTTTGTTTAAATTACAGGAAGTTCTGGGTTAAAAGAAACAGTCTCAATTCCCAGTTCAGGACCATTTTTCCAGCCTGCATTCAGGGACAATCGGCCCACCATTGCTGTCAGTGCTTTATCGAGGTCTGCACTGTTTGCTCAAATTACAGGAAGATAAGGGTTAAATGAAACAGTTTAAGTCTACGTTCAGGACCTTTAAACTAGCCTACACTCAGAGACAATTGACCCACTTTCAGTTCTTTGATTATGGAAGTTTAGTTGGGGATGGTTAATACAAGCATATGTTGCTGCTGTTTCCTTTTCTTTCTTTCTTTCTTTCTTTCTTTGTTTCGTTCTTTTTTCTTCTCTTTCTTGCTTGTTTTCTTGCTTTCATTTTCATTTTTTTCTTTTCTTTTCCTTTCATTCTTTCTCTTCCTTTCCTCTTTCTTTCTTTTTTCTTTCTTTCTTTCTGTCTTTCTTTCTGTCTTTTCTTTCTTTCTTCTTTCTTTCTTTCTGTCTGTCTGTCTGTATCCTTTGGTTCTTTCTTTCTTTCTTTCTTTCTTTCTTTCTGTCTGTCTATCTGTATCCTTTGTTCCCAATGGCAAACCTTGCAGATTTCGATTTTTTTTATCAAAATGTCACCAGCTGCTCTTCAGCTTTGTGCACAGGAGCATTAAGAAAGCTGACCTGGGAATAGAACTGGTTGGCCGTGGCGTCAGTATAATGTGACCAGGTGGAATATCATGTCATGTGTCCATGCGTGATATTCCAGTGAGACACTCTAAAAGTGAGCACTGAGCTCTCTACCACACCCAGACACCGTCGCGCGATATGACTGAAAGATTGTTCGAAGCGACGTTGAACCCGAGAACAACACAAACGTACAAACAAACAAATAAATAAGAATTGTACTTATATGACGTGGCAAAAGGGCCTTATTCTATCGTTGAACATCTAATTAATTCATAATCAGCAATAAACGCATACTTAGACTTGTATTGATTTGCCATTTGCCTGTCGTGTGGTTGAATATGTCTTAATTAACCTGTACCGATCTCTTGGCTAATTCCTCAGACGCAAATTGATGATATATTCTTATTTTCCCCAGAAAATAGGCTTTGAGAGTTCATGCAAATTTTCTCTTTATAAGACAGCTTGCATTAAATATCAAAGCCTATTTGCTGGAAAAATACGAAAAATATTTCACAATGTCGCTTGCTGTACTTTTACCCCGCATGCTATGAGTTAAAGGCACAATATGAAAAAAAAAAAAAAAAAAAAAAAAAAAAAAAAAAGATGTCTTCCGCACATGCACGGAGAGCGAAGACCCAGATCCGGTTGAACATGTGCGCAGTCCGATTAGGGCCCTCAAGGTCCGCTTAAGGAATCCTTAATTACACTATATTATATCACTGGACAGCAAAAGCCCGGATAAAACTGTGCGCATGCGCAAGATGACTCGTTCACTGCCTTTTGCATAAGGGAGTATTTTGCATGACCCATCTACAGCAAGGTTAATGTCAAACACCTTGACTGTAACCTCTGTCTGTTTGAAAATTAGGTCAGCTGTCCAGCGACGTTATAACAGTCGGCCAGTCTATAATTATATGCATGCCGCCAGGGACTATTAAATTCGTAATAAAACATATTGCCTATTTAGTCAGAACTGCTTGAATATATATATATATATATATATATATATATATATATATATATATATATATATATATATATATATATATATATATATATATATATATATATACGAGGACTGATTGAAAAGTAGTGAGCCTCACATGCAAAGACTTGATTTTTGGGAGACATATTATATTTCAACATAATCCCCATCAGTGTCTATACACCTTTGCCAGCGATGTTGAAGGGCCTTAATGCCATATTTTCAAAAGTCCTTTTCTTGACTGGCCAGATGCATGTATGACGTCATCATCTGGCTGAAAATGAGTACCGGAAATAGCCCTTTTCAACTTTGGGAATAAATGGAAGTTTGATGGATCGGACGAGTAAGGGGGATGCTGAATCAGTTCAAAATCACAATCATTGATGGCAGTCATAGCAATGACAGGCGTGTGAGCTGAAGCATTGTTCTGGTAAAACAAAACATCTTTACCGAGTTTCCCCATGGTGCTTGATCTTAATATTATCGTCTTTGCTACTTATAATGAAAGGGGCGCTGAGAGTTTAGGTTTTTCCTTGTATCTTAAATCAAACAGATCAATAGACCATTTTATACCCCCGCCACACGATAGTGGTGGGGTATTATGTTTTCACGTTGAACGTCCATGTGTCCGTCCTTACGTCCGTATTTTGAATTTTCATCAAACTTGGTATGTGCATGGATATTGTGGAGATCTGCTTTGGGATTGCTAATGGGTAAATTGCGTCAAATTTTGACGGCGTTATCTATCAGAGATACGTCCTTATTTTAGTTTCCGGAAGGTAACTTGTGTAAATGTCAAGGGATTTTAACCAAACTTGGTGCATACATTGATATTAAGGAGATTTGGTTTGGAATTGCTAATGAGCAAATTTCGTCAATGTTTGACACAGTTATCTGTCCGCGACACGATAATGGCGGGGTATTATAGTTTAACGTTTTTATTAATATTGAAATCACTAAGAACTATTGTAACATTATTTTAACGTTGTACACAACGGAATAAAAATGTAAAAAAAAAAATCTAGAAACGTTGCAGTAACGTTACAATAATGTCAGCGAAAAACTGGTTATTCTATAATTTTATTTTCTAACGACCATAAAAATGCATTTATTAGGTTAAAATTACAAAAAATGTAATTTGAGATGTATTCAGACGGAAAAGCTTTCATTTCTGGCTTCCAGTAGCATTGTTAGCACACCGAGACGAGACAGAATGTAAATGTTTCAAAAACGTTTTTAAAATGTCAGGTTCAACGTAACCATTTTGAAATCAATACGATAACGTTATATGTTTGCTGGGCTTCGCCTCCACCAACTAGTATTGGTTTAAGCAAAACTAACAAATTTACTTATAAGATTGTCGCCATGGCTACATATGTCTAACCCTTTCAGCTTTGCAGCCCAAAACAGTTTCCTTCGCAAACAGCGTAGATCCAGATGAGACGGCTCATAATGAGCCGTCTCATCAGGATCTACACTGTTTGCAATTCGGTTTTTAGTTTTTGACCAAAACCCTTATTTGCAAAAATGGACTTGACCAAATTCAAAAGATGGAAGAGTCTATTCATTTCAGAAACCGAGGGGGTGGGGGTGGGCTGAAAGTGTTCCATGTATAAATAGCTTTTGCTCTGAAACTGCGAGGCCTACTGGGGTTAAACTTCCTACTAAGCATCATTGAACAAAACCTTTCAGATATATAAACATATATGGAACCGTCAACAAAGAGGGCCACAATGACCATATTAGATAAAACCTTCAAATGGCTTCTTTTGAGAATATTAGAATCGTATAGTGGTATGGATTTGATATAGAAGTTTCCAGTTCGCGGTATGCCCGGGCCGATCAGCATCCCTCGGGTTGGAAACGCTTATAGCGAATCCATGCCCATATACGATTCTAACTCTTGCATACACGAACATTTTAGTATTTTGTTTATCTGTGTTGCTTGATTTTACGTTTATTGTTTTGGTGACTTTATTTTATAAACCAGTTCACCGTATCTTTACATTACCGCGTCTGTACATATGTTATTGCGCTGTTGCTAAGCGGACGAATTACAACTGCAGCACTACATGCGCGCGCTATAAATAGTGTTTCATGAAAGCACGATCGATTGAACGAAAAAAACAACAAAAAAAAAACAAAACAACAACAACAGCGATAAACTGTCAAAACAATAAGAAATGCTAAGTTTGCCAGCCTTTCTTTTTCAATACGGCGCGTAATATACATATTTTCGATTCCAGTTTATTGTCGATTGACGACCTAAGTGCGGATATAGAATCACTTGAAAAGCAGTTCCACAGTCAGGATAACCTGTTGGAGATAACATGGATGAATCAAGAATCTTAATCCCATGCTAAAACTTGCATGAGTACTCGTCTTTGTTTATTATTGAGATTAGTTTGATTTTTATGTTTTCGCTTTGATGCATTGACTGAGTTGGGAGCCATTATGCGAACCGAATTGTTATGTATTTCTGCTAGAGTGCTATTAAGAGTAGCATCGGGACTCAAGGTGAAGTTGGCTTGCTGTAAAAGTGCTTTAAACCCCACTCCCCCCCCCCCCCCCCACCCAGCCCGGTGGGTTTTTCAACTGACCAAGGCGGTGGTCCCGGTGTTAATCTTATTCTCTGTTATTTTGTGGTTTATTTCTACGAGGCGTTTTGTTTTATGTCTTACCTTGTGTTATTATGTTTTTGTGTTTTTCAGTCCTTTTAGCATTGCGATTACCTCGCTTGGGGAGGAGAAGCCAGTCTTGGTACTTTTCGTACGTTTGTTAGATTTGCGCTTGTTTTGATTTAGTCTATTTCCTCTTCCTCTTGGTGTCTGGGAAGCACTCCCTGGACTTTTCTCTTACCTTTTTTTAGGAAATCCTTTAGCTGGTGTGTAAGAAATTGCTAATCCGATTGAGCTCAAATTGCATATACGACATTTGTGGGACATAGTAGCTATTTCAACTTCGAGAAAACTATTGGGAACCGGTTTGAAAGATGGCCGCCATGGCAACATGTGTTACATCCTATAAATGATTCTGAAGGCTAAATGCCGGTTGAGCTCAAATTGCATGTAATGCATCCTTGCGACAATATCTATCTCGTTTGCAAAAGCTATTGGGAATCAGCGGCCAAGATGGCTGCCACGACCATATATGGTAAAACCCTCAAAGAATATCCCCTAAACTACTGACCCGATTGAATGGCAATTGCATGTGAATCATCAAATGGACAAGAGCATTAAATCAAGAAAATTATTGGGAACTTATCGAAAGGGTTTACTTAATATGGTCGCAGCGGTCATCAAAGATGACCGCTACGACCATATTAAATAAAAATAGAAAGGAAGGGCAATGCTTAGGAAGCGATACAATTACCTAACACCTTCCGTCCAAGACACCAAAGAGACAGAAGGACGCGCTTAAAGCAACGGCACCACAAACAAAACACTGCAAACAGAAAGCCACAAGGACAGTTCCTCTCCCAAATAATTAGTCAAACGGCTATCCAAAATAAAACTTATTCACCAAGACATATATGCAAAGACATACAATTACAGAAATAGTAAACCACAGCATAAGCAGCGCATCACGAAAACACGCCTATATAATTTTGACCCCCTTAAACCCCACTTTTATATAGTAAAACTGGGGTTTACACGGGTATACATTATTTTCTTATTTCTGCTCAAAAGCATAGATTGTGGGTACTTATTAGAACCGCCTCGTCGAGGCGGTTCTAACGAGTATATAAAATCTATATTTTGAGCAGAAAGATGAAAAATATCAGAATTTTTTATCTGAAAATTTTCATTTTTTGGTTGTAAAATTTTCAGTATATTTGAATAGGCATGTTTTCGTAATGGCCTTGGAACGGTCAGTAAAAACTAACTGTGGGGCTTAAATCGATTTCGTGTGGCCACAACCCTCGCCCTTAGTTCTGCCATTGTATACACAAGACATTAGTTCAGTCCGCGTGAAGGGTTTCAGCGCAACATCTCCTAGAACATAAAAATCAAATGCATACAGAGATGAAATAACGATGAGGACTCGACAGCAAGAAATAACTGAAATGCTGAAGCAAAAGAAAACCAACAGTTGGACTCCGGTGGGCCCGACCAGAACCAGAGCATCAGGCACCTACCGACCTACTTAAAAGTCATTAGGCCGCACCCGTCATACAGTCTGAGGCCCGACCCGCCGGCGTGCAACCAAAGAGGGGAGCAAACCTATTAACCGTGATTGGGTTAACTACTATGCATGCAGTCTGTCGTATTACATTTGTGTTGTACCCAATCTTTATATATTGAAGAATGATTTTTCGAGATTGAGTGCTCTGCTCCGAAACTGTCAGGCCGTGAGCCCAAACTGCCTAAGCATCTTTGAGACAAACTTTAAAATTTCAAGTAAATAAATAAATAGGAAACGACATCAAAGATGGCTGCCATGGCATATGATTAATCGTTTAAACGATCCTTCCGAAACTGGAAAGTCATTTCGGATCAAAGTGCATGTGTAGCAATCTTGGGACATTATCTTTCAGGTTTGTGAACGATACTAGAAATCAGCATCCAAGATGGCCGTCATGATCATAATGTAGCCTAACCTATAAATGTAAAACTTAGGGCTGGCTATA
This sequence comes from Anodontia alba, assembly GCA_964016985.1. Lineage (NCBI taxonomy): Eukaryota > Metazoa > Mollusca > Bivalvia > Lucinida > Lucinidae > Anodontia > Anodontia alba. The sequence goes on from OZ024838.1 coordinate 33,876,176, forward strand.
CAGAGCTGAAAAGATAACCGAATATCAGTCCCGCCATTGGGATCGATAATCGATTGGTAATCATTGAAGATTTGGTCATGATTTTACCTGTCTTACCATATGTTGTACTTAACTATACGTATTTGGTCAAACAGGCCTGAGCAAACAATGTAGACCCAGATGAGGTGCCCCAAATCACGGTGTTTCATCAGGGTCTACACAGGTTGCCACTCATTCAGCTATTTTAAACTCAACATTGGGTAGTAAATTCTACTTGTTCAAATTTTAGATTAAGTATAGCAAGGAGTTGAGGTGTCTGAATACTAAGGGTAAATATGGTAAAGTAACACACAAAACTCAAATGATCGATTATTAGCAAGTCTGTAACGACATTCATTTTTGTGGAATTTATCGATCAATTAATCGATTATCCTATTAATAGTGCCAGCCTTAGACTAAAACTGCAAGATGACTGAGTACGAATTGCATGCAATTTCTAACTCAGTTAAGATTATACTTCATTTCCTTTGGGGTCATTGGGCCCATTTTTTGGTATCTTTGAAAATGGAGTTCTGCCCATCTAGAGGGCGTAAGCAGTGTTGAAACTTCATTACTGCTAATCAAGAGTCTCAATAAAACCGAGACTCTCATTTTCTAATCTGTAGTGTGTTCTTTGTTTCCAAAGGCAATCTTTTTGACGTTTATCATCATACTTACTATAATTTAGCGCAGTTTGATTGGCCAGTAGCGAATTTGAAAATAAAGGCCATTTGTACTTCAACAAATCGCCTGAGTAGAATCTAGAAACTATTTTATTTGTGCAAATTTCTAAAATGAACCATTTTACGCAAACATGTCAATATTGGAATTTAAAGGAATTAATATTTAAACCTCTTTGAATAACTCACATGCCTAACATGGTTCATAGCTGAATAATTTACTTCTTAGGCTCACAAAAAGAAATGCTTAACCCTTAAAGCGCCAATCACAACAATTGTCGTCTGTTTTGTCTTCTGCCGGTTACTTTAAAAGTCATTGTTGCAAACAGTGTGGACCCCAGATCAGACTGCTCTTTTAGGAGCAGTCTGATCTGGGTCCACACTGTTTGCCTATATGCAAAATGTTAGTTTGAAAAATTTTCAAGAGGATGCAGCAGACGACATAAGCAGACATAAGCAGACGACATTTTCAGATGCAGATTTTCTTGGCGCTTTAAGGGTTAATCTATTCTCGGAACAACCTTTTTCTGCAGATAAGCAAAGAGGTAGTCCACTCTTTCAGCTGCAAACCTAACATTTTTTTCCCGCATGCTTTATTTCTGTTATATTTAAATTGTAACGAATTAAATGTTAAAGCAAAATGTTCAGATTTACATTGGTTGTGTATACGATACTATAAAGCAAGAAAAATAACAAAAAAAAAAAAAAAAAAAAAAAAAAACGTGTACAGACGTAATCTATTTGCTAATATATCTTAGGCATATGTGTGCTCGTGTATGATTTTGTTCAACTATAGGGTTTTTATATGTTATCAGAAAAATGAAAAATGGAAAATCGATGCGGTCATATGCTCCCCCCCCCCCCCACCACCCCCCCGCCCCCACACACAAAAAAAAGCCCATGACCCATTTTAGGACAAACATCACACAAACATCGCCGTCTCTTGTGTATTTCAATCTATTGTTCTCCGTGAGCTTGATCAACACTGCCAGTATTTTCAGCCATAACGAACAATTGGAGTCCCTTCAAGGCTCTGATTTTAGTAAAAAAAAAAGGGGGGGGGGAGGGGCAGGGGGGGGGGGGGCGGGGGCGGAAGGAAGGAAGGAAGGAAGGAAAGAAGTAGGGGAGGGGAATAGGAGACGAGAGCCTGAAGGGTGGGTCTCTTATAATGAGAAAGTTAAAGTGAAGCTAACATATAGTAATAGGAAATGTCATCTCTTAATATCGTACAGTTTGACCAAGAAAACATCCATCATAAACCTGTAAAACCGTTTCCTTGATATGAACCGTAACGTCCGAAACTCATATGTGCGCCAAGCAAAGATTCAGATCAGCCTGCGCATTCGCGCAGTCTGTTCCGAATCTTCACTGGTCACATTTTGGATACCCAAGGATACAAAGTGTCTTCATGCGGACAACGAAGACTCAAATCAGACTGCGCGGATGCGCAGGCTAATTTGAGTCTTCCTTGGGCGCTCAAGGAAGAAGGTATGTTTCTTCCCGTTGTGGTTGACATGATTAACACCTGTTCGGCACACTTCTAATCAGCTATTCATGTTAAGTTGACATCTACGCAGAGAAAACATATACAACAGGTGGTTATTTGTTCATAAAAACAGACATTTTCATTCAGTATATTTAACAGGTGATTATTTGTTCATAAAAAAGGACTGTTACATTTTTATATTTAGTATGGACTCGTGAGTATAAAGGCAACTGGTAAATGAATAGGAAATAGTGTAGAATATGTACAGAAATAGCAACTGTCATAGATCCTAACCTACCAATAACACCAAGAGGACGTCACGCAAACATACCTATAAAATTTTGACCCCATTAAACCCCACCTTTATGGAATTACAGGGGTATACATTATTTTTCTGCTCAAAAACATATATTGTGGGTACTCGTTAGTACGCACAATCTATGTTTTGAGCAATAATATGAAAAATATCAGAGATTTTACCTGAAAATTTTCAGTTTTTGCAGGGGAAATTTTCTATATATATTTGAATAGACGTGTTTTCGGAATGCCTTTCGACATCACTCGGAAAGACGTTTTAGGGCTTCGCCTTTATTTATTTATTTATTTAATTTTTAATGAAATTATTTTGTACTTATTAACTAATCAGAAACCATTAGTCGTTTCTTTATCTGTTTTTTTTTTTTTTTTTTTTTTTTTTTTTGATATTTGCCCTTAAGTTTAATAGATTGAACATACATCACGAAAACATACCTATATAATTTTGACCCCATTAAACCCCACCTTTATATTGTAAAACTGGGGTTTACAGGGGTATACAGTATTTTGCTTATTCCTGCTCAAAAAACATAGATTGTGGAACTCGTTAGAACCGCCTCGCCGAGGCGTTTCTAACGAGTACCCACAAGCTATGTTTTGAGCAGACATATGAAAAATATCAGAGATTTTTATCTGACAAATTTTCAGTTTTTGGAGGTGAAATTTTCTATATATTTGAACAGGCGTGTTTTCGGAAAGAAATGCAAACACACTGTGTCAGGCAATACATAAAACTGTAAGTGAAGATTATCAGGAAATGCCACAATCACAAACAAAACCCTCCCAAGGCACCAAAAGCTGAAGAGACGAGGAACAAATGACAAATAGGGAAAGAATAAATGCCACATATTAAACAACAGAAGCACAAATATAGGGGAACTGCAACAGAGGCATTGGCACAGTACTCAAATACGACAAAATATTTAAACGTAAACGTCTAAGTATCTGCGCAATTCTGTTTATGTTTACTTAGAAATATGGAACACGGGTATAGTAAAGTTTAATGAATTTTCAATGTAATAGGTAAAAAAGAACAACAATGTGATTCTTTAATGTATGCTTTTATTTCGCTTTATGAATTTTCTTGATCAAACAATATGCAAATCCTAGTCAAATTAGGATCTCCACGAGATTTAGTTCGTACATTATTATTCAAAAAATAAAATAATAATAAATAATAAATAAATAAATAAAAAAATGAAAAAAAAAAAAAAATAAAAATAAATAAAATAAATAAAAAAATAAAATAAAAAAATAAAATAAAAAAAAACTCGCGAAAACTTAAATAAGTTACCAGATCTTATCTAGAAGCTTACTTTAGCATGCGTCAGCTATGAATCTGTTTGAATTTATTAAGCATGAACCACAGGTCATAGTCAAAGAAGGACAGGTCATATCCAAACTTACCAAACTGCGCTTTGCGCTAATCGAACACGTCTCCATGCATTAAAATCCAAAGCTATATTAAGAGATCGGCGCGATTCGCGCGCCGGTCAATAAAGATTCCAAGGAAGTACCATAATCTCGAAGCACAATCCTCCCGAGGCACCAAAAGAGGGAGAGATGAGGAAGAAATATGGACGGAACAAACGACACATATTAAACCACAGACGCACAAAGAAAGAAGAACAGAGGAACAGCTTTGAAACGGTAGACAGTGCACAAAGCTATAACTCAAGATTACATGGAGATTCCATTATCACGAAGCACAACCCACACGAGGCGCCAAATAAAAGAAGAGATGAGGAACAAATAAGGACAGATCAAACGCCACATATTAAACCACACACGCTCATTGCAAAAACAAGCCTATTCAAATATATAGAAAATTTTACCTAAAAAAACAACTAGAAGCTTATTGATAAAAAATCTGATATTTTTTTATATTTCTGCTCAAAACAAAGATTGTGCGATACGAGGCGGTTCTAACGAGTACACACAATCTATGTTTTTGAGCAGAACTGAGAAAAGTAATGTATACCCCTGTAAACCCAAGTTTTACTATATAAAAGTAGGGTTTAAGGGGGTCAAAATTATATAGGTATGTTTTCGTGATGAACAGAACTGCAACAGAGGAACCGCCTTGGAATGGTAGACAGTTCACAAAACTATAACTCAAGCTTCCCTATAATTGCCATTATCACGAAGCACAGCCATACCGAAACACCAAAACAAGGAGTGGTGAAGAATCAATAAGAACAGATCAAGCGCCACATATTAAACCATAGACGCACAAACAAAGAAGAACTGCAATGAAACGGTAGACAGTGCACAAAGCTATAACTCAAGATCCCCAGGAAATGCCGCAATCACGAAGCACATCCCTTCCGAGATACCAAAAGAGGATGCGGCGAGGAACCAAAAAGGACAGATCAAACGCCACATATTAAACCACAGATGCACAAAGAAAGAAGAACTATAACAGAGGAACCGCCTTGAAACAGTAGACACTGCACAAAAATATAACTCAAGATTCCTGGGAAATTCCATTATCACGAAGCACATACCTTACGAGGCACAAAAAGAGGGAGCGGAGAGGAACCAAAAAGGACAGATCAAAGGCCACATATTAAACAATAGGCGCACAATTAAAGAGTAATTGCAACAGAGGAACCGCCTTGAAACGGTAGACAGTACACAAAGATATAACTCGATTCCATGGAAATGCCATTATCCCGAAGCACAAACCTCCCCAGAGGCCAAAAGAAGGAGAGATGAGGAATAAATAAGGACAGAACAAACGCCACATATTAAACTACAGACGCACACGCCACATATTAAACTACACGCACAAATAAAGAATATCAGAGGAACCGCCTTGAAACGGTAGACAGTGCACAAAGCTATAACTCGATCCATAGAAATGCCATTATGATGAAGCACAGGCCCCCAACCCCCACACCCTCGACCGAAGCAGCAATAGAAGGAGAGATGAGAAACAAATAAAGACAGATCAAACGCCACATATTAAACCACAGACGCACAAATAAAGAAGAAATGCAACAAATACACCGCCTTGGAACGGTCAGTGGGAAAACTACAGGATGGGGGTGGGTTAACCCTTAAAACGCTAAGAAAACCTGCATCTGAAAATGTTGTCTGTTTAGGTCGTCTGCTGAATATTCTTGCAAATTTTTCAAACCTATTTTTGCTTACAGGCAAACAGTTTGGACCCAGATCAGACTGCTCCTTTAGACTGCTCCTGATCAGGGTCCCCACTGTTTGCAGAAATGACTCAAAAGTCACAAGCAGATGACGAAGCTGACGACAATAGTTGTGTTGTGTTTGGCAGTTTAAGGGTTAAACTAGTTTTACTCGCCGAAATCTCAGAAACCTCACTCTTTTCTCCTGAGGCAGCCCCAAACAGTACAACAATACACCACAACCTCTTTATAACACTATTGTTGGGGTCCATAGCATAAACCGTGTTAATTAAGCAACAGTGTTATATCCAAACAAAAATGTATAGATTATATTGAAAAATGACCATTTATGGTAATTTTCAATATAATCTACACATTTTTCGGATCATCGTTGAACCGTGTTATATCCAAAACCGTGTTGTAACGAATTGTGCTATAAAGAGGTTGAAGTACATTCAAAATGAAACAGAAAGCAAAGTGGGCAGCCATTGAAGGAGCTGACCACCGTGTATGCACCCCATCATGAAAACAGGAAGCTGATCATTTTCGATGTGAACCGTGTTATAACGAATCGTGTTATAAAGAGGAAGGAAATAATCGGGAATCGATACAATAACCAACAACTTCCGTTCCAAACACCAAAGGGAAAGAAGGACGCACTCAAAGTAACGGCACCACAATCAACAACTAAAAATCAGAAAAACAAGAGGAGAGTTTCTTCCCCAAAAATGGCCAGAAGGCTATCCAAAATGAAAATTTCACCAAGACATACATGTAAAGACATACGATGACAGATATAGTAAACCACAGCAGATGCACCGCCTTGGAATGATCAGTAAAAATATTACCGAGGGAGGAGGGGAGGGGGATTGGGGAGGGAGGCTGGGTCGGGGTGGGGGGTAAGGTAGTTCTAAGCTTCGAGCAGTATGGCATAAGCCTCAGCTGCTTACCGCTTCAGTATAGTCATGCTGATTAACCCTAACTCTTTGTCGTATTCTTCTCCTCAACGAGTCCATAATAAATAGGTTGTTCTAAAAACGCCTCTTTGAGTTTGATTTGTTACAAATTATTTATGGTGAAGTATTATTGAACTATCAGGGTCAAGGTAAAGCAGGTAGTTACGGAAGAAAAAAAAAGAAACTTTCGACACTGGGTATGCTCCGGTTTATCTGCTTTATAGTAAACACTTTCGCTCGTGTTTGGAAGCGTATTGAATTATAGCTCAATTGTTTGGTTTATTGATGGAACATACACAGCTGAAAAGTTTCAAGGTAAGGAGTTCAACCCTCTAGTATTAATTACTTTACTCCATGTGTGTGTGTGTGTGTGTGTGTGTGTGTGTGTGTGTGTGTGTGTGTGTGTGTGTGTGTGTTTTGTTATTATTGTTTTGGCCCCGATGGCTGCTAATTTGTCACTGATTCTGATTTAAATGATAATTTAAAGTTCGTATTATGATTGATTAAAAGCAAAGACACTTAAAAAAAGCGATTAACATATATTCAAAATTCCATTCATAGCATTGTATAAAAAATATTAATAACTTTGACGCAAAATCCCATGGTGCCCATACATAATCTTGCTTGTTGGTTTTGAAGACTATGAATGTCTCAGATGAATGTATCCACTACAACAATCTGTACAGTGATATAACTGACCTTATATTTCAGATCTGACCATGGCGACATTGCCAAATGCTTCACGAATATCCGAAAATGCTACATTCAGTCATGTTTTACCGAAAGCGGATTTGAGTTGGACTCGTCTAACCTTTGACACGATAGAAAACATTCACCAGTTTATACACACTGGCCTCTTAATAACACGGTTCGATATCACACGGTTTGGATATAACACGGTTCAAAGATTATATTGAAAAATTACCAGAAATGCTCATTTTTCAATATAATCTATACAGTCATTTTTGTTTGGATATAACACGGTTAACCTACACGGTCTATGGTATGGACCCCAACAATAGTGTTATAAAGAGGTTGTGGTGTACCTGTGAATGTGTGTAAATTGCTGGGTGACTGGCAAACAGTATAGACCCTAATCGAACGTGGCATGCAGTGGCGTCTGATATGGGTCAACACTGATTTCTCTGGTCTATCTGTCCGAATACGTTAAGTTAGTACGGTAATTTGATCAAATCGAATGCCGTCAGAAATTATCTTTGATCCTTCCCTCCTTATTCATTTTCTTTTATTCGCAAGCTTGTATTCTTTCCTCTATTTGTATTGTATTCTAGCAGTGAGGTAAAGGGATTTATCAACTATTTGTTTTTCATATTGACAATCTGAAATGATATCAATAGTTAGAGACAGCTGAAAGATACAGTCGCCATTCTAAAACTGTTACTCTTTCGTTTCGATATTAATAACTGCCTATAAGGATTGTGGTTACAATTTCCTTTTTAGAGTAACTTCCCTTGGAGAATATTCATTTCTCGTACGCTACACATTCACAGAAGGCATTGCTTTTTTTTCCAAAGTTATTTTGTCTCCCATTTGAAAATGTGGTTTACTCTAAAAGGAAAGAATTTGCATCCCCCGACCTCCGTGAGCAAATTCATCCTGTACAAATTATATACTTTTATAAAGAGTCTTTGTGTATGGGTACAGTGAACTAATTATTTTTCCTTTACAGCGTTATATAGTAATTCCATCCTTTTTGGTGGTTAAGGGAAAATTTCAGGGTATGGTTGGGCTTCCAAATTTAGTTTCATCACGAAAACATACCTATATAAGTTTGACCCCCTTAAACCCCACTTTTATATAGTAAAACTGAGGTTTACAGGGGTATACATTATTTTTCTTATTTCTGCTCAAAAACATAGATTGTGGGTACTCGTTAGAACCGCCTCGGCGAGGCGGTTCTAACGAGTACCCACAATCTATGTTTTGAGCAGAAATATGAAAAATATCGGAGATTTTTTATCTGAAAATTTTCAGTTTTTGGAGATGAAATTTTCTATGTATTTGAATAGGCGTGTTTTCGTAATGTAATTCAAATACCAGCCTTAGCAAAGCAAAATAAATAAGGAAAACACCAGTCACCAGCACTTTCTGGGACTTCTTTTTAGGCTGAATGTAGCAACCCCTCAATCGGCAGGTATAAAAATTGAAACTTTGCAATTTCACCACTTCTTCTTTTGGCTCAAGCAAACACGCACAAAAACATTTAATTCTTTGAAACAATCAGGGAACTACTCACAAACATTTTTCTTCAAATTATAATAATGAGATTAAATTCATCTTTATTATTAACCAATCACAGGTCGCCTTACACAAAAGAACTATCCCATGCTTCCCTTTTGTCTTGCACCAATCAGCAGTCCTGTCTCAGTTGGTTGACTGTGCCCTACTGAAAGGAAACAGGAAGTCACGATCGTTGTCTCCCTTTAAAACAATGGCAGAACATATACCAAGCCAATCCAGTTTGTATGAGCAGCGCTTTCAGGTACGATGAATTGGTTGTTCTATAAAGCGCCTCTTTGAGTTTGATTTGTTACAAATTATTCATGGTGAAGCATGGCTATTTTACAACACTCGATCATTCTTTTTTTTTTTTTTTTTTTTTTTGCATTCACAAATGAATCGCAATGTCCGAAAACGTACATTCGTACATGTGAGCCCAGCGAAGATTCAGATCAGCCTGCGCATGCGCGCAGTCTGATCAGAATCTCCACTGTGCGCATTTTGGATAGACTGAGATGAAAAGTTTCTTTATACGTACAATAAAAACGCAGATAAGACTGCGCGGATGCATCGGTTAATTTGAGTCTTAGATGGGGGCATATGTCAGAATGCACGTTACCTGACGTTGCGGCTCAAATGTTAAACTTTAAAGCGCCAATCACAACACTTGTCGTCTGCTTTGACATCTGCTTGTGATTTTAAAAGTCATTTTTGCAAACAGTGTGGACCCATATCAGACTGCCTGATCTGGGTCAACACTGTTTGCCTGTATGCAAAAATAGGTTTGAAAATTTTGCAAGAATATTCAGCAGACGACATAAACAGACGACATTTTCAGGTGCAGGTTTTCTTGGCGTTTTAAGGGATAATGTTTGGCCCATCTTACGACATTGAAGTCGTAACAAAGGAATGAAGCATAGCTGAAAAAAAATCCCACCTGTCGTGGGATTCGAACCCGATCTGTCTGCACAAAAATCTAGTGCTCTAACCCCTGAGCCAAAGAGTCAACTGGATTTTTATCTCGGCAAACAGGGTTCGAATCCCCCGACAGGCGGGATTTTTTTTTCAGCTATGCTTCTTTCATTTGTTATAACTTTCATGTCGTAACATTGGGGCTCGTCCGGGATGGGGCTTTATTTAGCCGAAAGTCGACTCTTTGGCTCAGTGGTTAGAGCATTGGATTTTTATCCGGGCAGACCCATTTCGAATCCCACGACAGGCGGGATTTTTTTTCAGCTATGCATCATTCCTTTGTTACGACTTTCATGTCATAAGATGGGGGCTCGTCCGGGATAAAAATCCAAGCTCTAACCACTGAGCCAAAAGAGTCAACTCCCTGACGCAATTGTCAGAGATTGAATATTTTCCGACAAGCTATGCGAAATCTGCCAAGGCAGATAATCGAAGGTACGAGTGTTAGGCCGTAACATCACACATGGACGATTGAGTGGCTATTGTTTTTTCCCCATCAAATTCAGGCCCCGAGGTTATAAAAACTTTTTTTCATGCTGGTCTGCTAAGCATGAAATGTATCTTTACAATAAATCTCAAATTCTTAATAGGAGCAAATTGTTTCTTGCTAAATATAGCTGAGCATGAAAATTTCTCTGCTGGTTAATATGAAACTGCCTGCCAACTATTGTTGGCATTTTCCGATTCAATAGCAGAGAAAGTTTCATCTTCAGCTGAGTTGAGCATGAAAACAAGTTAGGCCTTAGGCAAACCAGGTGTGGATACAGGAATGTTGAAAAGGGGCTAGAATTTCAGAGGGCTGGGGATTCAATTTTACCTAGTTACCATACATGTCATAAGTATTTGTACAGCAGGGGCGGGTCCAGAATCATTTAAAAAAGGAGTCTGTTTTCGGGGCGAGGGTTCAATTGATCTAATTACCGTACATATCCTAAGCATTCGGAGAGAAGGTCCAAACAACTAAGGGACGGATCCAGAGTCATTGATTAAGGAGGTCAAAATTTCTGAAGGGCTGCGGGTTCCATCTGATCTAATTACCGTATATATCCTAAATATTTTACGGTAAAAAAAAGATCAGAGGTAGATCCACAATCATTTAAGAGGGAGGTCAAACTTTATGAAGAGGTGAGGGTTCAATTTGATCTAATTACTGTATATATCTTAAGTATTCTTACAGAAAGACCCGTACCGCGACATATCAGAGTTGAAGAAGTAAGGGAAATAATAAATAAATCGAACAACCACATTTAACGAGTGAATATGTAATTTGACTCCTGGAATTAGAAATATGTATAAAATAAGGAGAAATATAAGGCCCTTTGCCTGAAAGGCCTATAACTCTTAAACCATAAGACTAAGAAACTCAATTTTGTGTTCCCTAGTAAGTGATTTTCAACAAAGAATGCAAAAATGATGAAAAACAAAAAAAACAAAAAAAAAAAAAAAAAAAAAAAAAAAAAAATAATAATAATAAGGCGTGCATCCAGAGTATAAGTAAGGGAGATAACTCCAGACGGCCAGATGACCGGACAGACGGACGCTCAGGCACCTTAGCCTGCAAGGCCTGGAACTCTAAAACCGTATGTCTGAGACACTCAATTTTGTGTTCTCTGGAAGTGATTTTAGGTTTTAATGCAGCAGCGCCAGTTGCGCGTGGAGTTACGCAGTTGTAATAACATGTACGGGGACTGACTAGTATAGTATAAAGATATCTTATTGCCTTTTCTTCAAATAATAGTACAAACAATTGGGTCCCCGGAACAAATGCTAAGGAAATTTAACATCTTGTGTATTTCAAAGTAGACGTAGGCTGCAGTGCGTCTTATTTGATATGTTAAATAAGTATTTCATAGTCCAAATAGCTGGAAATACCTTCATTTTGCTTAACCAGCGGCTACCCCTTACGAGATTTCCAGGTGTGGAATTGCAAACGAAGAATCAACTTGAAATATATATGTGGCCCTTACGCTCCTTCGTAGGCCTGATCAAACCAGAGGCTGGATACATGATTGTTTAGTATCAAAATTTCTGACTGCGAAGGTTCAGTTAGACCTAATTATTTTTGAATACGAAAAGCAAGAATTCAATAATGATAATGATATAAGTAATTATCATTATTATTATTAGTAGTAGTAGTAGAAGTAGTAGAAGTAATAGTGTATTATTATTATTATTATATAATATTATATTATATTATTATTATTATTATTATTATTGTTATTATTATATTATATTATATTAAATTATATATTATTATTATTATTATTATTATTATTATTATTATTATTATTATTGAACAAAGTATGTATACATTTTGACAATATGCTTTTATTTAAACACACGCAGAGCCGTTTTTAAACACAATGTTAAATTGGAATTTTGAACCAGTTGTGCATCAAAATTAATTCATATAAATTTCTCAACTTTGAAGATTAACTCTATACTCATTTTTATCAATGTAAGTTATCAAAACCACATTTCATTTTGTCTTCTTTTTGGTAAATTACTGCTTCTTATGAGGCTTTTGCCGTTATTATTTTAAGTGAAACTTCACTGTTTGGTTTTATGAACAATTAAACCTCAATGACATGAACACCGACAGCCCGTTTACCGTGGCTAATTCAAATTAGTTTTTGAGTCCTAGGAAATTCTTCCGACAGCTCAAGAAAACAAATACAGTCGACTCTCGTTATCTCGAATTCTAAGGGACTCACTGAAACACTTCGAGATATCCGTACCTCGACATATCAGAGTTTAGAGAGTGAGGAAAACAATAAATTGAACAACCATATTTAACAAATGAATATGTAATTTGACTCCTGAAGTTAAAATATATATGTATAAAATAATGTGGAAAAGAGGAGAAATTGCTCCTTAGGAGCAATTTCTCCTCTTTTCCACATTATTTTGTTACCTGTTGTCATAGTTTCATGTTAAAACAGGAACCAGATTTTTACTTCGTGATAAGCGGTAAGTCGAAATAAGCGAGTTCGAGATAACGAGGTTCGACTGTAATAAAGGATATTTTAGGGAAATTTTATCATGAAACTGTATGTCGGACATACTGATTAGAATCGCCTAATAGATGCGATTCTAATGAGTACACACAACATATCATTATAGAAGATCGAAAAGACAGCCCTATTTTATTCCCATTTGCTTTCTGACCTGCTGCTATGATAAACCCTCAGTCGCTCAAACTACCCAGATCTAGAACTAATATCCATGATCCATAAGATGTTTGAGCCATCGAGGTTCGACTGTTCAATTATCAAAAAATACGTAAAACAGAAATTTAATATCGTTTAACAAGTAAAGTAGATTTTAACGTGGAAAATTATAAGTTGTAGCATAAATATACATGTACAATACAGAAAATGACAATTTTGCATCAGTTTAACATATAGGCCAAAACTGGCAGTTAGTGACCAGTACTATCAAACTCGATACGCGATGGTGTCTGCCCAATTCAATTCATTCATAGGAACAGTAAAGACTGGCTCCAGTCTCCAGTGACTAAATATTTTTCTTCTATTCCTGTTTAATAATCCGCAAAAATAAAACCAAAATAATATCATGACTATAAAGGCTGGCGGTCACTAGAGTGACCAGCTTTTATAGTCATGATATTATTTTGGTTTGATTTTAGTGGATTGTCAAACATGATTAGAGGAAAATATTTAGTCACTGGAGACTGGAGCCAGTCTAAGGAACAGTACTTTTGTTATGGAATTGTTGATATTTTCTTATCCCCGTTTTGTCTCTTGATTCGTATGTCCAGTTTCCGATTCCGCTTTTGCGTTCGTGACGGAGACCGGAATGCTTTAGTTACAGTAAGAACTGGTTGCACTTTATAGACCTGTAAGGGGAAATTATTCAACTTTAGGAGAGGTAACTGCATCAAAAATGTTTGCCTCACTTTAAAAAAAAAAGGTCTACTCTAAAGAGAAAGAATTTGCTTCCATAGGGAGCATTTTTTTCTCTCTTTAGAATAGACCCTTTTCAGAAGAGACTTGGTGTATAGGAAAGCAAACAGGAAGTTACAAGAGTGGTCTCCCTTCTAAAGCATGGCGGAAAATCTAACGGGTATGTCCATTTGCCTTAATGTAACGTAGGTGCAAATTCTAACACACTGACCACTTATTTCACCCATAAATTATCAATTTGCATAAACAAGTACGTTAACGTCGCAATGTTTGTCATTCGTGATTTATCCCAAAGTGCACAAGTGACATTTTAGTGTGTCATTTGCTGCCTTGACCTCTTTTCCAGGCCACATTAACCAATAATATAAATCCGTAATGACATTGTGGAAATCGGCAAACCTCGTCGGATTCCGTAACCTACATCGTATCACGGCTGTCAATCGGCAAACCTCGTATTTATTCCATATGATGAACAGTAAACGGGCACAATTTAAATGCAAACTGTTAACGGGCACATACGAGTATACTCGGTCAAAAAAGTAATGACCCAGGTGATACAAAGTCTTATAACTCCTTATTCCTGAACTGAATTTCACAAACTTTCTATTAAATTAATCTGCTACCAATGCGTCAAGATCATTGTTGAAAAAAGATACAGAGACTGTTTTAGCGTGATGGGGTCTCTCAAAAAAGTGCAATATTAGAATTTTGACACTATGCCTTAATCCATTGGTGTAATCCGTTTGTGTATCCTTAACCTATGCATTATGGAAATCCAGACATGTAAGCAAGCAGACATGGGCATGTATTCATTCAAGCATGTGCGTGAGTGTATGCACATACGTGTTTGTTCGCGTGCGTAAAATAAACAAATGAACAGCTGCAGCTGGAGGTCTTCGATGTCGAACAGAATTGCATCTTTCATTACTTGCTGACCAGTGTATTATGCAATAAGTTTGTTCAGTCAACCGGATGATAAAATGGGAATAAGAACCAGATTATCGTTTCTTCCATGTTGTTACAATAGACTTGATCTCGGCTAGCTGCCAGACATTACGAAAACACGCCTATTCAAATATATTGAAAATTTTACCACCAAAAACTGGCAATTTTTCAGATAAAAAAATATGATATTTTTCATATTTCTGCTCAAAACATAGATTGTGGGTATTCGTTAGAACCGCCTCGTCGAGGCGGTTCTAACGAGTACCCACAATCCATGTTTTTGAGCAGAAATAACAAAAATAATGTATACCCATGTAAACCCCAGTTTTACTATATAAAAGTGGGGTTTAAGTTGGGTCAAAATTATATAGGTATGTTTTCGTAATGGAAACAGGACAATCGACTTTGTACTGATTCCTACTGAACCTGGTTGATATGGATGGAAAACTGCTGCATTAGAAAGCGCAGTTGAAATGAACGTCTCCATGTGTTTCCATGTCTAGATTGTTACTGTTTTCATACGCGCGCGTGTGCATACGTCTGTTTGCATGTGCATTTGCGTATGTGCGTATGAGAGAATCAGAGAGACAGATATTGCTCAGTAGTGAATCAATATGGAGCAAGGCTTTTTGAGTCACAGCAACAAAATGGTAAGTTCAGATAAAAAAAAATCGGATTTTGCATATTTTGTTTAGTGCCCCCTATGTGAATCTGCAGCCCTGAATCCAGTTTCAGTTATATCTGGAAAAAAGAGGGTGGGGGTTGGTGGGGATGAATTCATTTCAATCTTTAATTCCTGGACCATTTGATACAGGTTTAGGAAATTTGGCTGAGATATGGTAAAGTTATGACCCAACATGGTTCCTGGTCCATTACCTTTTTTGACCGAGTAAATATATATTACAAGGAAATCGTGCAACCTTTAATCAGCATGCAGCGGACCCAACGTGTAAGCTATGGTATGTGGCTCCTGTAACTAGACAAAATTTTATTTCAGAAGGCTCAGTCTTTGAATGCGAAAGGCAAGAATTCTTGTACAAATTACGGAATAACCCAGTACTGATGTGGAGCGCTGTGGTGCAGTGGTAAAGCGTCGGACTCGAGATCGAGAGGTACCGGGTTCGATCCCCACTAACAGCAAGCGTTGTTTCCTTGAGCAAGAGACTTTATCCACATTGCTTAGTACTGGTTTCTACCCAGGAAAAAAAGAGGGCCACATGGAAGATTAGTACTAGATTACTAAATGTGTTACCCTCTATAAATAAAGTCGATTATTATTATTATTATTATTATTATTATTATTAAAGACTATTTACAAACCCCAGAGTTATCAACCCAGCTTGTGTTAGATATATCCATAGTGATAGACCCACGGAACACTCGTTCTGAAATCTTGGATACATTAAAATTGTAGTCAAGAGAGTACGTCTACAAGATTCCCCAGAATAGCGTAATTGAAAATGATTTTACAGACTGAATAGATGCGTATATATTGCATCACACAAACTGTAAATATCAGCAGTATTGACCCTTAAACTGCCAATCACAACAAGTTTCGTCTGCTTTGTCATCTGCTTGTGATTTTAAAAGTCACTTTTCCAAACAGTGTAGACCCAGATCAAACTGTTCCTCTAGGAGTATCTGATCTGGGGCCACACTGTTTACCTTTATGCAAAAAGGTTTGAAAATTTTGCAAGAATATTCAGCAGACGACATAAACAGACGACGTTTTCAGATGCAGGTTTTCTTGGCGTTTTAAGGGTTAATTTAAAATAAACACCAGAAATGCCCGGCTAAATTATGAAAGGTCAATTTAACTGAAATGTTGCAAACTCGAGGGTGGGGTGGTGGTGGTGTGGGCGAGGGGGGTGGGGGGGGGGGGGGGGGGGGGGGGGGGAACGTCCTATATATGGCATAGTATGGATGTGCGTGCCGAATGGTCTCCTTTTTCAGCGCTGTCAGGTATATGATTGTCCCCCTTTTTTCAACAAAAAGTATATGAATGACCCCATTTTTCTGGATTCCTATGTGAAAGGTCCCATTTTTCTGACATCCTGGTATATGCACATATTTTTCGCTCAGAGATTTTTCGGGGCTGCTTATCCTCTTGGTATTACATGAATTGACTGTGATATTTGCGTAACAACCAGCAAAAAAATGGGCACAAAAAATCAAAGGGCAGTATATGAATAGGTCAACATTTTGAATGATCAATTATATGAATGGGCCCGTTTTCTTCAAAGGCCAGGTATATGAATGGGGTAGGTTTTGAAATACTCGG